>CM070722.1:9600797-10200797 GCA_036346275.1 Otatea glauca
AAGAGCATGGTGCATTTTCCTATGGATGACATCAAAGAACCGACACCGTGCAAGCTACATTTGGCGCACATGGCATTACCATAAAGGTGGTGAGGGCGGGCTTAGCCATGCCAAGTGTCCGCAGATTTTGTCGCACGTCGCCCGATACGTAGGGATTCGCGGGTCGAAGTGGGCGAGTGTCATCCACAATACCGAAATGGAGGTAGAGATCCTGGCGGATGAAACCAAAGCTAGGAGAAAGCGTGAATGGCTTCCTCGCGTGGCGCAAGAGCTTGATTAAGTTTGGCTCGGACTATGAGGCGGCGGCGATGATGATCACGCTCTCCACACAGAGACCTCCGCCTTTCGCCGCCAACGGAAAAGTCCAACTCCTCGCCGGCACCAGCGGAGCGCCCGCTCCTCCACAAAAAGCGTGAAGTGAACAATAGGAACATCTCGGCGATCGACGCAGTCCTCGAAGAAATCTCAACCATCTTTGAACCCGGGACATTCCGAGAAGAAATTATCGGTGACATGGTGAAGAAGAACGGAAAAAGCATGGCGCTGCGTAACATCTCACTTTAAAGGTGCCATCAAGTAAGAAGACTAAAGTTGATGTAGGCGGCGCAAAAGTTTTTCTTAAGTATGGCAAAAGTGCAAAAGAGCGAGGCGAGCTTACGAACCTTGCAAAATATCGGACTGGCGTATATCGAGAAAGCAATACTTGCGGCGGCTAGTCTTGACACGTTAAGCGGGATGCTCAAGCGGATGATGCTCAACTAGATGCTCTGGCGCAAGGTCTCGGTGGAAGTTCGTTATGGGAAAACCGTGGTTGAACGGCTCATTTCGATAACCTTACAACACAGCAATGGCGTCCATCGGTGGTACATGCGGATCCAACGATAGTATGGAGCGTTCGCGATCGGATACAGAGCAAGATTTTCACAATGGGGATAACATCTGCTGGTTCTTTTCACGGGCTGTATATGTTGTACCGACAAGATGCTGCGGGCGTGAACATACTTAGACTATGGACTTTGTAAGTCTGTCAGTATATCGTTGACATTTACGTACTATTTAATTGCATCTCTAACTTCTTTCTTATGTAGAATGGAATACGGACATGTAGAAGAAATAACAATGACAATCTAGCATTCCTAGATCGAGGCTCGTCAGAGAAACTTGTGCGACAATCCACGATTCGTTGAAGACTATTTATTTAATACTTTTTGAAGTGCAATACAAACCTCCGTACTTTTACCCTATAACTTCAATCACGTATCTCCGACTTCTAATATCGTTTTACTATTTTTGCGTAACACATACGATGTGGGAGTAATTGACTACGTTGACATATATGTGCAGAGTTTCCTTTGGGTCCTCCTCGTCATCGATTAGATGCTAGCGGGATTTTGTCTTAGACTCGGGAGAAAATAAACAAATCTGTACCAAGACCTTTGGGACATCTTTGAGCAGATAAACTCGATCGTTGCGTTATTACTCTAGCAAAATTCCATTCTATTGCATTTAAGTTTAATTACTATTCAAAATCATTCAGGGCTTTTGCAGTGCGCAAGAAAAGTGTTGATGATCGTCCATACAAGAAAATTTTGAAATAATAAATGACTTTCCATGCATGAGGCAGAACCCTGAAACAATTTATGTGCATTCTATGTATGAACAAATATGCATTCAATTGTCACGGAGAGTGTCGGCTATAACGAAACCATGATGCGTAATTACACTTTGATGCCCTTTTTATTTAATAAATATCATCGATAATTAACTTCCTTTTTTAAACAGCGCTCCAAGCGAGAACCAATAAGTTATTCTTGTGAAATTATAGCAATTCAAGAACGGATCGCGGATTCATTCATGATGAGATCATCAATCCAAATGGCGAGTTCCACGGTAGCCTCATCGCCCTCATTCCTCGGCCTAGGCGTGGCGTGTCTACTTGACTCTTTGTAAAATCAAAGCGAATGGGATGACATGTAGTTGAGCTACATTTGTAAATAAATCATTGTAAAACAAATTATTTGATGCTTAATTTAATATATTTGAATTATGATTTTAACGATGCTTCATATATACATGGATATATTTGAATTATGATTTGAGCGATGCTTTGTATACTACATATGGACCTTTGTAAACAATTGTATAAAAATATATATATTGCACAAAAAATATACAAGCTTGTCGCTGCTTAGGTTCTTGGAAAAGCGGCGTTGATATATACATATCCTTTGTCGGATTATGGTACAACCCGGCAATGCTAGTTCGATATCCTTGTCGGTTTCGTTATAGCAAGCGGTGATAATATCATCCTTGCGGATTTAGGTTTGATCGGCGGTGATAGTAAATATCACTTGCCGGTTGTAGATAGAACCGGCGGTGATAATCATATCCTTGCCAGTTCTGAGCGGCGGTGATAATCCCCGATATCACTGCCGACCAATCACTGCGGCGCCAATGACCCGTGATGATGGGATTTCGAACCGGCGATGATGTCTTTGTTAGTAGTAGTGGGGTTATATTACAGGGTTATGCTTCTAATAGGATTAGGATGCAAAGTGATTATATAGAATTGTTTCTATGGAATAGGACAGTCTTAACTCTGGGTTAATTTTGAGCCGATCCTATGGGTATTAGTGTTTATTTATGATATTGTATTTGTTTCCTAATATCATATATTTCTAAAGTTTACATTATAAATGGTTAGACTTGGTTTTATATTTGTACTGCAATTTACATAGATATGCAACTATTTTTGTAGCATTAACAGGTCTTGACACTAGATGTGTCTTGAAACTAATTTTGCATCTTTTTGCTTTTATCCATAAAATTTATTAATGTTTTAGTTTTCATGCACATAGAAAATAAAATCTATTACGAACTTAATCCAAACTAAATCAAACATTAGATCTTTTTGCAGATTAATATGGTCTTGACCTTAGGAATGTTTTGAGACTAGTTCTATATGATCTAACATTTATTTATGATATTTTATTTAAATTTGTTTGTTTATATTTTGAACCCATATGCATATATTATATGAAAGTATGTTTCAACTAGAGGGTTAAGAGCAAACCATAACTTTATTATAATGATTTTTACTATATTAGGTGGTTCCAACCTATAGAGAATATACCATGTCTTACACCTATTATTATTTATTTGTGATAGATATGCATATGTTAATCTTTTATATATGGTAAGCAAAGCTATATAAGAACTAAGGTAAACATTATTTATCTTTGCAAGGTTAGCTAATCTAGGCCTATAGAATGTTCACAAACTGGTTTCTTTTACATAAACACTTATTTGTGCTACATGGCCATATACTAACTATATGTACTTAGCACCTAAAATATTTTACAAACTTAGTGCAAGCTAAATCAAATATGAAATATTCTGCATAACAGGTATATTAAATATTTTTAGGAGCCATATTAGGGTTTCAAATAAACTTTAATTTAAATAATTCAAACTGTGGTGCAAAATTAAATATTTTTTAATATTACAGGCTGTATGATTTTATATGAATTTAGAAATTTGCTTCACTTGATTTGGACCTAGAATGCAAAAGATATAAGGGTTTGGATGTTAGCTAGTTTAAAATTGCCCTAAAATAGTAAAATATGCCTTCAATTAATCAAAAGCGTATTCTACCATTTTAAAAAGCTCCTGTGCTTCACATCGGCTAACAAACCAGTCCCACATGGCGGTGGGCCAAGCGAGGAGTGGCTAGGGCTTCTTGGCGGAGGTATTTCAACGAGGCTTAGGGCCGGCGAGTGCGAAGCTCTGAGAATGTGATTGAACACCTAATGCTAGGCTTCAAGCTAGCGGTGGCGTGCCACGAGGGCCAGCGTGGTGCCATGGCCGACCGACCACGAACCTTGCCAAAGCTTGCTTATGCACAATTGGTGGCTTGGTAAGAATTAATGGGCCTAAAGGATTCCATTTTACACATTAATGATGGCGGGAATGGCAGTGGTGGTCTACCACCGGTGGCTAGCCAGGAGGAAGAAGGTGTCCGAGGCGGCAGAGATTCGGGCAACAAAAGCTAAAAACAAGGTAGGCAACATGTTTATTGATGCTCTGAGATGCTCTATGCCCGATGAATTGGGATGGTAGTCAGTGAGTCGCTGGAATCAGGTTTTGCTCCTTTCCTTGCTTTACTTCGGCAATGGCTACAATTAGGCAAGCTACTATTGTTGTGCTCTGCTATGGGGCTCCAGGGGAGGTATGCAGGGTGTGTGAGGAGCTATGGATGCTCTTTTATAGTTGGGATGAGGTGGTGACAACAGGGTTAGAACTCACTACAAATTTTCGCTTTGTCAGAAGTGATGATGGCGCTAGTCTTCTCCTGTCATGGTCGATGCAAGATGTGGTGATGGTAGGGCATGACAAGAGCGGTGGTGTCGGGGTATGGCTTGGGTCTTATCATGGCGCGGCGGAGCTGAAATTTGATCGAGTTCACACAGCATTGGTGAGCTCGGGTTGAGACTTTGCGTTGCCGTGGCAGTGATCTCACCAGGGTTTGCTTATCGTGGCAGTGTTTGGGTAGAGGCAATGCTCAACTAGGAAAGAAGGAGAGCACAGGAGTTGTGCAGTGCGCCATGTGGGCGAAGCACGAGGATGGATCCATTGGTCAGTGAGACAAGGAATTCACTGGAAACCTCATTGGGACAGCTTAGAATTCAAGCATTTAATTGAGGTAATATTCCTAGTCAAATATTTTTGAAATTTTTTGAGTGATCTGGAGACATTTTTTACCCTTTAGTAAAAATTTCAATTCATGACTTGACTCGTGTAATTTTTAAAAATTCTAACAATGTGACTATTACAATTTATCATTCTCTGTTCTTGATTTTTCTGAGGATGAAAATGGAGTATATTTTATTTTCTAATTTTTTTGGATGATCCCATGGATATTTAAAGGTTTCCATAAAATTTTCAAAATATGATCAGCTCTAGGAATTTTTATTAAATTCTGACATAGTTTATACTAAATAATTTTGGTTTGTGTTTTCATTTTATAAATTCATTAAAAAATTTCTTGTAAGTTATCCTAGTGCTGTATATGGTGTGGTAAATTTTTTAGGATAAGATAAGGTCCGTAAAAAATTTAATAATTCTGATATGGTGCAGTTCATAGTCACAATATACTATTTTTGATTTAATTGAGGCTTTAAATGTGTTCATATTTTTTGAAATTTTTATGGCTTACTCTGGATATGGTTCAGGATTTGTGTATATTTTCTCATAATTTTATCTTTATATGATTTAGCCTTCACATCTTGAGAAGAGGCAATTTGATATTGAAATTTGATTTTTGTAACTATATTAAATGTTTTCAAATGATTCTAAAATTCTTTTGGAAAGTCTCTGGAGTGGTCTTTGGATTTAATTATATTTTCATTGGATTTTCTCTTATATGATTTTGGTCTTTATTACTTGGAAAACAAATTTTTAAATCAAGAAAATTGATTTTCTTAAAGATCAAAACCCAAGAAAATTTTAGAAAAGGTAAAAAATTAGAACTAAATCATATTTCAAACTCAAAATTTTATTTTATTCATTTTTAAAATTAAAATTTTTATTTTATCTATTTTTGAATTTTTCGGGATGTTACACTCTCTCAATCTCTCAATCATTACATCACTTTCGCTGTCTCTCTCAATTCAATCTCTCAGCTCTCTCTCGCCCATCTCTCTCAATCTCTCTCATGCGCTCTCTCGCAATCTCTCTCTCTCTCTAAATCTCTGTCACATTTCAAAACTGTGACTACGCATAAATCCAATGTAGGCAACTACTTAACTGCATTTGAACAGAAATTGGGTTCGTCACTAGAAATCTGGATCCACCCCGTTTTCTCTTTCTTTTCTTTTTCTCATTTCTTGTCTTCCAATCTTTCCTTTCCTTTTTTCTTTTCTTTTCCTTTTTTTTTCTTTCCCTTCTTTCTTTCTTTCCTTCCCTTTTCTTGGTGAGCCTACCTTGCCTTTCTTCTTCCTCCTTCCTCTTCCTTCTATTTTCTTCTTCCCAACCGAGTCGGCCTCCCACTCCACCCACCTTACGCACTGCTCCTCCTTCACCTCCTTGCCTTCTCGTCCCGCCTCCCCTCGCCCGGCCTCCCCATCCGTCTCCTGCCTTCCTGCCTCGGTCGCCTCCTCCTCCTCTCTGCCTTACCCACGCTGGCCTTCCCTTCCACCCCGGCCTCCCCCTCAGCCTCCCATCCCACCTCCGCCTTCGGCCACCTCCCCCTTCGCCTTCGTAACCTCTGCCTCCCCCACCTCCCTGGCCTCTAGCCAGCTGGCATGGGCGCCAGTGAGCTGGCGTGGGTGCGGCAAGCTCGTGCTGATGTGGGCGCGCCTCTCCAACACCTGCATCCCCCGACTCTGTCTTGCCCTCGCCATCGCCCCCTCTGACTCCCCCTCCGTCTCGGTGGCGTTGGCGGGCGAGTTCAGTGCTCACGCAGCATCGCGAGCACGCTCGACACGACGGAACGTCGGTGGCGGGCCCGACGTTGATGTCCCGAGCGGCGTCATGGCGGTAACCAGGTACACCACTCTGCGTCGATTACCAGGTACGCCACTCCGTGTTCTGCCTATATCCCCTGCCCATCTCCCTTGCCACGTTCCGCCGCACGCGTGCCTGATAGAGCGTTCTGTCGAGACCCGAATATACCAATTTGGAATCTAGACCCTCTATGTATACTGCATTAGTCCAGAATCATGCTAGTGTACACAGTGGTAACATAGATGAAATATCAAAATCATACACAGTGGAAATATAATAAAATACGCCATATATTGAATAAAAGATAATTGTTTGACCTTATGGTTAACACTACATTATTAGGTCACGCTCGGCTTAAACTAAAAAAATAAAAATAAGCAACAGCGGAATGGAAACATCATAAAAAAAACCCATCAATATGCCACAGGCAACTAACAAGGTTCGCTCCCTAGTAACTCGCCTCCTCCGGTACTCCTCCAAGCGGTGTAGACTCCTCTACAACCGATGATATTTTAATGGCAAGGTGAGTACATAAAGTACTCAGCAAGTTGTGCATCTAGAATGCAAATCTAATATACTATATATATGCAAGGCTTAAACAAAGAATATGGCTTTATGGTTTATTTTGCATAAAGCAGCATTTGAAAGAATAATGTAAATAAATTGAAAGCATAAGTAAAACAATGCAGTAATAATAATTTAACAAGAAGTTTCACAAAACTTCACATAACCTAATTAAACCAATATCCATATAGCCAATCCATTCCGGTTTTGTTTTATGAAAACTAATCCTTGTGTGAAATTTTCAAGCATTGTCCATAACCAGAGACACGTCTATTCAAATAGATTGATTAACACTCTGCAAAGGTTGTACAATTCTTCCCACAAGACAAGATCATCTCATATTGCCATGCGATAAACACACTTCCTTAGGTGTGTGGTGGGAGACTCCGCCCTAACACTTGGCCCTCTTGGTAACCTCTCTACACCCTTATTCCATACACAGTGACAGGTGCAGTTGTACACCGTTGGATTTCAGAACTGGAACCGTCTATGATATATCCCACACGTAGCGTACCATACCCTCCACCTTGCACACAGAGTCTAACCTACAACCTCAGGATGCCAATATTGAAACTCGATAACTTACTATACTAGGTTCTTCCCATTAGAATGTGGTTGTACGATTGAGGCTTAGTTCGATGGTGTACAAAGTTAAATAAGTCCTTAATTGTCCAAGGCAAGACTTCCCGATACACTAAGCCTAAACAGGGAACTATGTGGTACCATACACAATGCATCACATAGAACCTTCCAGCAAGTCATAGCACTCGCCCTAGTCTAAATCATTAACCACCCTTGTTGATTACCACAAAGCATCCAGGTTTCCACACGGTTGTTCTATAGTTACTAATCAAGTGTAGTAATATAAGTGGCATCAATATTCCATTATGGCCAAGCATCATACTACACTAACCTTCTCACTTTGGTGTTTCAATAGCAACCAACTATAAGAGATCCATCCTAGGGTGACAAATAATCATGGCATACAAATGACAAGGTAGGTATAATCCAATTGGGTTGAATAGCTAAATTCCAAATTAGTTGAAAATAATTCCAAGCATAAAATATCATGCAGTAATTTAAAACAATATAGCATTTGCAAAATTGGGTTTAACATGATCAAAGCACAACTTGCCTTGGAATAGCTCTTGGTATTGGTCTGGACCATGATCTTGAATCAACACCTCACCTTCATACACTTTCTGGCACTCCAATGTCTAACAAAATGAATACTAAGAATCAAAATAAATTCACAATACAGACAAAACAAACTCTAATAATCAAATAAAATCCACCAAAACAGAGAGCTTGAATTTAGAAAAAATTATAAATTTGAATCACCATAATCGGAGTTCGTATGAGGGAGAATAGAATTTTGGAAGGTTCAAATCAAAGAAAATAGGGAAAGAATTTCTACCGGCTTGGCACTGTAGCTCCCGCGCACTATAACTCTTGTACTATAGCACCAAAGTAAACAGCTACACAGAGCGAAGCAAGGGCAAGGGTTAGAACAAGGATTTCGGCTAAACCAAGGGGAGCATGGGGTAGCTTGTGACGAGGTTAACTCGTAGGAGGCCACGGCAACGATGAAGGGGCAAGGACCACGGCGCAATGGCACGATGAACATAGCACGACCAAAGATGAATGATCCTGAAATTTATCGCACACGATGCAGGAAACTTCAAATTGATTAAGGGGTTACCTTCGCAATGATCGGTAGCACGATGTGACACGAACGATTTTGGAAAAGATGCTCCAAAACTCTGGGAACCTTGTAAGGGCACGTTGGCCGATGTCGACGATGATCTTTGGGACTCTGTGGCGTTCCAGGCAAATGAGGGCACCAAAGAAAAGAACAAGCGTAGGAATGGGTTAAGCAAGATGAGACAGTTCTAGCGCTCACCTTATATAGGCACGGGAGGCTTCCTAAAGATAGAGTCCAACTCGGAAACAAAAACAGTTTAAACGGAAAGAACACGATTTCCACACGAAAAAATGGGGATTTGACCAGAAAATCGGGTTGGTTGATGACGATAAGATTGCCCCAAATTTGCAAAAGAAACGGAGAAGAAATCATGTTGATTTGAAGCTTCAAATTCTTATCTATGGAGAAGAACAAGGACGTGCTGGATCTGGACTGCAGCTGAGGTTGAAGATAACAGAGCTGATAGGGGCCCTCTCTCCATTATTTTTTGAATTATTTAATTGGGGAAAAATAGAAAGTCTTTAAAACAATTGCAAATAAAGTTCAAAATCCTGGAAAAATCTCAAAATACCTTGATATATTTACAATTTAGTGTAATTAGTTTAGAAATTTTGAATTTTAATTTTGTTACAGTAAATCATTTGTAAATCTGTAAATTGAAAAAACAATTTATAAATTCCAAAAAACTCCGTAAAATCTTAGAAATTAGAAATAAGTAATAAAATATTATTATGCATATTTTAGTATGTTACAGCTACTGCTTGCCATGTGCCATTGTGGGCCAAAATGGGTTGTGCTTGCTTCGGATCCAGCTCAACCCATCGACGAGTGTCGTGCTGTGTCGCCTGTCGTACGTAGCCACAAGGCTTGGCTCGACCTGGTCAATCGTGCTATGTTGGTCCTGTCCGAACAAAACAGTATCGTGCCGTGTCATGGAATGTGGACCGTGTCCTGCCATGGGTCGATAGAAAAAAAAATCCGGCTCAGTTGCCACCCCCTACTTGTTCTTGTCGTAAGGATCGACTGGATGTTATTGATGTCTGCAGGAGCGAATAAAAAGCTGTAGCCTATTTGCTAGCGAGGTATCTTCCGTACGCGCACTGCAGGATATATGTACAGTAGTTACTGGCTGGCAGACAGATGAGATGCCGGACAATAGATAGGATAGGATGCAAAGGGAGTGGAGACAGGCGGATCAGAGGCGCCAGAGCACCCCTGACACCCCCCGGACGCGTTGATCCAGAAAACTACCAATACACGCGACTATGAGATGATGCATCATGAGACCGATCGATATATCGGCGTTAATTTGGCGTGCGAAATTTGGCGTTAAACTGCTAGATGGACGCAAATTAAGCGGAGTACTCGTCAATCCGTGTGTCTGCACATGCTAGCTGTTCTATGAAACAATTTTGTTACATTTGTGTAAATCCTAAAGTATTGTATATTTCTTCACAAAAAAAGATATTATATATTAGTTTCTTATTGTGCATGTTCTATTTTTATGTGATGGCATAATAGTTTATCTCTTTCTTTTCGTCAAGAGTGGCGTATATTAATTGGTTGAATTGGTTGTTTCATATATTTCTTCTCACGTTGTTGACATCTGTATGCTGATAGAATTGGTGGGTAGGAAAACAGCTTCCATAAATATAGAACAGGGCCTTAGGTTCATATATATCGAGTTTTTTTTCCTTTCTCTGTTTTTCGTGGAATTTCTCTCTTTTTCTTTTGTTTGCTGCTTAGGTGTGGTAATTTGTAGACGTTTTTGCTTTTATAATTAATATGGAGCCTCTTAGAGACCTCCATAGAAGTTATACAACATAAAGTTTAAAATTCCATTATTCTTAATTTTGAAAATTGAATTGTTCTAGTTTTTGTTATCCTCATTCATTTTTGTAGGATCTATAGTTTTAAATTCGGCAGTTATACAATTGGATGGAAAAAACATAGATCGGACATTCATATCAATGTATCAGTTCCTAGTTCTATTCCTAACACAAAAGGCTGTGCCTTTGTTTTTTCATGCGCAACCTTGAGCAGGCATGCACCCATCACCCATGCATGCCTTGTAATTTAAAAAGACTCCTAAATGCATCCATTGAGGCTTATTTTCTACACGTAATCCAAAAGGCCTTGCCTTTTTATTTGTCATGATGTCTTCTACTTCCTCCGTTTAAATTTATTAGACTTATTTTTTAAAATAATCTTGTTCATAAATATAAGACGTGTTTCATATTCTAGTGCAAAAATAGTGGGATGTGCCCTATATACCCCTAATAAATATCTATCTTTGCTTCGTATTCTCTACATGCATGCATCAAATCCAGTGCTTACCGATAGTAATTAGAGGTAATCTAGTAATTTTTAATATCTTCTTGGTTTATATACTAAGAAAAAAAAATGCCTTATAAACTTGAATGGATAGAGTATTAAGTATACGTATGTGAGGTCTGAGCTATAAATATCAAGATTGACGGCTTAGATTCTCTGTGTGTTTTTTATTAATGTGAAAATTTCTAGGTGTTTTCTCTTTTCTCATATTACTGTAGTAATTTCTAGTTTTTTTAATCCTGGATTAACATGTTCAGTTAGAAAGTGGAAAAGACTCCACGCGTAGCATGACGTTTTGACATGTAATTAGGGTTGTAAACAAGCCGAGCTCGAGCGAGCCTGGAGGCCCAGTCTCGAGCTCGGGGTTAGGGTTCGAGCTCGGAACTAGGCTCGAGCTTGGCTCGGCACAAGCTCGAATAGGCTCGAGCTCGGCTCGACAACAAGCAAAAACACATACAAGCAAGGCACAAGCTCAAATAGGCTCGAATTCGGCTCGAATAGGCTCGATAACAGTTAAATGTACAGACATCAGGCATGCAGCAGCAGCCAGTGAGTAATGTTGAACCATTAGACAACCTAAATATGAGAAATATTTAACCATGAAACAATTCTCAACAGGAATAAATTTGACAAAGTATGTCTTAATAGGAGCACATATAACAAAGTTACAATTGTCTTAATAGAAGCAAGGATGGTTTAATAGTTACATATCAATCACACATAGCCATACTCGCATGAGTGCATAACCACATAGGAAATAGGTTCACAATACTTATCAAATTTGTGACATTTCAATCACATACAGTCATATAGACTTACTCGCATAAGTGCAATAACCATATAGGCAATAGGTTCCAACCTACCAAAACACCCACAAAATACCTCTTTCCCTGTTGACAATTAACAAATAGCTTCAACATAAATTTTGGAACTCCCAGCAATCCAACTCCTAGTGCTGCTGCTGCATATACATTTGAAATATCAGAAAATTGATCACAAACAAACAAACTTATCAATGATGCATAGCCAACAAACTTTGACACTATCTGCATCGACTATTCTTTTTTCCACATAAGAATTATCTTGTACATAACCAAGTAACCAACCTGACTATGCTGCCCCCCAATGATCTTCACAAAAAAAGAAGGATAGCAAACTCAACCTGGTATGTGAATAGATTCCTTTCCATCTATATGAAATTGATGAAGCATGCAGTTGTAATCTTGCATGGACACAATCACGATTTGTTAGCACTTATGTTATCTAAATAAGGATGCATCTATATATCATCGAGGGCCTCTTACCACATGCAAAAAGATGCATGCTAACAGCTAACTCCTACATGCTGTAAAAATAGCATCCCATTGTAAACTCTGTAACATCTACATGGTATGTACTTGTGTTATTTAAGCGCATCATAAACTAGTTTTGCAAAAGAATTACACTAGTAGCAACAAAAGCAACAGGGCATTTACCTTGTATAGATGGAATCACCAAATGATAGTGGTTGAATGGCGTCAGAAACATACTCGAGGAATGGACAAGGGAAAGGAAGATTGGAGTCCAAATCCCAAACAAGATCAAGAGCTTCTCCTTTGTTTCGCCTAGACTTCCATATGCACATCAAGAAGTAGGTACCATGAAATGCTACTTGATACAAAATGTACTGCTATTATGTTGTGGACAACGAATTCATTTGATGACTTACTGAAGTAGTACATACCTGATATAGAAGACTAATTGCTGCCCACTGTTGAAATGGTTATAGCAGTCTCGGTTGATGACAAAGGGATGGAATTAGCATCATCCTCCTATGCAAGAGCCAAGAAGTAAATATATATTAGATACACAAATCAATTATGTGGTAAACAACAACATCCATTAACTTACCAAATCCTTTGGTTTGTGGTGACCTCCTCTAATCCAACTAGATGCACACACCAAAGCTTGCACATTTGATGGAAGTAAAGAGCTACGATAATCATCGACCACTAGACCTCCGGTACTAAAAATTGACTCCGATGAGACTGTGGTAATGGGAATAGTGAGAACATCTTTGGCCATCCTAGCCATTACTGGATATTTTAATTCATTCATCCTCCACCATTTAAGTATGTCAAATCCTTCCACACGAATAACTTCAACCGGATCATCCAAGTACTTTCTTAAATCTGGCTTTGAAGGATGATTAGCATGTTGAGCTTTCATAAACTCTTGGAATTGGCTAGCAATTGAGAAAGCACTATTGGAAGTATGATCAGATGTACCAGTATATTGAGAAGAAGAATCGGTGTTCTTCAATGTTGATATGCTTTTGTTATATTCACTTTCATATATAGCATACAACTCATCTAGTGTAGATTAAATAGATGCAAGTTTTTGAGGAAGATCAATTTCTGAGTACAAAGAAGGAAATGTGAACTGAATCATGCCCATCTTAAATCTTGGATCTAGAATTGGAACAATTGCAAACAAAATGTTGCATTCTGGGCCCAATACTTATCAAACTTCTGTATCATTGCATCAACCATTTTTCTAAGAGATTCATCTCTAGATAGTAAAAATTGATCTAGTGCCTTCTTAATATCGACAATATGAGGATAAAACAAATTGGAGGTAGGGTACTTTGAACCTGAGAACTCCTCTGTAGCCAAGTGAAAGACACACAGCACATCTTTGACCTGTTCATCCAACTTCCAATCCACATCTGTTGGCTATCACCTATAGTTAGCATCTCTAGCAGCATACACATCAATGGCAACTCTGTAATGAAAAGCGGAACCCCACCTAGTGCACACATCAAGAACCAATCCCTTTTTGCGCTGAAGGTTAAGAGAATCAATATCAGCATTGAACTTGTATGTCTGGCTATTAGATTTCTTGATGTATTTGATAGTCTCTCTAACTTTGTCAATTAAAGGTTGAATAACCTTCATACCATCTTGAACAACTAAATTTAGAATGTGAGCACAACAATGATTATGAAGGGACCTCCCTTTAAACCAAAGTGCACCTCGGTTTGTAAACTTAGCAAGCAACAATTTAGCAGCAAGATCATTACTTAAGGCATTATCAAATGTGATACTAGCTATCTTATCCTCAATTTTCCATGCAGCCAAACAATCGAAATGGCATTGCAAATGACTACACCAAAGTCTTGGAGGCTCTAGCTCTAAGAAGTTAATGACACGACAATGCATTGACTAATCTGCATCTATGTAGTGAGCAACTAGGCTCATATAACATAGTGTTTGATTAGATGTCCAAAGATCACATGTGAGGCTTATCTTCTTAATGTCCTTAAAACCCTTCTTCAATTGTTTCTTTTTAGATTCATACAGCTTCATGTATTCATTTCTAATAGTGACTCTAGACACCTTTTTGTATGCAGGATTTAGTGATTTTAGCAAAGCATTAAACCAAGTATACTCCACAATTTTAAATGGTAACTCATGAACAATGATCATCTTTCAAATGAGTTCATGAATTCTTGCAGATCATAATAACCAGGGCAACCACATAAGGAGTTTCAAAGATCAACATCACCTTTCTTAGTGCTACGGAAATTGATGGTCTTTTGTTGGTCGGATTTACATTGCGACTTGTAATAGTCACACTAATCAAGATGCCTCTAAAAATGTGATGTAGTAACATCGCTTATCTTTGAAAGCAAACCTCCACATGCTTTCCATCTCTCCTCTCTTTTCTTCGATTTAACTTCACATTCCTCAAAGAAGTTCCATATTACGGACTTCTTCTTCCTTGTGGGTTTCGTTGGTCCATCCTCTTGATCAACGTCTTGCTGATTTGTTGGTGCTGCCCTTGGTTTCTGGTTCCATCCGTCTCCCTTGCCGATGAATCAATAGATTGTTGTGTTGATTGTTGATTTTGAGACATCTAGCACAATTTGTATAGTGTTAGCAAATGTATCATGCTCTTTATATCAAATTTGAAACTAGAGGAAACAACCAAATGCAAGTAAATATTCATTTAACTAAGGCTGTGAGGCATACCAAAATTCAATTCAAACTTTGAATCAATAGATTCAGAAGCAAGACAACAAATGGGGAGCACAATGGAGTCTTGTCATACATAACATTTCATTTTCTTCTATGGGGAATGGGACAAGATCATTGTAAGCTCACGACAGGGGAAAAAATAGAGAACTTATAAGTTACATGTGTTGTGAACTATGACAAATAGGAGCACACCGCTCAGTTCACACTTCACAGGGAATCCTACAAGAAAGGCACCACACACTTTGCTATAAATAAAATTCAATTTGGTCTATAAGCCCAATCAATTTGTGTAAGTTTTGAGTTTGGCAAGTAGTACACTGCACTTGGTGTCTATCTAAATATTCAAAACCAAGATGAAACATAGTATGAGACGAATATCAAAGAAGAGAGCCTAATACTAATGCATTTGACTAAAAAGCTCATAGAAAATAGCTCACTGTGTATATATTGGAGTAGGCGTTCTTCGTGGTAGCCGGTAGGCGTCAGGCTGTCGAAGCAGAGGAGGAGTGCCGTCCAAGGGGAACCGGCAACTCGGCAAGGCGACAAACCCTAGCAGCCACACACGCTAGCAACAACCAAGGGGAAGTGGAACCGGCAAACCCTAGCAACAACCACGGGAAACGCCGTTACGTCGCCCACCAAAATACGCTGAGAATCAACACAACAAATAGAAGGATTCAAGGGAAACCGAATGCTCACAATTTTTCCACCATGGCTGCCTCCCACGATGCACCGGCCTGGCTCCCTTCCTCTGAACCCCATAGCCCTGACTGAAAGACCATGTGGAGGTCTACCCATGTGTGTGATGAGTTATTGACATTGTTTAAGCTAGTAGTGTTTGAGTTTGAGGGAGATTTGAAGTTTAATTCAAAATTTGAAGCAATTTGGAAAAATGTTCAGCACTGGCGGTCGCACCGACGGGTGTTTGGTTGTAGCGGCCGGCGGTGCTACCAGCCTGGTTGCGGTAGCACCGGCCTCAGGCTGGTGAGTTTTTTTCTAGAGAGCCATTTCTCTGGGCGGTGCTACCGGCCTGGGGACGGTAGCACCGGCCCTTATGAGCGAAGTTGATTTTTAAATTGTGATTTTTGATGAATTTCATTGTATATCAATTTGGACATTGCTATGTGATGTGTTTCGTTGTTTTTGATGGTTGCAGGACGACGGTGCTTGATCATGGTGAGGCAGAGAATGATCGGGACTAGGCGAGGTACGCCGGAGGCCCAGACCGTCAAGGATCACCAGAAGAAGATCGGTGATGGAGTCACTGCGAGCCTAGAAGACAAGGAATAGATGAGATGCTAGCTAGGAGCTGCTCAAATCAAGGAGGGCCGTTGGATCGCGGTCTAAGTGATAGAGTAGGCGGGTCTAGTTAGTGTGCTTTGAAAAGCTTGCAAAACCCACTATACTTGTTGGGTTTCGGTTAGCCCATGTATGGCTATGTGTAGGAGCCATTCCTAGCCCTTGATCTGATCCTTAGGGTAGAAAGAACTCATCCAAGGGTGGAGTGTGACTCAAGAGTAGTATAAATAGAGAGGAGGGTTGCCTTCCTCCTCTTGAAGGTTTTAAGGTTTTGTGCTCCTTTGAGCTTTGCCCACTTTGTTGTGAGGATTTGTAAACCTTTGTTCCAGAAATAAAATCTATTCCTCTCAATTCGAATTTACTTTCCGCATTTACATTATGCCTTAAATTCAGTCTTTAAATTCCGCAATTTACATTCTTGCAATTTACTTCCTGCACATTTGGATTTGCCTTCTCTCCTTCTAAATGCTTTATCTTCTTGTGCCAAGGATGTTGATTGATGGATGAATCTCCTATTTTATCTCAATCATATAGGCAATCCATGTGTTTTTTTTGCAAGAAACCGATCTTGTGTTCTTGAGTGAATCATTCTTCTAGATCACGTTTGTGGGGTTTTGGACTTGTGTTCTTGCTTGCTGTGACGTGTGGGAGGTTATCCAAGATCATATTGATCATCAAAACCCCACGAGCAAGTCCAAGATCAAGTTCTTGAGTTTTGCTCAAACTTGGTGTGTTCTTCCTTCAAAGTGAAAAAGGTTGGAACTTTGACGTCAATCCTTACGATTGAAGGTTGGAATAAGTTCCTGACATCCTTAGGAAGACATTTACCAAGTTCCGTGACTTTTTGTCTAGCCGATCAAAAGATTCCTCAAATTAGCTTTTGAGTTTATGCTGTTTTTGGCTCTGTTCTTCTTGTTGTTTTTGATCCCGATCATACCACCCACTGTCCAATCATACCGAACTTCGATCATACAGAGACCTCATGGTCATATCGGACCCGGTGCTACCGGCTTACCCTAGTCATACTGAGCTTACAGAGCAACTTGCTCCTTCTCACTTGCTCCTCTTGATTGATTTTTGCTCTTCCAAAGATCTTGGCCGGTCTCAAGAGCCATGGCGATGGGCGATGATTCCACCAAGCCTCCCATTTTCTCTGGAGTTGATTTTCCGTTTTGGAAGTCCCGGATGGAGTCGTATATCACTACCTAGGGCTTCCGATATGGCAGAAGGTGAAACTCCCATATGAGGTTCCTGGGGATGAAAATGTCACGGCTGGCAATATGGCTGACGTTGAGGCGAACGCTAAGGCAAGAAACATCCTCATACAGAGTCTTAGCCATAGTTATTACGATAGGATTTCTCACCTCCGTTCTGCTCATCAGATGTGGGTGACCCTCGATGCTTACCATGAGGGCACCACTCAAATCAAAACGGTGAGACATGACAAAATCAAGCGTGAGTACAACAAGTTTGAACAACCCAATGGTGACAGTCTTCATGAGTGCTTTGGTCGTTTTATGAAGATTTTGAGCGACCTTCGAGCAGTTGTTTGCATATACCGTGACTCGGATAATGCTCGACATTTCTTGACCGCACTCAATCTTCAAGTTTGGGAGATGAAAGTGATCACTATCAAGGACACTACCTACTTGTCGACTTTGACTCATGACGGGCTTTATTCCCATCTCAAGACTTATGAGATCGATGTTGTCTCTCGCAAGACGAAATCTCAGTCGATGGCCTTGGTCACCGATCCCACTGGATTCACTTCTGATTCTTCTGCTGGTTTTTCCCTCTTCGCTCTTTGCGAGCTAAGTGATGACCAACTGGAAAAATTTCCAGAAAATGAGCTTACTCTTTTGGCTCGCAAATTATCTCATGCATACAAGAGGGTGAGAGAAAGAGGAAAAGATGTGGCACGATTACCTGCTTCGAGTGTGGTGGCCCCAACCACATTTGAGCGAACTGCCCCAAGCTAGAGAAGGGCAAGAACGACTTCGACGGTTCGGTAAAGAACGACTACACTGATAAGTGTTAGTGTTATGCCCTTGAGGCAATCATTTAGATGATTATAACATGACTATGTTTATGAATAATAATATGATTATTGGTCCAATGAATGTATATCATTGTATTGATTAACAAGTATGTGATTTGCTATGAAGATCTTTACTTATTGATGTAATTCGATAAATATCTCTGATCGGATATCATCGTATAGGACAACGATGAATAGATCAGCACATGTAGTGATCGATGATCATGCTTCATAGATCATGGGATATGGAGATATCATCTATACATTGTGGACGCATGTTGAAGAACATGAGTTAGATAGACCCGCAATGGGACAACTGCGAGAATGTTTCATTCTTATGTGTCATCGATTATCTCATACATAGTAGATGTATGATCCTTAGACTGAGATTGGCATATTCCCTACATGTGTAATAGTTTTCCTTGGGGCTATCAAACACTACTTCCTAATCGGATAGTTATAAAGGTAGCTTTCATGTTTACTATAAAACGTGCAGAGGGAAGTGAGAAGTCAAGATATAATTTGCCACTCCAATGAAATAGAGATATATGATAAGGCCACTCGTGTGATATGATTAAGGAAATGCATGTCCATGCCGTGATTGAGGAGTCAATCACAACTTATTAATATATCACGGATACGAGAGATGGATTGAATCATCAAAGGATGACATGCTTCTCACCTTGAGTTCAATCTTCATATACTTGGCAAAGGGATTATTACATGAGTACTTTTGATAGGTTCTGTTCGATTTGATCATAGTATGTTTGGGAGTTGGCATACTTTGCAAGGAGCCGCTACCAACTATTGGATTGAAAAGGAGTTTTTCGAATCCATGTCCAATCGTATGTGAACCTGCAGGGTCACACACTTAATGGGTTGGGACGCATTAATTTGGATTGGATTCGTAATTAATGGACCTCGTGGGCTTAGCACGCTGATGGGCCCTGGTTTAGGGTTTCATCTCATGGCTATATAAGGAGGGGAGGAGGGTGGGCGTAGGGTGTGCTTTCCCACGGTTTAGAAGTGATTCGCCCGAAACCCTAGCCTCCTCCTCTCGCTGCCCCTGCCGAGCGACCAGGTGCTTGCACACCGACGCACGACGTTCCATCCCTAGACGTGTGGACTACTGCGGTGACGCTGCTGCGACTGCGGCGTGGGAGGACGATCCACTCCATCGACGCATCGACTGCGGCGAGGACGATCCACTACATCGACGCGCGAAGAATTCCGCAACTGCGCGTCTAGTGGTAATCTAATCTGTGATCCCCTTCTTGCGAGTAGCTTTCTGGTTATGCGGTAGATTTTTTTTGTGCTAGTGTAGCATACCGCGTTCCTCTTCAATAAGAACCGCAACAAGAAGCCTCCAGCTCGTGACCCAGCGCGTGAGAAGAAGTACCGCAACTTCTCGAAGAATAAGAAGCTCTTCCACCACGTCCTCGCCGCACTCGATGACATCAACCTCTCTGACACGGAGACCTGGAGCGATGAGGGCGAGGATGATCCGCAAGAGAAGACCAAAGACGACGACGACTTCACTAGGATGTGCTTCATGGCGGATGCCAACTGCATCAGTGACTCCGAGCTCTACAATGACTCGGACGAGGTACCCTCCTATGACTAGCTCAATGAAGCTTTTTGCAAATTATGGAAATTTCATGCTAGAGCTAGAGCTAGGTGTATGGAGCTAGAGAAGGAAGTAGGTATCTTGACTCGGGAGTTAGCTTCTCTTAGATCATGTCCCTCCCGAGAGTCTACTGAATGTACTCTTTGCGATGCTTTGCTTGTGGAGCTTGAGAACTTAAGGACTATGCATGATAGTGTAGTTTCTGAGCTTGAGAGTCTTAGGTCGAAGAATGCTAGCACATGTTCGATTGATGCTATTTCTGTAGATGCTAGTTTTCTTCATGCTCACACTAGCGTATCGTGTGGAAATTGCCCTAAATTACTTACTGAAATTGATGCCATGAGCACTCACCTTAGGAAGCTATCTACTAGAAAAAATGAACTTGAATTGAATTTTTCTAAGGACTTAGTTAGCTCATGTGAGGACTATAGGTAACTAAAGCTTGGCAATGAATCCTTATATGTCAAGTGTGCTGAACTTGCTAAGGACTTACTAGTTAAGTCACAAGAAAGTTGCTTGCGATGTGCTGAGATTGAGGGGGACTTGGATAAAATCCAAGTCAAGCTTAGGAAGAAGTTTGAAGCCTAGACCCTTAGGATTAGAAATGCCCATCGCGTTTCTTGTGAGGCCCCAAGGTTGAGGCAGCCGTGCTGAGGGAGAAAAATGCACGTGCTGGTAGTTCTTCCTTATCTAGTTCTTCTTCCTCTTCCCTTTGTTCTTCCTGTGCCTCTCTCTTCCAGGCGTGTGAGTATCTCATGAGCACTCTTGAGAAGTTTGTAGGAGGCAAGAAGAAGCTCAATCTCATCCTAGACCAATCTAAGATTAGTCGATTTAATAAGGGTCTAGGATTTGACTACTTGGAGCATGCTAGGGCTCATCTTCCTACTATCGTGCATGGCTCCAAGAGTGGAGAGATTGTGGTAGCTCCCAGGGTGAGCACCACTGTGTTTAGGTCTGCTGGGGTTGTCCATGGGATTTTTGATCAGAAGGTTGCTACTCCTGCAGCTTCTGCCTCTAGCAAGGCGAAGTACTCATGCACCTTCTGTCAAAAGGATGGTCACCTAGTAGACTTCTACTTCAGGTGCGCCAAGATCGCAAGGTGTGAGCATGTCGCTGCTCTTAGGGGTATTCAGGGTTATCCCCAGACTCTGAGTGCTTCTAAGGTACGCACTGCTGCTAGACAGGTTAGAGAGTTGTATGTTCTTGGACAGCGTCTAGGACTCGATTTTCATGTTGTTCAGTCGAGTTTTAGTCCTGGAGCTGCTCGTGGTTAGTCTTTCTGCCGTCCTCTAGATATTCCTCGTTCTTCCCATCAAGGTAGATATCAGTGGCGTGAGGTGTTTCCTAGTGGTAGATTTGGAGAGCCTCACTGGGATGGTCCGGCCTTTGCATGACGGCGGGCCAACCCAGTTTCAGCTCCCAGATTTTCTACTAGTGCTGTTCCTGATCTTGTGAGAGTTGAGCGTGAGAGAGACACTAGAGTCCAGTCTTCTTCTTCTGTAGCTGGTACTCTGAGACGTCGTGTTGTTCAGTATTGGGTTCCAGGTCTTCACTTTATCCCAATACTGAGTCATCTCTCTCTTGTGTCTTGATCAGGTTCATCGGGTGGGAAAGGGAGAGGTTTAGATTGTTCACTCCGGTTGTTCTCGCCATATGAACGGAGACTCTAGATGGTTCTCTTCCCTAGTCCGAGCTCACAGTGATAAGTTGATCACTTTTGGGGATGCTTCATTAGGTAGAGTCATTGCTAAAGATACCATCTGCATTAATAATAATTTTATTCTGAAGGATGTTGCCTTAGTGAGTAAGTGCAATACAATCGCTTTCGCTTCTCGACTTATCGATGACTCTTTCGAGGTGAGCTTTAAGAGTAGTGCCCAGAGAATCCTTGATTCATCGGGAGTTAGTTCTTGAATTTCTAGATTTGGGAGAGTCTTCCGTGCTAACTTTTCTCGCTTCTTCCGGAGACTCTCTTGGTGTTTGATTGTTTCTAAGTCCGTGATCTCTCCTTCTAGCATAGGAGATTAGGTCACATCGGCTTTGACCATTTGACCTAGGTTAGCAACCACGATCTCATTCGTGGTTTGCCTAAACTCAAGATGGTCAAAGACTTAGTTTGTCTCCTTGCCGACATGGCAAGATAGTTGCTGCTTCTCATCCTCCAGTCACTGTTGTGATAACTGATACACCAGGATAGCTTTTACATACGAACACTATTGGTCCAGCTAGAGTGCAGTCAGTGGGTGGGAATTGGTATGTTCTTGTCATTGTCGATGATTTTTCGAGGTATTCTTGGGTGTTTTCATGGCCTCGAAGGATGAGTCTTTTACCCATTTTAGGGATTTGGTCAGTAGGTTCTCTATTGAGCTCTCAGGTGCCTTACGAGCTATACGCAGTGACAATGGCACGGAGTTCAAGAACTCCTACTTTGAGAGCTTCTGTGAGGAGTTAGGCTTAGAGCATCAATTTTCCTCAACATACGTCCCTCAGCAAAATGGCGCAGTGGAAAGGAAAAACAGGACCTTGGTCGAAATGGCCAAGACGATGCTAGATGAGTACAATACTCCTAGGAAGTTTTGGGCTGAGGCTATAGCTACTGCTTGCCATGTGTCTAATCGAGTATTCTTGAGAGCATATTTGCACCGCACTTCTTACGAGTTGAGGTATGGGCGAAAGCCGAGTGTTTCTCATTTTCGTGTGTTTAGTTGCAAGTGTTTCATCTTGAAGTATGGTAACCTTGATAAGTTTAAGTCTCACTCTTCTAATGGTATTTTTTTGGGTTACTCGACTTCTTCTCGTAGATATAGGGTCTGGAGTTATGATGCGAATGGGATCATAGAGACCTGTGAGGTGACCTTTGATGAGGCTAGTCTAGGAGCTAGACCTGATATTTCATGCTCTTCTTCCCTCTCCGAGACTATCTTTGTAGAGGATGAGGATGATGGAGATGATGTGTTCCATCTGATCTAGTCCCTCTACACCGAGGTGACTCCTATTTCCATTCTCGCACCTCGGGAGCCTAGCCCTTACCTTGAGACTCTCCTTGTGAGTGGCTCTGGTTTTGCCTCTTACGTGCAAAAGGTAGATGCCACTTTGCTTCGGACCTCCTGCCATATTTAGAGACATCATCCACCTGATCAGATCATTGGTGATCTGTTTGAGAGTGTCACACGCTCAAAATCAAGTTTTTTCAATTTCTGCCTCCAATCAGCCTTTGTTGCCTCCTTTGAGCCGAAGGATGTTTCTCATGCATTATCCGATGAGTCATGGATTAATGCTATGCATGAGGAACTTGAGAACTTTGAGAGGAATAAGGTATGACAGCTTGTTGAGCCTCCATCTGGTCATAATGTAATTGGGACCAAGTGGGTGTTCAAAAAAAGTAGAGTAAGGATGGGGTTGTCATCAGAAACAAGGCTAGGCTAGTTGCACAGGGCTTTTCTCAGGTTTAGGGTCTTGACTTTGAGGAGACCTTTGCTCCTGTAGCTATACTAGAGGCTATTAGAATTTTGCTTGCATTTTCGGCATCCAAGGGCTTCAAGCTTTATCAAATGGATGTCAAGAGTGCATTCCTCAATGGGTATATTGAGAAAGAGGTGTATGTCAGGCAACCTTCATGATTCGAGAACCCCAAATACCCAAACCATATCTTCAAGTTTTTCAAAGCTTTATATGGACTTAAGCAAGTCCCTAGAGCTTGGTATGAGAGGCTTAGATCCTATTTTCTCAATCATGGTTTTAAGATGGGTATAGTAGACAAGACTTTGTTCATTGGACACCAGAATTCTCATTTTCTTCTCGTCCAGATTTATGTGGACGATATTATCTTTGGTAGCTCTTCGCACTTTCTTGTATCTCGCTTTTGGATGTGATGAGCACGAGTTCGAGATGAGCATGATGGACGAGTTGAGCTACTTCCTCGGCTTTCAAATCAAGCATACTCGGGAGGGCACTTCCTTGCATGAAGGCAAGTACACTCGAGACCTCCTGAGGCGCTTCGACATGTCTGACAGGAAGCAGGTGATGACTCCTATGGCCACCATCGCTGTCCTTGAGCCTGATGAGGATGGTGAGCCAGTTGATTAGAAGGAGTTTTGGAGCATGATCGGCTCCCTCCTGTATCTTACTGCTTTGAGGCCGGACATACACTTTGTTGTGTGTCTGTGCGCTCGATTTTAGGCTTCTCCTCGCGCCTCTCACTGCCAAGTGGTGAAGCTCATCTTCAGGTACCTTCGAGCTACCCTTGACTATGTTATTTGGTACTCTTCTTCTTCTTGGCTATCTCTTAGAGCCTTTTTCGATGCAGACTTTGCTGGATGTGATAAATAGGAAGAGCACATCTGGCACTTGTCAATTCATTAACACTTCTCTTGTTTCTTGGTCATTTAGGAAGCAGTCCCGAATTGCACAGTCCACCGCTGGAGCCCAGTATGTCACTGTAGCTAGTTGCTGTAGTCAGGTGCTCTAGATGAAATCGACATTGCGGGACTTTGGGTTAGAGATAGAGAGTGTTCTACTTTTCTGTGACAACACTTCTGCTATTTGCATTACTAAAAACCCAGTGCAACACTCTAGGACCAAGCATATAGATATTCGATATCACTTTTTTAGAGACCATGTGGAGAAGGGTGATATAGTGCTTCAGTTTGTGGAGAGTGACCACCAGATTACCAATATCTTTACCAAGCCTTTGTATAGCTCTAAGTTTGTGGCCTTGAGAGGAGAGCTTGGAGTTGCGTGCCCTTACGACATCTCTTGAGGGGGAGCTGGTTTGTATATTATGTATTATATTTGTTCTCTTCCAGGATTTCATTTCTTTTTCATCTTCTGGGTGTTTTTGGGTTTTCTTCTAGAGTTTTGAGTTTACTTCACTTAGACTTCTGGCATGCTTTGCATGGACCTCTCATCTTATGCTTTAGGTTGCTATCATGCACAATTAGCTGTTCTCTCTTCTCTCTAGGTTGAGTTCTCTTACAGTCTTATAAGTCTAGCAGGTGTTGGGCCCCCTGGTTAGACAGGGTCTATGTGCACTCCTTAGCTTGAGATCCAAAGTCAGCTTCCCTATGTCAGTCATTGGGAAAGATGAGAGCGAGTCTGAGCTGTAGTGTTCTCTTCTATCTTTACTATGCTCTATAGCCATCCAGTTTGTTGTTTTTGGACTTCTTCTCCTCATTCTATGTTTCTGGTTTCCGTTGAGTTCATTAGGACATGCTTTTGGCTTAATTCTGCTAATAACTCAACTTGAACCATATTTTTTCTTAAAATTGATTCACTTGTTGAGGGGGAGTTAGAGAATCTGCTTCATGCATTGCATATAGACTTCATTTTCTGTTTTATAAGCTTTGGCTTTGTCTATTATGTAGATGAGCTTTTATTCATGTTATGCACCATGCTCTTTTTTGAAGAAAAATGCTAGCTTAGCTATGTCCAAGTTCATTTTGTCTTGCTAAGCTTGTTAAAATTTGAAAATTAAAGCTTTAAATGAAAACTTGATGAAACATGTTGCTTTTACTTGCTATGTTTCCTCTCTAGATGCATATGCTATTATTTGTGAAATTTTGGATTTCTCCTAGAGTCCCTATAGCAACTTGGGTGAAGATAGGTAGATCCATACTCGAGTCCTTTACATGCTCATAAATCTATGTGCTAAAATAAAAACAAAAATTGACTCTTTTGTGCAAATTGATCTCAACACCTTACATTCACAAGACTTCCACCCATTGCACTTGGGATGAACTTGGAATGTATCGTGTATGACCAAGACCATCCTCTTAAGAGCTCTTCTTGAGATGGTCGACTATGGTTTGAGTCAATCAGTTGAAAAATGCAAATAAAAAAACAACATAAGTGGATAAAGAATGCAAATAATGTTACACATTTGCAACCCACTATGTCATTTGAAATCTTAAAGGAAAATTGCATTGAAGATAATTGAGCCCGAAGGACCTTGTATGCACATCTAGCTTTCACAAAGTGTTGAGTAGGTTGAACTCTAGGTTTTCCATTTGATCCCTTGTATGACTTTGCTTCTAGTTTAGAAACTATGCTTAGTGTTGCACTTGTTAAATCATGCAAAAATGATATAATCTTATTTGTACATGCTAGCAAAATTGACATTTGCACTTGGACATGTCTTTGTTTAGCATAATCTGAACTTGAGTAGCTTGGTGTTTTACTTTGTTCATATGGTCACTTGGATAATCTTCAAAGCTCTTTAGGATGCATTTCATGCATACATATGAAAAGGGGGAGAAAATGTCTTCTTGATGCCTATATTGCCAAAAGGGGGGAAATTGTAGAAAAGACATAATTAAAAAGATAAAAATGTGAAGGCATCTTGGTTCTTATGGTTATGGTAAAAACTTGCTACTTCTAAGGATCATAAGTATATTTGAGCTTTTGTGAGTTTTTAATGGATTTTAGAGCTTTTGTGGAAAACTTGCTTTTTCTTTGACTTTGCCTAAAATCTTTCTTGCCAACTTGGTTATGATCTCATTTTCTCTTTTCCTGGACCAAGTTTGGCTTTGCATCCAAATTGCTTCTCCTTCTCTCTTTCAAAAACTCAAATTTCATGCCTTTCGGGTGTTTGTCAATATACTCATCAAGGGGAGATTGAAAGACTATGTGGAGGTCTACCCATGTGTGTGATGAGTTATTGATATTGTTTAAGCTAGTAGTGTTTGAGTTTGAGGGATATTTGAAGTTTAATTCGAAATTTGAAGCAAATGGAAAAAAATGTCCAACACTAGTAGTCACACCGGCGGGTGTTTGGATGCACCGGCTGGCGGTTCTACCGGCCTAGATGTGGTAGCACCGGACATGGGCGGTAGCACGGTCTCGGCCGATCGTTTTTCTAGAGAGCCTTTTCTCTGGGTGGTAGCACCGGCCCTTATGAGCGAAGTTGATTTTTAAATTGTGATTTTTGATGAATTTCATTGCATATCAATTTGGACATTGCTATGTGATGTGTTTCCTTGTTTTTGATGGTTGCAGGATGACGATGCTCGACCATGGTGAGGCAGAGGATGATCGGGACTAGGCGAGGTGCGCCGGAGGCCTAGACGGTCGAGGATCGCTGGAAGATGATTGAAGACGGAGTCGCTGCGAACCTAGAAGACAAGGAATTGATGAGATGCTAGCTAGGAGCTGCTCGGATCAAGGAGGGCCGTTGGATCGCGGTCTAAGTGATAGAGTAGCGGGTCTAGTTAGTGTGCTTTGAAAAGCGTGCAAAAAACCCGGTATGCTTGTTGGGTTTCAGGTTAGCCCATGTATGGCTGTATGTAGGAGTCATTCCTAACCCTTGATCTGATCCTTAGGGTAGAAGGAATTCATCCAAGGGTGGAGGGTGACTCAAGAGTAGTATAAATAGAGGGGGAGGGGGAGGCGTAGCCTTCCTCCTCTTGAAGGTTTTGAGGTTTTTGTGCTCTTTTGAGATTTGCCCACTTTGTTGAGGCTTTGTAAACCTCCCTTCCAGAAATGAAAATCTATTCCTCTCAATTCTGAATTTACTTTCCTCATTTACATTATGCCTTAAATTCAGTCTTTAAATTCCGCAATTTACATTCTTGCAATTTACTTCCTGCACATTTGGATTTGCCTCCTCTCCTTCTAAATGCTTTTTCTTCTTGTGCCAAGGATGTTGATTGATGGATGAATCTCCTATTTTATCTCAATCATATAGGCAATCCATGTGTTTTTTTTGCAAGAAACCGATCTTGTGTTCTTGAGTGAATCATTCTTCTAGATCGCGTTTGTGGGTTTTTGGACTTGTGTTCTTGCTTGCTGTGACGTGTGGGAGGTTATCCAAGATCATATTGATCATCAAAACCCCACGAGCAAGTCCAAGATCAAGTTCTTGAGTTTTGCTCAAACTTGGTGTCTTCTTCCTTCAAAGTGAAAAAGGTTGGAACTTTGACGTCAATCCTTACGATTGAAGGTTGGAATAAGTTCCTGACATCCTTAGGAAGACATTTACCAAGTTCCGTGATTTTTTGTCTAGCCGATCAAAAGATTCCTCAAATTAGCTTTTGAGTTTATGCTGTTTTTGGCTCTGTTCTTCTTGTTGTTTTTGAGCCCGATCATACCGCCCTCTGTCCGATCATATCGGAGACCCTACGGTCATATCGGACCCCGGTGCTATCGGACTTATCCGGTCATACCGAGCTTGCACAAAGAACTTGCTCCTCTTGATTGATTTTTCTGTGGGCTTGGTTGGATCATTTTGAGTGGGGGAAAATTTTATTTGGGATCATTCACCTCCCTCTGATCACCATCTCGGTTCTTCACCGACGCTTGAGCCGTCGCCACTAGGTGGTGGATCGATGGGGGAGCTGCTCAAGCCAAGGCGGAGATGCGGACTCGTGGAGTGGCGGATGGAGTCAAGTTGGGATTGATTTAGGGTTTGAGAACATTGGGGAGGAAGGGGATTAGGGGAATTGGGTTTCCTGATTTGGGGGCCTCGGGGCTCGGGGGAAATAGGGGAAATGGGGAAGCGGCGAGACTCACGGAGACGGAGTGGCTTTGGCCTTTGGGAATTGGGGACGGGTGGTTCACGCGGGACGCGCCTCACAGAGTCACGGGTCGGGGTCGGTGTGTCGCACTCGCAGTGTCGCCTCAATGGTGACTCAGTGTCGTGTCACCGTCGCCTAGGAGATCGAGCCTACACGAATAGCTCAAGTTCGGCTCGTTAGGCTCGCGAGCTTGAAGGTAGGCTCGAGCTCGGCTCGTTTGGGCTCGAGCTCGGCTCGAATTGAGTCTGGGACGAGCCGAGCTTGAATAGTTTGCGAGCCTGAGCTTTTTTTACATCCCTACATGTAATATATGTGCTCGCCAGCCATTCCACGCGTGATACACGTATGTGCAGCGGCACCGTGCGCGGATGTGTGTAAGGGTTAAAACGGGTCAGATATGCGTGGATATTGCTTTTTTATATTTTAATTTATATTTTTTTAGATTTGAAACCGGATATAGGCTAGTCAGATACGGACACGAATCCGGATTATTCAAGATACGGACACGGAATGGATGTGTGATGGATTTAGATAAAAAAACAGATAACCATAGTAGCAAATTATATATCAATCAAACCCAATAGACGTCATAGAAAAATATGCTACTTGAGTATCAATAGAACCAACTAATTGTCAATATAAATAGGTTGCCATAGAAAATATGTAAAGAATAGGCTGAGCCTTACTGATATCCTAATAGGAAAAATTCAGATATCAGAATAGAAAAAATCTGGATATCTGGATCCCGTCCCATATTTACCGGATATTGACTGCTCCGAATCTGATCCCAAATGCAGATTCAAATATCTAGTTCCCGTCCTGGATCCGGCCGAATAGTCAAATCCTGTCCCGACTGGATACGGTTCTTGATTGGGCGGGAAATATCTGGCCCATTTTCACCCAAGGTGAGGGTAGGCTTTCGAATTTCATCAAAATTCAGTTATTTTGGTCATCCGAATACACTTCCTCTCGATAAATTTCAATCATTTCATTTGAATTTTGTCTAAAATTCAATTTTTGGTCCAAAAGTTCAAATTTCAGTCAAATTTTGTAAACAATTCCAATTTTTCTTCAACCGTCTCATCCCAAAATTAAACCAAAATTTCTGAAATAACCAAATTTTGGTGATTTGGCTAGGTGCCGAAAAAAATTAAAATGAAATTTGAAAACTGGGTGAGGACGAACGGCCAGCTAGCGAGAGCCAGAGATTGAGTCCTGTCGGGTTTGGTCGTCTCGTTCAGTTCTACCGTGCCGAGTAGGGGTGCAATCGGCTCGGATTCAGGTGGATATCGCTCTTTCCATATCCTAAACCATATTTTTGTCGGATTCGGAGTCGGATATGGATAATGCCGGATACGAATACGGCGCGGATAATATTGATTGCGGATTCAAATCGAATACAGAACGGAATCAATACGGTGCCGAATACCGCTTGACTGTTTAGTACTTAAAACCTCCCAATATACGCGAAATCATTTGGAATCGATGTGGTACCCAATAATCCATACCGGAATGATTTCCAGAGTTCTAAGGGTGTGTTGTCACCTAATTGCGCCAAGCGAAAGACGAGAGCATGATTACAATACTGCTTGACTGTAAGGGAGTTTTATAGGATTTATTTCAACAAGGAAAAGGTTGCACATTTGCTTGGGGCAATCAACCTAGTTAATACACTCATTATTGGGAGTAACACAAAACAAACAACATATGAAAACGACCGCTAGCACTGCAGATCCAGAGAAGTAATAACCAACACATACGCTCGTCACAACGCACATGACGGCACAGATCAGCAAATAATTAACATGCTGAATATAGCTAATATATTATTCACTACAGCTGACTGCCAGGTTCGTTTCATTAGCGAGCAGGAAGCAGACGCAATGGCAGGTCACCACGATGTCATACAGCCTCATCGTGGACAGCCCGATCTTGAAGCGCACCTGCGCCGCCACCAGCCCACCACCACGGCTACCACGCTGAACACACTATTGTTCATCCGACAACCTACAAAGTTCTGAACCAATTCACCCCCCACGAGGAGAATCGACGTGTTGAAGTTTGTCACGCTCCCCAGTGAAGTTTGACACCCCCATAGGCCCACATGATCGCTATTGGGCCGGCCAAAGTATTGGGCCATATGATGTGGATATCCGAATTACAATTTTCGGATGTAATATTCCGAATTCAAGAAAATGAATAAAGAGAAATTTCATGAATCTTATTGCACATTTGAATGTTCATTTGAATTTATCTTTGGATTTATTCATTGTTTCAAGATTTGACTATTGGAATTAAGTGACTTTCAAATACCTAGACCAACACATCAAAGAAACTCATGAAAACTTTAAACAGCATGCTATAGCAAATAATTTTGTAAAATACTAGAGCACATAAGATGTATAAATATAATTTTCCAGAATTTTTGCACCTCATCTAAATATCTCAAAAATTCAAAAACAATTTGAAACCAGTCAAATTTGATGAATTACTATTCTGAAACTATAAGAGATAAAAAGCGAAACCAAAGAAAATGGAAACTAGACTCCTTGCTCTACCAACAAAGAAATTTGGAAAATTTTTGAACTAGCTTAGCTCTCTCGCCCAAACTGCCCAATCTCTATACCCAAATTTGCCATTAAATGGCTTGAACTGCCAAAAGGGAGCCGTTGCAGCCGAAAGAGACTGTGGCTGGGAGCCTGGCAGGGGGGCCCACTTAGCCCTGGGCCCATAGGTCAACCTACCTCTCCCTCTCTTCCTCCTCTCCTCTCATTGCTCGCTGCCCTCCTTCCTCTCTGTCGTGGTCTGCCGGAGTAGGGAACCGGGCGGTGGGCCACTTAGCCGGACCAACAAAACCTCAGGTGAGCTAGCCTCCTCCACGCACTTAGCTGCCATGCACTCTCCTGAGTCTTCCTTGCGCATGCATGCAGCTGTGTCGCCGAGCAACCTCGCCGGGATTCTCACCTTCCCAGTAGCCGCACGGTAGAGAAGCTCCTTCGCCGGACGCCGTCACCACTCCAGTGATCGCCGCCGTCGCCAAGGACTGCCCCCAGCCAAGCCCATCTCCCTGCAAATTTCAGGTTTTTTGCACTGGCTGAAAAGTGGTCTAAACCTTATCGAAAAAGTTTGAATTTTTTTGAGGTTCCTGAAACATTGGTGATGTTCTCACAAAAATTTCAGCTGATTATCACATCTGAGGAATTTTTAAAAATTTCGAGAGTGGTACTGTCCTGATAAAACACTAGCCGATAAGTTTGATCCGAATGGAAAATGGTACAAATCAAGTTATAAACTGTTGAAATTTGATTTTCATGGTTATGATCCATAAATAATGTTCTCACAAAAATTTCAGCTGATTATCACTTGTGAGGAATTTTAAAAAATTCGGAGAGTGGCATTGTCCTGATAGAACACTGAACGATAAGTTTGATCCGAATGGAAAATGGTACAAATGATGTTAGAAACTGTTGAATATTTTTTTTCATGGTTATGATGTATCTATAATGCTCTAATAAAATTTTTAGATGATGATCAAACTGTATGAATTTTTAAAAATTCGAACAGTACTACTACCCTGTTAAAAGGCTTACCGGCAAACTTGAATAAAATGAAAAATTATGTAAACCATAAATTTTTTTGAACATTTTACATAATGGTTATAAGGAAGTTATTAATATCCCATAAAAATTGTGAATCATGATAACACTCCAGCGAATTTATAAAATTCTTACAAGGCACAGTACCATTTATGTTCTTTTCTTTTTGATTTTTGAAATATAATATAACAAATGAAGTTTAATGCTTACATAGATTTGATTGACCAAAAAAAATTTGAAATTTTTTGAAAAAATTAAATAATGTTACTGAGTCAATTATTAATCTCTCAAAAAAAATTTAGATCATAATCACACTCAAGAAAATTTATAAAATTCTGACAATATAACTGTCCCAATTATGTTCATTCTGTTTTTGATTTTTTAAAGATAACAAATAGGTTAAATTATTTTGAAATTTTTTATCTGTGATCCTAATATACTAAGGATTGTACCATAAAATTTTCAGATTATTATCAAGCATGAAAAATGTTACAAAAATCTGACAGTTTTCTGTCAAAATTTTAAAATATTTAAAAAAATCGGTTTTTCAACAAATTTTCATAGGATATGACTTTCCTAAGGGTTATTGGACCAAATACGGTCAAATCCACCCCTAAAAGTTTCAAAACAAGCCAAAAAACACAACCTTTTGGTCGGTACTTTAGAATTCGGGGTGATTCGAAATCCGAAATTTCGGCGAAATGTCGCCAAAATTCGCCGAATTTTGGAACCCTGGTGGTTACAGCTCTCGCATGTAGACAGGAGATCTCGGGTACGAATCCAGCTTTTGCAATATAAATTTTTCTATTTGCCCCTTGCAATCAAACCTTCATATCTTTTGCTAGCAATATCCAAATGCAGCAAACTCAACTTCTAAATTTGATTTTTGAAATAGGGAATTAGAATCTGCAATAAAAATTTATATGTTACTTGCAGTTTGAATCTTTAAATAGAGTTTGAATGTTAGGCTCTAAATAGGTGTTATGAAGCAACTATATAGTCTCTTGTTCCATAAATCATGAAATAAATCACATGAGTTACTGCAATCCTATACACTCCATTTCTACAAAAACATTTATGTTTGAATGTATTTTGAATCAAAAATTGATTGTTTAAAACCCTTACTAACATTCAAGATTCAAGTGGTTAGAATATTGTTCAAATGAGCTCAACATTTGATGAAACCAATTTAGATAAATTGCTGGGATTGCATAGGTCATAAATGGTCAAAAACATTTAGACTTTGCTTTAGTTTAATCTATTTGCTAGTTGCTCAAACATTCAATCGGCAAAATGATCAAATGTTCAAAACTAAAATTCTACGAAATCAAATGCTATAACCTTAAAATAACATATACTTGCTTGATGTATAGAAATGACATCATTTTGAACAATTTTATGTTAAGCCATATTAAGCCTTAATGACCACATACATGAAAAACATCTCAAATAAATGCGAAATATCGCGGGACCAACTTTAAAACACTTTTAGGGATATCCCCTACTTATGCCTGAGAAATGCTTAGATTATCCCATAAGGTGCGGTCGCAATCAAAGAAAAAAACTGGACCATAACTGCGTGAACAGCATGGTCGCATTAGCCTTTTCGGCAATCCATAAAGTATCTCGTCTAAATGTAAATTTAAATGAAAATAGTTCATAATCAGTGTTTAGTATATATACTACCATATTCTGCAAAAAAATCTTAATTATAACTTGCTTTGCATCTGAATCCTACTAAAGCAAAACCCTTCAAAGACTACAAGCTGCAAAGATACATGCAAAGATACATAATTTTAGCCTCTTGAATTTGTAAATAGCCTTAGCTATGATTATAACTTTAGCTTCTTATAATAGAGGATGAAAGTAACACATTCAAGAAAAGGCCTCACATAAACAAAATGCTAATGAAATCATTATGAAAGTGATAAATCAAGAACTCACAATCACCATATTCTTCTTGGAAAGTTTTTATTTGGTATTTACATCTGATTTCTTTTTGCCACATTTTAATTGGTGTTATTTGCTTTTGTCTCGGTTCTTATTATTCGACGCATAGACGATGATAATTCGGATTCGGTTATTAACGACGTCGACTACGACCCGGATTATAATCCAGAAGAAGAGCAACCAGGCAAGCACCCTACATTGATCATTTTGATCCCATATTTGCCATTTATGTTGTTTTATCAAACTATATGCGTGCATGTATGTTTTAAACTTGCTATGTTGTGGGTAATGGTAGCTAATTCCACTTGTATGCATTACCTTTACCTTGTCATTTAAACACTTGCCATTGTAACCTAATATTGGATTAGACAATACTTAATGTCACTTGGGTAAAACTTGCAAACTTACCATATGTATTGCTTAGACATGCTCAATAGAACAACTTTTAAAATGATGGGAGATGTTTCAACTACTTTGAGCAAACTTTGTTTAAATGGATGGAACCATGGTATGGTTTCCACTTAATTTGATAAAAATCCAACTCAAACTTATGATTTAGACGCGGGCAAGTTATTACTTAACTTGAGGCGTGAAAAGGACCTCACGCGTAGTTAGGGGGAGATTCTCGCCTTGGTCAGTTAAGGACCGAACTTGATGCTATCACCTAAGTGTTTTGGTGCAACCACATGTGTTAGTATGGGATAGCCTAAACTCACTAGATTAATTAGAGTTTAGCCTTGCATTTTGGTAGGCCGAAGTAGTATGGACGATCCGATGGACTGGTGTCGTTCTAGGTGCTCACTTCACCGAGGTGTTGGGGCCCAAGCATTCCAATACAACGGTGCATGCCTTGCCATAGGGAGAGTTCACGATGGGGCACCATCGTTTCAGGATCTCCGGAACTATGGCAAGGGTTTAACATCTCTGTCTTTGGTGCAAGGCTAAGCTTTAGCTAGTTATACGGTTTCGTCACAGTCTAGCAAATCGGGTACGGTTCGTATCGCATGGCATGGATGACATGATTGCTAGAATGTGTCATGTGGGTAAAGTGTACACTCTCTATAGAGATTAAAATCTAATTAATTAGCCGTGCTCGCGGTCATGAGCAACTTGGAAAAATAATGTCAAGTATAGTCTTTGTTTTTGCCAAAACATTTGGAAACAGTGTTGAGTTGGTATGGAAAACTTTGGGAGCCAATTGTGGCTGATTTTACTTGTTATTCGCAGCCAAGGAAGGCTGTGAAATGTTTTATATGAATGCTACTTACTATTATTTAACTTCCTATTAAATGCTCTTTACAATTCCGTCACCGTTTTATGTAACATTCACTTTCTAAACAAAATCTGCTTTATGCTGAAATGAGACTAGTATAGAAAGTTATTATCCTTTCTCTAGCTTGCATTTTCAATATTTCCATACACTAAAGTCTTGCGAGTACATACATGTACTCACGGTTGCTTAATCAATATAATATAAAAAACGAAATGGAAGAATGCCCCGACGACGCTTATTATACTCCGGGGACCGATGATCATGTTGACGGATGAACTTGGGTTTTTCCCAAATCGGTTGCCTTTGGGTAGGGATGGGCATACCGCTGTCCCGCTGCACTTTACTTATGGACTTGTAATATTTGGCCAGTCGGCCATTACTTGTAATAGTAAGTAGTTGTACTAGTTCTAGTTTATGTTTATGCTATAACAATTACTTAGTCTTGTGTGTATGTGTTGCGATACATCTCGAATGCGGGATATGTGGGTGCTAGGCGTTGATCTTGGGAACTAGCACTAGACACATATCTGGGTACCTGGAATTGTTTTCAGCTATCTAATGCATAAACTCGAGCAGTCGTCGTTCTTTGACTATTGCTTGCGCTCCCCTTTGTGAGTGTGGGCGATACCAAGGTTCTGATACGGACGGCGAGTACTATGCTTAGATGAGTTGCTTTCAATCCTGGTATTGTTGCTCGGAGTGGAATCGAAACTCCCTTGGTTGCATAAGTGTGTACGGTGCAACTAGGTGGCTCATATTTGCTTGGGTGAGGGGCCATCTGGTTAATACTCCGTGCACGGGACTTTTGGGTGACAGTAATCATACACTTAAGTGGAGTATGGGTGTCACCTTTGAGTCCAACGCACGAGCGAGGATCGATTCGTGTTTCCGTGCCCACAAGAGTTGGTATCAGAGCCCATACGACTGTAGGGAAAAGCCTTAGTTAGCATGGTCGATAGTTAAGGACAAAGTTTCTCTCAAAAGATTAATTTTGGGTATAAAGGCTATTTGGGAAAATGTAGAATGCTATTCTTGTCTTCTTCATAGGTTTTCTTTCTCATCCTACCTTTCAAAAGGAATTTGTGCTCATCTTGAATTTCAAAAGTGGGTTTTCCGAAAAACAACACCATAAAAACGTTGCTCTACTTCTTATGCCATTCAAAAATTGATGAAGACTAAGTTTCAAAGTTATGAATGCTAGTTTTGGAACTTTTAAATACAATAGGACCAGCAAGAAGCTCTCTAACCTCACCTTGTTCTGAACCATCTCCTTGGAGATGAAAATTTTCAAAACCTCACCTTGTATCAAAAGCTAGATAGGCCGCAAGTCGATAAAAGGTTAAGGAAGCCTAGGGTATTGATTGATCAACCTAGAGACATAGAAAATTTCACTAAAATTTTGGAACGGGTCAATACTGGGTTGAGACTAATCCCATAGAACTTTGTGAGATTCCGGCCTAAGGAGCGAGAGTTAGAATCTTAAAAGAGTGGTAGTGCGCGTAGAACGACCAATCTGGACAGAACGCCACTTCTACAATTTTTCAGGTAAATCTGGATGTGCAAAAATTTCAAAAATTTTCCATGGGTTTATAGCTGTTCCAGGAAGCTACCCAAAATTTTTCGTAATTTTATTAGCTCTGTAACAGCATATAAAAATTATACGAATCTAATGGACAGAACTAACTGCATTATTTTAGTTTCTTGTTTTTTTTCCTTAACCCCTACCTTGGCTTCCACATAAGGTCTTGCTAACCATCAACTTTCTTGTCTTAGATGGCATGTCAATGGGAGCCTTACTATTATACTCAGGCAATGGTGGAAGGCTCGGTCCAGCAAACGCTCTGGAACATGATACGCCGCGCGGGTTTCACTAAACTGCCGGAGTATCTTATCTCCCGTGCTGTGACTAGCCCCGCCTCGTGGGTGTATGCTGTTGAGGTGACTGTTCACGGTCGCCACAGTGGGGAGCCGGTACGACGCTACCATGGGATGGCGCTGACCCCACTTACGGCGCTGAACGATGGGGCTTATGCCACCATTGTCCGGTTTCGCCATGACCTTCCGGAGATGGCGCAACTGTACCCCTACTATCCCTCTCGTGAGAGGGATAGTTTGGATAACACCTACACCATGCCAGAAGCCACTCTAGATGCCACCCTCGCATGGCATGTGGGGTTGCTCAGTGCACTCGACCGGTACCTCCTCTGTCTTCATGACGAGGTCAATATTGCGCACTATCGTATTAGCGTGCTCGAGGGTCACTTGGCTCCGTTGGTCGACCTCGGCTTCTTCACTCAGGAGGATGTGTTCGGGGAGCCCGATGCCTTCGACCATGCGGAGGATCTTCCACGTCCCTACGGTACCTACCGCCACGTCATCCGTCATGTTCGGATGTCGGTGAGAGGCACTGGACGTCGCGTCACAGCCGTTCGCACCGACGGCGCTATGAGAGCTGTACGGGGCCAGACTCTCCATTTTGGCGGACGTGAGTACGAGTTGCTGATGCCGGTTGCACCCACATCACCGCTCGCTTCACCCGACACTTCCGACACCGCCAACGGTGGTGGTGATGCTTAGAGCAGGATCTAGATGACTTAGGAATGTAAGGCTCACTTTTGGGTATTGTTGTGGGCAAATTTTGGATGTACTTTTGTGGCGCCAAAGTTGTAAAAGACGCCAATGGGATGAGTCAAGAACGCTAGGATGACCCCCATGATGTAATCGAACCCTGTGTTATGTTTAATTATGCTAATGTTATCAAAATCTTTTGGAATCATCTAAATTCGTCTTTGCTGTCCGCAATTTTATTTGTGCATTAAAATCAGTTCTCAAATCTAAAATCACATGCCCAAATTGTTCTACCTTCATTATATATCTATCTCGAGTTAATACCTTAACTGTTTCACACCTGTTGCTCAATCATCGTGTATGAAACAGGATGCCAATAACTCGATCAATAAACGCATTCTTGGCTAGTGGTGCCGCTCGTGGAGGCCGCATCCCGGAGGATGAGGTGCCCAATCCAGCGCACCCTAATCCTCTGCACCCAAGGTCAAGCTCTCACGAGGCACAACTCTCCGGTACATCAGTACGGGAGCATGAAAGTGCTCGTCGTGAACAAGAAGTGCAAAGTGAAGAATTGCCTCCTCCGCCATCAATGGAACAGGTTCTGGTGATGCAAACCCGTCTTCTTGAGAGGATGGTGCAAAACACTTAGAACCTCAATGCCGCCACTGCTTACGGTGGAATGGGAGCCATGCAACGTTAGTCACGCTTGGCAGAGTTCCAGCGAACTCGTCCGCCAAGTTTCTCCTCATCGGTAGATCCTTTAGACACCGACGATTGGCTTCATGATATCGAGGGCAAGGTCGACATCGCGCATTGCAATGAGGAAGAGAAAGTGCAGTATACTGCATACTATCTTCAAGCTGCTGCTGCAGCCTGGTGGGATAGCTTCAAAGCTATTTGCCCGCCGGATCAAGTCACTTCTTGGGAAGCTTTTAAGGATGCTTTCCGCTCTGCCCATATTCCCTCGAGCATCATGGAGATCAAGAAAAGGGAATTTTACAATATCAAGCAAGGTTCCATGATGGTCATGGACTTCCTTCATCGCTTCAATTATCTTGCTCGATATGTCGTTGATGAAATGCCGAATGAGGCAAGGAAGATCGCTCTCTTTCGGGAGCGACTTAATGAGGAAGTACGGCACTCTCTCGCTGCCATTGACATCCCCAACATGCAAACCTTAGTGGATAAGGCTATCAGAGTGGAGGATAGTGCTAAGGCAATGGCTGAGAGCCGCAAACGCAAGTGGATCTCTCAAAAATCAGCAAGCAGCGGTTCCTCAAAACCGCATGCTTGGCGGCCATCCACTGTTCGTTCTTCTGCACCACCATTCCAAAGACCTCAAGGGCATGTTTCTCATCCTTCACCACCTGCGGTTCAGCAATATACCCGTGGAGGATAGCCTTCTGGAGGCCAAAATAAAGCTGCATCAGTCACTTGTTTTGCTTGCAATGAAAAGGGACATTATGCGAGCAATTGTCCACACAAGAAGCAGACCGTGACTCGTGCTCAACCTCAGAATGTTTCCCCACTTCCTCAAGGTCCAGCAAGTGGACGCGGAAATTCTCAAGGTGTCCATACAGGTCCTAGGCCAGCCCAAGGCTATGGACGTGGCCATCTCAACCATGTCACTGCAGAAGAGGCAAGCAACGCACCCGATGTGGTGTTGGGTACGTTTCTTGTGCATTCAGCCCCCACATTGGTTTTATTTGATTCAAGAGCATCTCATTTATTCATATCTACAAAATTTGTTGAGCAACAAAAGATTCCAGTCAACTACTTAGATAACAACATGTTAATCTAGTCACCTGGATCTGTCATGAGAGCAAAACTTATAAGTTTGGGAGTTCGAATTGTGTTCAATGGGGTGGCCTTTGAAGGTGATCTAATCAACATCAATTCACCGGGACTTGACGTTATACTTGGCATGGATTGGCTATCCAAAAATAAAGGGCACATTGATTGTGCTAACCGAGCTATATCCTTGGTCAATTCCGACGGTGTTCGTATCACCTACACCTCCGATCGAACCTCAACCTTGCAGCAGCCTTCTCTCCACACTCTCTCAGTCTCAGAAGTGTGTCAAGTGCCGGTGGTATGTGATTATCCCGATGTCTTTCCCGAGGAGTTGCTGGGCATGCCACCGGATCGGGATATAGAATTTGTCATTGATCTTTTGCCCGGGACATCACCTATTTCCAAACGTCCTTACCGAATGCCCCTAAATGAGTTAATTGAATTGAAGAAACAAATCAAAGAGCAGTTAAGCAAAGGTTTCATTCGCCCAAGCTCATCACCATGGGGAAGTCCGGTGCTATTTGTCAAAAAGAAGGATGATAGTCTTCGAATGTGCGTTGACTATCGCTCCTTGAATGAAGTTACCATCAAAAACAAGTATCCACTCCCTCGGATTGATGACTTGTTTGACAAAATGAATGGTGCACAAGTCTTCTCAAAAATTGACTTAAGACTTGGGTATTTTCAACTCAAAATTCGCCCAGAGGATATTTCGAAGACTGCCTTCACCACTCGCTATGGTTTATATGAATATACCGTGGTTTCCTTTGGACTCACTAATGCACCTGCCACATTCATGAATCTCATGAATAAGGTGTTCATGGAGTATTTGGACAAGTTCGTAGTGGTATTCATTGACGATATCCTCATCTACTCCAATAATGAAGAAGAACACGAACTTCATTTGCGCAAGGTGCTTGACAAGCTTCGCGAGTATCAACTCTATGCGAAGTTTAGCAAATGCGAATTTTGGCTAAAAGAAGTTGCCTTCTTGGGCCATGTTCTCTCCAAGGGAGGTGTTGTCGTTGATCCGAGCAAGGTGCAAGATGTGCTCGCTTGGGAACAACCCCAAACTGTTTCCGAGGTCCGAAGTTTCCTCGGTCTAGCCGGATATTATCGCCGGTTTATCGAGAACTTCTCCAAAATAGCCAAGCCCATGACTGAATTGCTCAAGAAGGAAAATAAATTTGAGTGGTCTTTGGCTTGTGAAGAGAGTTTCCAAGAGCTAAAACAAAGGCTCACATTAGCTCCAATTCTTACTCTGCCCGACACACACAAGAACTTCGACGTGTATTGTGACGCATCCCATCTAGGCCTTGGATGTGTGTTGGTGCAAGAGGGTAAAGTTATAGCTTATGCTTCTCGTCAATTGAAGCCTCATGAAACCAATTATCCTACTCATGACTTGGAATTGGCAGTCGTCGTTCATTCCCTCAAGATATGGCGACATTATCTCATCGGTAATCGGTGTGAAATATACACCGATAACAAAAGTTTGAAATATTTCTTCACTCAACCAGATCTGAACCTTAGGCAGCGAAGATGGCTCGAGTTAATTAAGGATTATGATCTGGGTATCCATTATCATCCAGGCAAAGTGAATGTAGTAGCCGATGCATTCAGTCGGAAGCTACATGCTGCCAACAACTTCATTCTCGTCGACCAACCAAAGTTGATCGAGGAATTTCGTAAACTCAATTTGGAGATGGTTAAAAAAGGGTATGTGGCTGCCCTAACCCTCCAACCCACCCTTGAATCGCAAATTAAAGCCGCTCAACTCAAGGACAAAGGGGTGGCTGAAATTAAGTGCAATATGAAGGGTGATGAGCTATCGGAATTCTCCGAGAATGCCGATGGATTGATCATGCATGGTCAATGAATATGTGTTCCAAATGATTCTGAAATCAAGTAATTAATCCTAAAGGAAGCACAAGAGACCCCATTGTCTATCCACCCTGGAAGCACCAAAATGTACCAAGACCTCCGAGAAAGATTTTGGTGGCCTGGTATGAGACGGGACATTGCCGCATATGTGGCCATTTGCGATGTATGCCAACATGTTAAGGCTGAACACCAGCGTCCCGCAGGAATGCTCCAACCCGTGCGGGTTCCCGAATGGAAATGGGATGAAGTTGGCATGGACTTCATTACTGGCCTACCCAAGACGTCATACGGGCACGACTCCATATGGGTGATTGTCGACCGTCTGACAAAGGTGGCCCATTTCATTCCCGTGCGCATCTCATATAATGGAGCTAAGCTTGCCGAACTATATTTGAATCATATTGTTCGACTCCATGGTGTTCCTAAAGTTATCATTTCTGATCGTAGCACTCAATTCACATCACGATTTTGGGAAAGTCTGCATGAACTTCTCGGCACCAAATTGTTCTTTAGCACAGCCTTTCACCCACAAACGGGAGGTCAGACTGAAAGAACAAATCAAATTTTAGAAGATATGTTGAGAGCATGTGTGCTATCATATAGCACTAATTGGGAGAAGTGCTTGGCATTCGCCGAATTCTCCTACAACAACAGCTTCCATGCTTGTCTCCAAATGTCTCCATTTGAGGCACTCTATGGCAGAAAATGCCGAACCCCTCTATTCTGTTCTGAGGTAGGTGAAAGACAATTCTTTGGACCAACCATTATCCAAGAGGCCGAAGATCACGTCCGTCTAATCAGAAGCCGTTTGAAAGAAGCGCAGTTGCGACAAAAGAGCTATGCTGACAATCAACGCCGTGAATTAAGCTTCGAGGTTGATGATCTTGTTTGTCTTAAGGTCTCACCACTGCGTGGTACTCGCTGATTCTGAGTTCGCGGGAAGCTAGCGCCCCGGTTCATTGGCCCATATCGGATCATTGCAAAAAGAGGCGAAGTAGCTTATCAACTTGAACTTCCACCTCAACTCTCCGATGTTCATGACGTGTTTCATGTCTCTCAACTTAAAAAGTGTCTCCAAGCTCCCACCGAATTCACTCCGTTGGATAACATTGACCTGCAACCTGATCTTTCATATCGTGAACGTCCGATTCGCATTCTGGGCGAAGCTGAGCGTCATACTCGGAACCATCTGGTTAGAATGCTCAAAATTCAGTGGAGTAACCACACCGAGGAAGAAGCCACTTGGGAACGTGAGGATCTCCTTAGAGTTGAGTTTCCGTCTTTCTTTAGCGAGTCTAGCTAATCTCGAGGACAAGATTAATGTAAGGGGGGTAGGTTTGTAACATCCCGAATTCAAGAAAATGAATAAAGAGAAATTTCATGAATCTTATTGCACATTTGAATGTTCATTTGAATTTATCTTTGGATTTATTCATTGTTTCAAGATTTGCCTATTGGAATTAAGTGACTTTCAAATACCTAGACCAACACATCAAAGAAACTCATGAAAACTTTAAACAGCATGCTATAGCAAATAATTTTGTAAAATACTAGAGCACATAAGATGTATAAATATAATTTTCCAGAATTTTTGCACCTCATCTAAATAGCTCAAAAATTCAAAAACAATTTGAAACCAGTAAACTTTGATGAATTACTGTTCTTAAACTATAAGAGATAATCAATTGAAACCAAAGAAAATGGAAACTAGACTCCTTGCTCTACCAACACAAAAATTTGGAAAATTTTTGAACTAGCTTAGCTCTCTTGCCCAGCCTGCCCAACCTCTATACCCGAATTTGCCATTAAATGACTTCAACTGTCAAAAGGGAGCCGTTGCAGCCGAGAGAGACTGTGGTTGGGAGCCTGGCAGGGGGACCCACTCAGCCCTGGGCCCATAGGTTAGCCTCCCTACCTCTCCCTCTCTTCCTCCTCTCCTCTCTTTGCTCGCTGCCCTCCTTCCTCTCTGCTGTGGTCTGCCAGAGTACGAAACTGGGCAGCGGGCCAGTCAACCAGACCAACAAAACCTCAGGTGAGCTAGCCTCCTCCACGCACTTAGCTACCATGCAATCTCCTGAGTCTTTCTTGCGCAAGCATGCAGTTGTGTCACCGAGCAACCTCGCCGGGATTCTCACCTTCTAGTAGCCGCACGGTGGAGAAGCTCCTTCGCCGGTCATCGTCGTCGCTCTGGTGATCGACACCGTCACCAAGGACTGCCCCCAGCCGAGCCCATCACCCTGCAGTTCACTCCCCCAGCTGTGCCTCAACCTTTCCAGCAGCCACACCCTCGCCATTGTTGTTCCAGTCGAGCTCTAGGGTTATAAGAGGTAAACCTCAAGTATTTTTGCACACCCACTTGTCCCAAGCAACAACTTGGCCCAGTGGTTACAGCTCTCGCGTGTAGACAGGAGATCTCGGGTATGAATCCAACTTTTGCAATATAAATTTTTCTTTTTCCCTCTTGCAATCAAACCTTCATATCTTTTGCTAGGAATATCCAAATGCAGTAAACTCAACTTCTAAATTTGAGTTTTGAAATAAGGAATTAGAATATGTAATAAAAATTTATATGTTACTTGCAGTTTAAATCTTTAAATAGAGTTCGAATGTTAGGCTCTAAATAGGTGTTATGAAGCAACTATATAGTCTCTTGTTCCATAAATCATGAAATAAATCACATGAGTTACTGCAATCCTATACACTCCATTTCTGTAAAAACATTTATGTTTGAATATATTTTGAATCAAAAATTGATTGTTTAAAACGCTTACCAACATTCAAGATTCAAGTGGTTAGAATAATGTTCAAATGAGCTCAACATTTGATGAAACCAATTTAGATAAATTTCTGGGATTACATAGGTCATAAATGGTCAAAAACATTTAGACTTTGCTTTAGTTTAATCTATTTACTAGTTGCTCAAACATTCAATCGGCAAAATGATCAAATATTCATAACTCTCGCAAACGAATCTGAAATTCAACGAAATCAAATGCTATAACCTTAAAATAACATATACTTGCTTGATGTATAGAAATGACATCATTTTGAACAATTTTAAGTTAAGCCATATTAAGCCTTAATGACCACATACATGAAAAACATCTCAAATAAATACGAAATATCACGGGACCAACTTTAAAACACTTTTAGGGATATCCCCTACTTATTCCTGAGAAATGGTTAGATTATCCCGTAAGATGCAGTCGCAATCAAAGAAAGAAAACTGGACCATAATCACGTGAACAACATGGTCGCATTAGCCTTTTCGGCAATCCGTAAAATATCTCGTCTAAATGTAAATTTAAAGGAAAATAGTTCATAATCAGTGTTTAGTATATATACTACCATATTCTGCAAAAATATCTTAATTATAACTTGCTTTGCATCTGAATCCTACTAAAGCAAAACCCTTCAAAGACTACAAACTGCACTAAGACTAACACTTAAGCACGTTCAGCAGCTTGAAAAACAACTCAGCTAAACCTAAATTTTGGGAGAATTGACCCAGAATTGTAAACCAGTATATGGACAACCAAAATATGGAAAAACATTTTAATTTTAACTTACTTATCATATAAAACTTGCTAGAGCAAACACCCTCAATAATAACGTTGCTAGAGTCATTTGTATGGATGAATGAAATCGAAAGACTTAAATCAAATCATCAGCAATGCAAGAAATTATCGCATAACCAAGTAGTATCAGCAAATAACCTAAAATTTATGATCCATCATGTAGGAATCATTCCCATGCATGAACACTTAAAGCTAAGTACCAATCAAGCAAAACCTTTTAACTTATGATACTTTTATTCACCCAAATAATTTTGGCATCTATAATTCGAAGTTATACATGCAAAGATACATAATTTTAGCCTCTTGAATTTGTAAATAGCCTTAGCTATGATTATAACTTTAGCTTCTTATAATAGAGGATGAAAGTAACACATTCAAGAAAAGGCCTCACATAAACAAAGTGCTAATGAAATCATTATGAAAGTGATAAATCAAGAACTCACAATCACCATATTCTTCTTAGAAAGTTTTTATTTGGTATTTACATCTGATTTCTTTTTGCCACATTTTAATTGGTGTTATTTGCTTTTGTCTCGGTTCTTATTATTCGACGCATAGACGACGATAATTCGGATTCGGTTATTAACGACGTCGACTATGACTCGGATTATAATCTAGAAGAAGAGCAACCAGGAGGCACCCTACTTTGATCATTTTGATCCCATATTTGCCATTTATGTTATTTTATCAAACTATATGCGTGCGTGTATGTTTTAAACTTGCTATGTTGTGGGTAATGGTAGCTAATTCCACTTGTATGCATTACCTTTACCTTGTCATTTAAACACTTGCCATTGTAACCTAGTATTGGATTAGACAATACTTAATGTCACTTGGGTAAAACTTGCAAACTTACCATATGTATTGCTTAGACATGCTCATTAGAACAACTTTCAAAATGATGGGAGATGTTTCAACTACTTTGAGTAAACTTTGTTTAAATGGATGGAACCACGGTATGGTTTCCACTTAATTTGATAAAAATCCAACTCAAACTTATGATTTAGACGCGGGCGAGTATTACTTAACTTGAGACGTGAAAAGGACCTCACGCGTAGTTAGGAGCAGATTCTCGCCCGGGTCAGTTAAGGACCGAACTTGATGCTATCACCTAAGTGTTTTGGTGCAACCACATATGCTATTATGGGATTTCGATGGAGTGGTGTCGTTCTAGGTGCTCCCTTCACCGAGGTGTTCGGGTCCAAGCATTCCAATACAACGGTGCATGCCTTGCCATAGGGAGAGTTCACGATGGGGCACCATCAGTTCAGGATCTCCGGAACTATGGCAATGGTTTAACATCACTATCGCTGGTGCAAGGCTAAACTTTAGCTAGTTGAACGGTTTTGCCACAATCTAGCAAATCGGGTACGATACGTATCACGAGGCATGGATAACATGATTGCTAGAATGTGTCATGGGGGTAAAGTGTACACTCTCTGCAGAGATTAAAATCTAGTTAATTAGCCGTGCTCGCGGTCATGAGCAACTTGGGAAAATAATGTCAAGTATAGTCTTTGTTTTTGCCAAAATGTTTGGGAACGGTGTTGGGTTGGTATGGAAAACTTTGGGAGCCAATTGTGGCTGATTTTACTTATTATTCGCAGCCAAGGAGGGCTGTGAAATGTTGTATATGAATGGTACTTACTGTTATTTAACTTCCTATTAAATGCTCTTTACAATTCCGTCACCGTTTTATGCAACATTCACTTGCTAAACAAAATCTGCTTTATGCTGAAATGAGACTAGTGTAGAAACTTATTATCCTTGCTCTAGCTTGCATTTACAATATTTCCATGCACTAAAGTCTTGCGAGTACATACGTGTACTCACGGTTGCTTAATCAATATAATATAAAAGACGAAATGGAAGAATACCCCCGACGACGCTTATTATACTCCAGGGACCGACGATCATGTTGACGGATGAACTTGGGTTTTTCCCAAGTCGGTTGCCTTTGGGTAGGGATGGGCATACCGCTGTCCCGCTTTTCTTATATGTGTTATTTCCGCTACACTTTACTTATGGACTTGTAATATTTGGCCGGTCGGCCACTACTTGTAATTGTAAGTAGTTGTACTAGTTCTAGTTTATGTTTATGTTATAACAACTACTTAGTCTTGTGTGTATGTGTTGCGATACATCTCGAATGCGATATATGTGGGTGCTAGGCGTTGATCTTGGGAACTAGCACTAGACACATATCCGGTACCTGGAATTGTTTTCAGCTATCTAATGCATAAACTCGAGCGGTCGTTGTTCTTTGACTATTACTCGCACTCCCCTTGATGAGTGTAGGCGATACCAATATTATGAGACGGACGCCGAGTACTATGCTTGGATGAGTTGCTTTCAATCCCGGTATGGTTGCTCGGAATGGAATCGAAACTCCCTTGGTTGCGTGTGTACGGTGTAACTAGGTGGCTCATATTTGCTTGGGTGAGGGCCATTTGGTTAATACTCCGTGTACGGGATTTTTGGGTGACAGTGATCATACACTTAAGTGGAGTATGGGTGTCACCTTTGAGTCCAACGCACGAGCGAGGATCGATTCGTGTTTTCGGGTGCCCACATCGGAAATATCCGAAAGTTAACTCGGAATATCCCGATCCGACGGATAGTGATATCCCGAATCCGAAAAAAAATATTTGAAATCGATACCGAATCCGACAACTATCCGATATAACTATCAAAATTCGATCCAAACACATCCGATCGATCGGTCTATCAAAAAATATATAATCCGATTACATCCCTAGTGCCGAGTAACAACGAACGGACGGGTCCAGCAAACTACTGCCACGACATCATGGTATTGGGCTGTGCCCGGCTGACCGCCCAAATAGCTAGTAGCTACTGCCAGGGATCACTACTGGCATGTTTGGCTTGAGTGCTTGACAAATGGATCAATTCTACGATGGGTTTGGTCCATCTTTTGAGGTTGATCTTTTCATGAATTATTTCTTCATCCTTATTTGTTTTCTAAATCAAAAAAAGAAAGAATAAATACCAGATCACTTTCTTTATATACAGGTTGGGCCCTTTGGAATACACATTTTTTCTTTTTAGGAATCGGCGGAGGAGGAGACCCTCCTTCTTAAACTAAATTGATTCCTCAAAGAGAGTTACGAGATAGGTGCTTGACTCAGCGCGGGGAGTTATTGATCGGGTTCAATGGACTTACAATCCATATAGAAGAGGAGAGGGACTAGAAACAAATGAAAAGCAAAAGTTCTCAAAAACTCAGCTTTCAAGTTCACATTTGAAATTTGAACATTTGTCCCCATGTTGACCATTGCAGTGATTCTCGATGGCAATAGAACAGTGCTTCTGCCAAGAGACTTAGGATTTGTTTGGTTTGAAGCCAATTTTATTATAGCTAATAGCTTATCATACTTTTTGTGACAACAAAATTCAGCATCAAAAGCGTAGCAAAGTTTAGCAAAAAACTGAGTCTATAATGTGTAGAACATGGGGCTAAAAACATGTGACAAACCACAGTTGTGACAACGAATCAAATACCTATATAAGAATCTGTAACACGCCTAAAATTAGACGTGACAAAGTTAACTTCAAACCAAACAGCCCCTTGACTTGTCGACTCAAGCCGAGCAGTTGTGGCGGAGCTCGTCTTCATCTGACCATTGCGCAAAGCAACTAACTGGCCCATGTCTTTCTGCCACGGTGCACAGTTCGTTGCCTTGATCTAAGGTCTCGTTAAGGGTATTTATAATAGTTTAGCTCTTAAGATTGTCTATAAGAATATCAACTTACCTATAAATAACACTAAAGACAATATTTCCAATAGTTCATCTCTAAAATTTTTCCTCTAACTATTTTATATTATTTCTATTGTATTTTACTCTCACACTCTATCACTATTTGAGTTGGTTTGAGCGATTAAGTTGTCTCTTACATAAGAGACACCTCCTTTTTTATATACATAAAATTTTAGTGACATGGTATAACTAAAAAACAGTTGAAGTGATATAATTGAAGATGCCCTAAGAACGACCGGACCATTGGCACCGACTTTCATTGGGCTCAGCTAGCACCCACTCTATGCATGGCTGCCAAACACCGAAGCTCATCGGCCAAACGTTCGGCAGTTGGCGCTACCCATGCGAATCTAGCCACCATGCGGCAGCTATCTGGTCGGCGCTCATTTGACCTGGACATGGAACAAGAACGAGCCGATTCGAAGGAGGTGGATCTGGAGAGATCTGTCTTACCCGGCTTTGGACAGGGTACTGCTGCAACCAAACGAAAGGGGGGAATCGAATCCAAAGACCCTCTAGCGAAAGAGTGCAGGAAACCATAGGCTCGCCGTGGTCACCACTACGAGGCGAGCCTAGATAGTATAGATAGTGACGAAACTAGAAAACTTTTGATGAGATTGTGTACTTTATATGTATAATTCTTTAATCTTGTACAATGATTTTGTGACATTATAAATCTAACATATATATTTAAAATTTGCTAAAAATATATATATAAATAGTTATAAGGTCATAAAAATCCCAAAACACCAAAATTAGAACTAATCCCATCAACCAATCAGAACCACAGAGTTGGTCCTCAGCACCGACGTTGGCACTAACTAGACACAGTGGCAAATCCAAACACCAATGTATAATCCAAACCTGAACAAAAGGGAGAGAGGGATTGAGAGGATGAGGACGCTGCGGGGAGGCGGCGGTGGTAAGGTGGGATGGGCAGTGATTGGAGCTCTCTGGTTACCGGCTAGGTCGCCTACTATGTCGCCTAGAGGAACAACATAGGAAGCTCTCAACTGGCTACCACGAGGCGAGCCTAGATTTCAGTGTGAACTACAATCTTAGCTATTTTAGCTAGATCAATATTTAGGGTGGTTGATTTCATCACAAATCGTAAAAGGTACTGTGTCTCCAATCCAAATTCTAGATGCAAAGTGGCTAGATGAGGGGTACTATGGTAACATGGGCATTCAAATACTGAACGGATTTGTTTGGTTGATGTTTAATTTTATCATAACTAATTTTTTGTCAAATGTGGTTTGTCATACTTTTTATAGCACCAAAATTCAGTGCTAGTGTGACAAGTTTAGGCAAAATATATAGACCATAACGTTAAGAAAGCACGACAACCCTAATTATAGCATCGAACCAGATACCATATCCTAAAAATGTGTGACATATCTATGGTTCGGTGGCTTCGAACAAATACCCCAGTAAGTCGCTACGGGCAGTGGCGAGGACAACGACTCTTGGTAGTGTCGTATGTCATCATTGTGACCATAACGTCGGGTACAGTAGTGTCCAAGGATGGTGGCCTACGCGCGTGATGAGGAAGGTTCTCCCCGCCTACGGTTAATTATTGGTTTTCCTTGCTAGAGTACAGAATGGTGCTACACTGCTACAGTAATGACAGTACTGGAGTTTCCTATATTTTTTCTTTCCTAACCGGGTTGTATAGGCTATCGATTATGTAAGGTTGGATGAAATGCACATCATCAAGGACATAATAAATAAAGAAAGAGGTAGTAAACCAATAGGTTCTGACGGGTTACTGGCATCTAGGAAATTTTGCTCTGGATTTAGGGCTTGTCTGGATCAAAGGAAAAGTTGAGGAACTGTAATCCAAAGGAATTTTTCCTTAAGGATTGGCCATTTCATTGGTTGGGAATTTCTCCTTATATATTTCTATGCTTTGGAGAGAGAGAAAAAAAGGAGGTAAGAGCTCATGAAAAATTTTCCTTGTGGAAGTTCCAATGTAATCTCACCTCACTTACACACACATGTACAATTTTAAAGTTTTCTATTTTTCTTCCTGCAATTGATGCAAATACCATATCCTGTGTTTTACCTATCTTTTGCATTACTGAGTTTTGCACTTGCATTACTATGTTTTTGTTATTCCTACTTATTTCTCTTTCTTGTGTTTCAGACGTTATAACACCCAAAATTTTGCATAAAGATGTTTAATTATTTAATTCTGATTTTTTTGTGATTTTCCCGAATGTCCTGGATTTTGAAAGGGCTTTTTTATTTTCAGATTTACTAAGTAATTTATTTGAGAAAAATTAAAACTCATATATTGCTGGAAATAATTTATTAAGTTCAAAATGTCTCAAGATATTTTTGAGAAGTTTCCCAAAATTTTGAACCTAACTTGCTATTGTCTAAAAGCTTTTTTATTCTTCTGTAATTAATTAATTCAAAAATTGAAAATTTGAAAAAGTCCATATAACACCCTGAACTTTGCTCAAAAGTCCGTCCAACATCCTAACTTTGAAACTGGTTATCTAGCACCCCGAACTTTCCAATCCCATTTGATTAAAACCCTAAGATGGTTTTGTAGGGGGAAAAGTCCATATAACACTCTGAACTTTGCTCAAAAGTACGTTCGACACCCTAAACTTTGAAACCGGTTATCTAGCACCCCGAACTTTCCATCCCTTTCGTTTAACACCTCGAAACTGGTTAAAAGCTTAGAGTGTTATACGAACGAGATTGGAAAATTTGGGGTGCTAGATAACCGGTTTCAAATTTCAAGTTTGAGAAAGTGTCGATGGCGACGAACAGGAATTTCTTCCCTCCAACCGACCTCGGGAAGGGGCCGAGGATGTCGAGGCCCCACGTCGAGAATGGCCAGGAGAGGGGAATGGTCTACAAGGCGTAGGCCGGTTGTCGGGCTTTTAGAGCATGGAACTGGCAGGCCTGGCAAGCGCGGACGATGTCTTGAGCGTCCCCGAGCGCCGTTGGCCAGTAAAATCCCATCCGGAACGCCTTCCCAACCATTGTCCTGAATGAAGAGTGAGCGCCTCATAGGCCAAAATGTATGTCGCTGAGCAAGTACTTACCCTCCTCAGGAGTGATGCATTTTGACAGAATGCCCAGGGCTCCTCGACGGTAAAGCTGCCCGCCGATGAGCCTGTACGAGCTTGCGCGGCGCCGGATCCTGCTCCTCTCGGCCGGAGTAGCGGGGAGCTCCCAGCGATCGAGGAACTTGACAATCGGTTCCATCCACGAGGGAACACTCTCGAGGAGGGCCACCGGGTCTTCCTTGTCGGCGACAGATGGCACGACCAAGGTCTCGAGGATGACGTCCGGCGGGAGCTCATCACCGGACGATCTGAGCCTGGACAGGAGGTCGGCGGTGGAGTTGTTCTTCCTTGGCACGTGCTGGATCTTCAGGTTTTGGAACCATCTCTCCATCTTGCGTACCTCGGCGAGGTACTTGGCCATTAGTGGGTCCGAACACAGATAGTCTTTGTTGTACTGATTGACGACGAGCTGGGAGTCCCCTTTAACAATCAGACGGCGGATACCCAGGGACTTGCAAGCTCGCAGGACAGCCAAGAGGGCCTCATATTTCGCCGCGTTGTTGGTTGCGGGGAAACCGAAGCGGACCATATACCTCAGGTGGTCACCCCGAGGGGTGACGATGAGAACGCCAGCCCCCGAGCGCTCAAACGACCTTGACCTATCGAAAAACATGATCCAAGGGTCTTTGACTTTGATCTCGGGCTCGGGGGCAGGCTCGATCGTTTGCTCGACCACGAAATCGGCTAGCGCTTGCGATTTGATGGTGGTGCGGGCCACGAAGCGGAGGTTGAAGTCGGCCAGTTCCGTGGCCCACTAGGCGACGCGACCTCTAGCCTCCGGGTTCCTGAGGATCTCTCCGAGCGGGAGCCCGCTTGGGATGACCACCGCATGCGCTTGAAAGTAGTGACGAAGCTTACGCGAGGCCATGAAGAGGGCGTAGAGGAGCTTCTGGACTAGAGGGTAGCGCTCCTTTGGCCCGTGAAGCACCACCCTGACATAATAGATCGGGTGCTGTTGTCCGGTGCGCTCGGCCACCAAGACCGCGCTAATGGCCTGGGTCGTGGCGGCGAGGTAGAGCAACAGCACTTCGCCCTGCTGCGGAGTTATCAGCAGAGGTGGACTTGAGAGGTACGCCTTAAGCTAGTCGAAGGACCGTTGGGCTTCGGGGGTCCACTGGAAGCCCCCGTGTCTACGTAGGATCCTAAAGAAGGGCAACCCTCGCTCGCCGAGCCTGGAGATGAAGCGGCTGAGGGTGACGATGCGGCCGGCGAGACTCTGGACTTGTTTTATCGAGGTCGGGGTGGCCATCTGCTCGATTGCCTTGATCTTCTCTAGGTTCGGGCCCACGCCCGAGCCCCCGATCATGTAGTCGAGCACCTTTCCGGAGGTCATGCCGAAGTCGCACTTCTCAGGGTTAAGCTTGATGCCGAACTTGTTTAGACAGGCGAAGGTCTCGGCCAGATCATTGACGTGGTTGGCCTCGGAGGAGCTTTTGAAGATGATGTCGTCGACGTAGACCTCGAGGTTCCAGCCGATCTGCGGGTCGAAGGTCTTGACCATCAGCTACTGGAACGTTGCGCCCGCGTTGCGGAGACCGAATGACATGGTCGTGTAGCAGAAGGTTCCGAACAGCGTGATGAAGGCGGTGTTGTCCTCGTCTTCCACGGCGAGCTTGATTTGGTGGTAGCCGGAATAGGCATCGAGAAAACTCAACATCTTGGCGTTGGCGGTGGAGTCCACGATTTTATCTATGCGCGGGAGAGGGAAGTTATCTCTGAGGCACGCAGCATTTAAGCCCGTGTGATCGATGCACATTCTCCATTTCCCGTCTTTCTTTTGTACAATTACAGGGTTGGCCAGCCATTCGGAGTAGTTGACCTCGCGAATGAAGCCGGACTTTAGGAGCTTATCAAGGTGCTCCCTGATTATCGCCGCTTTCTCAGGGGAGAAGCACCGCAGTTTCTGGCGCACGGGCCTGCAGCCAGGCTTTGTTTGTAGTTTGTGCTCGACCACCTCCCGTGGGACCTCCGTCATGTCCGCTGGTTCCCATGCAAAAATACTTTTATTATTTCGGAGGAAGGTGATGAGCTCGTCTTCCTATTTTGGGTCGAGCTGAGCGGAAACGCAGGCGCACTTGCTCGAGCTTCCCTCCTCAAGTTGCACGGTCTTGGTAGGGCCACCGGGCTGGATTGCCGCCTTTCGGCGGGCGTTCTTCGGGGTCTCCTCGGGACCCTTCTTAGGCAGCATGTCGACGAGCATCAGGGCCTTTTCTTCGAAGCCGTGCGCCGCCTTGAGGTCGCCGCGGACCGTTATGGCGTCGCCGGGCCCCGGGAGCTTCATACACCGGTGCCCGTAGTGATTCGCGGCCATGAACTTGATCAAGGCCGGCCGCCCGAGGATGGCGTTGTAGGGGAGGTCGCCATCTACGACCTCAAAGGTGATCAGCTCGGTGCGGATGTTCGCCGAGTCGCCAAAGGTGACGGGTAGAACCACTTGCCCGAGCGGAGTGGTCGAGCTCTCTGGTACGATGCCAAAGAAGGGGACCGCTATATTCTTGATTTTCGTCCAGGGTATCTGCATTCGGTCCAGTGCGCTCGCCAAGTGTAGGTTGAGGAAGCTCCCCATCAACCATGACTCGGCCGACGACGGCATTACTTATGGTCAGGGTGACGACTAGGGCGGTCTTGAAGTCTCAGGACATCCCCGGGGGAGCATCATCCCGGAGAAAGTGATGGGAACACCATCCCACCTGCAGGGTTGGTCGGTGGGCTTCCCGACGGTGGCTTGGTACACGGTGTGCGCGGCGTCCTTCAGCTCGCGCCGAGACCGATATGCCGAAGAGCCACCAAAGATCACATCCACACAGCGGTCGCCCTGCTGGAACTCCAGGTCGAGGCCTACTTGGTCCTCGCCGGCGTCGTTTCCGCCGGGCCGCTCGTCGCCCTTCGGAAGCGTGGGCATCTCTCCGCGCCCTCTATAAAAGGCGTCCAACTTGCACAGCCACGTTCTGCAACTTCGCAGATCGTGGTCGTAGATTTTATGGAATGGGCAGAATTTATCGGCGTCGAGGCAGCGGGGCTGAACCTCCTTCCTTAGCGCCGGACGGCCCCGCCTCGCCAAAGGTGAGGCCAAGCTTGCCTTAGTCGTAGTCGTGCTTCCAACGGACGGCGTCGTCCACGTCTGCGTATCACTCCGCCATGCGAACAGCTTGTTGACGGTGAGCTCTGTAGCGATCCCGAGGTCCTCCGTGAGGCGTCTGTCGCGAACACCGAACTTGAAGGCCTTGATGACGGTCTCATCGGAGACATTGGGAATCGAGTTTTGTGCGCGGGTAAACCGGTGCACGAAGTCTCGGAGGGCCTCACCCTTTCCCTGATGACTCTGTCCAGGTCCCTTTCTCGTTCAGGCCGCTCGTAGCAGCTCTGGAAGTTGGAGTGGAGGGCGCTCCGCAGCTGGCGCCATGATCGGAAAGCACTGGGTGCCTGGTTGAAGAGCCAGGTGCGGGCGGCTCTGTTTAGGACGGTGGGGAGATAGTTGGCCATGGCGGCTTGTAACACCCTGAAATTTGCTTTAATTTAAATTTTGGAGCATTTTTTATATTTGAGAATTTGTGAGAATTTATTAGAATTTAAATTGGATTTATTTATTTTTGACCTTTCTTGAATTTAATTAAATTCATACAAAGTTTTATGTAAATTTTTATTGCAAATATTTTATTTGAGTTCTAAATGTTCCAAAATATTTTCCAGAATTTTTCTGGGTATTTTTGCTATTTAATTTGGCTTTGTTTATTTATCTGAATTATTTTAATTCGATAATGTTTTAAAAATTGAAGGAATAGTGTTTGGTAGAAACCCTTGGTTCGGCCCAAACACCTGCTGACGCCGTCGACCAGCGACCGCTGCCGAAAACCCTAGCCGCGCGCCGTCCGATTCCGATCGAACGCTCGCCATTGCGCCGCGTCGCCAAGCGTTGACAGCCGTTCGACCGAGTCCACGCGGACAGTTAGGATGGAGCCACGTCGTCTCTTCCTCGCGAGATCACTGGAGATGCGTGGGCATTGATGCCCGTGAGTTTCGCCGGCGGTTTTCACGCACGTCGAGGCTCTTTAAGCCGTGTCGGTTAGCACGTTCTGCAGAGAACTTCAAGACGCTCCTTTTGACTCTTTGTACGCACGACGAGACCCCCTCTAGCGCCCACTGTTGCTCACCGTAGTTGCTTTCTCTCGTCACCGTTGTTTTTGCTTCCTCTCGTCGTCGTCCGAGCCGCTCCGCCGTGCTCCGATCCCGTCCCGAGTTCGTCGAAGGAAGCCGCGTCGATTGGATCACTTCTTCACGCCGGAAGATCACCGTAGCGCCGTCGCCTACGCCGTCTTCCCCAGCTCCAGTAGCCTGCTTCACCAACGTCGCCGTCGTCTTCACTGAGCTTCGTCAACCGTTCGATCACCATCCAACCGTTGCGGTACGTCCACGTCGTTCTTCTCTGTTCTAAGCCTAGTTTAGATCGTAACCGTTGGATCATTTTTGGACGCATGAGATAACGCGCGCTTCGGTTGCCTGATAAACCGCTCGTAATGCGTGCACCGTTGGATCGGATCTAAGCGGTAGAGATCTAGCGTTGTCGTGTAGTTTTTGCCGTAGCCGTTCGATCACAGTTGTGCGGCTGAGATGCGTACACGCGTCGGCTGTTGGCCGCTTCGCCGATTAAATCGGCACCGTTCATTTTTGAACGAGCAGCGGTGATTGCGCCACGCCCTTGCCGAATCGAGTGCGACCGTGTGTCCTCTTTGACCGAAGCGTGACCAATCTCGGCCGTTGTTTTCAAACGAGCCGTCGCGATTGCGCCGCGTGTCGCTGCGTAGCCGAGGCGTCACCAAGTGTGTGCGGGATCTGGCGTTGGTTTCAGACGGACCGTCAGATGTGTGTCGCGTGGCAGTGCGGAAATTGAAGCGTCTGATAGCATCTAGGCATGTAACGACCCCCATTTTTACAAACTTGTAAAAATGGAAATCTAATGTGCATTCCGTACTAGTCCCATGATCAGTAGCTAGTACACACATACACCAATTGGGATCACAACCATACAACAAATATTATTAAGCGGAAGCTATTACATAAAGAAAATTCATACAAATCGAGATCTGACAAAAAGAAGCAAGGTCTTGTAGTGTGCCCATCCAAAACCAACAGCAACCGACAAGGCATAATCCCTAGAAAGATTCGACGAAGAAAATCCGCAACTGCGACGAAAAAACCTTGAAGCTTAGCTAACTTATCCACCTAAAAACCACATATAAGCAAGGGTGAGTACATTCGTACTCATAAGACTTGAGCAAAGCCTATAATATATGCGAGCCATTTCAAAGGAGGCTACTACGATTAATTTGCATAAGCGAAATTGACATTGAGAAATCAAGTTATTTGTAAACGGAATTTATAAAAGCATAATTGACTGATATGAAATAAGTAAAGCATAAGTAATATTCACAACCCTTCGTGAATATCGAATAATCCAGAAATGGAATCCATCAATGTTGATCCTTTGACATGAAACAAAAGCTGATAAACATGTTCCAAACCATACCCATTTTAGAAAATACCAAAACTAACATTGGAATGACTTCACTAAGCGTCCTTGACCGTGGACACGCTAATCGATTAGATTTACACTCTGCAGAGGTGTACAACTTTACCCACAAGTCATGACCTTTTCTTTTTGCCGCATGTTTCACGCACCTTTGGCGTGTGGCCAGAATGTTTATGACGAAAACCTTTACATTATCTAATTTAACTTTGCACCAAAGGCCGGACGATAAAACCCATGCTATCTTTGGGAGAACTCGAGCATAGGAGCGTTGGAACTCCCCATAGGCGTGGCGTACACGTTATATTGGTAAGTGTTGTTCCCGGCACCTCGGTGTGGGCACCCGTGAGAACAAACCCGAAAGGAAAGCCCGTACTATTTGACCTACCAATGTGCAAAGTTAAACTAGATAACTTAATTGGTTTAAGGTTGTCCCATACCAACACTTGTGGTTGCACGGGTTTCTAGGATCAATAGCGTCCCATTGCTCGGTCCTTACTGTGACACGGGCGATACTCCACCCTACACTACGTGCAAATCCCTCTGCACATCCGGCTATTGCCAATAATCACCCGCCTCTAAAACCATAGTTTTATTTTGGGTTTTTAATCAAAGTACCCATAACTAACAGCTTCATTTCCAACATTTTCCATTTCTCAGAAACAAATTTTGATCTGATCATCAACCTCATTAGATCTAAAAGCATGGCTAAGCATGGTTAATTATGAAATCGAATATACCCATGATAACATTAATTAATGTCTAAGCTTAATCTAGGTTTGTCAAGGTTCACATGTCCATACTTATCAAGGAGGTTTCATGAGACAACAGTATAACTACGATTACCACAAAATAGCAAATTCTGAAAAGTAAACGCATGCATTAAACATTTTAATAAACACAATGCAAATTAAATACTGGGATCAAGATGGTCAAAGGGGGTGCTTGCCTTGCTTATATATCGTTTACGACGAAGACGCGATCACGGCTGACGGAGGCAACGACGGAGGAAGGAATGTCGGATTCTACACGTCGATCGATCGGAAAATATAGCAAATAATAAACTTCAATAAGGGCGAAAAGAAGACAGACAGAAAATCAAATAAAGATTCATTGCAGAAGATAGGGATGATTTAGGGTTTGAATTATTGAGGATCTCATGATTTAGATACTTACACATTCACATACTTAATGGTTTTGAGATAACAAAGCAGGGTTTTCTTTAGCAGATTAACTATTCTTGAATTACGAATTCAAGAGGCTAAAATTATGAATTCTTGTATTTACGATTTCAAATTATAGATGCTAAAATTATTTGGATTAAAAGAATTAAAACGCTAGTTAAAGCGGTTATGCTAATAGCACTTAGCCTTAAGATTCTGCATACGAAGGGTTTTAAATAAGTTATGACTGATAAGTTAGCTAAATAGATTTATTTATAGTTTTTAAGAAGGTTCTGATGATACAAATATATTAACTACAAACTCCTTATTACAAGGTTCACTTATCTTATTATGAAGTTCACAAAGCATAAAACTAAGGGTTATTCGACTGTTAAAGTTTCTATGCAAAACATAATGAAATATGGTTATTTCTTCGGAACATGGATAGCATATACTTTGGTGAACAAATCTAGGCTGATTTCATATATTTTAGCTTTTAGACGAGATATTATTTCCATAGTTGAAAACGCTTATGTGACATTAAACGTTGCGATAACATACTTTTTAGGGTATTCGACTGGCAAGATTTAATTGAAACGCAAGTTGTAAATAAAATATTTTTCTAGAATATGATAAACTATATCCTAAATATCATTTCTAAACTAATCTCCATAGCTTTTGCATTTAGACGGGAGATTCTGCAGGTTGACGAAAAAGCTTGATAGTTCAATTATTACTCGCTAAGGATTTAAATTTTTGATATACGATTGCGACTACACCGACTAGGATAATCTTCTCATTTTTCAGGTATTAACAGGGTATGACATTAAAAGTGATTTAAAGTTGGTTTCGCGACAATTGGCTTTTATCCGCGGTGTTTTTCCTATAAACGATCATTAGGGTCTAACATTATTTTATTTCAACCTAGTGCAAACATAAGCTATTTTTGCCTAATCAGCAAGGGTACTATTTTTTAGAGCTATAGGATTTGGTTTCATCAAAATCAGAGTTTATTTGTTAAAGTTATAACTATTCCAATTACGCAAGTATTTACATTTTGACTACTAATCATTTACTGTTCTATATAGTAAACTTTAAATATTATTTTACATCTAAGATCCTTGCAATGCCAGAGGTATAATAAAACTGGTTTGGTAATTATTTGAATTCAATTGATCTCTATATTGACTATTTGATTCTATATGCATATGCATATACATTTTATACTTAAGTTATTTCACATTTTTCAAGATAGTTCAAATCAAATTCATATATTAATTATTTTAGTAAATTAAGGTATTCTACTGCCATGAAAATATTTAGAATTAAATTTTACTTATTCTATATTTCCTTTTACTCAAATTATGTATTTTTGAATTTCCAATGCATTGAATACTATCTTTAATAAAAGGTATTTCAAACAACAATGAAATTAAAATATTTTTATATATTTGAACTCCTGGAAACATTACTATTTTACTAAAATTGGTTCCCTTCATTTTTAAGTTTGTTTACAACTTTTTAATATGAAGTGTGTTTTTAGCCCTTTCTTTCAAATTTGAATTTCAAATTTACCTATTGAACATTTTAAAATGTTATTGCATAATATGAAAGAACTAGATTTTATATGAATTTATAATTTTGTTTCATGCAATTTGAAGTTATAGTGCAAAAGTTATGAATGTTTGAATCAATTCGGGTATACAAAATAAATTGGAAAAATGAAAATACGCTTTCATAGAATCGGAAGCGCCTTTTACCCTTCTGAACTGAGAACGATTCGTCCGGCTAACAGAGGGGGCCCGCTGCTCAGTGATCGAAAGCAGAGGCGGCGCTACGGGTCGACGGCGACGAAGCTCCGACGGGACTTCGGCCGAATGGGTAGCACGGCAGGCTCCAGGGGACCTTGGCGCACCTGTGGGTGGGGTCGCTCACCGGCGGGGATGGCCGTAGAGGGCTGCCACCGTCGTCATGCGGCAGAGGGAGAGGTGAGTCGCCGGAGAAGAAAAACAGTGAGTTTTCGGTTGAATCGGTAACGGCTTGAGCATTAGAGAGGTCAGGGGATTCCATTTTACCAGTTGGCCAGGCTGGAGCTTGGCCGAGGAGATCTACCACCATGCGCCGGAGTTGGAGAAGAAGGGCGCACGCAGCAGTGGTCGGTCGGTGAAGAAGAGCTAAATTTTTGCTGTTGTATAGGTTCACGGATCTTTGTTAGATGCTCGGATGAAAGGAATTGGGATGGATTACCTTGAATCAACTCAATTTGGAGTTCTCCCTCATTCGGGTTTTTCTGGCGAAAATGGTGAAGACATGGGTTTCGGCTTGGTCATTAGGTTCTGGGAGTAGCTAAGAAGAAGGGGAGCCTCAAGGCGCTGCACACGAGCTATTTATAGCCAGAGGACTCGGGTTGCCAGATTTGAACACAAAAGGAAATCGGCGGATTTTGGCGCTCTCTGTGCGAAGTGATGAAATGGCGTAAGGTCTCTTGCCGGCAAGAATGTGATGCAGGATTGACGGGGTATGGCGCGGGGGTCTCGAGGCTCGGCGTGGCAGTGACCAGCAGCTCGGGGCAGCGCGAATTGCGCTGAGATGTGGAGAGGAGTCGGCGAAGTCTCGCGAAGGAGCGAGCTCGCCTCGGGCGCGAGAGGAAAGGGGCAAGGGCAGAAGGAGAAGGGGACTGACGGGCCGGTCCGGCCCCACCAGGCAGCGAGTGAAAATGGTCCACGCCACTCGCCAGTGCGTCAAAAGGCAACAGTGCCCGGCCCACACGTCAGTGAAACATACTTAGCAAAAGAGATAGACTCCGTTCGGACAGCGTCATGTGGGCATTAAAATGGCCATCAGATCAAGTGCAAAAATTGTGAAACTTTTTGACCTGCGTCTCCTAGTAGTTTCTAACCTCCAGAAAAAATTTGAGGTTAAAATACCACATGGTTAAAATTTAGAAATTCTGACACTGTGGACTGTACATGATTTGAATTTCGGTATTCTATTTATTTAGGGGTGTAAATCATATTAATTATTTTCCAAACTTTTTATATATATTCACTTATTCTTAAGTATATCTCCACAAAAATTTCAAGTCAAAGTCTCAAGTTAATATTTTATAAAAATTCTGACATTAGGATTTCTAGTTTTTAATTGTTTCTGTTCTTGAATTATTAGAGGGCTTTGCCGACATGATAATTTCCTGATATTTTTACCAGATATAAAATCTACAATGAGGGTATTGTGGTAATTTTTACGGATCCAGATAAACTTCTAATATTTTTCATTAATTCTGGCTTGCACTGTTTTTAGTCAAAAAGAGGTGTCATTCATTTATTTACTCACTTTTCTTTGCATAAAAAAAAATTTACTTGTTGATTTTACTGACTTACCAGCTTGGTTAGGGTTCCATGGTAATTTTTCCAAATTTTTACTTTTACCATTTTAGCTTTTTACCATTATCCATTCCTTAATTGTATTTGATTGATTTTTCATTTAATACAAAATTTCAAAGAAATCCAAATAAATTCCAATCATGTCGGAAAAATCAGAAATAAATATATTCAAATTCAAAATATAAATTTTTATATTATTGCATTTTTCGGGATGTTACAAATCTACCCCCCTTACAGAAATCTCGTCCCCGAGATTTGCAAGGACTAAATGGGTTCGAAAATTTCTTTCTCGGAATTGATCTTGTTGTTTCCTCGTCTTCCTGTTTCTAGTGTAGTTGTTTTGAAAAACACCGTTCTTGCGACTCCAAAGTGATGTGGCTAGAATGGAGAAGATTTCTATTTGGGTTTCGCGTAAGTATATGAGGAATATTACTATATATCTCTTTTTATTGAATAGTTAGGATTGTTAATAATGATAATCTAATTTAGAGAGTTACATGTGATACGTTTAGAATATTCAAGGTGAAAGAAATAATGCATTGTTGTTAGATTCATTAGGGAAGAGTTGAATGTTATCATCAAGAAATGATATTTGAATATAATGGTTGATATGCACGATTTAACAACAGTTGATAGTATTAGGTGAGAATAAATATTATTCTAGGTTGTCTTTAGATTGAAAACAAGGTAAGATAATTCAAGAATTTAGGTTGAGGTAAGAGGATTATAAAATGATCCTGATGATTTAATTCACTTGATCATCTTGATAGACAGAGGGTTTTGATTTTCTTCATATTTGGCAATTATGAAGGAATATAATGTACAAAGTCAAAAGGTTGATTGTAGGAATTGCATATATAAAGGACGTTTTCGATATTACATTAGGTATCGGGTGTAATTACATAAGGAAGATCTTTACATAAGCCTGACATCGAGGCAGGGGTCGTTCTAGGTACTTGATGCTTCCTAGGTCTTGATATAACTTGGAACTCACTGATATCATCCTTAACGAGATGAAGAGCTCTTCTCGGGTAGATTTTGGTGAAGTGATGAGATTCTTCTCGATCGACGCAAGCGGCGATGTCCATCTTATTCAAAACAATAGTAGATTATTCATTGATGTTATAAAACAGATAGGGGATTGATCGAGCAATGGTTAAAAATGAAAACTGGAAGTTTAGCATTTGATATCTTACTGGCCATTTGAAGGATTAAGATAAGATATATTTTGATGAGAGTTCAGTTAAATTCAAAAGGCAATATTCCGCTTATCGAAATATTACTTTAAGATTAGACACAATGATTTCAAATTAATCTAAGTTCTGATAGAAACTATATTTATATGAGATGTACCTGGCATTGTGTTAGGTATGCCATGATTGATATCTTGAGTTGGAGTAAATGCAGGGATAGGGGCTTGTTGGCCTTGAGAACAGTTGATCTCTCTTCTTCCTTGGGCATTTGTTGGCATAATGTCCACGCTCACGACTTGATAAAAGCATGTAACATTAGTTGCCCGGTTTTGGATACGGATGGTTTGTTCACAAGTGTTGTTGGAGGAATGAACAAATGATGGTTGAAATTCGGGATGGAATTGAGCGAATTCCTCTTAGGGCAAGCGTCTTCATTCAAGCGCCTCTTCTTGAACCGATTCTTGAGTAAACCGATTCAGATTTTGTTCCTCCTACTCTTGGAGTTATAATCTTAAGCGATGTAACCACGGTATGACCATGGTTGCAGAAAATATTTGTTCTTCTTGCGGGCATCGCTTTGCAAGATGACCCTTCTTGTGACAGTTGAAGCACTCACGCTTCTCTTGTGGCGTCTTGGTGGGTATGATTGGATTCTCAATACTATCTTCCTTTTTAATCTCAGCTTGCGGACATTCCCTTGCCCAATGACCATCTTCACCACACAAGAAACATGCTGATGATGATGGCCATTTATTACTTCCTGGATGAAGGCGATCAAAGTCTATGTGTTGCTTCTTTAACTCCTTAGGTAATATTTTCTGTGTAGCTAGATTTTCCCTTCTGATTGCCAAATCTTGAGCAACTAAGGCCCGAAATTTCTCTCGCTGATGCTGAATTGTATTGGCAACTATCGAACCTAGGGGACATTGAGCTGGGCAATGGTCATAAACTTCACAAAGGTAACAAGTGATATTGCTCATGGGACATTTTCCAGGAGAATGATTTCCTTCACAGCTGGAGCAATTTATTGCATGCTCATCATCAGTGTGTCCTATTTCTCCACAACGAATGCAAGCACGATCTTCAGATTGGCAGGGTTGGCAACACTTCAAAGAGCATCGCTTAGGTATCGAGTGAGATACAGGAGTAGGTTTCTGATCCAAACCATTTCCTTTTCTGGCAAAAATTGAGCCAAGGTTGAAATTGTTCTGTACTAAGTGTTGGGAATCTGGCTGAGCTAAGGTAGGATTATCATTTGATAGCTGAAAGTTTAACATGGCTTCACTTTCCAAGACTTTGCCGAGGGATCTTGTCACAGGTATCCTGCAACAATGATTGTTAGGACAATGTTATTTTGATAGAATTCTGTTGGGTTTCATGAAGTGAATGAGGAATGCTAGCAATTTATACTAAGAATCTTTAGTGAAAATAAGCTAACTTAAAGAGAGGTACACGGCATATTAAAATGCTTGAGATGACTGAAAGGATGCATCTCAACTAGAGTTATTTAGGAAGAGCCTAAGGTTGGTTACAAAGGCCGAAAACCTTATTACTCATTACTGGTAGTTGATGCGTTAATGGATTGTGTCGGGGGTGTCTTTAAGATGTTGAAATTGATAGGATATGGTTAGATGAAAGTTATCCATTTTACAAAGCAATATTCTGTTTATTAAAATATTATTTTGAGAATAGCCTATATATGGATTTGGTAATTGCTGATTAATTTATAAGACAGTGTCTCATTCATTAAAACACTGTTTTCAAGGTTGGTTACTAAGTAGTTATTAGTTCATAAGGCAACTTTTCGTTCCTTAAAATATTCTTAATTAAATTTTCTTATTAAATAAGGGTTGGCACATCGTAAATTTCAACCAAATGGTTTAATCTTTGAGAGTAACCCGTAAGCAATACAAGAGAAAAGATTTCAACAAGGTACACAAAATAACCATCGACTAATATACCAGGGTTCTAAAATATCTTAGCCTAATATATTCTTATTCGACCTATCAACATAAGTCTTCATGGAGCGACATTTTCCTCTTCAAGATTGTTGACGCAGAAGTCAGAGTCTCCATTGGTCGAGGATTGTTTTAAGGAAAGAGGAATTTATTCATAAAACAAAATGAAAGTAGTGGTAAGAGGAGAATCTTAAGAATGAGGGAAGGCTAGCAAAGCCAACATTTTTCAAATATAGTAACTTTCGGACATAAGATTTTGAATTTGATTATTCTAAACTAGCGACCATTCTATCTAGGGTTTATCCTACTGATCGAGATAGCTCGATACCAATCATACGACCCCATTTTACAAACTTGCAAAAATGGAAATCTAATGTGCATTCCGTACTATTCCCATGATCAGTAGCTAGTACGCACATCACCAATTGGGATCACAACCATACAACAAATATTATTAAGCGGAAGCTATTACATAAAGAAAATTCTTACAAATCGAGATACAAGAAGACAAAGAAGCAAGGTCTTGTAGTGTGCCCATCCAAAACCAACAGCAACCGACAAGGCATAATCCTAGAAAGATTCGACGAAGAAAATCCGCAACTGCGTGAAAGAAACCTTGAAGCTTCGCTAACTTATCCACCTAAAAACCACATATAAGCAAGGGTGAGTACATTCGTACTCCGCAAGACTTGAGCAAAGCCTATAATATATGCAGGCCATTTCAAAGGAGGCTACTACAGTTAATTTGCATAAAGCAGAATTGACATTGAGAAATCAAGTTATTTGTAAACGAAATTTATAAAAGCATAATTGACTGATATGAAATAAGTAAAGCATAAGTAATATTCACAACCCTTCGTGAATATCAAATAATCCAGAAATGGAATCCATCAATGTCGATCCTTTGACATGAAACAAAAGCTGATAAACATGTTCCAAACCATACCCATTTTAGAAAATACCAAAACTAACATTGGAATGACTTCACCAAGCGTCCTTGACCGTGGACACGGCTAATCGATTAGATTTACACTCTGCAGAGGTGTACAACTTTACCCACAAGTCATGACCTTTTCTTTTTGCCGCATGTTTCACGCACCTTTGGCGTGTGGCAAGAATGTTCATGACGAAAACCTTTACATTATCTAATTTAACTTTGCACCAAAGACCGGACGATAAAACCCACGCTATCTTTGGGAGAACTCGAGCATAGGAACGTTGGAACTCCTCATAGACGTGGCGTACACCGTTATATTGGTAAGTGTTGTTCCCAGCACCTCGGTGTGGGCACCCCGTAGAGCAAACCCCGAAAGGAAAGCCCGTACTACTTCAGCCTACCAATGTGCAAAGTTAAACTAGATAACTTAATTGGTTTAAGGTTGTCCCATACCAACACTTGTGGTTGCACGGGTTTCTAGGATCAATAGCGTCCCATTGCTCGGTCCTTACTGTGACACGGGCGATACTCCACCCTACACTACGTGCAAATCCCTCTGCACATCCGGCTATTGCCAATAATCACCCGCATCTAAAACCATAGTTTTATTTTGGGTTTTTAATCAAAGTACCCATAACTAACAGCTTCATTTCCAACATTTTCCATTTCTCAGAAACAAATTTTGATCTGATCATCAACCTCATTAGATCCAAAAGCATGGCTAAGCATGGTTAATTATGAAATCGAATATACCCATGATAACATTAATTAATGTCTAAGCTTAATCTAGGTTTGTCAAGGTTCACATGTCCATACTTATCAAGGAGGTTTCATGAGACAACAGGTATAACTACCAGTACCACAAAATAGCAAATTTACAGAAAGTAAACGCATGCATTAAACATTTTAATAAACACAATGCAAATTAAATACTGGGATCAAGATGGTCAAAGGGGGTGCTTGCCTTGCTTATATATCGTTTACGACGAAGATGCGATCACGGCTGACGGAGGCAACGACGGAGGAAGGAATGTCGGATTCTACACGTCGATCGATCGAAAAATATAGCAAATAATAAACTTCAATAAGGGCGAAAAGAAGACAGACAGAAAATCAAATAAAGATTCATTGCAGAAAATAGGGATGATTTAGGGTTTGAATTATTGAGGATCTCATGATTTAGATACTTACACATTCACATACTTAATGGTTTTGAGATAACAAAGCAGGGTTTTCTTTAGCAGATTAACTATTCTTGAATTACGAATTCAAGAGGCTAAAATTATGAATTCTTGTATTTACGATTTCAAATTATAGATGCTAAAATTATTTGGATTAAAAGAATTAAAACGCTAGTTAAAGCGGTTATGCTAATAGCACTTAGCCTTAAGATTCTGCATACGAAGGGTTTTAAATAAGTTATGATTGATAAGTTAGCTAAATAGATTTATTTATAGTTTTTAAGAAGGTTCTGGTGATACAAATATATTAACTACAAACTCCTTATTACAAGGTTCACTTATCTTATTATGAAGTTCACAAAGCATAAAACTAAGGGTTATTCGACTGTTAAAGTTTTTATGCAAAACATAATGAAATAAGGTTATTTCTTCGGAACATGGATAGCATATACTTTGGTGAGCAAATCTAGGCTGATTTCATATATTTTAGCTTTTAGACGAGATATTATTTTCATAGTTGAAAACGCTTATGTGACATTAAAGGTTGCGATAACATACTTTTTAGGGGTATTCGACTGGCAAGATTTAATTGAAACGCAAGTTGTAAATAAAATATTTTTCTAGAATATGATAGACTATATCCTAAATATCATTTCTAAACTAATCTCCATAGCTTTTGCATTTAGACGGGAGATTCTGCAGGTTGACGAAAAAGCTTGATAGTTCAATTATTACTCGCTAAGGATTTAAATTTTTGATATACGATTGCGACTACATCGACTAGGATAATCTACTCATTTTTCAGGTATTAACAGGGTATGACATTAAAAGTGATTTAAAGTTGGTTTCGCGACAATTGACTTTTATCCGCGGTGTTTTTCCTATAAACGATCATTAGGGTCTAACATTATTTTATTTCAACCTAGTGCAAACATAAGCTATTTTTGCCTAATCAGCAAGGGTACTATTTTTCAGAGCTATAGGATTTGGTTTCATCAAATTCAGAGTTTATTTGTTAAAGTTATAACTATTCCAATTACGCAAGTATTTACATTTTGACTACTAATCATTTACTGTTCTATATAGTAAACTTTAAATATTATTTTACATCTAAGATCCTTGCAATGCCAGAGGTATAATAAAACTGGTTTGGTAATTATTTGAATTCAATTGATCTCTATATTGACTATTTGATTCTATATGCATATGCATATGCATATACATTTTATACTTAAGTTATTTCACATTTTTCAAGATAGTTCAAATCAAATTCATATATTAATTATTTAGGTAAATTAAGGTATTCTACTGCCATGACAATATTTAGAATTAAATTTTACTTATTCTATATTTCTTTTTACTCAAATTATGTATTTTTGAATTTCCAATGCATTGAATACTATCTTTAATAAAAGGTATTCCAACAACAATGAAATTTAAATATTTTTATATATTTGAACTCCTGGAAACATTACTATTTCACTAAAATTGGTTCCCTTCATTTTTAAGTTTGTTTACAACTTTTTAATATGAAGTGTGTTTTTAGCCCTTTCTTTCAAATTTGAATTTCAAATTTACCTATTGAACATTTTTAAAATGTTATTGCATAATATGAAATAACTAGATTTTAGATGAATTTATAATTTTGTTTCATGCAATTTGAAGTTATAGTGCAAAAGTTATGAATGTTTGAATCAATTCGGTATACAAAATAAATTGGAAAAATGAAAATACGCTTTCATAGAATCGGAAACGCCTTTTACCCTTCTGAACTGAGAACGATTCGTCCGGCTGACAGAGGGGGCCGGCTGCTCAGTGACCGAAAGCAGAGGCGGTGCTAGGGGTCGACGGCGACGAAGCTCCGACGGGACTCCGGCCGAATGGGTAGCACGGCAGGCTCCAAGGGACCTTGGCGCACCCGTGGGTGGGGTCGCTCACCGGCGGGGATGGCCGTAGAGGGCTGCCACCGGCGGCATGCGGCGGAGGGAGTGGTGAGTCGCCGGAGAAGAAAAACAGTGAGTTTCCGGTTGAATCGGTAACGGCTTGAGCATTAGAGAGGTCAGGGGATTCCATTTTACCAGTTGGCCGGGTCGGAGCTTGGCCGAGGAGCTCTACCACCGTGCGCCGGAGTTGGAGAAGAAGGGCGCACGCAGCAGTGGTCGGTCGGTGAAGAAGAGCTAAATTTTTGCTGTTGTATAGGTTCACGGATGCTGTTAGATGCTCCAGATGAAAGGAATTGGGATGGATTACACTGAATCAACTCAATTTGGAGTTCTCCCTCATTCGGGTTTTTCTGGCGAAAATGGTGAAGACATGGGTTTCGGCTTGGTCATTAGGTTCTGGGAGTAGCTAAGGAGAAGGGGAGCCTCAAGGCGCTGCACACGAGCTATTTATAGCCGGAGGACTCGGGTTGCACAGGATTTGAACACAAAAAGGAAATGCGACGGATTTTGGCGCTCTCTGTGCGAAGTGATGAAATGGCGTAAGGTCTCTTGCCGGCAAGAATGTGATGCAGGATTGACGGGGTATGGCGCGGGGGTCTCGAGGCTCGGCGTGGCAGTGACCAGCAGCTCGGGCGAGCGAGTGCGCGAGATGTGGAGAGGAGTCGGCGAAGTCTCGCGAAGGAGCGAGCTCGCCTCGGGCGCGAGAGGAAAGGGGCAAGGGCAGAAGGAGAAGGGGACAGACGGGCCGGTCCGGCCCCACCAGGCAGCGAGTGAAAATGGTCCACGCCACTCGCCAGCGCGTCAAAAGGCCACAGTGCCCAGCCCACACGTCAGTGAAACAGACTTAGCAAAAGAGATAGACTCCGTTCGGACAGCATCATGTGGGCATTAAAATGGCCATCAGATCAAGTGAAAAAATTGTGAAACTTTTTGACCTGCGTCTCCTGGTAGTTTATAACCTCCAGAAAAATTTGAGGTTAAAATACCACATGGTTAAAATTTAGAAATTCTGACACTGTGGACTGTACAGGATTTGAATTTCGGTATTCTATTTATTTAGGGGTGTAAATCATATTAATTATTTTCCAAACTTTTTATACGTATTCACTTTGCCTTAAGTATATCTCCACAAAACTTTCAAGTCAAAATCGCAAGTTAATATTTTATAGAAATTCTGACATTAGGATTTCTAGTTTTTAATTGTTTCTGTTCTTGAATTATTAGAGGGCTTTGCCGACATGATAATTTCCTGATATTTTTACCAGATATAAAATCTACCATTAGGGTGTTGTGGTAATTTTTCCAGATCCAGATAAACTTTTAATATTTTTCATTAATTCTGGCTTGCACTGTTTTTAGTCAAAAAGAGGTGTCATTCATTTATTTACTCACTTTTCTTTGCATAAAAAAATTTACTTGTTGATTTTATTGACTTAACAGCTTGGTTAGGGTTCCATGGTAATTTTTCCAAATTTTTACTTTTACCATTTTAGCTTTTTACCATTATCCATTCCTTAATTGTATTTGATTGATTTTTCATTTAATACAAAATTTCATAGAAATCCAAATAAATTCCAATCATGTCGGAAAAATCAGAAATAAATATATTCAAATTCAAAATATAAATTTTTATATTATTGCATTTTTCGGGATGTTACAAGGCACCCCTCAATTTATTTTTATATTATCATGGTTTTGGTATTGATGACTAAGTTAGTAATATTCAAAGCTTGAAGATAAGTGAGCTGGAACCTTTGATGAAATAAGCTGGTACAACAAGATTAAGGCTTTTAGTTTATATTTTTACATCTTGGGAGATGTTTTAAGTCAAATGGCCTAGGTGTTTTATCTTTGTTTAGTTGTCCAAAAAGAGGGACTTTGCACAAAGAAATAGTTTGTTAGGCAAAGGCAAAACCAGACCACTTGGAGCAAAAGACACTCAATCTTTACCCTTCTTAAACTATACCTTCCAGTACAACGGACCAATCTTTACCTATCTATATTCTTCAGTCCGTTGCAAACCTTGAATCTATTCTTTTATCAAAACTTCCTTTGTACATCTGTTTTTCAGATTAAAATATACTCACTTTCATATCCACATATTTTGGACAAACATTCCCTGAAAATCATCTTAGTCAGAAGTCGCATACATGCAATTTTTCTCTCCTCTGTATCGGACCAAAGATGTCCTAGGTTTTCTATTCTCAGCAGACCAAAAGATTTGGTCCGGCATTCTTTTTCCTGTATAAGTGTTGGCCGGACTAAATCTCTTATGTTCCTTTTGGATCGAAACCTAAAATAAGTATTCTCTATCTTCAAAAGAAGTTTTTACTCAGGAAATGGACAAAATATTTGTGTTTAAATCCGTTGCTAGATTGAAAAGCTAGGATAAATCTTATCTATGTTTGAAAAAGGTTCTTGGCACATATCTTCTCTAAAGTCCATGCATAACTGACCAAAAATTTGGTCCGAAATACATGTGTCTTCTCGCTAGAACCTATCTTCTCTGAAGTCCATGCATAACGGACCAAAAATTTGGTCCGAAGTACATGTGTCTATATTCCTGAAAAATCTGTGGCTTTGTCCATATATGACGGACCAAAACTTTTGATCCGGCGTACATAGGTCTCTATGTCTAAGCAAAATCTTTTGAAAGTCATGTGTAACGGACAAAGTTTCTTAGTCGGATACTCATATATCTCTCTTAGTTGTATGCGGACCATTTTCTTGATCGTCCCATGTACTACGGACCAAAATATTTGGTCCGTCGTGAACTCTGAAATTTGGTCCGTCATACACATACCCAGTATCGCTAAGCACTGATACATAGTCCATTGTACGTGTGTATTTCTGTTGTTTCTGACATCTGACACGTCCAACGGCTACTGTAGCAGGTGTAACGGCTATTTTCACTCAAAATGGCTATATAAGCTTTTCCTGAGCCATCTACCAATGATATAGATGAACTCCTTACACTTTGGCATTGTCATATAGCTCTCATTCTCAAAAAGGGGTCTGTGCTTCATTTTCACACAAAAATCTCCATACATCCCTAAGTGTGTAAGCTCCAAGTCAGTGTCTAGTTTTGTGATTTGCATAGTGAACCAAGAGACAGAACTTGTGCGAGGTTTATTTCTCTTGGATCTTGGTGATCCTAGACAGCTTGGAGGAAGTAAAACAGTGTGACATGTCCAAAGGTGTTTGTGGAAGGCAACTGTGTTTTGTGAGAGGTTTGGAACTCACCTCACTGGAGAAGTGAAAGAGTTACCTGAAGTGAACACCAGAGCTACTGCGACTAGCTTTGGAGAAGCTGAACTTCAAGAGAAGTGCTTCAACGTGGATTAGGAGTGCAGCTCTGAACCACGGGATAAATCTTTGTCTTTCCTGTATCATTTCTTTTATTGCTTTCGCTGTATTTGTTTGTTGCTTGAATTCTGCTTTACTCTTGCTATAAGTTACTCTCGTTAAAATAAGTTAGTAAATTAAAATTGCCAGAATTTGTAAAATTGCCTATTCACCCCCCCCCTCTAGGCCATATCGATCCTTTAAGTGGTATCAGAGCATAGGTTTACCTTGTTTAGCTTAACTAGCTTTGGTAAATGGCTGAGGGAAATAGTTCTGCAACTGTTAGTATTGGTAGAGTACCTGTTTTTGATGGCACAAACTATGCTTATTGGAAAATTAGAATGAGATGCTATTTAGAAGCTGTTGGGTATGATGTGTGGAGGGTTCAGAGAAGCCTATGCCTCCTCGTGTCATACACGAAGGGCAATCTGCATATGGAGAACCCACTCGGGTGAAATTCAAAATATGCAATATGATGCCCAAGCTAGAAATGCCATATTTTCTTGTCTTAGCTTAGAAGTCTTTGATAGAGTAAGTAATCTTACTTCGCATATGATATATGGACAACATTACAAGAAATTCATGAAGGTACCTCCGATGTAAAAGAAGAAAATACTATGTTGTTAGAGAAAATTTGATCAATTCAAAATGCTTCCTCAAGAAAATGCAAATGATATGTTCTCTAGGCTAAATCCTATTGTAAATGAACTAAAGGGCCTAGGGACTAAAATTTCAGATGTTGAAGTATGCAGGAAGATGATTAGAGTGCTTCCACGATCATATCACAGCTTGATCACTTATCCATCCAACAAGGTGATCTCAAATGGCTCACTCCAACTGAACTACTGGGCAAAATATCTGCTCATGAGCTCACTCTGGCTGATGAAGATGCACCAAGAAAGAAATCCATCGCATTAAAGGCCAAAGAAATTGTTCAAGACTCATCTGAAGAAGATGATGATGAGTCAAGTGAAGATGAAGATGAAGACGTGAAGAAATTAGCTCTACTCATGAGAAGAGCAAACAAACTCATGAGAAGGGTCAATTTTAAAGATAGAGAAAGATCAAACTCTTACTCAAAGAAAAATCCTTTTTCTAATGTTGTATGTTTTGATTGCAATGAAAAAGGACACATAGCTGCTCGGTGTCCCAACAAAATCAAGAAGAAGAGCAAGTACAAGAATAAGGACGACGAAGATGAAGAAAAGACTCATGAAAAATCAAAGAAGAAGTTTTTCAAGAAGAGCTACTCTAAGAGATTTATGAAGAAAGGAAAGGGAGAGGCTCACATAGGAGAATGGGTCCCCGACGATGAAAGTGAAAGTGAAGACTCATCCTCAGAAGAAGAAAGTCCAAAGTCAAAGGGGCTAGCTGGACTCGCTAGATGAGTCAACTCCACATACCATTATTCCCTCTCTGTCTTATGGCAAGATCAGATAAGGAAAAAGTGAGTGATTCTCCTACTTATGATGAGCTAGTAGAACTAGTTGAGGAACTAAATAATGCCTTGCATGATAAGACAAATTCAACTAAAACTCTTAAGAAGACTATCTCTAGCCTGCTCAATGATCAAAGGATGCTAACAGACAAGCATGAAAAACTTACGCATGAACATGAAAAGTCTGTACAAATTCATGATGATCTAGTCGTAAGTAATGCTTTGCTTGCTAAAAATTATGAAGACATGCAAATTAACTTCTGTGAACTAGAAATTGAAAATGAGATGATGTCTAACAAGATCAGTCATGCCTCTTTAAGTAATACATCTGTCTCGTGTGACTCTTCAACAAAAGAGATCTTGACACTTGGTTCTCCTGATGCTTGCAAAGGAAATTGCAAATATGCTTCCTGTGTCAAGGAGCTTGAAACCAAAAATAAAGAACTAAAAGTTCAAATAGCCACATTTGATAAAGGCTTAGAAAAATGTTTTCAGGAAGTGCTATCCTTGACAAAATTCTTGTTGACAGAGACCAAACTTGGGCAAAAGGGCTTGGGATATAAACCCAACAGTTTGCCAAATAAAAATGCATCAGGTCATGTTAAACAAATTTTTGTCAAGAAAGGCACTCAATGTTATTATTGTCATGAATCTAATCATGCATCTAAAAACTGTTATCTTGCAAATGTTTCTCATGCCAAAAGGGATTGCATGGTTGATGCCCATTATATGTTATTCAAAGATTTCCGGGGCAAAGCAAATGTGAAATATGTAGGTCCCTCAAATTTAAATAAGAAACTTAAAGCTGTCTGGGTACCTAAGGCCATGCTAATAAATCATTTCAAACCTAAGATGGCTGTAACTAACATCAAAGGACCCAAAAGTATTTGGGTACCTAAAATGAAGAAATGAACTTGTAGGTAAATTATAAGAGTGGAGGCAGACATTGGGTCATAGATAGTGGCTGCACTCAACACATGACCGGTACCTCAAGAATGTTCACTTCAATTGAAGGAGAAAGTGATCCAAGTCACAAAATCACCTTTGGAGACAACAGCAAAAGAAAGGTAAAAGGTCTTGGTAAGATTGCCATATCAAACGATCACTCTATTGACAATGTTCTTCTCGTTGATTCCTTAAACTTCAATTTACTGTCTGTTGCTCAATTATGTGATCTTGGATTTCATTGTAACTTCACTTCTGATGGGGTAACTGTATTTGATAAAAATGAAAAGCTTATATTCAAAGGATTCAGATTTCAAAATCTCTATTTAGTAGATTTCAAATCTAACTCCTCATGTATCTCAACCTGCCTGCTAGCTAAAGTCTCCCTCGGATGGCTTTGGCATAGGCGTCTGGGGCATGTAGGTATGTCTAATCTAAAGAAGCTTTTCAAAAATGAGCTTGTGGTGGGTTTGAAAGATGTCAAATTTGAAAAGAATAAGCTATGTAGTGCTTGTCAAGCAGGCAAATAAGTAGCTAATTCTCATCCAATTAAAAGTATCATGTCCACCACTAGACCACTTGAGCTTCGCATATGGATGTGTTTGGTCCCACCTCATATGCCAAATTGGTGGTAACTCTTATTGCTTAGTAATTGTTGATGACTTTTCCAGATTTACTTGGGTATTCTTTTTGCCAAACAAAAGTGAAGTTGGAAAAATCTTCAAAACTTTTGCAAAAAGGGCTCAAAATGAATTTGGTTGTCCCATCAAGAAAATAAGAATTGACAATGGATCTGAGTTCGTTAACACAAATATCATTGAATACTGTGATGAATTAGGGATTAAGCATGAACTCTCTGCTACTTATACTCCTCAAAGAAATGGTGTTGTTGAAAGGAAAAATCGAACCTTGATTGAAATGGCTAGATCTATGCTAGATGAATATGAGACCTCTGATGCTTTTTGGGTGAAGCAATCAATTCGCTTGTCATCTTTGTAAATAGACTTTATCTTCATAGATCGCTTAAGAAAACTCCTTATAAACTTTTGGTAGGAAGGAGACCAAATGTATCATATTTTCGTGTGTTTGGTTGTAAAGTTTATATCTATAAAAGAGAACTCATTTGGGAAATTTCAAACTAGATGTGACTGGCTTCATCTTTGGGCTATTCCTCTAAATCCAAAGCATATAGAGTCTTTAATAATACCACTGGACTGGTAGAAGAAACTTATGATGTAAAGTTTGATGAATCTAATGGCTCACAAGGTGAGCATGAGAATTTAGATGATGTAGGAGATGATGGCTTGGCACAAGCAATGAAGAAGATGGAAGTGGGTGATATTCGACCAAAGGAAGACAAGGATGAACTCCCACTCAATCAATGGTGCCTCATGATGGAACTCAAGAGGAAGAAGAAGATGAAAAAGAATAAGATCGTCGAGTTCCCATCAAAAGCCATCATACCATCACAAAGGACCATCCTCGATCAAATCATTGGTGAATTTAGTAAGGGTGTTCAAACTCGTTCTAGACAAGCTTCTTTTTGTGAACATTACTCTTTTGTCTCGTGTATTGAGCCTAAATCGAGTGGAAGAAGCACTAGAAGATCTTGATTGGATAATTGCTATGGAAGAAGAACTTAACAATTTTGAAAGGAACAAAGTCTGGAGTTTAACAAATCGCCCAAAGGACCACAATGTTATTGGTACAAAATGGGTTTTCAGAAATAAGCAAGATGAAAATGGAGTGGTGATAAGGAATAAAGCCAGACTTGTAGCTCAAGGATTTACTCAAATAGAAGGATTTGGACTATGGAGAGACTTATGCCCCAGTGGCTCGTCTTGAAGCTATTCGGTTTCTTCTTGCCTTTGCTACTCATTTTAATATCACTCTATTTCAAATGGATGTAAAAAGTGCATTTCTAAATGGATTCATTGATGAAACTGTCTATGTTGAACAACCACCTGGTTTTGAAGACCCAAATTTGCCAAACCACGTGTATAAATTATCTAAGGCACTCTATGGTCTAAAACAAGCTCCTAGAGCTTGGTATGAACATATAGAGATTTTCTACTCAATAAGGACTTCAAAACTGGAAAGGTTGATCCAACATTGTTTTTAAAAGACATCAATGGAACATTAATGATTTGTCAAATATATGTTGATGACATTATCTTTGGCTGTACTAATACTTCTCTTTGTAAAGAATTTGGTGACATGATGGCCAAAGAATTCGAGATGTCTATGATTGGGGAACTATCATTCTTTCTGGGATTTCAAATCAAGCAGCTAAAGGAAGGAACCTTTATTTCGCAAGAAAAATATACTAAGGATCTTCTCAAACGCTTCAAAATGGAAGAATGCAAGATCATAAAGACTCCCATGGCTACTAATACACATCTTGATCAAGATGTGGGAGGTAAGTCTGTAGATCAGAAGCTTTTTAGATCCATGATAGGCTCTTTACTATACTTGACAGCATCTAGGGCTTATATCATGTTTAGTGTATGTATGTGTGCTAGATTTCAAGCTGCTCCTAAAGAAATTCACTTAAGTGCTGTAAAAAGAATATTTAGATATCTTAAGTGTACTTCAAGTATTGGTTTATGGTACCCCAAAGGTGCTCCTTTGAGCTTCTAGGCTATTCAGATTCGATTATGCGGATGCAAGATTGATCGTAAGAGCACCTCGTGGAGTTGTCATTTGCTTGGAAGGTCTTTAGTCTCTTGGTTTTCTAAAAGCAAAATTCAAGAGCACTATCGATCGTCGAAGCCGAATATGTGGCTGCAGGAAGCTGTTGTGCTCAAATTTTATTCATCAAACAAACATTCTTAGATTTTGGTATAAAATCTGAAAATGTGTCTCTACTGTGTGATAATGAAAGTGCAGTGAAAATAGCAAACAATCCGGTCCAACATTCCAGAACTAAGCATATAGAAATTAGACATCACTTTATTCGTGATCAAGTTGCTAAAGGAAACATTATGCTTAGTCATGTAAGAACTGAGGACCAATTGGCTGATATTTTCACTAAGCCGCTTGATGAGGCCAAATTTTCAAAATTAAGAAATGAACTAAATATCATTGCTTTTTCAAATATTGCTCGATAATGTCTGACTAAGGGGGAGCAATTTTGTTTACCTTGTTTATCCTTTTTTTTCTCTTTCTTGATTTCTTACCCCAGCTTTGCATGATTTTCTGTCAAAAATCGTTTCGGTTTCCGCAACTCCCAGTTTTTCTGTATCTTCTCAAACTTCAAAGTCGCCTCGGATTTTGATGCATTTACTTCTCTCTTGACAAAATGGCTATAAAAGGCGTACAAGAGGCTCTGAAGATACAATCTATCCCGTAGCTTCTCTCTTTTCTAAAGTTCTCCACCATGCCGAAAGGGCCCTACGGAGATGATCGAGATGATCCAGAGCTGGCTGAGCTCTGGAAGGATTTTGATCGCTATCTAAAGGAGATGGTAGAAGAAAGGGAGGTCATCAAGGACACTGCTGCAGTAGATGCTTTTCTAGAGGCTTTCCTCACTCTCCTCAGGGCCAGAGATGCTCTCATAGAGGCTCTCGGGCGCGCTCGTATGGGAGAAAACTAGTTTCTGTTCTTGTCTTGTCCCATTTCCTCTGATCATGTAATCCGGGACTCTGTATTTAAATAAAATGATGTTGTTCTAAAATGATCTATTGAGTCATTTCTTGTCTCTCATACTTTATAAGGTAAACTCTATTCATACGTGTATGTCGCTAAAACATGACTTCGACTAGTCGCATAACACGTTATGATCTTTCGCGGCTCTAGTTCGACAGATTACTGTTTCGACTACACAATATGGATAAAGTAACAATGTCAAGTTAAAATGACTCTTTGAATAAAGTTTTTTTAATGAAAATTTGGCTACAAGACTCATCTTTCTATGCTCATCCCTATCTAATCAAAATTATATAAAAACAAAAAAAAAATTGCCTTCTTCAGCTTAGTGTCCATATTAAAATACTTGAGTTTTTCAGATAAACTTAGTTTAAAGAAATACTTAAGCTTACTTGATTACCAGACTCAAACATTCACTAAAATCGTTTGTTTGATTGAATTTGGTTGGTAATCTTAGATATATCTCTTATCTTTAAAATATTCAGAAATATAGACATGATGCAGACTGAGAACAACTCTAAGTTACGGGTTCCTTCTTGGATCGGACCAATCTCATTAAACCAACAATGCTCTCCGGACTAAATTTTTTTTGGGTCCGTCAATAAGAGTTTTGGTCTTAATACCAAGCGGACTAAATCTGGTCCAGACTGTGTACAAAACTTTTGGTCCGGCCCAAATTGTAATCTGTCCAAATCCGTTTAAGTCAAGTCTGCCTCATGTTTAAATATCTCTAAGTCTTAACTCTTATCTAAACTCAAACAATTTGCACCAAGCTTAAATAAAATTCCTTATTCTCTTCTCAGATTTCAAAAGTTGTTCAAAATCTTACCTATTGCTTTAGGTCTTACCTATTGCTATCCTGTCCTTATTTCTTTGGTACTCTCTGTGCCTGCTCAAACAGACTTTAAAAAGAAGGGGTCCCACTGCTCCTGTTCCTCTCCAACTACCCTGGTTAAAAGGTCTAAGTTTCCAAGGCTTTTACTTCTGCAAATGCATTCAATGCAATAACTTCTTCCATCAAAAACCTCCTTGTTATTGCCTTGCTTGCGCAAAAACTTCTCATAACTGGAAGTTTCCTTCCTCTCCTCACCGAAGCAAATCCTGACCGGATCTTGGCGACGGTGATCGTTCGACATTGTGCGCAAGAATCTCCTTCTAAGCTCAGTAAGTTCCTTAAAACCTTTTTTTTAAAAAAAATCTCGAACCCTAGACCTAGTGCTTAGATTTAGTTCTTCCTTTTAGGTCTGTTCTTTTGTTTGAAGAGAGCCTGGTCCTGAGTCTGAGCAATTAGTCTGTGTTTAAGTCAGAAAGCAAAAATGAGGTCAAAGAATCCTGACAAAAGGGGCTTGATTGGAAAAATTATTGATAAAGTCAAGAATAAAAAGCAAAGAAGATCCAGTTCAACGTCTGAAACAAATGAGCCTGAACAATCTCATGGACCAATTACTAATTCCTGGTATTCATAGTCTTGGCTCGAGCAAGCGGAAAAATAGTGACCTCTCATCCAAGAAAAGGAAAGCAGATAGTTGACTCTGAGTCATCCTCTGAGGATTATCCCTATGAACCCGACAGTGAATCTTCCTCAGAAAGCACGGAACTAATCTCTGAGATTGATATTCTTAGTAGTGAAGAATTGGGAAAACTTAGTACTAAGAAGTTAAGAGCAGTTCGGTTGGTCAGTGAAAAGGTCTGGTTCCCTGAGTCAAGGCCAGCCCTGGGTGAAAATTTTGTGTCCCTATTACACAAAAATATTTACAATGCCTATCTGAACAGAAGAGATGGAAAAGGAAAGCTGATTTCTACTCTGACAAATCACCAATATGTAGAATGGGATCAAGTAAACAATATTATTGGATCATCTGGACTGTTTGATTGCATAAACTCTACTCCTGGACTAGTAAGAATCATGTCAAATCAAACAATTCCATGGAATGTTTCAAGGACTCTAGAGTTTTATGCTTCTTTACTAGTGAACAAGCAAAGGAAATACATCATGTTCACTCTGAATGGAAAAATAAGAAAAATCAGGTCGTCCCAGTTTGAATCAGCAATAGGAGCTTCTAGTCCTCAGGCAAATAAGACAAGAATCTTTGAAAAGATGTATCCACATCAGAGGTGGAGACGGAGTGGGGACATGCCAGACTTACAAGTGTCTGGACACATATACAAAGACACCTCAAGTGAGGATTTTAATCCAAATAGGGTGTCCTGCCTATCAGAAGAAGCCAAGGTTCTGCTCTTAATATTGAGGCACACTATATATCCCAAGTCTGGATATAAGGAAGGAATCACGTCAATATTAGCCTGGTTGCTACACCTGATTCTGTCAAGACAGCCTATAGATCTAGCTGATTATTTCTTTGGGCAGATGGAGGAAGCCATCTATAAAAAATTCAGTAGCTCTTTGCCTTTTGCCCGATTAATCACTTTGAGTCTGTTGGCTCAAGGCATTATTTCTCAAGATGACTTAAATAAAGAATTCAAATGCTTTCCAAGAAATATAATATGCATCAGAGCATCGATGAGTCTAAGGATTTCGGTTTCTTCAAAGAGTGGCAGAAAATCAACCATTTCAGCCTCAAGAAGAAAGTGAAGAAAGGGTTGAGGTGAAAATGAGTTTGTGAAATAGTGCTAGAAGCCTTTCCCAAGCACAACAAAGTGACTTTTGGCATCAGTCCTATGGAAGCTATCATCAAGAGTATGAAAGTCATCCCATGTCCGATCGTGAGCGAAATATCGAGAGAACCTAGTGTTCGGGAGGAAAAGGAAGACTCTAAGCCACCCTCTCAAGAAGCAATCAAGTATTTCATGAAAGTGAATCATGGAGAATAGATGATCTTTGCGACTCAAAGGCTTTCAAGCTCAGTTGATAGAACTTTGGATGAAGAACATCAAATTTATCAACTTCAAGAAGCATTTGCAGACAAGGTTCATAGAAGCGCAGACTTTTAGACCGAGAGCAAATGAAAATGAAGTCGAGGGTCTAGGATGCCATCCGAAATACCCCACAATATGAACCCTTCTATCCTTCATCATCACTCATCCCGAGCATGATCAAAGGGATACATTTCTGGTTGGGAAAGCTTGTTTGACTATCAAGACCCCAAATCATCCTCTCCTAAGTATGATGAGCAAAGACAAGATAACACATTTCGTGCTCAAGAAAACATCTTTGATTCTCACCTTCTGGTTTTCACACTTTGAGCAACAATACTATGCCGATCAAAGAGGATTCCAAGCTAGATATATTGAAGATCGAATGCAAGACTCAAAGATATGAGGAGAAATGAAGTTCTATAATGAAGCCATGTCAAGATTTGACCACCTAAGCAAAAATCAGAAAACCTTAGACAAAGAGTCCAACGACTCGACACTACTCAAAATCGATAAAGGACAGATTGTATGACATGAACCGAAGATGGATGACCACTACAAGAAACCGAAATCAAGTGGAAGCCGCAAGAACATCACATACAAGCAATCGCTATGGATGAGGCACAATTAGATCATCTAACTGAATTTACTGAAGATGCCTTGCTCGACTATACCCGCCTAGCACATGATGTCACATATGATGTGGGCGATGTCCTTGCTGAAACTCGCAATATGAATGAATCCTTGGATCGATTCATCGGATCTTCACCGTTGGTTATCCACCAGAGACCTGACTATCCAAGTTGGCATGATCGAGCTATGTCTCAAGGGGCAGATAATCCAAGCCAAGAAGCTACTGATGAACAACCTGCCTCTTCTCCAAAGAAAAGCAAAGCTCAGGGCCAGCTCAAAAGATTCTTTTCAAGGCGCAAATAGGGCCCCTTTTTGGCTATTGATGCCAAAGGGGAGAAAAACCTTAGTTCTCCTCTATAGGTCGGCTTATCTATATGGATATTAATTATGTTTTGTTCCGTGCTATGTTTATAGTGTGATTTCTTATTTACATTTTAGATACTATATGCTCGGATTCTCTACTTTGATATGAATGCTTTCATTAAGGGGGAGCAAATTTACTCTCTATTTCTGTCAAGATATTCACTAAACTGCTTTTAGAATAAATAAGATATTACTAACTAAAAGGTATGTTGTCATCAATTACCAAAAAGGGGGAGATTGATAGCATCAAGGCACCCCTCAATTTGTTTTTATATTATCATGGTTTTGGTATTGATGACTAAGTTAGTAATATTCAAAGCTTGAAGATAAGTAAGCTGGAACCTTTGATGAAATAAGCTGGTACAACAAGATTAAGGCTTTTAGTTTATATTTTTACATCTTGGGAGATGTTTTAAGTCAAATAGCCTAGGTGTTTTATCTTTGTTTAGTTGTCCAAAAAGAGGGACTTTGCACAAAGAAATAGTTTGTTAGGCAAAGGCAAAACCAGACCACTTGGAGCAAAAGACACTCAATCTTTACCCTTCTTAAACTATACCTTCCAGTACAACGGACCAATCTTTACCTATCTATATTCTTCAGTCCGTTGCAAACCTTGAATCTATTCTTTTATCAAAACTTCCTTTGTACATCTGTTTTTCAGATTAAAATATACTCACTTTCATATCCACATATTCTTGGACAAACATTCCCTGAAAATCATCTTAGTCAGAAGTCTGCCTATGTATGACGGACCAAATATTTTGGTCCCGCATACATGCAATTTTTCTCTCCTCTGTATCGGACCAAAGATGTCCTAGGTTTTCTATTCTCAGCAGACCAAAAGATTTGGTCCGGCATTCTTTTTCCTGTATAAGTGTTGGCCGGACTAAATCTCTTATGTTCCTTTTGGATCGAAACCTAAAATAAGTATTCTCTATCTTCAAAAGAAGTTTTTACTCAGGAAATGGACAAAATATTTGTGTTTAAATCGTTGCTAGATTGAAAAGCCAGGATAAATCTTATCTATGTTTGAAAAAGGTTCTTGGCACATATCTTCTCTAAAGTTCATGCATAACGGACCAAAAATTTGGTCCGAAATACATGTGTCTTCTCGCCAGAACCTATCTTCTCTGAAGTCCATGCATAACGGACCAAAAATTTGGTCCGACGTACATGTGTCTATATTCCTGAAAAATCTGTGGCTTTGTCCATATATGACGGACCAAAACTTTTGGTCCGGCGTACATAGGTCTCTATGTCTAAGCAAAATCTTTTGAAAGTCATGTGTAACGGACAAAGTTTCTTAGTCGGATACTCATATATCTCTCTTAGTTGTATGCCAAACCATTTTTCTTGATCGTCCATGTACTACGGACCAAAATATTTGGTCCGTCGTGAACTCAAATTTGGTCCGTCATACACATACCCAAGATCGCTAAGCAACGATACATAGTCCGTTGTACGTGTGTATTTCTGTTGTTTCGACATCCGACACGTCCAACGGCTCATCGAAAGTGTAACAACTATTTTCACTCAAAATGGCTATATAAGCTTTTCTGAGCCATCTACCAATGATATAGATGAACTCCTTACACTTTGGCATTGTCATATAGCTCTCATTCTCAAAAAGAGTCTCATGCTTCATTTTCACACAAAAATCTTTATACATCCCTAAGTGTGTAGCTCCAAGTCGTTGTCTAGTTTTGTGATTTGCATAGTGAACCAAGAGACGTAACTTGTGCGAGGTTTATTACTCTTGGATCTTGGTGATGCTAGACAACTTGGAGGAAGTAAAGCAGTGTGACTGTCCAAAGGTGTTTGTGGAAGGCAAGCGTGTTTTGTGAGAGGTTTGGAACTCACCTCACCGAGAGAAGTGAAAGAGTTACAGAGTGAACACGAGCTATCTGCGACTAGCTTTGAAGAAGTCAACTTCAAGAGAAGTGCTTCAACGTGGATTAGGAGTGCACTCAACCACGGGATAAATCTTTGTCTTTCCTGTATCATTTCTTTTATTGCTTTCGCTGTATTTGTTTGTTGCTTGAATTCTGCTTTACTCTTGCTATAAGTTACTCTCGTTAAAATAAGTTAGTAAATTAAAATTGCCAGAATTTGTAAAATTGCCTATTCACCCCCCCTCTAGGCCATATCGATCCTTCAGCGTCGCCGAGTCCGCGCGGGATTGCACCGCTGGATCTGAGAGCCCCGTTGGATGCGCGACTCGTGTCGCCCGCATCTCGGTGCACTGCGGCATGCGTCAGAAGATCTGACCGTTGATCTTTGGATGGCCACGATTTAGCCACGTAGCAGAGATCTGACCGATAGATAAGGAATGACTGAGATGGTGACACGTAGCATTGTTCTGTGAACCGGGTCCACGGTGGACCAGAGCCGAACCGTCGACCGGGTCCATAGACCGAGGCGACGTGGCAGCACCAGAGGCTGCCACGTGTCATGCTGACGTCATCGCTGACGTCATAAATATTTTTGTATATAAAAATAATTCGCCCGAATTTCATTTCTGTGCTGACATCATCATTAGGTCATGCTGACGTCATAAATCCTAATTTTTCCGTATAAAAATAATTATAACAAATCGGATTTTCTGATTTACATTTTATTTAAAACTTTGAAAGGCTATAACTTTTGCATTATAACTCCGATTGAGGTGATTCCAGTCTCTAAAAATTTTTAAAATTGAGATCTTTTTATTTATGAATTTTATTTGAATTTTTTAGGTCTTATATTCTACTTTTTTGGTTATTTATTGCATATGTTATTTTTTTATACGTAGACGCAAATTTGCCGGAAAATTTCGAAGAAGAGTTCATCGCTCAAGATCAAGCTTCGGATCAAGACCAGCAACTCTTTGAAGGCAAGTGATGCTTTGATCATTTTTTCTCAGATTTTAAAATGTAATTTATGCTTTGAAATTATGCATGCTAATTTATTTAAATGTATTTAAATTTATTTGGGGTATGTAGCTAATCAACCCATATTGTTATCACCACCTTGAAATTACTATTTGTATGCCTTTAAATCATTGTCCATCCTAAGATTATTCGTATTTGTTGGATATTAATATGATGCCAACACGGGAGGCTAGACCGTGATTAGCTGCTTAGCTTTGCAACGAGTCATGAATGATCTTTCGGAAAACGTATCAATGTTGACTAATGAAATATTGAATTTATTTTGAAAGTGGTGTGATGATGCCACATGATGAGACTAAGGTATAGAGACCTGTGTGGTTCTGTACCAATGTTGAGTTATTCCTGGCATGTGTTGCACAATAATCAACGGGGTGGGAAATAATTTAGACTGGGGCAAGTGGCAAGAGGCTTTGTGCCAAGTGGGCCTGTGTGGCAATGGGTTGATGAGTGATGTGAGTCTGTGTGCCACATTGGGCTGTGTGCCACTGTTGAGTGTTGAAAGTCTTGCCTTGGTCAGTTAAGGACTTCACCTTGCAAGCCTTTGATCTGAGTCACCCGTACAGCCACATGTCTGATATGGGACAGACCTAGTTGATTAGGGTTCTGATAACTTTCGTCTGATACCTCGGGGTGACAGTACACAGGGGTGTATCTGTGTGGGGGAGCGTACCTGTGCTGCGGCTTGGTGCCCATCCAACGGTGTTGTCCTGCCCTATACTTCGGCTCTGTGTGAGGGAAGTGATAGTGAAGGTAATACCGGAGAGGTTCATTGTTTAAGGTAGAGGTTCCTGATAGGCTTTGTTACGGGCAATCACCTGTGTGGTGAGCGGCTGTATCTTATGGGTAAAGTGTACAACCTCTGCAGAGTGTCAAATCTATTCGAATAGCCATGCTCGCGGAACTGAGCATTGCTCGGGGATTACAGTCAAGGGTTAGATCTTCAAAAATAAAAATGTGGAATGGGTGGCTGTGCTAAAAATGAACTGTTTAAGGTTATGTGCCGAGAATCTTTGAAGAAAAACTGTTTGAAGAACTTAGCATTATATATAACTGTTTTCACCACTTTTAATCTAAATAAGATGCTAGTTTTAAAAATGTTGTTTAATGCAAAACAACCAAGAAAGCCAATTCTTTGGAATAAGCCTTGCATGTAGTAATAGCACCGCATTCTGTGCATTACTTGTTGAGTGCCTTGAGTACTCACCCCTCCTTGCCTATCAATCCCAACATCAGTGGAAGAGTCTACGCCGGCCTGGGAGGAGGAGTATATTAAAGATCCGGACAATTAGGGGGCAAGCAAAGTCGGTTGCCTGTGGCAAGATGAGGGCTTCTACGAAGTTCATATGTTTTTCGTTGATTCCTGTTCACTATGATAATGTAAGCCCTGCGTGGCTAATTTATGTAAGGGGACCATAAGGTCGTACAATTCAGTTTATATAAATGTTTGCACTATTTATTATGGTATCGTTGTGAATGTCCGTGATGTTCAACCCTGTAAAGGCTGTGTGTGCTAGCGTGATCCTGGACTAGCACATAATACACAGAGGGTCCAGATTCTCAGAATCGGGTCCCGACACGGCCTCATCCCCGCCGGCCACCAAGATGGTGGTGGAGTAGATGGAGAGGAATTCCGCGGGGTTCTTAGTCCCGTCGAACCGCTCCATTATTGCCGGCTTGAACCGGGCCGGCCAGCGCACTTGATGGAGGTCGTCTGAGTACGTCGAGCAGCCGCTGCCACCGCTGCTGGCTTCGGAGTCGCCGTCCACCGACGGGGGAAACTCGAGTCGGCGGCGCACCCCGTGTTGACCACGACGGTCAACAGGAGCGTCATTGGGACGGTGACGCGGGCCGTCGCGAACCTTTCGGCACCTGGGCGGGATGTCCGAGGAAAGGCCTCCGAAAGCGTTACTGCTCGAGCGAGCATCACTATTGCTCTGTTGTCGGCGGGTGTGCCCGCGCGCCACGTCTTCCCCCTGGCGAGGCGAAAGGGATGGTGACGGGGCACGAGCCCGCGGGTAAGGAGTCTGCTGGTGGAACGGCTGGCGACTGCGCGGCGAATCGCCACTGCTTGCCAAGGGGCGAGACTCGGAGTCCAGGCGCCACACTTGCTGCGAAGGCGCGACGTTGTCGGTTGCCCTGTTGAGCTCTTCGGCTAGGGACCGTCGGAAGAGGGCCGAGCCGGTCCGCGCGGGGTCAGCCATGGCCTAGGCGATGGCCCGTAGGCGCTCCCGGTCAGGATCGTCTGGGCGGAAGGGACTGAGCTGTCCAGACGGAGAGCGGGTCGCCCCTCGCTCCTCTCGCCGAATGGCGGTGATAGCTTGGTTGATGGCGACCTGGGCGAGCCGATGCGCCTCCTGCGGGGTCTCTGGGCCACCATCGTCCGCCCCCGGAGTCGCCTCGCGGCTGCCGGCCATGAAGACCCGGTGTTCGCGAGGCGGCAATGAGGGCGAGAGCATGGAGGTGGAGCCTTGGCACACAGGGACCGCGTCCGAGCCCAGGCTCGCTGATCGCGACATGCTGCCGGTGAAGCTGAAGGTGCTGATGACGCTGAGGTGATGAACTTCGGACGAATGAAACATTTGGCCCCACGGTGGGCGCCAGCTGTCGACGATCGGGACTATCGACCGCAAAGAAGGGTGGAAGGATCGTGTAAAGGGGCGAGGCCCAGAGTCATGCTCGTCCGGGAAGGAGGGAGCGTCGGTAGGCGCACAGCTCGGGGAAGAAGGGCAAGCGAACAGGGGACACAGTGTTTATACTGGTTCGAGCCCCCTGGGTCGGGTAATAGCTCTACTACAGTCTTGCTCGTAGGCGAAAGTGACTAAAAGCTCCTCGGGGGAGGACGAACAGGGAGCTCGACCTCGAGGCCGCTCGGAAGTGGTGGCCGAGGGGGAGCTCGACGAGGTGGTGTAGCGTATGAGTGTGCCTGCAGGTGTATCAGCGCATCTCCTTTGGTTTCTTGCTATGTGTTCTGTTGTCTTTTGTTTCGTGGCTTCTCCTCCTCTTTTGATCAGGGTAGTCCAGCGCTTTATAGACCCCTGAGCGTTGATCTCGAATGCTGATGTTGGGCGGTGTCTGTGAGCTTGATGGGAGCAGTTGACCCTAGTTCCCACGCGGGGGAATTGACAGGAGTCGTTGGGCCCTAGTTCCCACGCAGGGGATCTGACAGGAGTTGGTGGTCCCAGTTCCCATGCAGGGGAGAGAGGTCATGCAAGAAAGGAGAATACTATGCTGGAGACTGGGTTGAGGTCGCCGAGGTCGGAGAGGTCGCGAGGGTCATCACGAGCTCGAGAAAGCTCCGACTGAGCTCGGGAACCATCCCCCAAGCTCGGGGAGACCCCCGCCCGAGCTTGTGAACAGTCCTCCAAGCTTGGGAGGACAGCATAAAGCCCCCGGGGGGACTGGACACGTGTCAGGATGATCAATCCCTGACAAGAATCACTTAAGCCTTTTCGACAGCTCGCAAAACATCTCGTCTAAATACAAATTTTATGAAGATCAGCCTAGAAATGTTCTTTAGGATATGGTCTATCATAATCCGGAAAAACATTCTCATTTGAACTTGATTATCATCTGAATCCTGCTAATGCGATAACCTTAAGTGATAAGGTCACTGAAAGCGCAGTAAGTGAATAGTTGTTTACGAAACCTTTAACTAATGTTTACTTTTATTAATCCAAATAATTTTAGCATCTAGAATCCGAACATATAAATACAAGAATACATAATTTTAGCCTCTTGAATTCATAAAATAAGAATAATTAAACTATGAAAGAAACCACATCATCGCTTAACTTAAAAGCTGCTGACAATATATATATTCGACTAAAACACGAGAACCCAAAATCATGCAACCCTAAACCACACCTGTCTTCTATAGCAAGTCTTTATTCGATTTTCTATCTGTCTTCTTTTTGCCCTTATTAAAGATTGTTATTTGCTGTATTTCATTGAACGATGTGTAGAACTCGACGTTGCTAGCTCCGTCGTCAACAATGCCGACTACGTCTACAACTTCGTCGTAAACAACAACTAAGCAAGGCAAGCACCCCTTTTCATTTTGTTTATCAAAATGTTTTATGCATGCGCTATTTTCTGTAAATTCGCTATTTTGTGGTATTGTTAGATATACCTACTATGTCATGGAACTTCCTTAATAAATATTAACATGTGAACCTTGATAAACATAGAATGGGGTTAGACAAATACATGATGTCAACTTGGGAATATGCGATTACATATTACCATGCTTAGCCATGCTTTAGAACCAACGATATAAATGATCAGATCAAAATTGTTTCTTGAGAAATTGAAAATGTTGGACATGATATTGTTTGTTACTGGTATTTTGGTTAAAAATCCAAAAAAACAAAACTATGGTTTTGACACGGGCAATTATTGGCAATAGCCGATGGTGCAAGAGATGGACTTGTACGTAGTGTAGGGGGAGATTATTACCCGTGTCGGATTAAGGGCCGAACATAGTGTTGTATGATCCAAGATAAATCCGTACAACCACAGGTGCTGTTATGGGTAGCCTTAACCTATTAAGTTATGTAGATTTAACTTTGCACATTGGTAGGCCAAAGTAGTACGAGCTCTCCTTTCAAGGTTTGCTCGAAGGGGTGCCCACACCGAGGTGTTGGGAGCAACATTTGCTGATATAACGGTGTACGCCTTGCTATGAGGAAAAACTGTGCCCGACTGTTTTTATGATGATGATGATGATACCATATTTTATATATGTGTGTTTCTTCTGCCATAGCAAGGGTTTTTCGTCATCGGTGCTGGTGCAATGTTAGGTCTATGTAATGTAACGGTTATGTTATGACTCTCTGCGGCACACCAAAGGAAGTGTGCTAATTATCGATTGCTCAAAGAGTAAGTCATGTCTTGTGGGAAAAGCTATACACCTCTGTAGAGTGTAAATCTAATCGATTAGCTGTACCCGCGGTTATGGGAAACTTGGTGAACTGGCACTAGTTAAATGCTTTGGTATTTTCTAAAACTGGGTTTTGGTTTGAAACTTGTTTAGCAACTGTTACTTTATGTCAAAGGATCGACATTGATGGACCTCATGATTGAATTATTGGAAGAATGGTTATGTGTTGGCAAAGGAATGATTACGATAGGATTGGATTATTGAATCATTAATTATTCAATGCTCACGAAGGGCTGTGAGTATTACTTATGCTTTACTTATTTCTTATCAGTCGAAACTGCTCTTACAAATTCTGTTTGAGAAATTGCAACTTGATTTACAAATTAAATTCGGCTTTATGCAAAATTAACCTAGAAGCCTCCTTTGCTTTAACTTGCATTATTGCATTTGCAAATACCACTTAAGTCTTGCGGAGTACGAAAGTACTCAACCTTGCTTAATCTATTATTTTAGGTGGAAAGAGTTAGCGAAGCTTTGAAGATTACTTTTTGTCGCAGGTTGCGGGAATTCCAACGAAGTGATCTTTCTAGGGGTTTATGCCCTGTCAGTTGCCTAAGGGATTGGATGGGCACACTACAAGACTTTGCTTCCTCTGTACTATATATATATACTCTGAGTTGTAAGAATATATTGTACAAATAGCTTCCGCTTTAAGATAATGATGTATGCTTATGATCCCAATTGTTGAAAATGTGCGTACTAGCTACTGATCATGGGACTAGTACGGAATGCACATGAGATTTCCATTTTTGCATTTATGCGAAAATGGGGTCGTTACATTTGAAATCCTCGAGGTTGGGTGTTAAGAGGGTAAAGTTGAAGCCCTAGCTTGAGGATATTTTCCCTCTTTTTTCTCTCATTTGTGGTTTTCTTCAAAATGTGAGCATTCCTTCAAACCACTTCAATTTTGCATTAGGTAATTTCGATATGTCGCAAAAAGAGTTTAGGTTGCACTAGAATTGTGTGTATCCTGTCAGATTTCATACCCTTTATTTGACAAGCACACATCCATTTAATTATCTTTGTAGTACTCTCGTGTTAATCTAGAAATATTAATTGCTGTTGTCATATTATTGTCGGGACCCGAATATGCAAATCCGGACCCTTTGTGTATATTGCACTAGTCTAGGATCATGCTAGTGCACACAAGCTCAACCTCAGTAAATATCACAATCATACACAGCAGAAATATTATGAAAGACATCATATATTAAATAATACTAGTTAAATGACCTTGTGGTCAACTTACATGACTATACCTCGCAAGGCTGAATAACAAATTAAACTACAGCGGAATAAAAACGTAGATAAACCTCCTAGTATACCACAGGCAACTAACAAGGCTAGCACCCTAAACATTCGTCTCTTCATGGTACTCCTCCTCCAGCATGGATGCAGACTCCTCAACTGGTGATGTTGTTGAGGGCAAGGGTGAGTACTTAAAGCACTCAGCAAGTTGTGCACAGAATGCAATTTTATGTAACTATATGTAAGGCTTATTCCAAAGGAAAAGGCTATTATGGCTATTTTGCAATAAGGAGTATTTATGAACAAATACAATAAATAGATTGTAAGGACTGTAAAACAAATAACAGTAATAAATAGATTCAATATTTCTCAAGTAAACCAGGTTTCCAATCCTAAATCAAGTTTCAACCTTCCCCATGGCAATCTACCATCCCAACCAAGTTTTCCATTTAATTAAACTAACCCTTAACTGTAATTCTCGAGCATTGCTCAATACCGCGAGCACGACTATTCGAATAGTTTTACACTCTGCAGAGGTTATGCACTTTACCCACACGATATGATCGTCTCTTGTTACCATGCAATTAACACACTTCCTTTGGTGTGTCGACGGAGAGATCATAACAATGCCTTTACAAAGTTCTGCCTTAACCTAGAACTACCCGCTGAGGTTTCAACACTGAAGGGTTAAACCGCCATGACAGGGCCCCCTTTTGTGCCATGTGAGTTAATCCATAAACCCGGGACTCACACCACCAATGGTAGTACTAAGCTAAAATATTGCTAATTAATCAGCTAGACTGTCCCATTCCAGACATGTGGTTGCATGATTGAATCAGATCAAAGGCTTACAAGGTAAAGCCTTAAGATGATCGAGGCAAGACTTCCACATACCCTCTGCCATACGGCCCACCTTAGCATACTACCCTTTGCCACTTGCCCCAATCTAAATCATAACCACCCCAGTTGATTACCAAGCACCACGTGCCATCAACAATTCAACCTCGTTGCGTGACATCCTCTCGCCACAACAACTCAATCTCATTGTGTGACCAAACATGACACACACATTCATAACATTATTCCATATTTCATTAGTCAATATTAATTATTAATGATTCAAGTACATATGATGACGTGGTAAGGCAAGGCAAACTATTACCATCTAACCATCCCATGTTGATTTTATACTAACCAACTATAGTGAACCAATCTAGGGTGATAATAGATCATGGCATACAAATGACAAGGTAGGGTATAGATCAAATTGGTATAATATCTAAATCCCAATTTAATTAACACATTTGTACATGTGAAATAACATGCAATAAGGTAAAAATAATATAGCGATTTTGTAAACATGGGTTCAACATGATCAAAACAAAACTTGCCATATAAAAGCCCTTATTCTTGCTCTGAACCTTGGTCTTGAGTCGATGAATCTTCCTCAGATGCATCGCACAATTCAAAATCTACGCGAAACGAAAGAGAACAACAAATAAACACCAAAACAGAGAGCAAACAATCTCTAAAAATCAAATAAAATTCACCATGAAATTGATCTCAATTTTATAAATTTTTAGAAATTTGAATCACCTCAATCGGAGCGTGTATGAAGGAGAACGGGCTCGTAGAAGATTCAAAAATCTAAAAATTGGAAAATCAAATATTGCTCCGAATTATTTTTAAAACGAAAAACCGTTTTATTGCGTCATACTGATGTCTTGCTGACGTCTGCTCTGCCCGAACCAATCGTGTCGCGCCACGTCACCACGGTCCACGGGCTTGGTCCACGGTTTGGATCTAGTCCACCGTTGACCCAGTCCATGACTCCTCGACGCTCGAGCCCGCCAAGCGACAAGGCGTGATTGGCTACAGCGAGCGGCACGATCCAATCCGCAAAAGACAAATCAGATGGCCCCAGATCACGCGAAACGTGGCGACATCTCGGCCGATCGATCTAATCCAATGGTTCACCTTGATGGTTTGGTTCACTGCTAACACGACGACGTGGCTCGATCCCAGACGTTCGCTCCTGATCTGACGGTCAGCAAGCTTTAACCGGCGATGGCGGCATGGCGGCGATGTCTTCACCGGGCCTGGGGACGACAACCTTGGCGACGGTGACACGGCGGCAGAACGGCAACGTAAACCCACAGATCCGACGCGTCTTGGAGCGGGGTCCTCAGATCTGCCCTCAAAACCGACAAATGATCACCGGACGACAACAAAATGCGGTTAAACAACCAGCGGCGTGGCGGAAAACAATGACGAGCCCTCCTGTGCTAACCATAGTGATTTTTGCAAAAGCGCTCCAACCAAACAATGCGGCGGCTAACGGTGAATCTTGGGTGACCCTCCGTAGCTTTTATAGGGGCTCGGGAGGCGTGCAAACGGCGGACACAAACTTCGAGTTCGGTGGCGACACGGAGGTGCGATTCCGAGTTCTCCGCGAGCACGATGATCCACAGCCATCCGATGGCGATCCAACAGTCACGAAGATTGCTGATGCGGAACGATTAGATCCGCTCCTTCCAAAACCAACGGCATGATCAAACCTTTCCTAATCCAATATAACACAAACTCCGCCGCTTGATCTTGATCTGACGGTTAGTAGGCGCTAGGGTTTTGCTTCAGAACTTGGCGGTCCGATGGCGATCCGATGACTACCGTGATTGCTTCTAGAAGATGGGCTGAACGGGCTGCACAATGCTAGGCCTCACACGCACAGTATTGGGCTCCAGCCCGATACTGTTTATTTGAATTTCGTCGAATTTTTCTTTTAAAAAATTATGGAAACTCATTTAATTAGTTTTAGGCAATAAAACTATCAGGAAAAATCCAAGAAAATTCTCATAAATACTTTGAGACATTCTGAACTCAAATAAAATATTTTTGTCAAAACTTTTTATTAACTTTATATGTATTTAATTAGTTTTCTCAAAAAGGCCTATATACTTAGTTTAAAATATTTCCAAATGAAATCTCAAAAAATCCAATAAATTCAGAAAATCACAAATTACACAAATAACAATAAAATAATATTAAAAGCAAATTTTGGAATGTTAAAATGATGAATGTTAGAGTTTTTGTTGCGTAACCTACCTCTCTCGTTCGAGGGTGCTTCTTTATAAATATGCTGAAATGGCATATTTATAAGCAAGCACTATCAAATTATCCACATTTTTTGGACAGTTCGAGGAAATATGGTTCGGGCATGTTTCTAAGCTATTGTACAACTCCAGAGAATGTTTCGGCAACATCTCCCTAGTATTCCCCCGATACAGACCCTCTTGACCTGTTGTCGAGACGTGTATCTGGAGAACAACGGGGAGATGCTACCGAATTTTCTCTATTGTTGTACAACAACTTAGGAACTTGTCTGAACCACATTTCCTCGAATGGGATTAGGACCTAACCTAATTAGAAATTAGGAGTCATCGTTGGTACGTACTCAATTGGTGAACAGATAGACGTTTCTTTAAGATCATTCAATTCATCAACTTTGTTAATGGTTGCACCCTTATTTTGTTTCATTGAAGTCATAAGATTTGCAAACTACTGCATTAATTAGGTAATTCGATATCATTGTTGATGTTTTAAATGTATGTCTCCTAACTAGGGAATTCAAAGCTCTTAACCATGGAAAATGTATCGAGAATAAATTATATATCTTGTAACCCGTCCTCTATTATGCAAAAGTAATGAAATGATGCCTCAATATTCGAAATAGCTAGCTAGCTGTCGCTCCAGTTTTTCCTTAATTTATTGTGTGTAGTTTGATTGCAGATGGACCGTGAAGAATGGATGTATCAGAGAAGCCATGTGAGTACTGAATTTCAGAAGGGTGTTAAGGAGTTCAAAAAAATTGCGGAAGGAGACATGGTGAAGACGGGTGTAAATTTCATATATTGTCCTTGCTTTGATTGCACCAATCTCAGGAGATTTAACAACTCAACTCAAATTGAAGACCACCTAATTCGACGTGGCTTCATGAAGAATTACACGTGTTGGATCCATTACGGGGAGACAAGTGGTACCCTTCCGGTATGCAACGAAGATATGGTGGAACCCGATGACGAGTTGCAACGTGATATGTTTGAGGAGGACAATTTAGAGCAAATATTGTGGGATGTAGAGAGAAATTACATGGAAAGAGAGTTTAAAAAGTTTTAAAGCTTGATGGAAGATAATGTCAAACTGTTGTTCTCGAGTTACAACGCGGAATACACCAAGTTGGGTTCGGTCCTTGTATTGTTCGAACTGAAGGAAAAACACCGTTGGACAGATACAAGTTTCAATGCACTTTTAGTTCTTCTATCGAATGTGCTTCTGGAGGGAAATGAGTAAAAAATAAGTATTTATGAAGCGAAGAAGCTACTATGTCCATAGGAATTGAAATAGAAAGGATACATGCAAGTCCGAATAATGCCTTTAACATAATCGGGCCAAAACAGACTGTGATAGCGCCTCCTCATCACTGTCTAATGACTTTGTACTGCCACCAGAGCCGGCTGTGATGACGCAAAAGAACCGATTGTGATGTACATTTCTATAGTAGTGCATCCATAGTAGCTACCTGTAATTATCTGCTCGGTGGTCCGCCACCTCACCAAGAAAATCAGACCATTCGATGATCACATGAATGATCGGATTTGTCATTCCTTGTATAGTCACTTCCAGATTTCATGGGTAAACTTCATGTTGGATCAAGTATGTCACCAGGTAGATTGTGGTAGGTCCTAAATAGCTGATAGTGGTTCATTGCAGATTGGCTTTGGCATAGTGTACATTGGGTAGATTGTCTTTAGCAGATTGTCCTTGGCGTAGGTATAAATCCCATTGGGGTTGCTTTTTACGTGTGGTAGGTTCTAAACAGCTGATACTAGAGGTGGGCATCGGGCCGAGCTTTTTTGGGCCAGCCTGCGGAACAGAAGGTAAGGCCCGGCACGTAGACGGATGGGCCATGCTGGCATGGCACGGTTGCCCGAGCCATGTCGGGCAGGAAAATTGGGCACGGTGGGTGACACGGCCTAGCACGCCGATTTGGACCATGCTCGTGTTAGCACAACATGCCACAATGGCGTCCATGCCGCGACATGGCCCACCCTACGCACAGCACGCTGGCACATGCCCGGCACGCTGTTACATCGGACCTATCGTGGGCCTGTAGTATGGCTCAAAAGTGTGGGAGGGGAGGAGGTGGAGGTGGGGTACCTACTGCCACGCCACAGCCTACACTGCATCAGAGGGGGAAGGGGAAGTGGTCGGAGGGGGAGGGAGGCGATGCCAGCGCCGAGGGAGGTCGAGGGAGGTGAGGGGTGGAGGGCGGCCAAAGGGGGCAAAGTGGGGCGGGAGAGGGAGCCGAGGGGATGGTGGAGGGGGCGACGGGAGATGGAGGGAGGGGGTAGGGAAGGCTACGGGGGGAGGCCGGATGGGGGTCAGGAGGCGGAGGTAGTAGGAGAGGTTGGAGGGGGTCGGAGGTGGTGGGGAGGTGGGGGCCGGGGGAGGCCGAAGGAGGGCCAGGATGTGGAGGCCGCGGGTGAGGCAGGAGGCGGTGGGAAGGTGGAGGCCGAAGGGGGGCTAGGAAGGGGAGGCCAGAGGCCACGGGGCAGGATAGGGATCGTAGAAAAATTGAGGGAGAAAATAGAAAGTGACCTGACGAGCAAATAGGCAGAGAGAGTGAGTGAGCAATGTTCGGCAACTGAACTGTCGAACGATAGAGAGAGACAGCGAATTGATGGGTGAAAGAAATAAAGATGATTCCAACGTTTGCTCGATTTCCAACGTTCGCTTGAGTTTGCTCGCTATAAAACCCCCCTCGGGTTTTCGTTTCTTCAACACACGAGACATTCTTGAGTTTGCTCTCTCCTTGCTCTCTTTTTGTTCTCTCCTGAGTTTGTTCTCTCTATTTGCTTTGAGTTTGCTCTCTTCACCCTCCCACCACTAAACAAAATGTTTGGCAAGAGTAAGAGCAGGAGAGCATGCCCTTCACTCTCCTAGTCCCCCTCGTCGAGAGTAAGAGGTCGATCCGCGCCAACTCTCCACGGGCATAGGGGACTATGGCATGGATGATGTCATATGGACGGTACGTACGGCATTGAGGATGACTCTTATATTTTCGGGGGGGAAGCTCTGCACCAAACCCCGATGCCGCTACATAAGTACAATTAGGACGAGCATCAACATCTGGCAATCGATGGGCATGGTGCTAGCAACATCCATCAAAATTGAGGATGTGAATGAGGTAGCATATGCTATTTGCAAATACTATCGAGCTAAATTATCTGCATGTGCATGTGGATGAACATGTTATCTCAAATGACATGTGGAGACAAGTTTGAAGAAGATATCAGCCGGACAAAGGCTAGAGGAGGGCATCCAAACACAACTTAACTTCAACACCAACAGTTCGGTAAGCACATGGGTATACAACGCTGAGATAGCTAGAGACGAAATTGCACTTTATATAGTTTTGAAGGATCTTTCACTTAGAATGGGTGAGAGCTCTAGTTTTGAAAGGGTGATGCAACGTGATTTTTGCCCACAATACCAACACGTTAATAGGAGAACAACTAAACATGACATATACGCAATGTACAGAAATAAAATAGCAATGTTGAAAGAGGTCTACACGAGAGTTAGTTTTTCCTTTATCTTGATCTTAGATATATGGACTTTATCCCACCAAAGAACAGCCTATCTTAGTATTATCGCACATTTCTTGGACGAAGACTACATTCTAAACAAAGGGTCATAAAGTTTAGGCCAATCGATGAGACACACACCAGAGATGCTATCGTTGTACGTGTACTTGAGGTTGTTACTAACTTTAAAATAGAAATTAGAATTATTTCCATCACTCTTGATAATGCATTAGCTAGCATGACGGGCATGGAGCATCTCGCACCATACCTGGAAAATTATATTGGAGGTTTCGTACTCTATTAGAGATGCATATGCTATATCATTAATCTCATTGTATAGGTAGGTTTGCATGTAATGAAACCTAGTTTGGACAACATACGCGATGCTATCCAATTTGTTACAGGTTCGACTATAAAGTATGCCCAGTTCTCGAAGTACTGTAAGGCTAATAATAAGCCATCAAGAAGATTGAACCTTGACATGAAGGTTAGATAGAACTCTTTGTATACTATACTAGCGTGGTGCAAGGGCTACAAGCACATTATCACTGTATGTCAATTGTAATTCTAGTAAGCAGTTAGTGAACGATGTGGATAGGGAAGTTGACGGTCATTCTCATCATCTATTTTAAAAAATTACAATGCAACCAAGATTTTATCGGTGTGTACTATCCAACTTCTTGCTTAGTCATCGATTGGCTTTGGTCTATTTCTTATACTTTCAAAGAAAATAGAGATAATTATATTTTACAACCCATTCTTGAACCAATGGAGAAAAAAATTTAAAATATTTTCAAGCTGTTCCACATCTCTACTGTTTGGGTACTATTATTGATCCTCAAAGAAAATTATCTAATTTGCAGGGCACCTTTGAGGGAATAGGTGAAGCATTCGATCTTGATTTTTCTGAGGCCTATACTCGTATTTATAACGAGTTTTACAAAGTTTTCGACAAATATTATGAAAAGTTCAGTAGCAAAAGTGAAGCAAGAAGTTCTGCCTCAACAACGTAATAAGCACGAGGCAATTCGACCACTTCAAATATATGGAAGAAGCTAAAAAGTAAGGCATCCAATTCATCTTCCAAACCACCGAGCAGGTTGCAATGGAATCCATGAGTAGAGATCAACCACTACCTCGACATCGGGGAGGGCAATGAACTCAGCTTACTTTTGTGTTGGAAGAATCACCAACGTATTTATCTTGTGCTATAGCAATTTACATGAAATGTACTTGTGGTTTTTGTGTCAACTGTCTCGTCGAAAGCCACTTTTAGTTCGGTAGGAAAGATACTTGTGGAATATAAGAACCCGGGTACCCACATGACAACCCCAAGAGGGAGGCCCAGAAGATACTCCCCGCGTCAGGCCCTGCTGCCGTGCGCAAGGGGATATATCCTAAAGGAAGTTGAACTTATATTTAGATATGATAGATACGGTTGTAATCCGAGTCGTTAATAGGGTAGATAAAGATGTAAACTCTATCCTATTAACTGACTAGAATCTTGTAACCGATCAGAATCTTCAAACCGATCAGGACTCTGTAAGCCGCCTCACCCCCACTATATAACGGAGAGGGTGGGCAACAACAGAAGGATCGGATGATCCAAGCATAGAGCGATCAAGCCATAGAGCATAGAACACTTCATATTGCCCAGAGCATACGGCGCTTTGAGTAACATTTGATCCAAGAGATCCGCATAATCCCATCACACAGGATTAAGGTATTACCTCCATCGCTGAGGGTCTGAACCTGTATAAACCCCTTGTCTTGTGTGACCTTCGAGTTTGAGATCGAGCGCCTACCCCATAAATTCATTGCCGACTACAAAAGTCGACAGATGGCGCGCCAGGTAGGGGAAGCGCTATAATCTTTTCCCACAGACTCGATGGCAGCAATCGGTGGATTCGCCGCCACCTTCGCCTCCGCCGGCCTTCCGCTCGAAAACTCGGACTTTGTCGCAAATGCGCGAAGAGCTTGTCCGTTCGGTCCAAAACCGATCCGATCCGTAAAGATCGAGCTAACCCATCTCGTATGTCACTTTGACTTGGCGGCAAACCATCGGCGTCGCGAGGAATTGCTGCGATCTTCGTGGCATCTTCGCGATAGAAGAGCAGAAGACCGATCTCCAACGCCAACAAGAAGAACAGGAAGCTGCGGGGGGAAATCGTCTTCGTAAGGGTAAGGAGGTGCAGGTGCGATCGCTTCGATCTCGCGGCCGCAATGCCCGCGAGGACCTCCTGCAATCCAGGTTGGGAGATCAAGTCATTTTCCGCACGCCAATGCAGAACGTCGTCGCCTCCAAGACGCTTCTCGACAAACTGGACCCGATGATTGCATCGGATAGCCCGACGGCCCCGATCGTGGCCCAGATCAAGGCCATGGTGACGGCGGCTGCAATTTTGCGAAATCAGGAAAAGCCGGTAGGTGAAGCGCACTTGCGCTCCCACGCGGCTTTCGGCACGGCCACGAGCCTACGCCTGCACCCCGAGCGCCACTTTCGGCACGGCCACGAGCCTACGCCTGCACGGCCACGAGCCTACGCTTGCGCCCCGAGCGCCACCTTCGGCACGGCCATAAGCCACGCCTGCGCCCCGAGCGCCACTTTCGGCACTGCCATGAGCCACGCCTGCGCCCCAAGCGCCACCTTCGGTACGGCCACGAGCCTACGCCTGCGCCCCAAGCGCCACCTTCGGCCCGGCCACGAGCCACGCCTGCGTCCCGAGCGCCGCCTACAGCTCATCTACAAGCCTTCGCCTGCACCCCGAGCAAAGATGGCATGATCGTCGACAACATATGGAGCATAAAGCAGCTAAGTCGCTTTTTACTCAATTATGTCATTATAAATAAAATTGTTGACTTTCCTCACTTGCTACTTAGTTGACCCACAACTAAGTAGTAAGTCGGGGGCTACACCTAATAGTGTGCGCATGCGCATCTTTTTTCTCGAGTTGTATTTTTACTCTTTGCTTAACGATTGCGAGTGAATCCGAAAAGCGATAACTCCAAATTGTGAAGCTCGACCCCATGAACGCGAACTTTAGTCACCTAAAACACGTGCTCGAAAAGAGCCATGAGCCGACTCCCAACGCTGGGGCTAGACTAGTCGGGCGAGTGCTTAAACAAAAGAGTCAAACCACTCGGATGAATTCAAAATCAATAAGGAAAAAGAGTAAAAAACTCTAAAATTATATATACACCAGTCAGACATAACATCCGAGTGAATTGTTTTTACATTGCCTATGTTCTGCATATACATGATTTCAGGGCTACTAAATTTAGATACGATGTGTGAGCCAACGCTTCAACGACGACATCAGCAACTTCGGCGACGAATGAATTTAAAGGGAGTGGCGCTGAATTTTGCCTTGAGCGGGAAAAACGTTTTGACTTCTGCATATCGTTTGAGATACAGTATGTCCCAAGATGAGTCGACTGCCATAATTCCAATAATGGGGCTAGGAACCACTCGGAAAGTTTAACAACAGGGCACTCGGTTGTAAAGGAAAACTAGTCGGGAAGCTGCATCAAGAACTGGAAGCACTCGGCGTGAAGCATGACTCAGTTGGGCTGCAACCAGGAAGGAGGCAACTCGATCGCAAAGGACTCGGGGGCTACTGTGGAATATAAGAACCCGGGTACCCTCATGACAAGCCCAAGAGGGAGGCCCAGAAGATACTCCCCGCGTCAGGCCCCGCTGCCGTGCGCAAGGGGACATATCCTAAAGGAAGTTGAACTTATATTTAGATATGATAGATACGGTTGTAATCCGAGTCGTTAATAGGGTAGATAAAGATGTAAACTCTATCCTATTAACTGACTAGAATCTTGTAACCGATCGGAATCTTCAAACCGATCAGGACTCTGTAAGCCGCCTCACCCCCACTATATAAGGGAGAGGGCGGGCAACAACAGAGGGATCGGATGATCCAAGCATAGAGCGATCAAGCCATAGAGCATAGAACACTTCATATTGCCCAGAGCATACGACGCTTTGAGTAACATTTGATCCAAGAGATCCGCATAATCCCAGCACACAGGATTAGGGTATTACCTCCATCGCTGAGGGCCTGAACTTGTATAAACCCCTTGTCTTGTGTGACCTTCGAGTTTGAGATCGAGCGCCTACCCCATAAATCCATTGCCGACTACAAAAGTCGACAATACTTAAGTCGAAGAGGTCATCTCTCATATCTGAGATGGTTGAGGTAATTACATACCTCAAAGATTGGGAGTGTGTAGATGAGATGACACAACATTAGACCAGGATCCGGGGATCGCGGAGGTGTTAGCCAACTTTAACTACCCCGGTCTCAATTAGTCTACGTATATGTACGCAATTACTATACTCTTTTCCTTAACGAGGTAGTAACTCTATATATGTTCAAGAATGAATAAAATTTAGTTTTTTCCCACAATATTTGTGTCTACTGCCTCAGCTTCGTGAATCTTTAGCTCCTTTCCTCACATTGCAATAGTGCAAATGGGCAGGATCTAAGCTGGCACAACACAACACGAAGCTGGCACGAATCGTAAATGGGTTGTGCCCAGCTAGCCGAAGACGAGCAGAGCCGACACAGCATGATGGGTCAACCGAACCATGGAGGCACGGCACGGTTTAGACACATGATCTGATGGACCCATGCCGTGTCGGCATGACATGACACCCGCCTCTAGCTGATACTGATTCATAGCATATTGGCTTTGGTATCTCCATCATTTGGCACATAGGTGTTGCGATGGGCCCAACTTCTCCCGGTCACATCTGGGTCTTTGTTTAGTCCAACATTTGGTATCGACCTATAGGAAAATTTTGACAATGCCTTGAGTTCTGCCAATAGTTTGGATACTCATCATAAATTCGATATTTTTCATTTACCGCCAAAAGAACGAGCATAGCTGCTTTTGGCAGTGTCAATCGGTTTTACCGCGAGTGTTGTTTGTTGCAGATAACTTAATATCTCGATTTATTATATTGTTTTTTTTATCTAACTAGGTTATTAATCAAGTCTTTTATAACTAGAACTCTTTTGATTATATAAACCAATCTCATGTACATGTAAATATTAGAAAATTATAGTGGATTGTTTCTCGTGGTTTCTTTCCACAAGGTTTTTTTGACGTTAAATCTTGTCTCCAATTATTATGCTGTGCTTCTAACCCTAACAAGTAGTATCATAGCTTTAACCCTAACAAGTGGTATCCGTCGTACTCCGACGCCGCTTCCTCCGAGGCCGCCTTGGTGCGACCTCTGGCCCCGCTGCCAGCCACCGGCCCCACCGCCTCGACGCGCCCACTAAACTCGGTGCCTCGGCTGCTCGGTAACCGCCACCTTTCGCACCTGCGCGGCTTCCTCCTCAGCCACTAGGAAAGTTTTAGTTTGAAAAGTTTGTTTTAAGAAAGTTTAGGATGAGGAGTTGAATTAGGACAAAGAGGTGGAATCCTATTCCGCTTACGAGGGTTGTAGTTTTGGGTATATAAATACATAGGTAGACCTGAGTTTTGTAAACGAACAGAATGAGAAGTAATAAAGAGAAAATTGTTCTAAAAGATTTTTAACGTTCTGTTTCAACAATTGGTATCAGAGCTTAGGATTTTTTATCAAGCCGCCTCTCTCAGGAGGAGGAGACTCCCGAGGGTGACCAATCGGGCGAAGACATGTGGCTGGAACGACCGCACGAGAGAGAGAAAAAAGCAACGCAAGCTCGGTGCGGTATATTGCTACTCGCGAGCAAGGAGCAGAAGTCAGGACGAGGACAGCACAAGCAAGAGAAGACGAGTGCCGTCCGGATCGGAAGCGACTTCTCGCATAGCGAAACCAGAGGAGGCGTGAGAGCTGAACTCAAGGAAGGGATTGGCGATAGTCCGTGTCCGTGTCCAAGAAAAGCATGTGCCTTCACGTGAGACGGAGTAGTGTCAGATTCCAAATTTTGTCCGCGTTCGAGTTCGCTACAAGTAATCGGCTGTAGCATATACATCTCAAAGCCAAGTCCCTGGAGGTGGCATGTGGCTGCAGAGCAAAAAAGGATGGGACATGCAGTAGCAAGGCTTGGAGTAGGCCAATTTTTCTTCGCGAGGAGAAGGTGCTGTGCGGCTGGCGGGAAAAAGTCCCATCGGCTGAAGAAAAAAAAGAATTCCTAAGAGGAGGCTGTACGGTGCAGAAAACAGAGAAGCCTCTCCGGTGGGCCGTGCGCAAGAAAAAAAAAATAGAAAAACAAGTTTATGTGCAGCAAGAGAGAAGCTGCATACGGAGGTAGCAAGTAGAGGTGGGCACTCGGGCCGGGCTCTTTTGGGCCGGCCCGAGGCACGACGTCACGGCCCGGTACGAAGTTCGACCCGGCACGAAGTGGGCCGTGCCGGGCCGGCACGATATTGTAGCACGGGCCGTGCCGGGCTCGAGAATCAGGTACGATGGGCAGCCCGGCACGGCACGACACTGTAGAATGGGCTATACTGGGCCTAATGATCCAAGGCATGAGGAAGAAGCTTAGCATGAAGGTCACTAACTCACAGAGCATGACCGTCATGGATGCATCCAGTAGCATGAACGTCACCCCTATCGCCAACACCTGAGAGAGACGGACAAAACAGGAGAGAGAGAGAGAGTTAAGAGAGATTGAGAGATTGCAAGAAGTCGCTCTCTCTCTGGCCGTCCTCTCAATCTCTCTCGCCTCTCTCTCACTCAGCCTCTCTCAATCTCTCTCGTCTGTCTCGCCACTCTCTTTCTCGCCTATTCTCCCTTCTCTCGTCAGATTAGCACATCCTTCTCGCCTATGTAATCGCTCGATAATAAATAAATTTTAGTTCTTTTCTCATAATATTTGCATTCACCGCCTTAATTATATGTATCTCTGCTCTTTTCTCTCGTTGAAATAGTGCAAATGGGTGGACCGGGCCTAAGCATGGCACGGCGAGCACGAAGCGCAAATGGGCGTGCTCGGCTCGCCGGCGGCGAGCGGCTGCAAGACGCAAGACGCAAGACGGCGAGCAGTCTGACGACGCCGTCGCGGCGCAAGACGGCGAACAGCATCGGCACGATGGACCGTCTTGCGGCGCCCGACGCACGCACGATGCCCACCTCTAGTAGCAAGCAGTAAGGGTCCAGGCAGCAGCACTTCTACTCCAGGCTTTAAGCGCAAGTGTGGCCGGTGAGGCCGACGTGTGAGGAGTCATTGGAGCGGTGCAGCACCAGCAGAGATGGCGATTCAGTCGAAAATTGAGATGTTGGCTGGAGAGAAACCAAGCTCTAGCAAGCCAAGTCAGCAAATCATCGTGAGGGTGATGCAAGAAGTAAAGCAAAGACTTCCGAAAACAACAATAGTTCAACGCTTGGCGTATTTTGTTTCGGTCATGTCTTTTCTACAGTATCACAGAACATACGTCAGGAGGACGTAGAGGCACCAGATGGGTGCAGCACAGGTGTCAGAATGATGCAGAGGCATCAGGTGGGTGCATTATAGGCGTCAGGAGGACACAGAGGCACCAGGTGGGTGCAAATGTAGGCGACTCGGAAGAGGACGACATTGTTTCATGTACGCAGGTGAGACAGCTCAAAGGAGTTCGCACACACACAGAATGAGCTGAACAAGGTCTTGAAGATGAGAGAGAAGATCGGCGTGATTAAAAGTATTACAAGATTAAAGGGGAAAATGTTAGAAGTAATATTGTAATAGGAAAATTTTAGTTTGGAAAGTTTGTATTAAGAAAGTTTAAGATGAAAAGTTGAATTAAGATAAGAAGGTGGAATTCTATTTCGCTTATGAGGGTTGTAGTTTTGAATATAAATGTTAGGATATATCTAAGTTTTGTAAACGAACAAGCGAGAAGTAATAAAGAGAAAATTGTAGTAAAGGATTTTTATTTTTGACTTCTGTTCCAACAACCTCGGCGCGACCTCCGATCCCGCCTTGCCATCGATGGATCAACCACCGGCCAACTCGGCCGAACCCGCCTCCAGCCGTCGGCTTCCCAAATGCCACGGCCACTCGCCGCCATCCACGCCGCTCAGCTTGCCTCCGAGCTGCCTGGGCTGGCCTTGCCTGATGCCGCCCTCTGCTCACGGCCACCGTGCCAGCCCTCCGCCTTCCTTCACGCCAGCCCCGTGATCAGCACCGTTGCCACCCCATCGGCTGCTCCATTTGGGCTAGCTGTGCTCGATGGTCACTCAGCCGCCATCTTCCCAAGCAAAGCACAAGAGAGACGCCCGTGACAGAGCTTGCCAAAGAAAAAGAGATATTAGTTTTTGTCTCAACGGACTTGAAACAAATCTCAAAGCTCGTTTTAATTCTAGTTTGGATCACGTTAGCTCTGGCTTCGAAGTAGCCTCTAGCTTCTTTGGGCTCTGGCTCCGGAACTCCAGAGCTCTAGCTTCTGGCTAGCTCTGGCTTCCTGTGCTCTAGTTTCTGACTTACTGGAACTCCAGCTTCTAGAGCTTAAGCTTCTGTTTTTCAGCTCTTAGGCTATATTATTGGCGGTATTTCATGCGGGATTAATCATATTATTGGCGGATTTTCATCGCAAATTCAGTTTGTCATGCATATTATTAACATTATTCATGCACAGTTCAGGCCATTATGCATATCCTTGGCGGATTTCTTTTGCAATTCAGGCTATTGTGTTTATTATAGGCTATTCATATGGGATTTATCATTTGCAGTTTTCTTCGACATTTCACCGTCTTTTAAACATTGGAGGATTTATTCGACGTTTCATCGTCGGTTTCTTTGACGTTTCATCATCTACTTTGGAGAAAAAAATGTTAGTTGAGGAGACAACTGAATTTGGTGTTTCATCACCGTTAATTGGAACTTGGTGTTTCATTACCATTATTTTGGTGCTTTATTCACTGTTTGAATGCTTTGCAATTTTGGATCGCTTGCGTGACTATTATGGAGGATTTGGCAACATTAATTTGGAATTTGATGACATCCTGATGGTAGCATTATACTCTTCGGAGTTTTCTTAGTGAAGGTTTTGCTCCAATGTCGGTTTGAGATGAAGGTTTAAAGTGCAAGAATAAGTTTGTTTCTGCGTGGATAGTACAAAGTTGTTTTGTTGTCTTTGCTCGATATGAGTGGTCTACTGCAATTTATACTCCATTGATGACACGAGAATTTTTTCTTCATATTGACATTTTTTGAGCAGTTTCAACCATGTTATTGATTTTCAGTGGGCAGTTTGCCGAATTTTATGTTCCAGATGGAGCATGTCAAAAATCCATGTTATGAGTTCTTCACTATCTACCCAGCACCTCCAGTGATGTCTTGGCTTATGTCGTTTGAATATTGAGTGTTTGTTTCAGGAGGTCAGTTGCACAGACTCAGATTTTGCTAGAGTTTATGTTTCATTGAAGACTCAAATTTCTTCGTCTGCTTTACTGATAACGCTGTGTGTTTAGATTGATTGTTTCAGTCTTTCTCTCGACCTACTAGTGGTTTACTCAATCTTGCTTCTTCAGAAGCATTTGGAAAAGAATGTTCTAGTCTTTGTCTTTTGCACTACAAGTGTTTGGATTGACTGTTCCAATCTTCCTTGTTCAGTAGTCTTTGGACTTTTAATGCACTTGTATTCATGGTGCTCAATTACCCTTCGGGGTTGTACGGAAACAATTTTGTTATAGATTTTGAGTTGACGGGAGGTTTGTTGGAGATAACTCAATATCTCGACTTACCATATCTTTTGGATTTATCCAAATAGGTTGTTAGTCCAAGTCTTCTACAACTAGGACTCTTTTGGCTATATAATTCAACCCCCTGAATATGTAAACATTGAAACATTATAGTGGATTGTTTTCCGTGACTTTTTCCCATAAGGGTTTTTCCACATTAAATCTTATCTCCAGTTATTATGCTACGCTTCTAACCCTAACACCGTTTTTACCCCGAGTGTCATTTTTTCGAAAGATTGGCAGGAACTCTGCCTTTCATTCAAGTGAGAGAAAGGAACAAAAGCAGGATACATGATAAGGGCATTACTTCGACTACAACATCATCATCTTCACCATCTTCTTCTCGTATTCATGGTGAGGCTCCAAACATGTTTCAAGGGACTATAACATGACCACGTGCAAAGAAATTAGCTCAAAATGTCGCATTGCTTTTAACTAAACATAACATAACTTCCAATCAGAATTGGATGTTTCCTTTTGCAACTACTTTTTGTATTCTTAGATATGAAGGTACTAGAACATGGTCTGTCCAGCAGGAGGACGGACACCAAAAGGAGACAACACGAGCATTGCTAACATTGAGAAACCCACAGGATCACTCAGAGGTGTGGGCCAAGATAATTCCATGCGGCCCATACAGCCCATACATAGCCCATATGCCCTCCCCTCCATCTCGTTCCATATATGCCATCAAAGAAGAAAGGAAAGAAACAAGAAAGGAAAGAAACAAGAAAGAATGAAGGAGACGAAAGAAAGGAAGGAGAAAATTCAGCTAACTTCAGACAAGGGAAGAGATCACCATGACATAGAAAGAAGAGATTATTTCCAACTAAATGAGCACTCAACATGGCAACTTATAATGCAATTACATTCACTAGTATAGTGCCTTGTCTTCCGGTTTCCTTTTCTCAACACGTAATATATGATCTTTTTCTTTTCTAGAACGTTTGTTTCCTTTTCCTTAATTCCAGGATATTTGTATCCTTTTCCTTGAGATGATGCTGGAGGTGGGGGGAGATCTGTTGTGGGCTACAGGGATGAGTTAGACACATTAAACAATGGCCATCGGATGTGGGTGAGTAAAGCTGAGGAAAGATCTGAGAGGTTAATTTTGATGGACGCAAGTTTCTGGGGACGTTTCGCTGGGTGCATGAAGGTTGGGCCATCTCTAGTGGGGTGCATTATTTGGGGTGAACGTAGAAAAGAATGCTTAGGTGCATTATAAAGGGGTATAGATGTGCTACTGTTCACATGTTTACTGTTCACTCGAGCAACTATTCATGCCCATCTCCTATATATATGTGAGTACTCCCTCCATTGTAACACGAACCATGAAATTTCTTATTAAAGATATACTCTTGATTCTATGGCTTGTGCTCCAATGCCCCCATTAGAATAGAGAGCTCCAATCTGAAATTACCACCATTGTTCTTGCAACTTCTTCGGGGTGATTGCAAGGAGCTGTGCATCTACTTCCTATGTGGTTGAGTAGACGTGGATCTCAAGCGTGTTCTTGGACGAATTCACATGTCGTGGGTTGCCGTGTCAAGATGGTGGTTGGCACCAGTGTTCATCAGTGTTCACGTATCTGAGTTATCATATTTGTCATCACAAGATCGGACCAACGCCCCTCCCCATATCATCTTTGTATCAGAGCATGGTTCATTGTTGACGAATTTCTATCCATATATTAGATTTATTTTATATCCTATTTTGAAAATTGCCCCACAAAAATTAAACCCCTAGTTTAATCTAGAATTTTAGTGAGTTTTGCTAAGTTTTGATCCATTAGATTACTTGCATTAATTGCTGATCGTTTTCCTTCGTGTAGCTTTTTGTTTTAATTCTGTCCAGTTCGATGATTTGCTCACAACTTTCGCATACGAACTTAGATTTTCGCATTTTTGTGCTTTTCTGAAACGTAACAAAACAATCCTCAAAATCTCTTTTGGCCTCCTATCCAGATTCTACCGTTATCTGTGAAATCTTGTGCCGTCAAAGTCAGTGATCCAAAATTAGGGTTTCCAACAGATCAGTTCAGTTTTTCGGCCATAATTCCTACATCTGAACTCCGATTTGAGAAATTTTTTAATTTTCTAAATCCTTGAAGAGTACTCTACAAAAACGTTTTTGGATGTCCTTTGTGATTCGGAATCTTTCAAACAGAATTTGTATTGGATTCATATTTGGTCAGATCGGCTGAATTTAGGTCAAATATGTGCACCTCGGTGTTTTGGCTATGACTTCTATATACGAGCTCCAAATTGTATGTCCGTATACTTGTTTTAAAGCCTAGAACATTACCTTCAATTCATTACATTGTGAGCAAACTAGATTCAGTCATTTTTATACTTTAATTGTGGCAACATTTTTGCTGCACTGTTCTGGCCGAATTTCAGTTTCTTGCGCCAATTTGAGTTCTAGCTTGTTCCTTTGAGTTGGTTGAGTCTAGTAGCATCCACAAACTATAAAACCCAAAACTATCAGTACACATACCTTTGGGAGACAATTCATCCTTTGCGAATGCTTTTATCCCAATTGGGACTAGCTATTTGATATTGCGTAGGGTTGTTCATATTGATACATTGCATAATCGTGAATTATCATACTATCTTGCAATATCAATTAGGGGATTTCAAAACTTTTTTCATACTAGTGTTGGCCGAAAGTCACGAAAAGAAAAAAAAGAAAGAAAGAAAGAAAGAAAAAGAAAGTAGTGGCCGGTCGCACTACATTGAACAAAACCATAATTTGTGTTCGAAATTTTTAGATTGTGCAATTGTATTAATTAGTGAGCAATCTTGTGACCTGTTTACATTCTTGAAGCAATAATCTAGCGTCTCTCTACGACTTGTGCAATAGAGCTTTTGTGCCTCACTTATATTTTTATAGCTCATTCCTTGATTGCACAAGTGCCATTATCTTTGTGTGTGTTGCCTTGAATTTCACTTATATCTTTGAGATCGGCAACTAGGGCTTGTAAATTCTAGTTTGGATTCTTACTTACCAATACAGTAACTAGAATTATCATATTGTATAGGATATACACTTGTCATAATATTTATACTTCGGGTACCTTCGGGTGAGCAGAGTCAAATACGAAATCAGGGACACCAGATGTAGACAAGTTCGGGCCCCCTAAAGGATAATACCCTACGTCCTGTATGGGAGATCTTTATATACCGCAGATCAAATGCAGAGAAAAACTGTATAACTCTAGCTACAATGTGGAGTGCCCTATCCTAAGCTAAGGCCAGAGGTTGACAAAACGCAGTTCATCAGATCCTAGGCTCTCTATGCTAAAAGGCTTCTTGCTTTATGGCTAATTCCTCTCCCCTTCCAGGGTTCTTGCCTCAGGCCTTATATAGTCACGACGATCCTGCCTTAGATCGAATCGTAACTGTTTCGATCATCAAATCGTAGCCGATGAAGAGTCTGTTGCTACGTAATCTACATGACATATCCAAACTGCCATCCATACCAGTTATACTCGAGTTGGTTTCCTCACCAGGGGAAAGCGGTCGAGTCCTTCTGATATAAGGTCTTTTCTTTCCGCTTATATCGTATCCCGCAGGATCAGGCCTGTGATATCTGGAACTGCAATGCGTTATCAGGACATATCCTTCTCTGTTATGTATGAACATATACCCTAAGGTATTCGACAACACTAACCCTCCAAGCTCCACATATCAGCCATTGTCTTGTGCAGCACCACGACTGTGAATTCGCTAGAGTAATCACCTTTGTCCTATCTACTGCCATCGGAGTACATGCAACACCTTAATCCAAAGAAGGAGTAGTAAGAACTTCGGGTGGTAAGTGTAAGGGTGAGCTTGAGTGTTTCCACTGTATACATCATATATTTGTTGCTTCATTTTCGTGTTTGCACTAACCATGGTAGATAACGGTGGAGATAAGGGAAAATCGTTACCATTTGTTACACATGTTGAATTGGAGAAGATGACTAATGAATTCAATGAACAACTCAATGAGAACATGAGCATATTGAGAAACGATATCGTGACACAAATGGTAAGTGAGTTTGATAAAAGGTTGAATGAGTTTTGCAGGGATCGAACACTAGAGAAGGGAACACAAGGGGAGACTAGTGTTCAAGGTGGAGGTTTAGAACTTAATGAAACAGATATGGAAACTACCACACGCTTGGAGCAAGAGGCCAAAGCAAGGAGAGATCGCGTCATCGCCAACTCTATTCGACCACCACACCCTGGGCGTGGTAGAGGTGGTCGTGGTGCTACCCAAGACTGTGGGTATGGCGCCAATGAAGAAGACATGGACAATGACTTCATGCTTCACCACAATGATGGCTATCTATGTTATGGTCGACAACAAGGAGAGCATGTGGAGGAGAAGTTCAGTAAGTTAAAATTTAATATTCCTAAGTTTGTTGGCGATGCAGATCTAGACGCTTCACTTGGGAGCTCAAGGTGGATAAGATCTTCCGAATGCACAACTACTCGGAAGAGAAGAAGCTACACATAGTAGCTCTTGAGTTCGATAGCTATGCTTTAATTTGGTGGGAACAAGTGATCAATCAAAGGGATGAGCACGGAGAGCCACCCATTACTTCATGGGTTGAAATAAAAAGGGAAATGCGTGCTCATTTTATTCCTAACCATTATAGACGTGATCTTTTTGATAAATTGCAGAATTTAAGACAAAGTGTACGTTCAGTGGAGGAGTACTATAAGGAGATGGAGCTAGCAAGCCATGATTCGGGCACATGTTCAAGAGGATGAAGAGCAAATTATTGCACGATTTCTGCATAGCTTGAATCGCAATGTGAAGCATATTATTATTTATCAACCCTATAACACCATGGTAGAGTTGGTACATCAAGCAACAAAGGTCGAAAAATAAATGATGGAAGATGCAAGGCCAACACAAAGGGCACCATCCTTCAATTTGAGGGGACCATCTTCATCTTCGAATGCATCCAAAGCACACTTTACCTTGGGACGAGGTGCTTCTTCCATACCAGTCAATTCGATTTCTACTAATCTTCACTCTTCTTCTATGATAAAGACTATAGGTACAACAAGCGAAAAGAAAGGTACTCCACCCCCTACATCTTCAGTTGGATCAGTTGGGTCAATGGCCAAAAGTAGAGAGGTGCAATGCTTCAAGTGCTTAGGACATGGACATACTGCACGGTAATGTCCAAATAACCGCGTGATGCTCAACACTGAAGATGGAGAATATGACTCATGATTGAAGGTGAAATGGAACCGCATGCAGAAATTGGTGTCCATGAAGAGGCGCATGAAGAAGAACAAGACTCCGAGGGTCATGATTTGTCATATGAAACAGGACCTACACTTGTGGTTACTAAAACTGTAAGTGTTTAAATCCAAGAAAATGACTACCTTTTCCAAACTCAAGCTAAGGTATGTGACAAGGTAATCAAGCTAATCATTAATGGTGGTAGTTGTCATAACCTCGCTAGTGTGAAAATGTGTGACAAGCTTAATCTGAAATTACTTAAACATCCTCATCCATATCATGTTCAATGGTTTAGTAATTGCGGGGATGCAAAGGTTCAGCACATGGTTAAGGTACCATTTAAGATTAGAGATTATTCTGATGAAGTTGTTTGTGATGTGGTGCCTATGATTGTTTGTCATTTATTGTTGGGTAGACCTTGGCAATTTGATGTAGGTGCAATACATAATGGGCGTGAAAATAATTATTCTTTTAAGTATAAGGTATTCACTAAAAATTTGTTGCCTATTACTCCTAATCAAATTGTGGCTAAACAATTGAAGAAACAACAAGCAAAAAAGCAAGCTAAAAGAAAAGCTAGTGATTTGCACCTTGCTGAAAATGAGACACATAGAGATAGCTTGAGAGGTAAAAACAAAGTTGAGAGAGAGAAATTAGTCATGATAGCTACAAAATCATATTTGCAAGAAGTCAAGAATAATCCCAATTTGATGCACTATGTGTTATTGTTCAAGGATATTTTGATTTCCACTAACGACTTGACATCTCTTCCTAGTGTTATTTCTAGTCTTTTGCAGGCATATGATGATGTATCCCAGATGAGCACCAAATTGACTTGACACCAAGTGCATCTCTCCCAAACCAACCTCCATATCACACTAATCCGGAGGAGACAAAAGAAATTCAATGCTAAGTGCAAGAACTACTTGACAAAGGGTAGGTACGTGTCACCCACAAACAGATGGACAAACTGAAGTGGTGAATCGCACATTGTCTATGTTCTTGAGGACAATGATCAAGAAGAGTTAGAAAGAGTGGGAGGATTGCTTGCCACACATGGAGTTTGCATATATAGGGTGGTACATTCTACTACTCAACTTTAATCTTTGAGGTAATGTATGGTTTCAAACCTATCACACCACTTGATTTGTTACCGCTTCCTATACTATTAACGTACAAATATGGATGCTTCTAAACGTACTGATATTGTTAAGAAACTTCATGCAACCACTAAAGAAGTAATTGAAAAGAAGATATGTTCTTATGCTTATAGAGCCAACAAGTCAAGAAACAAAATGCCTTTTGAGCAAGGTGACTTGGTTTGGGTTCACTTGAGAAAGGAATGTTTTCCAGAAAATAGGAATTCCAAATTGATGCCAAGAGGTAATGGTCCATTCAAGGTTCTTGAGAAGATTAATGACAATGCTTACAAGATTGAACTTCCAGGAGATGACTACGTTGTAAGTGCTACTTTTAATATTTCAGATTTATCTCCTTTCTTTGGACCACAGGATACAAAGTTGAGGACAACTCCTTTTCAAGAAGGGTAGGATGATGAGTGCATTACTTTGACTACAACGACATCATCTTTACCATCTTCTTCTAGTATTCATGGTGAGGCTCCAAACATGTTTCAAGGGACTATAACACGACCACGTGCAAAGAAATTAGCTCAAAATGTCGCATTGCTTTTAACTAAACATAACATAACTTTCAATCAGAATTGGATGTTTCCTTTTGCAACTACTTCTTGTATTCTCAAATATGAAGGTACTAGAACATGGTATGTCCAGCAGGAGGACGGACACCAAAAGGAGACAACACGAGCATTGCTAACATTGAGAAACCCACAGGATCACTCAGAGGTGTGGGCCAAGATAATTCCATGCGGCCCATACAGCCCATATGCCCTCCCCTCCATCTCGTTCCATATATGCCATCAAAGAAGAAAGGAAAGAAACAAGAAAGAATGAAGGAGAAGAAAGAAAGGAAGGAGAAAATTCAGCTAACTTCAAACAAGGGAAGAGATCACCATGACATAGAAAGAAGAGATTATTTCCAACTAAATGAGCACTCCACATGGCAACTTATAATGTGGTACTGTCCACATGTACTGTTCATGCACAGCACGAGCAACTATTCATGCCCTTCTCCTATATATATATATGTGAGTACTCCCTCCATTGTAACGCGAACCACAAATTTTTAGATTAAAGATATACTCTTGATTCTATAGCTTGTACTCTAATGCCCCTATTAGAATAGGGAGTTTCAATATGAAATTATCACCATTGTTCTTGCAACTTTTTTAGGTTGATTGCAAGGAACCGTGCGTCTACTTCTTGCGTGGTCAAGTAGACGTGGATCTCAAGCGTGTTCTTGGACGAATTCACATGTTGCAGGTTGCCGTATCGAGACAGTGGTTGGCGCTAGTGTTCTTCATGGTTCACGGATCCGAGTTATCGTATTTGTCATCACAAGATCGGGCCAACCCCCGTATCATTACAATTCGCGGCCGAGATTCAAGAGTCTGAGAAGCCTGAAAATCCAACGAAACTGAACAAACTTGAGAGCACTAAACCATTATGAGACAAGATACCACAACACAGACAACAACAAAACACACTGTTGTAATGCTTCAAGTCATCAGCCAATTTGTAGTTGGGATCGTACTGCATGGGTATGTATGCATGCTCAGCAAGGTTCCAAAATTCAGCAAAATTTTGGAAACCTCGCCCGAGATTTCAAATTTCAGCCAAGGATGGGATCCAAAATCACGGCTGGGTAAAAAATATGAAAAAAATTAAAAATGCTATAGTAATCTTGAAAATTTTGGCGAGATTTCGCTAAATCTCACCGAAATCTCAGGTAATTTGACTAAAATTTGGCCCAATAACACTTAAGAAAGTCATCTTCCATGAAAATTTGTTAAAAAACCGAATTTTTGAGACGTTTTATAATTTCGGCAGAAACACTATCAGATTTTTTAAAATTGTACAAGCTTTATCATGCTCTAAAAAATTTATGGTACTATATTTAGTAGGTAGGATCATACAAAAAAATTCAAAATAATTTAATTTAATTTGATATCATTAAAAAATCAAAAACAGTATGAACATAACTGAGACAATAACATTGTCAGAATTTTATAAATTTTCTCAAGTACGATCTTGATCCAAAATTTTTATGAGAGCTTAAGAATTGCCTCAAAACTCTTCTCCAAAATTTTAAAAAAATTTATACTTTTTTGTTAGCTCAATAAAATCTATGAACGCATTGAACTCCATTTGTTATATTTCAAAAGTCAAAAACAAAAAGAACATAAATAGTACAGTACCCTTGTAAGAATTTTATTAATTCACTGGAATGTGATCATGATCCAAACCTTTTATGACAGCTTAATAATTTCCTCTGCACCCTTCTTTAAAAGTTTCAAAAACTCTAAACCTTTTTTGGTTGCTCAAGCAAATCTATGTATTAATCATCAGGCTTTTATCAGGACATAGCACTTTCAGAATTTTTGAAAATCATTGAAGCTATATCATCATCTATAGATTTAATAAAAACATTTATGATTCATCAGGACCATCCACAAAAATTTTCAAAATTTTATAACGTGGTTTGAACCATTTTTCATTCGGTTGAAGTTTGTCGGTAAGGCTTTTTATCAGGACAATAGCACTTTCAGAATTTTTTAAAATTCCTAAAGCTTGATCATCATCTGAAAATTTTGTGACAACATTATTGATGCATCAGGAACATTACAAAAATCAAAATTTTATAACATGTTTGTTCTATTTTTCATTTGGTTCAAATTTACCGGTCAGCCTTTTATCAGGACAGTACCACTATCAAAAATTTTAAAAATTCCTCAATCTTGATCATCATCTGAAATTTTTATGAGAACATTAGTTATGTTTCAAGACCATCCACAAAAATTAAAAAAAAAATTCAACATGTTTGGCACCATTTTTCGCTCGGTTCAATTTTACCAAAATCACGAGTAATCTCGGCGAGATTTCGGTATTTCTCGACGAAATCTCGGAAATCTTGGTTGAAACAAAACAGGATTTGAATTTTGGTTTTTGTATTTCGTCCGAGATTTGTCCAAAATTCTGATATCTCGGCAAAATTTTGGATTTCGCCCACCCCGAGATGTTAACCGAAAATGAGATTTCAAACCCTGTGCTCGAGCTTATTGAGTATTGTACGGAGTCAGTGATTGTAAAGCTACACCTAACTCCTACGCGATAGAAGGACTCCCAGTCTGTGTCTGCAGATCTGAACATTTTAATTTTGGCTTCTTCCAGTTGAAGGTAGACCTTTGTTTCATGTTGTCTTCACTGCCCCAACATTGCAAACCTTTTGTCGAACATATTGGGTGATGAGGTCGAAAATGAGCTGCACGGTATGGTAAGACTTTTTGAAAATTCTGTCGTTTCTTTCCTTCCAAAGGTTCCAAAAAGCATAAACGAGCACTCCATTGACCTCTTTGTGGCGCTGTTTTGGCAAGTATGCACGGACAAATTCCTACCACATACTGGGAGCCGAATCCAATGTTGGCATGAGAATGTTGATGTGTAACCACGTGAAGATCTTGGACCATACTTGCCTTGCAAATGGGCAAACCAGCATTAAATGTGTCGTTGATTCCGATTTTGATCCACACATTGGGCACATAATGATGTTAGGCTGGCCTCTAATGGCTAGCTTATCTACTATGAGGATTCTTGTTGAAGTATAAGTGAATTGCCCACTTTTCCTCATCAGGTTAAGCTTTTGGGTGAACTGGCTGGTGCATGCAACTCAATATGGTATCAGAGCCAAGAGGTCTCGAGTTCAAGACCCGGTTGACGCAATTAAAAAAATAATAATTGCAGCCCACTTCTATTCCACATTTTAGGCCTGAGGGAGCCTACACGTGAGGGGGAGTGTTGAAGTATAAGTGAATTGCCCACCTTTCCTCATCAGCTTAAGCTTTTGAGTGAACTGGTTGATGCATGCAACTCAATAATTCTTTCCTAAATGAATATACAAGCAAAAAATTTACACCCATTTTCTATGTTAGCTCCCGAGATAGGGTCGTAGTTGTGATCTGCCACCGCTCCATTGAATTGCGCCTGTAGGCTGTTTTCGTGGAAAATTCCCCACGCGCTGTCCATTTCCATGCAATGCTATCATGTATGTCCGGCTGCAACGTGATTTGTTGGATGTCTTGCCAAAGATTGATGAACTCATCTAGCTGTGTGCAGGTTGTTATTTTCCATAGTGACGACTGACGAGAGCCATCTGCCGTTAGTTAGTTCTTCATGTACACTTCTTCCTTTTGTACATACCAATGCGAAGCAATGTGGCACCAGGTCCTTTGGAGACTTTCCGTCGAGACAACCAGAAGACCAGAATTTTGTCTTCTGACCATTACCTAAAGTGATCTTAGTGCTTGCGTTCAAGAGGCTTCGATCGGTTTCGTCGCAAGGTAACCCTGTACCAACCCAAGCCCTTTCCTGGTTTTTCCATTCATACCACAGCCATCGGACAAGGAGTGCTCACCCGAACCTATCAATGTCCTTGATCCCTAGTCCCCCTAGGTTCTTCGGTCTGCAAACCTTGAGCCAGTTCATGAGGCAATGGTCACCTTTGCATTCCTAATCATCCCTCCAAATAAAATTTCTCCTTAGAGCTTTTTGGTTGCCCATCTTGACAGTGGAAACACCGTGAGGTGATAGATTGCTAGGGAAGTTAGCACCATGTCTATGATCAACCTAATCGCTCTTGAGTGCATCTTCCTTTTCCATCCTGCTAATCTGGCTCCCGCTTTGTCTATAATTGGTTGCATGTCCGACCGTCTTAACTTGGTGGGATATAGTGGTAGACCTAGGTACCTACACGGGACGACCTCCTCTAGGCTAGTAATCCCTGTAGAATGAGAGAAAGATCCAAGTTGGTGCATCTAATGGGGTAAATCTTGCTCTTTTGGATGTTCATTTGTAGCTAGCCCTGTTGTTGTCCAAAAAGTAGCGAGAAGTGCCTGTATTGCCTATAGCTCTACCAAGTCTGGATTGGCAAAAATGGCTACGTCACCAGTGTATAAATAGATGAGATGGTTTGCCATTGGAGTCTGTTTCGGCTTGAGCAAGCCGTTTTCAGCCGCTATGTGAAACAAACGCTGTAGTAGGTCAATGGCAAGGATGAACAGCATAGGCGATAGGGGGTCCACCTGTCAGAATCCCCGTCTATGCGTGAAAGAGTCCCTAGGACTGCCATTGAGGAGAATCCTGGAAGAGGATGATGCAAGGAGCAAGGAGACCTAGTCTCTCCATGGCTGACCAAACCCCATCTGTTCAAGAAGCTCTAACAAGTATTCCCAACTGACGGAACCGAACGCCTTGGCAATGTCCAACTTGATGAAGAGGGAAGGAATTCGTTTCCTATGCAACTCGTTAATTAAGTTCTGGGTGCAGAGGAAGTTGTCGTGTATCGATCTCTGTTTGATAAAAGCATTCTTGTTATGGGATATAAGGTCCTGAAAGCATGGTGCCAATCTGTTTGCCAAGAGCTTTGAGAAGATCTTGCCAACGCTGTGGTTGGCTGATGGGCCTGTAATCTGCAATCCTATTGGCATCCTATGTTTTGGGCAGTAGTAGAATGTGCGCCACATTCAGCAGGCGTAAGTTCCGACCACTGAGGTTGTAAAATTGATGGATTGTTGCCATGAGATCCTCCTGGATTATGTGCCAACAGATCCTGTAAAATAAGCCAATAAAGCCATCTGAGCCTGGCGCCTTGTCTGCAGGCAGCGAAAAAACCACCTGCTTTACCTCCTGTAATTGGAACGGTACCTCGAGGCCGGTCAGACTGTGAGCCTGCATCCCCAACGTAGCGCAGTGCAGCGTGTGTGATCGCGATGTTGTTTTCCCCAGGTTCAGGCGGAAGAAGCTGAGGAGCTCTAAGTGTTTATCTCTGGAGCTATGTAGGGTCCCCGAATCAGTTGTATTGGATTGGATGTGATTTTTTCTCTTGCGTGAATTCACTCTCAAATGGAAGAATTTTGTGTTTGCGTCTCCCTCTTTGATGCTGGTCATGCGTGATCGCTGCGTCATGCGGACTCTCTGTAAAGCAGCCAAGCCAAGGAGAGTACGTCTGAGGCTGGCTCAGAGTCTTCGTTCGTCGTGAGCTAGTTGCCTGCTCTCCTGCGCCCTATCAAGTTGCAGGATCAATTCGGCTGCAACGGCGAATTGCAATTTTAAGTTGCCTACTTTTTGCCGACTCCATGCCCTTAGAGCTTTGGCCGTTCTACCTAGTTTGATATGTAACCTGCGCAATGCGTCATGCGTCCGTGTCGCTTTTTCCCAAGCGTGTTGCACCACCTGCATGAAGTCCGCGGCATTTTTGTCAAAAATGTTTCGAACCTGAATCCCGAGAAAATCTCCTACGAGACGAGTCCGAGAAGAAGCTTGGGGCAGTGGTCGGAACCAAAGAAGAAAGTGCCTGGAGATGACAATCCGGGAAGAGCAAGTCCCAATCGGCTGTACTGAAGAATCTATCGATCTTTGTCAACGTCGGCCTGTGCGTTTCGTTTGCCCAGGTGAATCTTCGTCCATGCATAGGGATTTCTTTCAGCTCCGTTGTATCTAGTGCAGCTTTGAAGGATGCCATCATTCTCCTGTTTAGGTTGCCTCTGCCGCCTGGTAGATCAAGTTAAAATCTCCCAGGATAAGCCATTCATTTGGCATTAGTGGCGAGGGAGGAAGAGGCTTGGAGCGGTGGATCAGCGTTCATGGCGGGGCGGACATGGATGCGTTGCAGCGGCCTACGTCGACGACAAAGAAGGAGGAGGGGATATAGATAGTGAGGCACCAGGTTGTAGTGCCGATGTGGCCACACAGAGGAGGAGGCATCGATTCCATCTGAAGGTTGAAGACAATGGTTTCAGTCCTTTTGGGTCTTATAGGATGCAATTTAGTTGTTTTGGGCCATTTGGGCTTTTAGCTTTAGTAAAAAGACTAGTGGAGAGTGTTTTTTTAGAGGGATATGATTATTCCATTATACCGACGGAACAGCTAAATTGCTGGGGACCAAATCATCCACAGAGGGTACCAATTAGCAGGGATTCAAATTTCGTTTTAAATAAAATTTCGCCGATGACCGAAATCCGAAATTTCAGTGAAATCTCGATATTTCAGACAAAATCCGAACAAAATTCAAATCTAGAATTTTCGGACCGAATTTCGGGCGAAATATACAAAATTTTGGGCGAAATTGTCGAAATTTCGGAAAATTTCAATTGAACAAAAAATGATTCAAAATATGTCAAACAATTCTGAAATTTTTTGTAGAGGTTCCTAACACATCATTGATGTTCTTATAAAAATTTCAGATGATTATAAAGTCTGAGGAATTTTTACAAATTCGAACATTGCTATTGTCATGATAAAACGCTGACCGGTAAGTTTGAACCGAATGAAAAACGGTTCAAACCACGTTAACAAATTTTGAAATTTTTTGTGCATGGTTATGATGAGTCAATAATATTCTCATAAAATTTTCAGATGATGATCAAGTTTCATGCATTTTTTAAAATTTAAATAGTGCTACTGTCCTGTTAAAAGGCTTACCGATAAAATTGAACAAAATGAAAAATTGTTCAAACCACATAATGTGTGTTAACTTTAGGATATATCCAATGCAAACTATTACTATTTAGGTACAGCAATACAAAGTCCACTTTGTGCTTAGCACTAATATTACATAGAAAAAATTGGCGAGATAGTCTATGCAGTCCTTTCAAATTTCAATTTTAAACTCAAAAGAGTTAGGAGAAAAAAAGAAAGAAGTTTACTTTTATAAATAGTATTTATTCTATCTTCTTCCTTCGTGGTTGGACACAATTGTCTTTGGAGAAATTTCGTCTCAACAAAATGAGGTCAGTCAATGATCAATTCGTCCACCCGTATACATCCGCTAGACAGGAAAGGTCTCCTCATGTCAACATCTATGTATGTGTTGGCGCCAAAAATTTGATGTAGGATTTTTGACAGCACCACACCGGACGAACACCGGGTTCAGAGCGTGCCAGTCGATTTGACCTGTAACCGACAAGGTAAAGAATATAAAATTCACGCAAAACCGATCGTAAAGACCAATCGGCTTATACTCAATCAGCTTGAAGCCGATTAAGATCAAGGTAGTAAGATAAATCTAACTAGCTGATTAAGGCTAATTAGATGATAAAGGCAGATCGATTCTAAAGAAGGCGATGCGCAACAAAATCAGAATAAATCGAACCTGGAGTGTAATTGACGAAGATCAACAATCGGCGATGCGCAACTTTATTGATCAAGATCGATTACAGAGACTAAATTACAAAACTACTCCTAGTCGATGTGAAGGAAGAAAGTAAAAACTGGTTGATTGTATTGTGTTGATGATGTCCTCGCAGCTCGCTTCAGTCCTTCTTTTATACCTTTGGCCGATAGTATCCTGTTACAACACGCTTCAAGCCCGTATCCGTATCGGCCATATCTTTGAACAGTTATTTCCTAAAAAATCTTGCCGTTAGCATAAATATCTCCAAACTTTCTTAACTTGTCTGTTAACGTCCATATCTTTGATTTCATTGCCGATTGTGGTTTAGACTTGCCAAATTTTGGTGCAAACATATACCCCCTATTTTTTAGAGATGACAGGTCATCTTTCAAAAATATCAATAATCGGCTTTTCAATCGGCCAACGTTTGAACTTCACCCATTAATTGTTGCTTTATTCGCGCCGTAATTTTCTGACATGCGGGTAGTGCGCTTTAATTACCATGTCCTTTGAAATTCGTTTCCCGCCTGATCAAAAATTTCACCGTGCTATAAATATATGGCCTTCCGGGACCCATTCCTCACGCGTACAAGCTCTCGATTTATCCACAATCGGCTTTTATTCTTCAAGCTTCCAATCGGCTTTTGATCACTGCTTCCAATCGGCTGTCAGAATTGCTCCCATGGATCCTTCCCAGGTATTCATCCCGATCCCAAACAGCAACGACCAATTCTATCTGGGTCCAGTAGGGAGTCTAGAGTCTGATTCCGTAATAAATGAAGAAATTCCTCGTCTCCCTTTGTCGGCTTCGGGATATAATATAGAGGGTTGGACTAAGAGTTTCAGGGCTTGGCCGACAGCTCTTAAAGGGTGGAGATCATGGTATATTCGTGTAGCAGCTCAAAAGAGGGTTGAATGGGAAAAAATGGACATAGCTGAATGTCTCCCCTTTCTTTAGCCGATCCAGAAGCCAATGAGCCCTTGGTGGCCACGGCTTGTTACTTTTGGTCGGATACTTTTAATGCCTTCATGTTCCGCACCGGTCTCGTCGGCCCAACTCTTTTGGATGTGGCCCAGTTGTGTTGCTTGAGACCTGATGGAGACCAGATATCGGCTTTCAGTGCTAAGCCCAAGTATAAGTTTATTAAATCCAAGGGTGAAGGATGTTCAAAATATATCAAAAATAACAATAAGGTCAATGGGATAGTGTCGGACAAAGAGCATGCTGCTTTTTTAAATCTCTGGCTAGACCGATTTTTATTCTGTGGCACCTCTTTAGGACCAACTCAAGTATACCAAAGTATAGCAGAACAATTAGTAGAGGCGTCTACCGCACTTGGAAAGATGTTCCCGGCGCAGCTTTATCGATGATGCACATAATAAGGTGTCGGCTCTTTCTCGGATTCTCAAATTCATTGTTGGAAATGTCGGAGGACCGCCTCTGGTTTATTCACATTTGGTTATATTGCTTGTTCAAATTGATCGCTTGAGTTAAATCCTTCAAGACACGGCTTTCCTCGAGAAGATACTCCAGAAAGCATGATACCCCAGTTCATAGCTAGCCGATCGTACGGGAAAAGGTTCATGATGTGCTCTGGGAATGAGACAAAGGTGACCCCCATCGGCTCTAAGAAATATTTGTTATTCTTCCTACGACTTGATAGCAATGAATTCAAACAAAATGATTTCTTCAGTTATACAAGTACAGCCGATTTCCCGCGACCTTCCTTTCTCCACCTAGAAGCCGACAGTGCTCTGATGCCACATGATACTCTGGATTTATTCAAGATTTTTATCTCACCCAGCATTCTGCATGTCGGTCTGCATACCAGGAATCGGACGTTTCAACCTTCATATGAGTTCTATAATCCGTCAGTTTATGCTAGGCAGTTAGGCTTTGGTCAAGTTATCCCTAGTCTGCCACTGCTTGATCGGCTTCAACCACGAGCCAGGGTCCGCAATGCCACCGCAGCCAACCTTATTCTTGAGATAGCCGACGAACTTCAGATCAAAGACATGCCTCATTTTATATTAAATACCCGTCGCTCAGAGCGCTTTTCTTTATGGTGGTTATCTATTGCAACTGCGATGTATTCTGACAAGTCACTGTCGACTATTGTCAATGAACTTCTTCCGAATCTTCCTGAGCCGATAGTAGATACTAACAGCGATTCAAGCGATGAAACTAACTCCTCGGGTTACACTAATACAAGTCTCGTAGATACTGATAAGGTATCGGATCGACTAATATTCCTTTGCATATAAATTTCTTCAAGCACACTTTCTTATTCTTTGTCTCTTATTTTCAGACTAAAACTGCTGATAAGAAGCCGATTTCTAGCCAATCAAGCAGCGGCCAGGCAAAAAGGCTGCTCCAGACGACTGGCCTCACAGGGTATACCTCCGGTACCCTGAGAATTCAGAGTCCATCCCTATCGGATATTGAGAAAAAGCAACCAAGTAAGCAAAAATATAATCGGCTGATATTTTTCTTTGCCTTTCCCAACTAACTTTTAGCCGATTATATTTCAGAAAAGAAGAAAACAAAGTATACCAAAGCTCCAGCAAAGAAAGGGCCAAAACCTCAGGAGCAAAGCGGTGAGAGTTCTCCTCATGCTTCAGCTACTGCACAGGTGAGTTTACCATTTTTTCGATAGGCTATATGTACCGGCTACTTATTTCTCTACACATAATGACTAACTGTTCATTCATTTCTTACAGTCGACGCAATCTGCCCAGGTAGCAAAAATCTTGGCTAACCTCCCAAACCTCGCTGCAACGTCTGTCTCCCCACCAAAGCCGACGCCAGAGCCCGTAATCATTCTATCTCCAGAGCCATCGGATCCGACTGATCTGCTAGGCTTTTCTTTAGCTGACCTTGATGATCCGGAAATCATGGCGCCCGACCATGATGCTGATTTCAGAAAAATTCTTCAAGTCTCAAGGGAAGCATCGGCGGTGGTTACTTCAACTCTAGGCACCAAAGAAAAGCTTAACAAGCTTTTTGACTTGGTTACAAGACCTCAATTGGAGATACTAGCAAATAACCAGCCGATTCGAGACGCCATGGCATCCGTCGAAGCTGACTTGCCTCTAGAAGCTATGGCAGCTCTCCTGAATGTTTGCCATCTAGATGATAGAAGATCTGAAGTAGAGGCAGCCCAGGCGAGGATTGGCCAACGTGAAGCCCAAGAAGCCGACAAAAAACTCCTAGATGAACTGGTCGCAGATGCGAAGGCAAAGAAACACAAGTTTGATGCCAACGCGCAGCAGCTAAAGTCGATCAAGGGGTCCCTCTCCAAGCTTGAAACCACGAAGAAATTTCTTTTGGAAGAATTGGCCAAGGCAGAAAAACAAATCCAAGAAGGCCAACTCTCCATGGAAAAAACCACATCGGAGATAAAGGATCAAAAACTTGAAATTGCGATGGCTGTGGCAAGTGTGAAGAAACAGTCGGCAAAAGTGGTACCAGTCCCGGGGAGCGCCAAAGAAGATGAACGCATTCTTGATGAAATCCAAGGCGTGATTGCAAGGGCTGCGGGCGCGTTATCGGCTTTGGGAGCGACTCTCCCTGGATCGGGCATTCACTGATGTAAACTAGGTGTAACATTGGCTCTTTTTTGGAACTCTGGCTTGAATACTGTTATTTCTGTGTTTTTCAGAATATTTTGTAACTTGTCACGTTTATGATCGGCTGTCTAACCGATTTTATTCCACATGTTGCGTCTTATAAGTGTAATCTTTCTCGCCAATTAACAGCATCGTGTTAATCTTGGCCTTTGATCGTAGTCCTTAGTCGGCTAGGCTCCAATCCAAATGCTAGGATAGTATTTCTTCAGATACTTCCCATTAATTGCTTTAGGCAAGATGTACCCCTCTAACGTTTCCAGTAAGTACGAGTTTCCGCCGACTAGCCGATTAATTTTGTATGGCCCTTCCCACGTAGGTGACCATTTCCCAAATCGGTTGTCTTTCGAACCAACAGGCAATATTGTTTTCCATACCACATCGGCTAGATCGAAAGACTTAGGCATGACTTTTTTATTATATGCCCGTGCAACTCTGATCTTATTCTTCTTAAGCCGATCGAGCGTAAATAAACGTAACTCTGCTAACTCATCCAAATTGTCGATCATTAAATCATTGTATTCTTGAGCTGATAACCCGTTTTGCCTGGCTGTCCGTATCGATTCAATGTTGATCTCTACGGGTAGAACGGCTTCTTGTCCGTACACCAATTGGTAAGGTGAAAGCTTTGTCGCCCTGTGATACGATAGCCGATAGGCCCAAAGTGACTCCGATAGAGTTGAATGCCAATTCCTTGGTTTTTCATCAATTTTTCTTTTAATCAACTTGATCAGTGTTTTATTAGATGACTCGGCCTGTCCATTAGCCTGAGCGTAATATGGCGAAGAGTTTAACAATTTGATCCCTAGACTCGCTATGTAACCACGAAATTCGTTAGACATGAATACCGCACTTGATCGGTCGTGATTGTTTGCGGTATTCCAAACCGATGGACGATATGTTCATTCACAAAACGAATCGCCTCAACATCGGTTACCTTTTTAAGTGGTATAGCCTCGACCCACTTTGAGAAGTAATCGGTTGCGGCCAAGATAAACTTGTGGCCTTTACTCAAGCGGAAATATTTGGCCGATTATATCTATTCCCAACCCCGAACGCCAAGGTTTGATAATTGGGTGTAAAGCCGATGTCGGTGTTAGTTGTACGCTGCCAAACTTTTGACATGTTTGACATCCTTTATAATATTTGAAACAATCTTCTAGCATCGTCGGCGTAAATAACTCGTCCGTCTCGAGCATCCATTTCATCTTCTCAGGCCGATTGATGAGAACCACAAATGCCTTCGTGTACTTCACCCATTGCCACCCGTGCTTCTTCTACCTCAAGACATCTTAACAATAAACCTTCCATAGTCCGATAATATAGTATATCGTCCATGACGACATATTTCAACGCTTGTTGCCGTATCTTCGCTCCGTCGGCTTGGATGGATCGACTAGATAATCTTTTATCTGCGTTCTCCAATCGGCAATATCAGGCACATGACCGCTTTGTTCGCGGTTTAGTCTCCCGACTTGCCGTAATCTTTATATCCTCGATGCTTGCCGAGCTAAAGCATTAGCTCTATCGTTCAATTCTCGAGGAACATGATCGATAGAAAATGATGTAAAAGAGCCAATAATCTCTAAACATTGTTCTAAATATTTCAGTAGCACTTCATCTCGACATTGGTATTCTCCCTTTATTTGCTACACCACCAACAGTGAATCACCATATGCCTCAACAGCACTCACCCCAATATTTTCTAGCAATTGCAAGCCTTTGAGTAACGCTTCGTACTCGGCCTGGTTGTTTGAGCATCGGCTATTTAGCCGGAATGCAAATTCAAAGCCATGCCCTTTGGGTGAGGTGAGTACAATACCGATACCATCACCTTTCCCGCATACTGACCCGTCAAAGAACAGTTGCCATGGCGCGACCAAGACTAAGTTTGCTGTGTCATGTCCTGTCATAAAATCGGCTAATACTTGTCCTTTGACTGCTTTGGCCGATTCATATGATAAGTCGAACTCAACCAAGGTGTAAGCCCATTTGCCAAGTCGACCTCGCAGGATAGGAGCTGACAAAATATATTTTATAACATCGGTTTTGCAGATTACCTTACAGGCCGATGCTAATATGTAGTGCCTTAGTTTTGTGCACGAAAAGTACAAAGATAAACATAGTTTTTCGATAAAAGGGTACCTGACTTCTGCGTCTAGCAATCGTCGGCTTAAATAAAAGATAACCCTTTCTTTACCATGCACCTCTTGTGCTAATACAGCTCCAATAGTATTTTCTTCAGCCGAAACATATAGCCTGAAAGGGATCCCTTTTTGAGGCGCAACCAAAACTGGAGGGTTGGACAAATACCTTTTAACTTCGTCGAAAGCCTTCTGCTGATCGGCTCCCCATATAAATTCTTCATTGTCCATTAATTTTAGCAACGGAGTAAAAGCACGAATCCTTCCAGAGAGGTTTGAGATGAACCGACGGAGATAGTTAATTTTGCCGATCAACTTTTGTAACTCGTTTTTGCATGTCGGTGGTTCGGTATTGGCTATAGCTCTGACCCTCGTTTGACTGACTTCAATTCCCCTTTCATGAACCATGAAGCCCGAGCTATCCGCCCAATGACACGCCAAACGCGCACTTGAAAGGATTCATCTTTAGACCGTGCGATCTTATGTTTCTAAAAACTCTTTATAAATCGGCTAAGTGTTGCAAATCTTCTGCGGATTTTACTACTACATCATCAATATATATTTTGACAATGTGGCCGATTAAGTCATGAAAGATCAGATTCATTGCTCGCTGATATGTTGCTCCAGCGTTCTTCAAGCCGAAAGTCATCACCGTCCACTCGAACAATCCTATTGCACCGTGACATCCAAAGTCGTCTTCAGATATCGGCTTCGCCATGAGTATCCGGGTTATACCCGGCATTACCATCTAGAAAACTTATGATCTTGTTCCTCGACGCAAAGATCGATGAGCATATCGCTATTGGCATCGGATACTCATCTTTTGGCGTCGCCTTGTTCAAATCTCTAAAGTCGACGCATACTCGAGGCTTTCCATTTTTCTTCATAACAGGAACAATGTTGTAAACCCACTCCGCATATCGGCAAGGCCTGATAAATTTTGCCTCCAACAACCGTTCTATCTCTTCTTTTATAATTTGGTACAAGGCTGGATTGAAACGCCTAGGATACTGTTTAAACGACCGATAGCCCGATTTTATAGGTAGCCGATGTTCCACCAGCTGACGGCTTAATCCTAGCATCTCATGATATTCCCAAGCAAAACAATCCTTATAATTTCTAAGGATTTTTATCAGTTTTTCTTTGTACTTTACATCTAAACTTGCACTAACAAAAGTTGGTCTTTTTCTATCACCGCTACCTATATCTACTTCTTCAAGCAAATCGGTGGATGTAAAACCTTGACCTAACTTTTCAATTTCTTCAAAGTCTTCTATAGCTTCGTAGTTATCCATTGTTTGCCGATAGCTTTGCATTTTATCCTGCAACGCCTTCAATGTTTTTCTTGTCCCCATCGGCGTAACACTTCATTTGCCCGATCAAAAGTGCCCGGCTTGACACTGATCGGCATGAGTCCTGATTTGCTTACACAGATGAAATCACAATCGTTCAGCGCCTTTCCCGATATGCAGCCAGCTTCTTCGTGTTGCCAATTCGCGTCAGAGCTAGCCATGGCGATATGGGCCGATGTGTCGGCTGTGACGGCTTCGACTTCTTCTCCGCTCCATCGCATCAGCTTGATGCATGGTCGACGGAATACAACAATTGGCATGAATCCAATCCCGATCGAGCAAGACGTCGTAGTTTCCTTTGGCATCGACATAAAGAACGCCGTCGGCAAGGTCTTGCTACCGACGATCGGCCAGAACCATGACACCCTTTGCCTCCGTGGGGTGCCCGTGAAGTCGCTTAGAACCATGTTAGTTTTAATTAAGTCTTCATCGACTTACCCGCTTTTTGCATGTCGTATGCGGCATCGGGTTCATCGTGGCCCTCCGTCTACCAAAGATTCTTGATATCGGCTTGCCATTTATGTATCCTTTTAGATACAATGGCTTCAGATGCCGATGATCATCTTTAGGTTTCTCGAATATGGCACTCTGTACGCCAGAACACAACTGAGCAACCGCTTTTTCGGTCGATTCGTTTCTGATTTTGAACTCAACCGGCAATGTGAACACCATGTTAATATCCATGGGAGGGGTGTCATCCCGAATCATAGGAGAATCCAAGTCATCAGCCGATTCGAAATCTTCTTCGGCTTGTTCTTTTCTTCTCCACTCTTTCTTGACGCATTTGATTGGACGAAGTTCATTAAACGTTTTGTCTCTCTGTTTTTCGGCATCGGCCTCACGGATTTCTTGCGTCCTTAGCCTCTGAAGCCGTCGTCGTTGTGATCGGCTCAGGCCAGATGGACACCACTTGGGTTTGGGCTCCACCGGCTTCCGTATTTGACCAGCCAAATCTTCTTGATTAGAACTGGGCTTGTGTGTCTTGATTTGGCTCGGTTCTTGATCCGTTTGATATTCTCTCGCGACAGGCCTTCATCACTTCGCTTTGCTCTCTAATCAGTCGACAAACCTATCTCCGCCGATTGCCTTGGCCAATTGTCTTGGGGATAATGTTCCATCGGGCAGGTGTATAGTAATGGCAACGCTACTCCTCTTTCCCAGAAAAACTGCCAAAAGGGACACCTTCTATGTGCCCTCTCCACATTCTCGGTGCGATACAAGTTATCCGACCAGCGAGCCTTATACCGTGGTCTGCTATTCATCATCTCGTATTTCTCCATTAGTTGTAAAAATGTTGGTCCTGACCTTTTACCGTCGCCTTAATGGAGACTTTTCTGCTTTGTACCATTTACCTACCTGAGGATTCCCTTTGGGTTTGATGGTTCTTGAATTTTTTCCTTCACGATCGGCTTCTATTTGTAAAGAGCCGATTGTAATCTTCGATGTTTGATCGTCGTTCGAGCTTGATTGATGTTGACTTGTCGATCCTTTTTCGCTCGTCGTGCATCGGCTCTTTTCCTTTAGCCAACACTGCACCATGTTGATGGGAAACGGATCAACATCAACTTGCATGGTCGGCTCATCGGCAAACTTCAACCGACCATCCTCAATAGCGATTGATCTGTTGACTAAGATATTGCGTCATTAGTGTTATGCGAATAAGAATGATGCCACTTGCAATACCGCGCTTCTTGATCTCATCGGCGATGGTATCACATGCCCCTCCGCAATCGTATTATCTTTTCTTGTAGAAGTAAATCAAAAATACAATCGCACTTAGAAACATCGAAAGAGTACTTAACCTCCGACTTGTTCCTAGTCGGCTTAAGCCAAGAACAGACTAAAGACTTTTTGGATCCTTTTACCCATTCGGCTATGTTTATTTCTGCTTCCTCGTCTTCCGATGAGTCACTTGGACAATACTCAACCATATTGACTTTAGCCTTATCCTTTTCTTTGTTATTGCTATTTTTAAATCTGTCTTTGAACACTTTATTATCAGTGAATCGGCTTTCCTGGGCCGATACGCAATGCAATAAGTGGCTAAGGTCGGTGAATTCTTGTCCTCCGAATTTCTCCCTAAGCGGCGGAATCAAACCTTGAAATGCTAAATCGGCAAGTTGGTTGTCAGGCAATGTGACGCTAAAACACCGATTCCTAATTTCTCTAAATCTCTTGACATAATCCGTCACCGATTCCCCAAACTTTTGGCGTACAGAACTTAGATCTGAAATCCTGAGCTCCTGTAACATCCCAAAATTTGGCTTAATTAAGTTTTATTGCTTAAATGTGCATTTGAGATTTTCTGGAATTTATTTGGATTTTTCTGGATTTATTTGAATTAAATTCAAATCAAGTTTATTGCCTTTTATTCAAATCTATTTAAATCTGTACAAAGTTAAAATAAAGTTTTGCCAAAAATATTTTATTTGAGTCCAGAATGTCTCAAAGTATTTTTGAGAATTTTCTGGGATTTTTCCTGATTATTTATTTGCTTAAAAACAATTAAATGAATTTCTGTAATTATTTTAATGGGAAAACCCTTTTGAAATTCGTTTAACGAAGATCGGGCCGAGCCCATGTATCGGCGCTTGAGGCTCGCTTTCGCGCGCCCGGTCCGCCCGTGAACCTCTGCGGGGGAAAACCCTAGATCAGTGGCCGTTCGTGCGCGATCCAACGATCCAGCGAAGGCCGCGTGTGCGCCTTTGTCTTGGCCATCGGATCGAGGACACGCGCCGCATCGCCGTTCTTCGCCTCCGATGCGAACTCGAGTCCGCCAACGAACGACTCGGACTTCCCGCCGTAGGGCTCGAACGCCGAGGCTATAAAAGGAGGGGTACTCGCCGAGGTTCCTCGTGAGCGTACCGCGTGTTTTGGACGGACCCGCTTAGCGAGGAACGTCGTGGTGAGCGCAAGGAAGCTCGCCGGAGTTGAAGTCTGCACCGCCGCGTTTTTGCCTTGGATCATCGCCGATCGGTGGTCTTTTGACGCCTTGGTTCCGATTCGAGCTCGCCGAGGTGCACCGTTAGCTACGCCACTTCTTCACGTCGGGGACACGTCGAAACGCCGCCGCTTCTTCTTCGCCTCCGGTGGATCTTCTCGCCGCCGCTTGCCGTGAGCTTCGGTGAGTTCGTGGCCATTGGATCTTGGACCGAGGGCGCCGATTTCGCCGCGTGGAGTGCGTGTCGATAAGCCACGTCGTCGCCAAGCGCAAGCCGTCGGATCGGTGATGGAAGGCCCAGATCGCGCCGTTGGCTGAGCCAATCAGATGAGGCCGCGTGGCACGCGAAGCCCGAAGAGATGTGAGCCGAGTCCACCGTGGGCTGACGCAGGCCGTGGACCCAGTCCATAGACCGAGGCCACGTGGCAGCATCTGGTTCGCAGGATCAAGGGCTGACGTCACGCTGATGTCATGCTTGCGTCATAAAGGTATTTTCAATTGGAAAAATAACCCGATTGGAAATCTGTGATGATGACGTCATCATGAGGTCACGCTGACGTCATAAATCGATTTTTCAGTATAAAAATAAATCTGTTAAATTCAAATTTCCGATTTTCTGATTTCAGTATTTATTTCAAACTTCAAGAGGCTATATCTTTTGCATCGTAACTCGGATTTGAGCAATTCCAGTTTCTAAAAATTTGTAAAATTGAGATCTATTTAATGGTGAATTTTATTCGATTTTTGGAATTTAATTGCTCTCTGTTTTGGTATTTATTTGCTTTTCTCCTTCTAAGACGCGTGAGCGTTGAATTGTGCGACGCTTGGAGGAAGATCCAAAGAACTCAAGAGCAAGTTCCAGAACCAGATCAGGACCTATTCCAAGGCAAGTTGTGCTTTGATCATGTTGAACCCATGTTTATAAAATTGCTATGTCTGATTTACCTTATTGCATATATTTCAAATATACAACTATTTTAAATTAGATTGGGTTTAGCTAATACACCAGATTGATCTATACCCTACCTTGTCATTGTATGCCATGATCCATTGTCACCCTAGATTGGTTAAATATAGTTGGTTAATAATTATAATCAACATTGGAGGATTAGTTCGTATTAGTTGCTTAGCCTTGCCACGTCATCACATGTGTCAGAATCATTGATAATTAATTTTGATTAATGGAATATGGAACAATGTTATGAACTTGTGTGTCATGTGGGATCACACGATGAGATTGAGTTGTTGTGGCGAGTCATGTCACGCAACGATGTTGAATTGTTGATGGCACGTGGTGCTTGGTAATCAACTGGGTGATAATAATTTAGATTGGGGCAAGTGACAAGGGGCGAGGATGCCAAGGTGGGCCCGATGGGCAGAGGGTATGTGGATGTCTTGCCTTGATCACACTAAGGACTTAACCTTGCAAGCCTTTGACCTGAGTCAATCATGCAACCACATGTCTGGTATGGGCCAGCCTAGCTGAGTAAGTTGCAATGTCTTGATTTTGGTACTATCGTGGTCGGTGTGAGTTCCCGAGTTATGGTGTAATTCACATGGCGCAAGAGGGGGGCCCTGGATGTGGTAACCACTCCCACCAGTGTTGAAACCTTAGCGGGTAGTATCCGGTTAAGCGAGCATTGTAAAGGCTTTGTTATAATCACTCGCCTTGGTGGTGTTTGGTTGTATCACGTGGGTAAAGTGCATAACCTCCGCAGAGTGTGAAACTATTCGGATAGCCGTGCTCATGGTATTGAGCAATGCTCGGAATTACAGATTAAGGGTTAGCTTAATTAATTGGACAACATGGTTGGGATGGCGGGATGCCATATGGAAGATGGAATTTGACTTAGGATTGGAAACTTGGTTTACTTAAGAAATATTGAATTTATTTATTTATTATGTTATTTGTTTTACATTCTTTACAATCTATTTATTGTATGTGTTCATAAATGCCGCTTATTGCAAAATAGCCATGATAGCCTATCCATTGGAATAAGCCTTACATATAGATACATAGAATTGCATTCATGCACAACTTGTTGAGTGCTTTAAGTACTCACCCTTGCCAAACAACAATAATCAACAGTTGAAGAATCTACACTGTGTTGGAAGAGGAAGTCCAGAAGACACGAGTCATTAGGGTCCGAGTCTTGTCGGTTGCTCTGTGGTGAACTGATGAGCTATCTACGCTTTCTACTTTCCATTTGCATAATTATTAGTTTATATTTCTAGTCTTGCCTGCGTGGCTTAATAATGTAAGTTGGTCATAAGATCATACCTTTAGATATATCAATGAATGAACTATTATTCTATTATCGCTGTGTATGATATGATATGTACCAATGTTGAGTCGTGTGCACTAGCGTTGATCCCGGGACTAGTGCGGTAAATACAAAGGTTCGAATCGGTGGATTCGGTCCTGACAGAGGTGGTATCGAGCATACCGATCGTAGGTCTTGGCCCTAGGTAGTGTGGAGGTGTCTGTGTGAGTCCAAAATTATTTTCTAAAAAAATCTGAACTTGACTAATAAAACACTCTCGACTCATCTCATTCTCTACTTCTCGCCTTTGCTGAATTTACCCGCTTTACTTGCCGTTTGGTGGAGAACTTATTCAAAGTTCTTGTGAAGCGATGCCGATCGTTCGACCTTTGAGGAGTCAGCTGGTGGCTACGCCATGGAGTTGTGGAGAGTTCTTCAGACGCTGGGAGGCTTCTATCGTCCGCTTTATCAAGGAGGCAGCTGGTCAGTTAATGGTGTACACCGAGGGTTTATTTGCAAGCTGATTATCTACGCTCGGGAGAACGAGGAAGCTAGCAGACCAATCAACATCTCCGCCAGAAGATTCTCGTACGAGGTTGCAATTCAGGAGGTTGCCCGACTTGCTCTTCGCCGTCTCTGCCGCGACTACGCCGACGAGCTTCACGACTCAGTGTTCCGACTTCACCCAGACGTTCAAGCATGCCGACGCCGACGGATCGTGGAGGACGAGTGTGCCACTGCGGTACACCTTGCGGAGTTCACCCTTGCCCAGGAGGATCATATGAGAGATACTACTCAGGAGCTGGAGACTGTGTACGAGGCACTCAGAGTAGCAGAGCAGGAGCTTGAGGTGACCCGTGCTTCAGCCATCGGGATGATCACTGAGCTGGGAGAGGCCCTGGAGGCGGTCGTGGACGAGTTGGAGCGCGTGACTCGAGGAGTTCAGGAGCCAGTTGGAGAGTCCGAGGAGGATCCAGAGGAGCGAGAGTGGGAGCCGAGAGGGTCACGCACCCTGTTGTTGCAGAGGACCCAGAGTAGGTCATCGTGATAGGTTTGCTCCTATGTCACCACCCACCGGTGTATGCGCCGGATCGCCTCACCAGGTGGTGGTCGGATGAGTGAGTGTCGACCTTGAGCTGTGTTGAGACTCGAGTGTGAGTCGCGTCTTTAAGTTAGTCTTTACCTTTTAGTTGACGTTAAGGTTTCGTGTTTAGTTTGCTTATTTGTAATGCCGAGTGTGCAGATGTGTTACAAAGCTTGTAGGCTTAAATAAGCGGCCATACCAAGAATAATAAAGAATTATTTCAGTTGGGTATAACCTATCTCCCCGCTTTAGAAAGTCTTACTTCTTATCTATGCTACATCTACATTTCCTAACCCAAGAGGCAATCATCAGATGGTGAATACTCGAGGGAACAACGGCTTCGTGAAGTGGATCGCGCGTAACGACAACACCAATGACAGAGGCAGCCCTCAACCACCGCCAGTCGACATGCAGAATCTGGGAGCATTTCTTGCAGCGCAGACTCAATTGATGCAGACTATGATGCAGCAGATGCAGCAGATGACCAACGCAGCAGCCAACAACAACAACCCTGTAGCTCAGAACAACCATGGTGGACCTAGACCTCACTCAAAGCTATCAGATTTTATGAGGACTAGGCCACCAACTTTTTCAGGGAATGTGAACCCTTTAGAAGCCGATGACTGGCTTAGGACAATTGAGAAGAAGCTGCACATCACTCAGTGTGAGGGCAATGAGAAGGTGCTCTACGCCTCTCATCAACTTGAAGGAACCGCCGCAGAATGGTGGGAGAATTATCGTGCGCCATGGAGCCCCAAAAGAGATCACCGGGAGGAGTTTACTAATGCTTTCCGCCAAGATCATGTCCCGGAGGGAATGATGGACCTTAAGAAGGAAGAGTTCGTGGCTCAAACAAGGAGGCCAACCAAAGGCGAATACCAATAAATTTACTCGCTTAGCTCGCTATGCCCTCAAGACGAGCGACAGATAAAGCTAGGCGCCTCGCTTCATGAAGGGATCAATTCAGATCGCAGTGGACCGATCACCCACAATTTTCCAAACTTTCGTGAACTAGTCAATAAGGCTTTGATCCTAGAAGATAAGCGCAAAGAGTCGGGTGAGAACCGTAAGCGCTTAATGACTAATCGGGTGGACGCCCAAACCATCTACGCTTGAGGATGTCACCACAGCGATTTGCTAGATTCCAACCACCACCGTGAACAAGACATCAACCCTCGCACTCGCCACGCCAACCGTAACTTTCGACACCAAAGACAGGCAACAATGCACCGTGAGGAATCAATATCTGCGCAGTGAAAAGATGCTACACATGCAATGAGCCAGGGCACTTTTCTAATAGGTGTCCACAGAAGGGAGGCATCACGCCAGTTCGTTTCAACTTGGGAACAACACCTGCCAAGGCACCAACCTCAGGAGGAAATCGTGCGCCAGGTCAATCTGGAGCAACCCCGCAATCAACAGTGCGCGGAAGGATCAACCACATCACCGCGGATGGAGCTCAGGAGGCTACAGACGTCGTACTGGGTAAGTTTCTGGTCAACTCAAGACTGCCACTACGCTTTGTTTGATTACGAGCTTCGATTCGCTCGCTTCTCAAAGTTTTGCAACCAAGAATGGATTTAAAGTGGTGAATCTTAAGTGTGTGCTCTTAGTCCAAGCCCCAGGAACTGAGCTTAGATCTAGCCTTGGGTGTTTGGGAGCTAAGTTGCTTATGGATGGGATAGAATATCTAGCGAATCTTATTTTGATAGATGCGCAATCCCTAGACGTCATCCTTGGAATGGATTGGCTATCTAAGCATAAGGCTGTTTTGGATTGTGGCCGAAGGATCGTAACTTTGGAAGACCCTAGTGGCAAGAAAGTAGAATTTCAAGCGACCGCAGTTCGAGATGGGCAGTTAGTGGTCAACAGCGTGAAAGCCATCAGCATGGAAGATGTGCCAGTAGTCAGAGAATACCCGGATGTGTTTCCAGAAGATCTACCCGGATTGCCACAGGACCGGGATATCGAGTTTGTCATTGAATTAGCACCAGGGACAGCCCCGATATCAAAGAGACCATATCGGATGCCTACCGACGAGTTAGTGGAATTGAAGAAGCAGATTGAGGAACTGCAAGAGAAAGGTTTCATTAGGCCTAGTTCATCACCATGGGGAGCCCCGGTGTTGTTTGTTCGTAAAAAGGACGGAAGTCTTAGAATGTGCATCGATTATCGTGCACTGAATGAAGTAACGATCAAGAATAAGTATCCGCTGCCCGTGATCGATGACTTATTTGATCGCTTAAGAGGAGCTGAGTTTTCTCCAAAATAGATCTTCGCTCGTGATACCATCGCTTGAAGATCCGAGCGAGGATGTGCCTAAGACTGCGTTTTCTACGCGATATGGACATTATGAGTTCACAGTCATGTCATTTGATTGACGAATGCCCTGCATATTTCATGAGCATGATGAATAAGGTTTTCATGGAATATTTGGATAAGTTCGTTGTAGTCTTTATAGACGATATCTTGGTTTACTCAAGACAGAGGAAGAGCATGCGAACATCCGAGGATGGTTCTAGAGAGGCTACGAGCATCAGCTTGTATGCTAAGTTTAGCAAGTGTGAATTTTAGAAGGAAAAGTCGAATTTCTTGGTCATGTAATGACTACTAAAGGAGTGGCAATGACCCAAGCAAAATGGACGCAGATGTTGCATTGGGAGCAACCAAGTCCATTACCCGATCCGTAGTTTTCGGGAATGGCGGATATTACCGCGGTTCATAGAAGGATTCTCGACAATTGCTAAACCCCGACGCAGCTTGTTGAAGAAGGAAAAGAAGTTTGCATGGACGCCAGAGTGCGAGAGAAGCTTTATGGAATTAAAGAAGCGCGAACGACACTCGTATTAGTGTTACCGATGTGCGTAATGGATTTGATATTTATTGCGATGCTTCAAAGCAAGGCTTGGGATGCGTGTTAATGCAAGAAGGCAAAGTCGTTGCTTATGCGCCGAGACGCTTAAGACCGCATGAAGTGAACTACCCAACGATGATTTGGAGTTAGCAAGTAGTGCATGCTTTAAAGATATGGCGCCATTATCTCATAGGAAAGAGATGTGAGATATATACGCACCATAAGAGCTCAAATACATATTCACTCAAGCAGATCTGAATATGAGACAAATAAGATGGCTAGAGCTAATTAAGGATTATAATGTGGAATTCATTATCATCCCGAAAGCCAATGTGGTAGCAGATGCTCGAGTCGAAGAGCCATAGCGCAAATACGCTAACAATGGAAGATCAACCAGAACTATGCAAGGAATTTCAGAAACTAAGGTTGGAAGTCGTTTCGCAAGGAATAGTAATCAGACCGAAATAAAGCCAACACTGGAGGATCAGATTAGTGAAGGCCAGAAAGATGACGATAAAATTTCTAAGATCAAGGCTAAAAAGGAAGAATGCCTAGCCGTAGATTTCACTCTCGATGAGCAAGGAACCATGTTTTTCAAAGGCCGAATTTGTGTACCGGATAAAAGGGAACTAAAGCAACTGATTCTTGAGGAAGCTCACGATTCGAAGTACTCGATTCATCCAGAAGTGCCAAGATGTACCGGATTTGAAAGAGAGATTTTGGTGGCCTAACATGAAGCGTGAAGTAGCCGAGCATGTTGCTTTATGCGACGATATCGAGGGTAAAAGCTATGCATCAAAGACCACCGGGTTGTTGCAACCATTGAAAATTCGGAATGGAAGTGGAGGAAATCGGAATGGACTTTATCACCGGTTTACCTAAAACTCGAGAGAGGTACGATTCCATTTGGGTTATTGTGGATCGCCTAACCAAGGTTGCCCATTTTATCCCAAAGAAAGATCACTTACTCGGAGATCGCTTAGCGGAGTTGTACATGTCGAGGATTGTATGCTTGCATGGAGTGCCCAAGAAGATTGTGTCGACAGAGGTACCCAATTCACCTCAAGGTTTTGGAACAAGTTGCATGAAGCAATGGGGACTCGTCTCAATTTTAGTACAACATATCACCCATGCATGCATGGTCGACGGAAAGAGTAAATCGATTTTAGAGGATATGTTGAGAGCTTGTGCTTTAGCTTATGCTACATCTTGGGATAAAAGTTTGCCATATGCGAGTTCATTATAATAATAGTTATCAAGCTAGCCTACAGATGTCACCGCTCGAGGCATTGTATGGGCGTGCTTGTCTTACTCCATTAAATTGGAACGAGACAGAGAACGCTTGGTTTTGGGCCGATATTCTCAAGAGGCGTAAAATCAAGTTGCAATGATCGAGAGAGGTTGAAGATAGCACACCAAGGCGACAAGAGTTACGCAGATAACCATCGTCGAGACTTGAGTTTTGAACCAGAAGATCATGTGTATCTCAGGGTTACCCCTCTTAAGGGCGTTAAAAGATTTCACGTTAAAGGGAAGCTTGCACCAAGATATGTGGGTCCGTTCAAGATTCTGAGCCGTCGAGGAGAGGTAGCTTATCAGTTAGAATTGCCTCAGTCCTTGGCAGGAGTGCATGATGTGTTCCATGTGTCGCAACTTAAGAAGTGCCTCAGAGTGCCAACAGAGCAAACCCCGTTGGATGCAATAGAACTGGAAGAAGATTTGACGTACAAAGAGCAACCGGTCAGAATTTTGGATGTTATGGAGCGCAAGACCAGAAACAAGTCTACTCACTTTTGTAGAGTTCAGTGGAGCAATCATTCCGAAAGTGAAGCCACTTGGGAGCGAGAAGAAGATTTGAAGTCAGAATTCCCGAACCTATTCTCTAGGTAGCCCTAAATCTCGGGTCAAGATTCTGTTAAGGGGGGAGGTTTGTAACATCCCAAAATTTGGCTTAATTAAGTTTTATTGCTTAATTGTGCATTTGAGATTTTCTGGAATTTATTTGGATTTTTCTGGATTTATTTGAATTAAATCCAAATCAAGTTTATTGCCTTTTATTCAAATCTATTTAAATCTGTGCAAAGTTAAAATAAAGTTTTGCCAAAAATATTTTATTTGAGTCCAGAATGTCTCAAAGTATTTTTGAGAATTTTCTGGGATTTTTCCTGATTATTTATTTGCTTAAAAACAATTAAATGAATTTCTGTAATTATTTTAATGGGAAAACCCTTTTGAAATTGCTTTTAAAGATGTCGGGCCGAGCCCATGTATCAGGCGCTTGAGGCTCGCTTGCGCGGCCCGGTCCGCCCGTGAACCTCTGCGGGGAAAACCCTAGATCGCTGGCGTCGCGGCGCGATCCAACGATCGAGGAAGGCCGCGTGTGCGCCTTTGTCTTGGCCATCGGATCGTGGACACGCGTCGCATCGCCGTTCTTCGTCTCCGATCACGAACTCGAGTCCGCCAACGAACGACTCCGGACTTCCCGCCGTGTAGGGCTCGAACGCCGAGGCTATAAAGGAGGGTACTCGCCGAGGTTCCTCGTGAGCGTACCGCGTGTTTTGGGCGGACCCGCTTAGCGAGGAACGCCGTGGTGAGCGCAAGGAAGCTCGTCGGAGTTGAAGTCTGCAGCCGCCGCGGTTTTTGCCTTGGATCATCGCCGATCGGTGGTCTTTCGACGCCTTGGTTCCGATTCGAGCTCGCCGAGGTGCACCGTTAGCTACGCCACTTCTTCACGCCGGGGACACGTTAAACGCGCCGCCGAAGCTTCTTCTTCGTCTCGGTGGATCTTCGCCGCCGCTTGCCGTGAGCTTCGTGAGTTCGTGGCCATTGGATCTTGGACCGAGGGCGTCGATTTCGCCGCGTGGAGTGCGTGTCGATAAGCCACGCCGCCGCCAAGCGCAAGCCGTCGGATCGGTGATGGAAGGCCCAGATCGCGCCGTTGGCTGAGCCAATCGGATGAGGCCGCATGGCACGCGGAGCCCGAAGAGACGTGAGCCGAGTCCACCGTGGGCTGGCGCAGGCCGTGGACCCAGTCCATAGACCGAGGCCACGTGGCAGCATCTGGTTCGCTGGATCAAGGGCTGACGTCACGCTGATGTCATGCTTGCGTCATAAAGGTATTTTCAATTGGAAAAATAACCCGATTGGAAATCCTGTGATGATGACGTCATCATGAGGTCACGCTGACGTCATAAATCGATTTTTCAGTATAAAAATAAATCTGTTAAATTCGAATTTCCGATTTTCTGATTTCAGTATTTATTTTAAACTTCAAGAGGCTATATCTTTTGCATCGTAACTCGGATTTGAGCAATTCCAGTTTCTAAAAATTTGTAAAATTGAGATCTATTTAATGGTGAATTTTATTTGATTTTTGGAATTTAATTGCTCTCTGTTTTGGTATTTATTTGCTTTTCTCCTTCGGTACGCGTAGACGTTGAATTGTGCGACGCTTGAGGAAGATCCAAAGAACTCAAGAGCAAGTTCCGAACCAGATCAGACCTATTCCAAGGCAAGTTGTGCTTTGATCATGTTGAACCCATGTTTATAAAATTGCTATGTCTGATTTACCTTATTGCATATATTTCAAATATACAACTGTTTTAAATTAGATTGGGTTTAGCTAATACACCAGATTGATCTATACCCTACCTTGTCATTGTATGCCATGATCCATTGTCACCCTAGATTGGTTAAATATAGTTGTTTAATAATTATAATCAACATTGGAGGATTAGTTCGTATTAGTTGCTTAGCCTTGCCACGTCATCACATGTGTCAGAATCATTGATAATTAATTTTGATTAATGGAATATGGAACAATGTTATGAACTTGTGTGTCATGTGGGATCACACGATGAGATTGAGTTGTTGTGGCGAGTCATGTCACGCAACGATGTTGAATTGTTGATGGCACGTGGTGCTTGATAATCAACTGGGTGATAATAATTTAGATTGGGGCAAGTGACAAGGGGCGAGGATGCCAAGGTGGGCCCGATGGGCAGAGGGTATGTGGATGTCTTGCCTTGATCACACTAAGGACTTAACTTTGCAAGCCTTTGACCTGAGTCAATCATGCAACCACATGTTTGGTATGGGCCAGCCTAGCTGAGTAAGTTGCAATGTCTTGATTTTGGTACTACCGTGGTCGGTGTGAGTTCCCGAGTTATGGTGTAATTCACATGGCGCAAGAGGGGGGCCCTGGATGTGGTAACCAGTCCCACCAGTGTTGAAACCTTAGCGGGTAGTATCCGGTTAAGCCAGAGCATTGTAAAGGCTTTGTTATAATCACTCGCCTTGGTGGTGTTTGGTTGTATCACGTGGGTAAAGTGCATAACCTCTGCAGAGTGTGAAACTATTCGGGTAGCCGTGCTCGCGGTATTGAGCAATGCTCGGGAATTACAGTTAAGGGTTAACTTAATTAATTGGACAACATGGTTGGGATGGCGGGATGCCATATGGAAGATGGAATTTGACTTAGGATTGGAAACTTGGTTTACTTAAGAAATATTGAATTTATTTATTTATTATCGTTATTTGTTTTACATTCTTTACAATCTATTTATTGTATGTGTTCATAAATGCCGCTTATTGCAAAATAGCCATGATAGCCTATCCATTGGAATAAGCCTTACATATAGATACATAGAATTGCATTCATGGCACAACTTGTTGAGTGCTTTAAGTACTCACCCTTGCCAAACAACAATAATCAACAGTTGAAGAATCTACACTGTGTTGGAAGAGGAAGTCCAGAAGACACGAGTCATTAGGGTCCGAGTCTTGTCGGTTGCTCGTGGTGAACTGATGAGCTATCTACGCTTTCTACTTTCCACGCATAATTATTAGTTTATATTTCTAGTCTTGCCCTGCGTGGCTTAATAATGTAAGTTGGTCATAAGATCATACCTTTAGATATATCAATGAATGAACTATTATTCTATTATCGTTGTGTATGATATGATATGTACCAATGTTGAGCTGTGTGCACTAGCGTTGATCCTGGTACTAGTGCGGTAAATACAGTGGGTTTGAATTAGTGGATTCGGGTCCTCACAGCTCCAAACTGCCTGAAAAGAAGTATTCATGAAATCGGCTTTCCAAATCGTTCCATAAATGGACCGAATTCGGAGGCAAGCAAGTAAACCAAGTGAACGCTGCCCCAGACAGAGACAATGGGAATAGTCTAATTTTAAGCCCGTCGGACTGGGCCGCTTCACCGCATTGTGCGATAAAGCATCCAACGTGTTCCAGGGTAGTGATAGAATCATCCCCAGAGAATTTGGCAAAGTCTGGAACTCTGAAGTTATGAGGGTAGGGCATGCGATCTATGTAATCGGGATACGGCTTTCTATAGCCGATAACCTTTCCTTTTGGTTGTATGCCGAATTGGTCCCTCAAAACGGCAGAGATCTGATCGGCCCAATTAGCATTATCGGCCATAGCAGGCCCTTGATAATATCTGTCATAATCGGCGTTTTGCCCCCCGAGTGCGAGCTCGGGTTGCCAATTATGCCGCCCGTCGGCGCGATCATACTGCTCGTGCCGATTACGTCTGACTTGAGGTTCCGGCACTGGGACAAATGGTTCTGAGTATGTTACTACCCTGTGTGGACCTGGATTTCTTAGCAAGGTGGGTTCTTGTGGGAATCTCTCGCAGCCAATCGGCTGTGAAACCGATTGGGGAAAAGCGTAGAACAGAGCCGACGGCGGTAAATTGCTTGATGCATCTAACTTAGCGGTGTCGGTATAGGCGTGGTAATGGTTCACCCCATTTAACCGAGGGTCCCTAGGTAGTATAACCGTGGGTTGTGTGGGCATCATGGTGGGGGGTGAAGTTACAGCCGATGGTTTAGGATTGGCCGTTGTGCTCTGCGTGTTTTGTGATACTGAGAAAACAGGATAATTCGGCAGAGCTTGCAATGGGTCGAGCAGACTTCCTGACGAGGCTAACTCCTGGGCTATAGATTTAACGCTATTTGCTATCATCGGCTTAAGCGTTGTTACGAGAGCTGATGATTGGTTTATCAAAGCGCAGTGCATGATCGATTAATCATAGCCGATAATTCGCTTGAGCAGCAGATATCGGCTTACTTCGCTACACCGCATCTCCTGGGCGCTGACCGCTCGGCAGGCGGATTTTTGAGTGACGCCGCGTCTAGTTTTCTGATAGCAACTTAGCATCATCTCTTCCAGCGCGGCTTTCCGAGCTTCAATTTCTTGACGTTCCTCTGCAGATAAATCGCCCATTGTTGGGACGATTATAGCCTCTCGCGTTGAGATCGATGGCGAATCGACTTCCGATGAAGACATTGCGAGTCCCACCGGCGTGCTAAGAGTGTGTTGGCGCCAAAAACTTGATGTAGGGTTTCGACAGAAGACACCGACGAACACCGGTTCGAGCGCACAATCGATTTGACTCAGAATCGACAAGGTAAAGAATATAAAATTCACGTAAAGCCGATCGTAAAGACCAATCGGCTTATACTCAATCAGCTTGAAACCGATTAAGATCAAGGTAGTAAGATAAATCTAACTAGCCGATTAAGGCTAATTAGATGATAAAGGCAGATCGATTCTGAAGAAGGCGATGCGCAACAAAATCAGAATAAATCGAACCTGGAGTGTAATTGACGAAGATCAACAATCGGCGATGCGCAACTTTATTGATCAAGATCGATTACAGAGACTAAATTACAAAAACTACTCCTAGTCGACAGGAAGGAAGAAAGTAAAAACTGGTTGATTGTATTGTGTTGATGATGTCCTCGCAGCTCGCTTCGGTCCTTCTTTTATACCTTTGGCCGATAGTGTCCTGTTACAACACGCTTCAAGCCCGTATCCGTATCGGCCATATCTTTGAACAGTTATTTTCTAAAAAATCTTGCCGTTAGCATAAATATCTTCGAACTTTCTTAACTTGTCTGTTAACGTCCATATCTTTGATTTCATTGCCGATTATGGTTTAGACTTGCCAAATTTTGGTGCAAACAGTATGACAAGCCAATTAATAACCATACATTCTTAGGGAGCTAAAGCTCAATCAATCATTCCCTGAGCATACACAGTGTATACTCAAACCAGCCTCAAGGACTCCCTTACACCGACCCATTCCACTGAAGGACAGTCACTTTATGTATCATAGGCATGGGTCGAATCAGAATATTGATTCGGTGCTTATGCTGCTTTGGCAATAGAAAATTATTTAACCAACTGGCACATATATCAAGCTCATACATTCATTCATACAAGCTCATGCAAACACAACACTTCATCAAAACATGGAGAACCCATCTTCAGCTAATTTTATAAATTTGCTAAACTCCACAAACTCAATTTCAGATCCATATGATAGAAACAACCAACAGTACCAAAGTTTCACTCCATCTCATTTTCCCATGAATTTCTCACCCCACCAACATGGCCCCAATGTCCAGCCCCACTATCCACAAAATTTTATCACTTTTAGAGTTCAACCAAGCTACCAACAGCTCCCACTAGGAAACTATCATCGCTTTCCTTACAAGGAATGTTTGGAGGGGGTATGGTCGACGGTCCATCATCACCGGTTGGTTCAATTGTATTCTTCCAAGCTGGTGTAGGAAGTGGTTCAGGGGGTGATGAATCAGCTTCTCCAACCTCTGTGCAAGCTTCTCCAATACAGAATGCACATAAATTAAACCAAGAGTATATTACCATTGAAGAATGGAGTGATTGCAATCTAGATGAGGAAAAGATAGATGGTGCAAGAATTGGTCTGAAGATGAGAATCTAGGGCTAATAAGAGCTCGGTTGAACAATTCCAATGATCCAATTGACGGCAATTCAAAGAAGTCAGAATACTATTGGAAGCAAGTTACACAAGAATACAACAAGAGTTCTCCTAAAGGGCAGAGAAGAACACCTGCGCAATGCAAGAACCATTGGAAAAGTAATACCAAATTGGTTACAAAGTTTAATGCATGTTGGTGTACAATGAGAAACAAATACGTTAGTGGCCAATCCAATGAGCAACTTATGGAAAAAGCTCATGAAGAATATAAAAAAGTAATGGAGACAGAAAGGCCCTTCCCACTAGAGTATTGGTGGAGAGTGGTGAAGGATCAGCCTAAATGGAATAGAACATATGTCATTACTGACATGAATAAGAGAAGGTAAATGCATTGGGAGCTTACACTTCTTCAAATCAAGAAGCTAACGACGCAGATGGTGCCGAACGTGGACGACTCCAACTGCAAAAGGCAGCTAAAGTGCAACGGAAGGGGAAACAGAAGAAGGCGTTGCATTGTTCTGAGGGCGGCATGTGTGAGAACCGCCCAAATTGCACTTGGTTTAATCGAGCGGCCGACTGCCCATTTAGATGAGAGCTAACATATGCTCGCACAAGAGCTAGGCACATGTTAATTCACATCTATATGACAAACAACACAGCCACAATCTCAATTAAAACAAAAGCAACTCCGGTAGTCCCCGGTATGTGTCTCAAGACGATGCCCAAGATCAATACACATACCGTTGCACAACATCTCTATCATCACACAATACATAGAGAGTGCAAGTTTTAATGTAAATTACAAGTCTTCAACATATTACAAGTCTCATACATCGAGTGTACCAAATCTGAAATTAAACTTGAGAAGCATACAAAGACAAGTCTATATGCTCTCAACCAAGGGTCACTAGCAAGAAACTATCCATGGTTTAACTAGCGAATTAGACATAGAGTACGCAGCGGATATAATCATCATAAAAGCAAAATAATAGTGGTGCCATTGCCCATAAGGCACCACTACCGCTATCTTGGCCAACCACCGACTACTCATCCCCTTCGCCGACATCGGCGGGGTAAAAATAGCCATACATGACCTCATTCTCACCTGCAAAACTCCAACAACAAACACATGAGTACGAAGGTACTCGCAAGTCTTACACGGACCATAGAGTACAAGGATAATGCATATGGTTGTAGCAAGGACATGAAAGGCCACAAGTTAAAGTAGTATTTATAAAAAGCGTAACTTGACAACTAGAGAGTAATGTGTAAGCAACCTTAGTCCTATTTGACTTCTATGGACAGCTAGCACATACCCAACATCCCTCATGAGACCATCATGTTTCACCTTCCAAGCTCATCATAAAATAACACGTGACACTACGATGATGTCCAATGAACATTAAGCTTTGCCATAACCGAGAGCGCGGCTATTCGAATAGTTCTTACACCCTGCAGGGGGGTACATCTTTACCCACACGACACGAGACCACCGACCATGCCACCCATCGATAGCAAGCGATGATTCACAGACAACCTTTCGCATACTCACCCCAAACATTTGTGCTCGTGTCTAATGTGCGGAGATGACTAGGTCCACCGGGGACACCCCTAGGCACCTCACCCACACACCAAACCCACAAGTCAAATGATCCGGGTAACTTATGGTACTTAGCTCATCCATCCCATATATGGATATGTGGTTAGTACGGAAAGTGCTTAAGACAACGGCACCAACGATCGGTCCTTAATCGACTCAAGTGGGCCTATGGCATCCGAGACTCCATTCTCGAATAACCCCAACTACCTGCCCAAGTCTCGCACTTTCACCCTTTTAAACAAGTCCTTCAAATTATCATGAATGAAACAATATTCCCTCCAATTACCATGTTTCCATCCCGCGATAATTACCAATCACTACAAATAAAAGACCATCGAAATCCCCGGATTCCATACCAAGACCTAGAGCATGGCTAAGCATCTAACGCGATCATTAGCATAAGACAAACTACCCATACTAAGAGTTATCAAGGTGTATGGTAAACAATATCAAGGAAGGGGAAATGCAACAATTAGGAGCTATTCGCGACATAGATATATAACATAAACCCACATGCATAACATCATAATATAAGTCACATGATCCAAAATATAGGAGAAATATGCTCGATGCTTGCCTTGTGTAGGAGCTGGTTCCTCCTCAAATTTCTCCTCACTCACGGTCGCCGGGTCAACCTCGTTGCTCTCCGGTACGTCGGACTCTAAACGAATGCAATGATGCAAAATTAGAATGATGCCATTGATGTAAATGCGCATGTATGAGCATGAGAAATGAAGGAGAGGAACTTCAAGAAGTAACATACAAAGTTCAGCAATAAAGAAGTTTATCGAGTTCATTTATTTGGAAGGACATCATTCAATTGAGTTATACACAATTATTAATTTACTGAAAATTACACTTTAAGAAGCGTGCAACTCAAACCACAAATCAAAAGAACGAACACTTGATAAAAGGGAAACAATATTTTCATATAAATGATCATTAGGGCTTAATATGGTCTAACTCAAATTGTTCAAAATGGTATCATTTTTGCACAGCAAGTAAGGGTATATCATACTAGGGTCATGATATTTGGTTTCGTTGAGTTTGAGGTTCGTTTGTGAAAGTTGCGGCTATTTGAACATTTTGCCGATTGCATGTTCGGACAACTAGCAAATAGACTAAACTAAAGTAAAGTATAAATATTTTTGACTAATCATAATCTATGTAATCCCACAACACATCTAAACTGGTTTCATAAGTTTTTGAGCTCATATGAACATTATTCTAACCACTTGAAGTTTGAATGTTATTAAGGTCCTAAACCAACAATATTTGGATCAAAATACATTCAAATTTAAATATTTTTACAGAAATGGAGTGCATAGGGTTGCAGTGGCTTATGGTATTTATTTCATGATTTATGGATCAAGATAAAACATACTTCCTTCATAACACCTATTTAGGCCTAGCGCCAAACTCTAATAAGAATATTTTCTTGCAAGCAACACATAACTTTTATTTCATATTCTAATTCCTCAGTTCAAAACTTAAATTTAGAAACTAATTTTACTTCATTTGGACACTCCTAGCAAAAGATATGAAAGTTTGAATGCAAAAGGCAAAAATAAAAAAATATTTGCTGGAGGTGGATTCGAACTCAGGTCACTGGACTGAAACTCAGAGCGTTGAACCAGTGAGCTAGCGTGTTACTTGTGATAAGGAAATGCACAAAAATACTTGAGTCTAGTTACACAAACCCTATAGATCTAGGAAAACAGGTACATGTTCCATGAGCATACATATTTTTCTGTTAAAGAGCACTGAAATATGAAGCTAACAAAATTGGTCTCACATTATTTGAAGTTTATATGAATTTTCTATGGATTTTACAAGTTTTGAAATGTTTATGTACTAACAACACTAACACGATTATCTAGTCGATACTGTTCTTCTTCTTCACTGGGACATGACGCAGAGCGAGGAAACTGTATAGCCACCGGGCTGAAAAGAAAAGGGCAGCAAGCTTCACCGTGAGGCTCCTCAGCGTGGGGAGGCGCGAAACGGCGGCGCAGCAGCAGAGGGCCCGCTAGTCTGCCGAGTCTTGCGCCGAGGAGGACGCCAGGGACTCGGCTGGGTTTGAGCTGCAGGCTAAACGGAGGAGCAATGTCAGGGAGCCGAACAAGTCTCACAGCAAGATAGGTTGGCAGAAGAGCTCACCGGCGAGAGTATTATCGCATGCACGGCTCGCCTGTGTTGCTTTGGCTCTGGCAAGCTCGCAGCAGAGGGAAGCAATCACACGGCGAGCAAGAGGAGCTGCGAGGCTGCTTCTTCGGCTTATAGGCGAGGCAAGCAAGGTAGGAAGAGTTGGCAGGAGAGGGAGCTCACGAGGCTAGCCAGTGGCGTCCGCGTGGTAGCAACACCCTGTCGAGGCAACGCATCGCCGAGACGCTGGTTGGGCAAAGAATAAGAATGAAGAGAAGCGACAACGACCTGCCGAGTCAGTGCGTGGCCGAGGCGCCGGTTGGGCAGAAGCGCGGCGCCTGCTTCGCTTGAGTTGGGACAGAGAGGAGGTGGGGGATGACAGGTGGGACCAAGAAGAGAAACTTGAGAATGGATGTATCCTTGGGTTTGGGCTGTGACAGCATGTCAAATGGAAATGTGGTAGATTTTAATGATCTTCAGTTGCGAAATTCGTAGGCACTTGAAAAAATGGCAGCAGCTGCAAAAGAACATGCTAAAGCCATCTCTGTGAAAGATGAAGCCAATAAAGAGAAGGTCAAGGTAGATAAACTGAAGAATTACCACGATCTAGTGGCGGTTAATACTACAAATTACAATGAATCACAGAAGGCGCGTCATGAATAAGTGCTAGATTTCTTAGCTCAGGACTTGTTTAGTCCTCCAGGTAATTAGACTAGATGTAGTTGTCAAGGCAAAAATGTATTTTCGTACTTGTTGTGTTGGTATTGTAGGCTTTCTACTTGTAGCTTAGATATGTAAGATGAATCAGTGTACCATAATCCAGCTATGTAAGATGCATCGATGTACCACAATCCAACTATGTAAGATGGATTGATGTAATCAAGGCTGTTTCGCCTGCAATGTAAATAAAATAAATAGTAATCTACCTTTGAAGAGATAAAAGATGTGATTGTTTGGTCATAAAGCGGTCATATGTCAGTCGGATTGCCTCAGCCACCACACGGGACAATTTGTTGACCTGCAAAGGAACATTAAAGTCACATAAGAACACAATGTAATCCAGAGAAAAAAGAATAAACATAAGAACATAATATAATCTAGTGAACTTGATGTATAAGAATGCTAGAATCTCTTGTGCAGTACAGGATGATAGAAAAGGTAATAGTGCTAGTAATAAAGAAGTCATTTAATAAGCCAACTAGCCGTTAGAGGAAGAAGATTCATTCCATTAGACCCCAACAATCACTCATACCGTAGCTTCTATGGGATAACCCAGGGTTATCAGTTTATTTAAAAGATTAATTAAACAATAAAAGTGATTAGGCAGGATAATAAAATGTATGGATTAGAGAGTGTCGTCAATCCCGCAGTGAACGGTATCGCTCATCGAGGTACCCAACCTATCCGGGTCCCAGGCAGGCACCTCTCGCTAGTTTTCGGGTTCATTATTCGGCGCTTAGAACTTACCTGGTACGGTATGCGGGTACCGTTAGTAAAAATGGTGGATAAGGACCATAATGCCCTTAGGACCCATAGGGCGCAGTAAAAACCTAAGGGTCATAAGGTAAAATGGCATGAGGGGAGGTGAATAAAAGCCAGTGAAGTGCCAGCCGAATGCCCAACCAGAGCCAACCTAGACATTCCTATCTTCCATTGTCTCACACACAAACCAAAGCACTAAGCCAAAGCATCCAATGACCGTGTTCATCCAAGAACACAAGAACCAGCTAACCAACAACCAAAGCAAGATCAAGCCACCAGAAGGAGGAGGTGAGTAGGAGCCCAGAAGAGGAGGTGGCGGTAGCTTCCAGAAGTGAAGGGAGGAGGATCTCCAGAAGTGAAGAGGGAGACATCCTGAAGCAAAAAAGACCAGCCCAAGCTCCTTCTTCACCAGGACCACCTCATCCACCCCATTGCTTAGCCCCCAATCATCCCAGGTGCATTTTGCCCTCATCCCAGTAGTAGCAACAGTACCTGTTCTTATATGCAAGTGGTAGATCAGGGTAGAGGCTAGACAATGGGGTACTGTAGGAGGTAGATCGGATTATCTCTGAGGTTCTCAGTCGTCGGGATAGCAATAGGGCTAGTGTAGTATCAGTTCTTTCTCATAAATAGATCGAACATCCCAACGTGCATCATAGATCCCCATCCTTTTCTCTTTAGCAGCATCAGTAAAGCAAGCAAGCAAAAATGCATAAAAAACCGAAATGGGTAGAACCCTAGCTTAGTGTTGCAGGTAGAATAGGGCAGCAGGAGTAGATGCAACCATGGCCGACAGTGCCATGGAGGGGAGGGAGGCAGCCGGATAGCGCACTAGAGCCATGGGCCGAGCAAGCCTCCGTTGGTCGGAGGGCAGGCGATCGAGCCGAGTCGCAGCCGCCATCAGTGCCGCGCGTGCCAAGGGCGACAGGGCGAAGGCCTTGTGGGCCAAGACTGCAGAGCAAGATCACGCAAAGCCAGCCCAGGCGAGCTGGCCAAGGGCCGAGGTCAAGCCAACACGGGAGAAGGAAGAATAGGGGAAGGGAGAGGGCGCCAGGGTGAGTCGTGGCCAGGAGAAATGGCGTTGGGGAAAGAAGCTAGCAGGTGGGGAGTAGAGCGCAAGAGGTAGGAGAGGTAGAGGGAGAAAGGCAGCCATGCGCTCGGCTAGGAGAAGAAGAGGGAGGTGATAGAACCAAGAAGCCAGAGGCTTCGGCTGAACCAAAGAGCAGAGGCAGAGAAAGAAACAAGAGGGCAGGGGAGGAAAAAGAAAAGGAGAGAGAAGAAGAAAAAAGAGAAGGAAAAGGAAAAAAAATAAGAAAATAGAAAAAGGTGGAGAAGTAGAAAAAAATAAAACCTATTTCGCGGACCGCATCGGTTTGTGATCGACTTGTGGATCGCTTAAAATCTGATAATTGGTATAACTTAATTCGCGCTGAAATAAAATTTGAACAGCATATCAGAAAATCGGTTGGACACCCAATTAAAATGATCCACATTAAATGCCTTAGTATATGTTATGTTTTCAGGTCTCGACCTGAACTGCCCTGCCAATCAGAACCCACCTACGGGCGAGGCCGAACCTTTCGGTTTTATTCTAGGCAAGAACCTTTGATCATCTTTAATTAAATGTCTTCGATGCTTTTGGTATGATTAAATATATCATCACTGCATCAAAACTTATATTTTTGCAATTTGAAATGTTAACTGGAGATGGATAGAAAGTGCTGAGATTAAAGTTGATGAAATGGTATTGTTATGTTGAAATGGTATGGTGAGGTTGCAATTGCTAATGTGGTGTTGAAAATGGTGAAAATGTTATTAGGTTGTCCACGAATGGAGTCGTGGACGTGTTAATAGTGATTATTATGGTGGGTAGAGGGCGCCAAGGAAAGAGGCGGGAGATACCCTATGCTGGTGGGGCCCTCTACATAAGTTATAATATAAGGTCAAACACCTACACTCGGGCAATGAGCCGTATTTTCAGTGTCAACCATAACGATATGAATCGTTGTCAGAAAAGGTTGTTCTAAGAAAGTAATATGATTTCCACATTGGGTAAGTGTATTAAAGCTTGGCTGGGAAATGCCGGTATAACCCAGTTTGACGGTGTATGGAAGGTATTGGGAGTGAGAAGTTGTGAATAGAATGGTTGAGGGCAGTATATTTGAAGCCCGGAGGAGTACTGCTGGGGTACCAGAGTACAACTGTAATTGCCAGTGGTGAGAGGAAATCACCCTCGAATACAAGGTTGGAGATCTAGTACTGGATTAGAGATAAACGTTCTAGAGCCTCATATGTTTTGGGGCCATTATGGGTAAAGTGATACAAACTTGTGCAGGGTCAAAATCTTGAATTCAGGTCTGTCTTCTGGATGGGAGGCTACGAAAGTTAATTCTGCCTCATATACGGGTGTTAGTAGTTGAATTTCAATAATTAAAATTTGCCAATCCTTAAAAAAAAATTCAAACTCTAGTTTCTGTAAAAAAAATGGAGTTGGAGGGTAGGAATTGGTGTTGGTGGAGAGAAAAACTCATATTGCATCTTGTGATATAATGCTTACTAAGTACTTTGTACTCACTCTTGTATTTCCCCCTTCTTCTAGAAGGTGAGCTCGATGGATCGATGTTTGAGGCCTGCAATGAGGCTTATTCACAGGATCAGTTCCAGGGTTATCAGGAGGATCCCTCTGAGGGCTATTACTACTCCGACTACTACCAGGAGGGCTAGAAGCTTCTATAGGTCTTATTATGCTCCTAGGAGGTATTTAGTGTGTATAAGCAGTAGTGTTATCTTTTGTTGTACCGGGATAGATGTAATATTATGTAATGAATATATAGCCCAACGTGGCTTGAATTGAATATATTTTCAGTCAGTCTCTAATTATTGTTCTGCTGTAACACTTTGAACACAGCATAGTAGTCGATAAAGCACCAGATGTTCTGATGTTTTGCCGGCGGTTGTGCCAAGATCCACGTAATTAGCTTAGGGTAATGACTGTGTTACTGTCGCTACCTTGGGTTAATTATACGGGTCGCACATTCTACTTGCACCATTTTCAGTAAGAAACAAGTCTTCTTTCCAAAAATGTCCACATAATCAAACTCCCAACAAAAGCATTCCGAAGATTGTGATGTTGATATTATCCCTTTCAACTTTATTTGGGACTTCATCATTGATCCAATTGAATCTCAGATCGAAGAGCAAATTCAAGCTCAAATTGAAGCGCAACAACGAGGTACATCTAATCAGTATAGAAGTTTTTCTCAAAGGCACATTGAAAGAAATTTTGAAGCCACTCAGGACTGGTTGATGCTTACTATTTCTTAGAAAATCCAGTGTACAATGATAACCAGTTTCGTCGAAGGTTTCGTATGAGATGGCATCTATTTGTACACATTGTGCAAACCCTTAGTTATTGGTCTCCAAATTTTCGTCAAAGGAGCGATGCCTTTGGCAAGGTTGGCTATTCACCCTTGCACAAGTGCACCACTTCCATGAATATGTTGGCATGTGGAACCTATGCTGATTTGTTTGATGAAAATTTACGAATTGCTGCAACCATTACAACTGAGTGCATGACCAATTTATGCAAAGGTGTCATTGACAAGTTTGGGCAGAAATACCTAAGAAGGCCAGTTAATGAAGACATTCAGCCGCTGCTTCAAGTTGGGGAGCTCGTGGGTTCCCTGGCATGTTGGGAAGTAACGATTGTATGCATTGGGAGTGGAAAAACTGTCTAGTGGCATGGAAGGGATAGTTTACCCGTGGTGATTATAAAGTAGCAACTATCATGCTCAAAGCCATTGCCTCATATGACCTTTTGGATATGGCATGCATTTTTTTGGGTCGAACAATGATATTAATGTGTTAAACCAATCAACTTTGTTCACATAAATGTTACAAGCAAGAGCTCTGAAGGTTCAATTTATGGTCAATAGCAATGAGTATAAAATGGGGTACCACCTAGCAAATGGTATTTATCCAAAGTGAGCAACATTTGTGTCGGTACCCGGATTTACGAATCCAAAACCCTCTATGTATACTGCACTAATTCAAAATCACTCCAGTGCACACAGTGGCAACATAGATGAAATACCATACCATACAATGAATTAACTAAGAAGGTAGCAAATTATTAGTAAATAAAGCAACGACCTTATTGTCAAAGTTTACACTACTATACCTTAAGGGCTTAAGAAACAAATAAACTATTACAGCGAAAATAAAATAACTTGGGCCCTTCAACATGCCACAGACAATCGTCTGGGGAATGCCTTCCTAGTTCACGTAGTCTTCACAGTACTCCTCCTCATAGAGCTTTGTATTTCCTAGTCCATCCTCAGCAACTGATCAACAAAGATGTATAGTCGTGAGTACAAAACGTACTCAGCAAGCCGTAGGAAAATAATGCAATATATTCACGCAAGGATTAACAAAGGATAGTCATATGGTTCTTTTGTAGAAAACAATAACTTGAGTTTAAATACAATAAATAGATTCAAAGCATATTTATAAAAAAGATAGTAAATAACTGGTAAATCAATGGTAGACAACATAAACATAATGGTGTGGAATATAAGAACCCAGGTGTCTTCATAACCGGCCCAGAAATGCCTGAGGGAGATACAGGGCCGGATGGAAGGCCCAGGGATAAGCTCCACACCAAGCCTTGCTGCCGTGCGCAAGAGGATACATCCTAGAGACAGTTGAACATATATTTAGATATAAAAGATATGATTGTAATCCGAGTTGTTAGCAGGGTAGATAAAGATGTAAACTCTATCCTGTAACCGATTAGAATCTAATAACCGATCGGGACTCTGTAAACCACCCCACCCCCATTATAAAGGAAGAGGGCGGGTAACAACAGAGAGATGAGCAATCTTAGATCCAAGAGATCCAAATAATCCCAGCACACAGGATTAGGGTATTACCTCCTCCGTCGAGGGCCTGAACCTGTCTAAACCCTTGTCTTGTGTGACCTTCGAGTTTGAGATCTAGCACGTGCCCCATAAATTCATTAACGACCACAAAATTCGACAGTTGGCGCGCCAGGTAGGGGAAGCGCTATAATCTTCTCCTACAGACTCGATGGCAGCAACCAGCGGAATCAACACCACCTTCATCTCCGGCCAGGCTTTCCGCTTTGGAAGCCTGGACTTCGTCGCAGATGCACCCGGAGAACTTATCTGCCTAGATCTAAACCAGATCCAATCTGGTAAAGATCAGGCCGATCCATCTCAGGTACACCACTCTGACTCAGCCATCAAACCAATCGGCGCCGTGAGGAATTGCTACAATCTTCGTGGCATCTTCGCAATAGAAGAGCAAAAAATCGATCTCCAACGCCAGCAAGAGATTTAAGAAGATGCGGAGGAAGATCGCCTTCTTCGTAAGGGTAAGGAGGCACAAGCGCGATAGCTTCGATCTCGTGGCCGCAATGTCCATGAGGACTTCCTACAATCCAGGTTGGGAGACCAAGCTGTCTTCCACACACCGCTGCAGAACGTCGTCGCCTCCAAGACACTTCTCGACACGCTGGACCCGATGATTGCATCTGATAGCCCGACTGCCCCGATCGTGGCCCAGATCAAGGCCATGGTGACGGCGGCAGTGATTCAGCAAAATCAGGAAAAGCCGGTAGGAGAAACGCACTCACACTCCCACGCAGCTACTCGCGTCACTAGCAGTCGAACTGCAACCAGTAGGAGTACCGACAGTCGGCGCCCCTCACAACCAGTCGGAGACGCCCGCCAGAATCTTAACCGCGACCTCCGTCGAGACATCACTGCCATAAGGCAAGAGCGGGACGAAGAAGATCGACGCTGGCGCTACGATGACTACGAACACTTCGGTACCGACCACGATCGACGAAGTGATCAACGGTACGACGACTACAACAACCATGGAGATCATCATCGCCGGGGTCGGAGCGACAACGACGATCACTGAGTCATGGGCTCGCCGCGCCGAACTCCACCCCGACGCGATGATGACAATCGCCGAGCCAGAGGCTCGCCTCGCCGGACTCCCCCTCATCATGATGACAGATCCATCGATGGAATCCGAGCGTTCACTTCTCGGTTACGCCGAGTAGTATGGCCCGAAGGTTTCAACCCCAAGGGCATCGTTAAGTTTGACGGGATCGAGATCCGAAGCTTGGCCGCAGTCTATGCCCCGCGCAAAAGCGGTGAGGCAATCAAAACGTGATGGCAAATTATCTGCCAGTCAATCTCACCGCTTCAACTCAATCATGGCTTACAGGACTTCCTGTGAACTCGGTGGACTCCTGGAGCGATCTTTGCGAGCAATTTATTGCGAACTTTCAAGGAACCTACGAGAGGCCAGACACCCCGTGGGACCTATATCAGCTTCACCAGAAGAAAGACGAGACGCTGAGAGATTTCATCCGGCGTTTCATGCAGAAGAAAACACCATCAGGGATGTATCTGATGCAGTGGTGGTAGCAGCCTTTCAGAAAGGGGTTAGCGATCCCGATCTAATCAAGAAAATGTCCAGGAAACCACCGGCCTCCGTAAAGGAGATGTTTGCGTTGGTCGACCGCTATGCCATGGCCTCAGACGCCCTGGCCGAGCGCCAAGAAGATCGCCCGCAACAGAAGAACAAAGGCGACAAGCCCGAGTCCTCCAAGCACAAAGATAAAAAGCGGAAAGGCGGAAAGACGAGGAGCTAGTTGCGGTAACAGAGTGCAACCGGTCTCGAGCCACACGGAGGGAGGCACCTGATTATAGTACTGTCATGGATGCGATCTATCCTTTCCACCCTAAGGGAAAGCACGCCGCCAAATACTGCTTTACCCTGAAGCGTTTTGCGCGTGAAAGCAACAAGCAACCGGCTCAACAAGGATGAGGTCGCCAAGAAGAAAGACCCTCCGGCGAGGACGACACAAGAGCCCGAGCACGAGCTGAACTACATATACGGGGGCTCCACCAGATACGAGTCCAAGCGGAAGCAAAAGCTTACCGCTCGGGATATCAATGCGGTGGAACCGGCAATCCCCCAGTATCTAAAGTGGTCTGAAGTCCCGATCACCTTCGACTGCTTGGATCACCCCAACCGAGTTCTACATCTGGGTAAGTATCCTCTAGTACTCGACCCTGTTATTCGCAATGTAAAGCTCAGGAAATTCTTGATCGATGGAGGGAGTAGACTCAACGTCTTGTTCACCAAAACCTTAAACGACATGAACGTCCCCCGCTTCGAGCTAAGGCCGAGCTCATAGCCGTTCCAAGGGGTGATCCCTGGGGCGTCTTCGTTTCCACTCGGGCAAATTGTTTTGCCCATCACCTTCGGTACCAAAGACAACTATCGGACCGAGTATATAAATTTTGAGGTAGCGGATTTCGAGACAGCATATCACGCTATCTTGGGAAGGCCCGGTCTGGCTCGGTCCATGGCCGTCCCGCACTACACCTATTTGGTGATGAAGATGCCGGAACCCAAAAGCGTCATCACGGTTCGCAGTGACATCAAACGATCTTTGGAATGCGACCGAGAGAACTATGAACTCGCCGAGCTGCAGGAGGCAACCGCCGAGAGGAAGAATATCCAGGCAGAGGCTGCCACATTGCAGGAAGAAGGTGATATCCCATCCAAGAAGCAGGCCACGTCAAGAATAAAGTCCGGCGAAGGAAACAAGAGAATTATTCTCGACTCATCCGACCCATCCAAAATGACTCTGATCGGGATAGGGCTCGAGGATAAATAGGAAGGCATGCTCGTCACCTTCCTCCAGGCTAACAAGGACATCTTTGCCGGGTGTCCCTAGGGAGGTGATCGAGCATTCTCTACACTTGATGAAAAGGCAAAGCCAATCAAGCAAAGACTCCGGCGGTTCGCTCCAGATCGTCGGAACGCCATCAAGCAGGAGATCACCAAGCTATTTGCTACAGGTTTTATCAAAAAAGTGTATCATCCCGACTGGTTGGCGAACCCTGTACTAGTTCAGAAGAAGAATAAAACTTGGCGCATGTGCGTTGACTATACCGATCTCAACAAGGCATGTCCGAAGGATCCATTCGGGCTACCTCGAATTGATCAGGTGGTTGATTCAACCACCGGGTGCGAGATCCTGAGTTTTCTCGATGCCTATTTAGGGTACCACCAGATTCGCCTAAAGGTGGAAGACCATATCAAGACTTCATTCATCACGCCCTTTGGGGCCTTTTGCTATACCACGATGGCGTTCGGATTGAAAAATGCTTGTGCAACGTATCAACGCGCAATACAGCGGTGTTTTCACGCCCAACTCGGACGCAATGTGGAGGCATACGTGGATGATGTCGTGGTAAAGACTCGGGAGAGGAAGGACCTTATCGCCGACCTAACCGAGATGTTCAAAAGTCTAAGGACTTTCAGCATGAAGCTTAATCCCGAGAAGTGTGTTTTTAGAGTATCTTCAGGAAAACTACTCAGGTTTATCGTATCCCAACGAGGCATTGAGGCTAACCCAGAAAAGATCAAAGCCATATTAAATATGGAACCGCCGACTTGCCAAAAGGACGTCCAGAAGCTCACGGGTGCATGGCCGCACTCAGCAGATTTATTTCCCGACTGGGTATGCGAGGTATGCCATTCTTTAAACTTCTCAAGAAGCAGGACAAGTTCCAGTGGATGCCCGAGGCACAGCAAGCGTTCAAAGATTTGAAGACCTTCTTAACGACACCCCCGGTCTTGGTTTCACCAATGCCAGGGGAACCTCTGTTACTTTACATCGCGGCAACGACTCATGTAGTCAGCGCTGCAATCATCGTAGAAAGGGAGGAGCCGGGTCACGTGCAGAAGGTCCAACACCCGATCTATTTCATCAGCGAGGTCCTGAGTGAATCTAAGGTGCGGTATCCACAAGTGCAAAAATTATTATACGCCGTACTTCTTACATCTCGCAAACTCAAGCACTACTTCCAAGAGCATACTGTTTCGGTGGTCACATCCTTCCCAATAGGAGATATAATTCACAACCAGGAGACCACTGGGATAATTGCAAAGTGGGCAGTCGAGCTTGGAGCCTTTGATATCCTATTCAAGCCACGCACAGCCATCAAGTCTCAAGCGCTCGCCGACTTTACTGCCGAGTGGACAGAACTTCAAAACCCGGCGGTCGTCAAGGAACTCGAGTACTGGATGATGTATTTCGATGGTTCCCTCATGCTCAGCGGCGCGGGAGCTGGTATAGTGCTCATATCACCAAGTGGGGAACGGTTGAGGTACGTTCTTCAAATACTTTTTCCCGCGTCGAACAACGCCGCCGAGTACGAGGCACTCATCCATAGGCTCCGTATCGCCATATTGCTCAGTATCCGACGTTTGACGATTCGCGGAGATTCAATGCTCGTGATCAATCAGGTGCAAAAAGAATGATCCTGCATCGAAGACAACATGGCTGCCTATTGCCAGGAGGTACGCAAGCTAGAAGACAACTTTGACGGCTTGGAACTTGTTCATGTGCTCCGTCGGGACAATGAAGCGGCCGACGAGCTAGCAAAAATGGGAGCCGACCGGACCACAGTGCCCGTGGGAGTATTCGTCGAAGAAATTCATAAGCCCACAATAAACACTTAGCCAAAGTCAGACATCCCAGTGGAGAAGAACATGGAGGCGGAAGTCTTGATCATTACCCCCGATTGGACAGCTCCGTATCTGGACTATTTGACGAAGGACGAGCTACCAAAAGACCGCACGCAGGCCGAGCGAATAATGCGCCGAAGCAAGAGCTATGTGATAATCAGGGAAGAACTCTATCACAAGAGTTCCTCTGGTGCACTACGCCAGTGCATATCAGAACAAGAAGGAAGAGACATTCTCAAAGAAATCCACTCAGGAATTTGCGGGAATCACGTGGCGTCAACAACCCTAGTCGGTAAGGCTTATCGTCAAGGATTTTTTCGGCTGACTGCTGTCACTGATGCAGAGGACATCGTCCGGACATGCGAAGGATGTCAATTCTTTGCGCGACAAGTGAACAAACCGGCATAGGAACTACATACCATCCCAATCACCTAGCCATTTGCGGTCTGGGGGCTTGACATGGTGGGACCTTTGAAGAAGGCTCAAGGTGGTTATACTCATCTCTTCGTGGTCGTCGATAAATTCACCAAATGGATTGAGGCCAAGCTAGTCACCACAATCACAGCCGCAAAGGCCAAAGAATTCTTCCATGAAATCGTGGTTAGATTCAGCGTACCGAAACGAATCATCACGGATAATGGAACCCAATTCAAAGGTGGCATATTTCAAGACTGGTGCGGTGAACTCGGCATAAAGATTTGCTTCGCAACAATAGCACACCCCCAAAGCAATGGGCAGGTCGAACGAGCCAACGGCATGGTGCTACAAGGCCTAAAGGCAAGGATTTTTGTAGGATCGATATATACTAAACTAGCAATCAGAGGGGTGAATGATTGCGCAGAAGCTAAAAATAAATTTTTGATCTACTAAAAATTCACCCCAATTCGGACTCAAATAATTGCTTCGTATTCAACAAAACAGGGTTAGATGCATTCGGTAAATCGCTAATTCCCTGAGATCCAACTATCGGATTGACCTGAAATTTGAACTATAGAAACTATTGCAATACGCATCTAACAAAAAAAGAACCCGCTCGAACGGACCTACGGATCAAAAGTTATTAACCTCGCAAACATGCTGTTACAGATTATGACGAGAAATGATCTAACCCTAATTCCGTGATTAATCACAATCTACAAAAGATTAACCAACGAAACTTTGAGAGACACTAAGTTAATGTCCTAGGAAGGTTTTGGATGGATCAAATCAAGAATAAACTCAAAGAATCAATATAAACAGTGAATCAATCTAAGAGAACCAGCACAGGAAGAGAACAGAAACCGATTAAGGCGTGCTGAACAGTAGCCACGCAATCACTGTAGCATCGTGGATACTGTCGCACCGCGTGACGATTTCGGTTCATGCATTTGGCTGGGTGAGGAAAATCTAATTCTTTATTTCTTCTTGTGTAGTCTGTTTACAGTACTCCAAATAAAAGAGTACAAACCCTAATACCTAACTCTCTCATCTAAACAGAGACATCCTCTCCTATTTATAATGAGCAACGATTCGCATGCATGTCCACCTGGCCCAATACATGCAAACTACCCAAAATTCACACATGCACGCGTACGGCCCACCTGCCGCACTCACGTGACTAACCAGCCTTTATATGCACCGTTCTCTAGCCCGAGCGTCCCGCATGACATCCTTGACCACTAGGACCTCAGTTCCTCCCTGAACCTAGTCCCGAACCTCAGTTCCTCCATGAACCTAGTTCCGGTCCCGTCATCGACCACGTTCGCCCTCAAGCAACACCTGCACATGAATAAACAAGAAACAATTCCGAGCACAAGTCCACGATTTGACTCAACATCAGTCTATGCAACCACTCACACGAGCGCATTGCATTAAGCAAAACTATTACCATGCTATCACAAGCATATCAAGTAAACATCTAAAACAGCACATGCAAAAGAACCACATATGCCATGAGCACAACCACTTTGCAATGCCAATTTCATCACTAAGCCAATTTTTCAGCACATGATCTCACAATCTCCCCCTTGATGAAAACATTGGCAACACCACTTAGAATTGGACATTTGCATTCACCTCACAAGAAAAGTTTTTGAAATCAAAAAGTTTTAAAATCAAAAGCCAAAGTGAAAAACACAAAATCTCCCCCTTTGACAAATATGCAAAGTGAAAAACTCCCCTTAGGTGAAAATAAGAAAAATCTCCCCCTAAGAAGAAAAATGTGAGCGAATAAATGAATACCACTTATACAAGAACATGTACATGTCTAAAGCATATATAAAGTTCTCCAAAAAAACTCCTCCAAAATTCTCTTAAGTGGCAAAATTCTCCCCCTTTGACAATGGATTCATCAAGAATACAAAAAAGAGAAAACAAAATATTTTTGTTTGTTTTTAGTTTTTCATTTTCTTTATGTAATGAGCATTATAAGTCATCCACAAATGTAGCAAATTCATCACCAAGCCATGCTATCAAAAATACTTGCACCCTCAAATCTACACAAAGACAATGTAGAGTAAGCATAACTAGAAATCAAGTACTGTTAACAATTTATTGCATGGCATGATCTCCCTTCCTCAACAATCTCAAAACCTAAAAACATTGAATTTTTGTGCACTTTATTTATGCTTGAAAAACTAATTCATTGATTGATTGCAACAATAACAGTTGCAAGGAATTATATGCACCATCAGCCTTACTTTTCAACCATGCCAAGCCTCATTGCATAAGCTTAAGGTTTCATGGTTTTGGTCACACACAACCTCTTCCAAGTTCATATCAAAGTGCAATGATAAGCAATCTCGTAAATAAGAAGTGCGATAGTACATAACCTTGATCTTGCATTTATCAACAATCACTCTTTGAGCTTTAGCTCTTAACTTTGACAAATTTCATATTTAGCATTTTTTTAGCAGGATCAAGATAGCCAAGAAAGTTCAACCATGACAAGATTTAATTCAAGTTGTCATTCCAATTAAATAGTCATGACATAAACTACACCAATATGCATAAATATGAAGTTGCAAAGACCTTGTAGCATAAACATGGCTTCAAATGACATATGTATATCAAATACAATGCTCATTACTTTTTTCATTATGTTTTTCGTTTTTCATTTAAGAAACACACAAAATAAAAAGTATGTTACAAAATATTACAAAGTTTTCACAAACTCCCCCTCAAAACAAACCTCTTAAAAACTTTCTTCAAAATTGTCACCCAATAGGATTAATTTTATAAACAAAAGTCTGAAAGAACAATCCTCCCAATAGGGCAAACGAAAGAAATTTTCACCAAAAGTCCATTAACTCCCCCTCAAATGAATAACCAATGAAATCAAAAGAGAGGTGATGATATACATGTGTTTGAGTTATCATGGTATGTTCAGTTAAGCATAAGCATGAATCATGATAAATACATATTAAGCATAAAAAGGCATGATATAAGATATAACATAATTGAACATGCCATGGGATACATATGAGCATATAAGCAAACATCTCATCTCATACCACAATTAGATATCAGTGAATATAAAAAATATGAGTGTATAAAATAGCTCACAAAGTAGGTGAAGAATTATTGCACATGCCTCTTGAAAGCCATCTCAAGGGTGAGAACCATCCAAGTCTTGATCACATCTTGCAAAAGATCAAGATCCACTAAGTTTCTGTTCTCCAACCCGCATCTGAAAAACCTACATAGCACTAGAAGATGTCGAGGCCTCGGTACTGGGGTTAGAAATAAAGCATTTTGGAATCCAATCTCGAGACACACGACACAAAGAGAGGCACAACACGAGTATTCTTATGCACAGAATCAGATTTGCCCTTTCCCGTGTTTCTAGCAACAAAAGGTGTTCGCATCACCCTAGGCACATAATGAGGAGTAAAGCGTGCCTGTCTGAAATTAGACCTAGCCTTTTCTTTCTTTTGTTGTTTGGCTAGTCTAAAGCAAAAATCTACTAAGTGTCCATCTCAACCACAATGAGTGCAAGTGTACTTAACACGATGTTTAGCTTTAGAAGTAGAAGCAACATTTGTATTCATTATAGTAGAAGATAAAACTCTAGCAGACTTAAAAACAGTTTTTTTAGGCTCATTAACAATTTCAAATTTTCCACTTTCAAGTGACTTAACAACGGTGGGAGCATGTGATTTATGATGAGCATAAGAATCAAAACCTAAACCTTTGTTGTGAATGCTAACCCTTGATTGATCCAAAATCATGTTTAGGTTTTTCTTTCCTTTAGTGAAACGTTCTAAAGATTTTTCCAAGTAATCAACCTTTCGAGAAAGAGTTAAACAATTATTACAAGGAACGTCCACTTTTCCTTTTTGCTAGCGACAAGTTGAGCATGAAAGAACATCATGTGTGAGCAAAATCATTTGTCATTTGAGAAACTCTAGCATTAGCATCATGCAACTTCAATTCAAGAATTGAACATTTAGAACAAGAAGTTGATTCATCCAATTCAGAAGTAGAGCAACTAGCATCTTTAATTTTTTTGCAATTCAAAGCAACAAGTTTCTTATTCTTCTCAATTTCATCTCTAAGCTTATCAAGAGTTGAAGCATGAACATTTCTTACAGAAGTGAATTCAGAATAAATTAAATCATATGATTTGCAAGAGTCATCATCGGGAATCAAAGTTTTAAGTCTTGCAATTTCAGAATTAAGAGATTCAATCAAAACATCATGTTTCTTAATTTTCTTGTTTCTTTTCTCTAAAAGCATACCAAGATGAACAACAGCATTTTAAAGCTCATCGTAAGAAGGATTTACCTCGTTTCCCTCACTGTCAAGTTCATCTTCGGTTGAGCTGTCCATACTTGCCATGAGACACAAGCTCGTCAAGTCTTGTCTCGTCTTACCTTTGGATATTGTATCTTCATCACTGCTTTCAGAGTCTACATTACTCAAGTTGACTTGTTCAAGTGCTGAAAGAACTCGACGCACAACTTTGCTATTTAGGAAGCTCCTTTTCTTCTTGTCATTGAATGGACGCTTGTACTTTGTCTCTTTCTCCTCCTTCGATGATTTACCTGCAAGTTTAGGACAATTTGAACGAATGTGGTTGAGATCACCACACTCATAGCATCTTGGAGGGCCACCACCAACTCTCTTCCTCATTCTCACATTCTGCAAAACTTTATTAAAACGAGAAGAGAGTGATGCCAAGTCTTCTTCTGAAAATTCCTCAATCTGTTCATCGGTTAGTGAAGACAAGAAAGACAAAGCTAAACTTGAAGAAGCATTATTATGAGACATGCTAGATTGGGAGGTCAAAGCAATTGATTTATGATCATTCTTCCTAGCAAGAACATCCAATTCATGAGTTTTTAATTTAGAGAAAAGAACATCTAAAGTAAGTGTACTCATGATGATTGATTCTCTAATGGATGTAACTTTCATCTCCCAAATAGACATGTCTAATGCACCAAGCAATTGTCTAGCATTAGCAAAGATCGCCATAGCTAACTCCAACAAAGATGTAAATTGCTAAGAATCTTATTGAAACGTGCAAAGAAATCATCTAGCGACTCACCGCCATCTCAAATCGCATGTATTCTTTCTTATATATATCCTGACGAACCTCTTTGACAGTGTTAGAACCCTCATGATAATCACAAAGAGATTTCCATACCTCATATGCGGATCGAAGATGAACCACTCGATCGAAGTCGCTATGTCCCAAGCCCTGGATGATCAAGTTGCGCGCCTTGCTGTTTGCTTCAACATGTGCGCGATTGGCGTCGTTGACGTTGTCGTTCTCAGGAACTTCGTACAGCTTGTAAACCTTGTCCCAAACTGTGAAGCCCTGCGCTTGGATGTACGCCTCCATCTTGGCCTTCCAAAACTGAAAATCAACACCATCGAACACGCACGGTTTTGTCGAATAACGATCCATTGATCTAATCACCGGTTAAGATAAATTAGAAAAACTGTGCTCTGATACCACTTGTAGGATCGATATATACTAAACTAGCAATCAGAGGGGGGTGAATGATTGCACGGAAGCTAAAATTAAATTTTTGATCTACTAAAAATTCACCCCAATTCGGACTCAAATAATTGCTTCGTATTCAACAAAACAGAGTTAGATGCATTCGGTAAATCGCTAATTCCCTGATATCCAATTGTCGGATTGACCTAAAATTTGAACTGTAGAAACTATATTTCAATACGCATCTAACAAAAAAAGAATCAGCTCGATATAACCTACGGATCAAAAGTTTTTAACCTCGCAAGCATGCTGTTACAGATTATGACGAGAACTGATCTAACCCTAATTCCGTGATTAATCACAATCTACAAAAGATTAACCAACGAAACTTTGAGAGACACTAAGTTAATGTCCTAGGAAGGTTTTGAATGGATCAAATCAAGAATAAACTCAAAGAATCAAGATAAACAGTGAATCAATCTAAGAGAACCAGCACAGGGAGAGAACAGAAACCGATTAAGGCGTGCTGAACAGTAGCCGCGCAATCACTGTAGCATCGTGGATACTGTCGCACCGCGTGACTATTTCGGTTCATGCATTTGGCTGGGTGAGGAAAATCTAATTCTTTATTTCTTCTTGTGTAGTCTGTTTACAGTACTCCAAATAAAAGAGTACAAACCCTAATACCTAACTCTCTCATCTAAACAGGAGACATCCCTCTCCTATTTATAATGAGCAACAGTTCGCATGCATGTCCACCTGGCCCAATACATGCAAACTACCCAAAATTCACACATGCACGCGTACGGCCCACCTGCCGCACTCATGTGACTAACCAGCCTTCATATGCACCGTTCTCTAGCCCGAACGTCCCGCATGACATCCTTGACCACTAGGACCTCAGTTCCTCCCTGAACCTAGTCCCGAACCTCAATTCCTCCATGAACCTAGTTCCGGTCCCGTCATCGACCACGTTCGCCCTCAAGCAACACCTGCACATGAATAAACAAGAAACAATTCCGAGCACAAGTCCACGACTGATCATCTCAAACCATACACCACTCGGTGGGTCAAAGAATTGCCTTCAGACTGGGTCGCGAACCACCCCAGTGAGCAACCAGCATCGCCTTTCTTCCTGGTGTATGGCTCAGAGGCGGTCCTCCCCACCGAGTTAGAATTCGGATCCCCGAGGGTTCGGAGCTATGAGGAGGTCGCTTCGGAAGAAAGCCGGCTAGAAGACCTCGACCGACTGGAAGAAGCTAGGGACGTCGCAACAATTCAGTCGGCAAAGTACCTTCAAGGCTTACGTCACTATCACGATCGCAATGTAAGGAGCCGCGCATTCTCCAAAGGAGATCTGGTCCTTAGAAAGAATCAGAAATGCGAGCACAAGCTCTCCCCAAGCTGGGAAGGCCCTTACATCATCGATGAGGTGATACGTCCTGGAGCTTATAAGCTCAAGTGTGAAGACGGCACAATTGTCAGCAACACCTGGAACATAGAACAGCTACATCGTTTTTTCCCTTAAACTCTGTAATTTGATTTCTTCTTTATGAATGAATGTTTACTCTTAAAATTGTTCTCGTATAATCTTCTCGAAAAGTATACGTCTGAGTGCTTCGCTCCTACGAATTTTTAAGACTCTGAGACATGCGCCATGAACCATGCCCCAGAGCCTGGGGGCAGAACTAGTCGGACATGATATTTAAGATGTCAAAACTACTCGGGCAAAGCAGCATATTTAAAGAAAAAATGTAAGGCCAAAGAAACACTTTCAAATATTCGTTCACAGGTCCAAGGTTTCGCGACAAACAAGAAGCATCCTTAACTTCCTCCCGAGTTCTACCGGTCTTCATCCACGCTCTGCATAGCCATCTTTAATGGCCTCAAGATTCACTCGGGATAAAGCGACTTGGTGATCGCGAGCAGCTAGCGCCATTGGTCGCTTTCCTTCAAGAGTATCTTAAGCTCCTTGGGGCTTCCTCCGCTTGGGAGATAACTTGGTCCCTCTTGAGCGGCCTCTCGCCTCCGGATGAAGCAACCTCAGCAACGGGTCAGAGGCCTCGCGAAGCTTAGCACAAGACGTTTCAAGGGCCTCGACCTTTTCGTTATAAGCGGCGTATTGCGCCCGCGTCTTGAACTTATAGTCTACAAGAAAAACAGATTACTAAGAAGTACCAAGAAGACAATGAAGGCAAGGGAGGGCCAAGCTGCCGAGCATACCTTCTAGCTCCTTCTCCGATTTCAATTTGGAGACCTCTGAGGCCTTAAGTTGCTCTTGGAGCTTTACAATGGTAGAATCTTGAACTGACACGAAGATGAGGAGATCAAAAGACTAGACGGTTAAACAAGAGCATGGGACGGTCCAGAAAGTATCTACCTCGAAGGGAGCCAACGACGTCTAGCTTCTCCTACCGCAGGATTTCCTCCTCTCCCCTCAAGGCCTGGACTTCTGACCGAAGGCCCTGCAGCTCAGCTGCATGTCTAGCCTTGATCTGCTCCAAGTTGGCCAGATATTCCTGCCGCGTCCTAACCTCCGGGAGCATCTTCTGGAGGTATTCGGATTTCTTTGCAGAGCGTTCTCCCAATTTTTGTAACCATCGCAGGGAAGGGTGACGACACGTTAATCGGCACAAGCAAGAGTAGAGAAAATATTACTCGGGCCAAGCGAGCACAAGCGGCGGCGTGACTATAAAAGTCATTCCTTTCTTCCTCCTCTGCCGGGTCGTCAAGGGACTTCAAGCCGCCTTCCTCATCAACCCATGCGGTTTGCATTATGAGTTGAGGGCGAGCAAGAATCGGCGGATCTCGAGGGATCTCTTCAACCTCTGGGGATGGACGGGAGACGGGCTCTTGAGCAGCAGGACCCGATGCCGAAGCACGGGGTGTCAATGAAAGCAGTTGTGGCTCGAAGGGCGCCCCTGTGTCCCCAGGCGAGGCAGATTGAGAGGCCTCCTCAACCAAGACATGTATGTCCTGGACTCAGTTTCTTCAGGGGCCCCGGACGGTGTCTCGATAGGAACATCATATGAAGGATTCCTATAAGAAGAATGATCGGTGAATAAGCTGGCAAAATACGTCGAATAAGAGTCGATAGGACATCCAACCTGTCGGACTTCTTTATTCTCATTGGGGGTTTCTTGCGAGCGGTAGAACCACTTCCGGAGGGACCAGTCGGGGTGCTACGATCTGGAACCCTGGGCTCTTCCCGAGCGCTCGAGTCACTCGGAGTTGGACTCGGCTGGACCACAGGCTTATGCGGAAGGGGAACTGAAGGCATCGGGGCTTGCGCTGATGGTTCTTGGATTTCGGGGCCACCAGTCGGGCGTCGAGGCTTCGAGGAGTCCTTGACAATTGTTTTCTTCCCCTTCTTAGCGGCCGGGTCTCCGGCTTGAGAGCTCGCAGGTCGCTTCCAGTGAGCGCTCTATGAACAGGCATTTCTGGGAGAGGCGCGTCACTGAAGAAAGCCAATCGATCCTGGAAAGGAGTATTATAACTGTTAAAAGTCATTCAGAGACGAATGTGGGAGTCTATCAGCTAAACTTTCTTACCTCAGGAGGAGGATTTGATGCAGTGAAGGACTTCGGGCGTCTGGCGGTAGACATCTCTACGCTCGGGATGAAAAAGTCGCCTACCCGAGCATATACTTACTCCTTTGACGCTGATTCGGGCAGTTCCCGGGTCGGATCGTCCCTCCCTTCAAATTCATATCCCAGATGGACTCGCTCTTTTAGCGGTTGTACCAAGCGAGCGACAAAATGGAGGGCTAGACCAACTCTCGTGAGACCGTCTTCTTTTAATTTCTCAATCAGCGCCAAAAGATCCTGCACCTGGTCCATGTCGCCAGCATTGGGAGCAGATACCCAAGAAAGGGACACCTTAGGCCGGTGCCCGAGAAAAGAGGGGAGAGCAGGATCAGGATTGGCACAGTAGAACCATTCCTAGTGCCAGCCTTTATTTGAAGATTTGAAGGGAATGGCAAAGTAATTTTTCTTTAATCCTTCCTGTAATTGGAATCCGGTTCCCCCAATTACCTTGGGGTCGCTCTTTGAGAGATAAGGTTTTAAAAGGTAAAAGTGGCGAAAGAGATTGAAATGAGGGCGGATGCCCAAGAATGCCTCGCAGAGGTGAACGAAGAGGGAGATTTGCATGATAGAGTTGGGATTCAAATTCACTAACTCTATACCATAGAAAAAGAGAAGACCGCGGAGAAAAGCGCAGGCAGGAAGGCCCAGCCCGTGTTGGAAGAAAGATTAGAAAACTACAATTTCTTCTGAGCGAGGGGTAGGGATGGATTCACCTGCGGCCGGTCGAGCGGAAATCAAAGTCAGGGCTGGAAGAACCCCGTCACCCGCCATGGATTGCAATCGCTCTTCCGTCGTTATCGAGGTGGTCCAATCTTGAGGCAAAGGCAGCGAGGAGGTGTCTTTGGAAGAACGAGAAGACATTTTCGGAGGAAGGATCAACAGCGACGCAAAAATGCGAGCGCAGCAGCAGTTAACCCTAGCGACAGAGAAGTCAGAGAGACAAGAAAGCAGAAGAGGCAGGAGTGTGCGATGGGGAAAATGAACCATCGGCTTAGTCTTAAAAGGGGGAAAATTTAGTTTTTCGCTGAATTGGAGGGAAAAGGATTGCAGAACACCTAACCTTGCCCTATGCTTCATAATGATTCGCTAGCACGGCGTCCTGACATACGGAGGCAGTCATGGTTTGACCAAGTCATATTTGGGACACATTTCTCCCCATGATGGGATGTTTAACCACTTATCGAACTAAGTGGGACGTGGGTATCCTCCAGTTTGGATTAAAAATATCTTCTTGTGATATGCCCCACATTGGGTCGCTAGTTGATTACCGCATGGCGGAATCATATATCACGGGTTGAGCCTGATAAGACACAGTTCCAATGGTATACCCCAAGATGGGTCGATAAGTTGTGCATCATAATAAACGAGTACAGATACCATTTGGATGAACCTTGATATGTCCCAAGACGGACCAGAGCTATATCCTACAGCAGTCAGATATGGGTATCACTCGGCCAAGAGCCACGTAAATACTGATACGCTCCAAGTCGAGCCTAAGCTATATCCTACGGCAGTCGGATATAGGTATCACTCGTCCATGAGCTAAGAAGATCCTGATACGCTCCAAGTCGAGCCTAAGCTATATCCTACAGCAGTCGGATATGGGTATTACTCGGCCAAGAGCCACGTAAATATGATATGCTCCAAGTCGAGCCTAAGCCATATCCTACAGCAGTCGGATATGGGTATCACTCGGCCAAGAGCCACTGAATTTGATATGTCTCAAGTCGGACCAGAGCTATATCCTATAGCAGTCGGATATAGGTATCACTCGGCCAAGAACCGCGTAAATCTTAATATGTCCCAAGTTGGACCTAAAATATATCCTACGTTAGTCGGATATGGATGTCACCCGACCAAAGAGCCATGCAAGCTTCGATATACCCCAAGCTGGGTCTAAGCTATGTCTAACGACAATCATGGATATCACTTGGGAGGTATTTCTTTATTATATATAAATTCCCCGGGTATTATGCCTGGGAAAATATTTTCTTACATTTACAGGGGTCTTATACTTCGCGGCGAACACGTCCAAGCGCCTCCACGAGAGCATCCCTAGCTCTATGAAGGGCAGGGAAAATCTCGAGGAAGGCGTCAACGACGGCGCGGTCGAGGGCGACGGCTTTGTCTTCCGCCCATTCGGCCATGGCGAGGTCGAAGAGTGCCCACTCTTCGGCGAATTCAGCGTCCCGGCCGTCCATGAAGATCCCTCGGGAAGAAGGTGGAGCTCGACGCAGAAAAAAGGAGAACTAAGCGTGAGGGAATAAATTCCAAAAGCATTGGTTCGCCTTTTATAGCTGATACGGCGAGGTTGAAGTAAATGTGAAGATGTAATGACATCAGAAGCCGAAGAGACTTGGAGTTAAGATGGTTCAGAAGCCAAAGAGGTTTTTGGAAAATGAATTGACACAGGAAGTCAAAACAACTTCGAAGAATGTCCGGGGTTATATTCGAGTCATTCATAATCCCCTTGCCGCAAGGAGAAGCATTCAAATCAAAGAAGAAACCAGTCAGAGGTTTATGCTGGAAGTTGAGAACGTTGATCCAAAGTTGAAGACCCAGATAAAGATATAGCAATTGGATCATGAATCACTCGGGGGCTACTGTGGAATATAAGAACCCAGGTGTCTTCATAACCGGCCCAGAAGTGCCTGAGGGAGATACAAGGCCGAATGGAAGGCCCAGGGATAAGCTCCACGCCAAGCCTTGCTGCCGTGCGCAAGAGGATACATCCTAGAGACAGTTGAACATATATTTAGATATAAAGATATGATTGTAATCCGAGTTGTTAGCAGGGTAGATAAAGATGTAAACTCTATCGTGTAACCGATTAGAATCTAATAACCGATCGGAATCCCTTAACCGATCGGGACTCTGTAAACCACCCCACCCCCATTATATAAAGGAGAGGGCAGGCAACAACAGAGAGATGAGCAATCTTAGATCCAAGAGATCCAAATAATTCTAGCACACAGGATTAGGGTATTACCTCCTCCGTCGAGGGTCTGAACCTGTCTAAACCCTTGTCTTGTATGACCTTTGAGTTTGAGATCTAGCGCGTACCACATAAATTCATTGCCGACCACAAAAGTCAACAAATAGTGAGGCTTCACCCAACACCATCTAAAATCATTATCAAACCACTAAATTCATCAGTGTTAACTTTAGACATCAAAAACAATAGTGAACTCTCTGTTCATATCCCAACAATTTCACCTTCCAACATTTTATGAAACACTCTATACCTCATGTGAAATTCCTAGGCATATCCTTGACCGCGGACATGGCTATTCGAATAATTTTACACTCTACAAAGGTTGTACTGCTTTATCCACAAGACATGATCATATCCTTTTGCCTCCGAATTAACACACTTCCTTTAGTGTGTCGGCAAAGAGATCATGACAAAGCCTTTACAATGTTCTGTCTAAACTCGGTACTGCGCACTAAGGTTTCACCCCTCAGGGCCCACTCATGAGCCATGTGAATCTGCTCGTCCATCTCAGAACCCACACCACCAACTGGCAGTACACAAATTTAGATATTGCAAATTAATCAGATAGGTCTAGCCCATACCAAACATGTGGTTGTACAATTAGCCCAGTTCAATGGCGCACAAGATTAAGTCCTTAAGTTATCTCAGGCAAGACATCCACATTCCAAATGTGCTAATAGCACCCCCTTTACTGCACGATCACTTGTCTGAGTGAAAAGTATTTTGTTCAACCAAGACCAATGGCACACTCTGCCATGGTACAACAAATTTTACAACAGTGGTTACCGGCCACAATTCAATATCTCATTAAGTCAAGATTAATATTATTGAACATGTGATATGAATCCCATCTTACAAGTAAGCATGTCTAAGCATAGCTACAATAACTCAATATTGGCAATCTGATCATGTCCAACTAATAATATCCCAACCTAGGGTTAACAATGGGTACATGGTATTTCAGTAATCAAGGTGGCATAATGTCAATTAGGTATATAGCTATTCCCAGCTATTAATCATTGATATACAAATAGCATGCAATTGTATAAAACAAATTACTTTGCAAACATAGCTTCAACATGATCAAAAGTTATGACTTGCCTTGTTGATCTACTGTTGAGTTTTGATATTCAAATTCTTCGTTTGCTCCCTCGGGATTAGCGTCTACTTGAAAAGAAAGCAATGATACAAATAAATAATAAGGGCGTGTTTGGTACAGCTCTAGATTCTCCTTTTTCAGCTTCTGCTCCAGATTATCTAAGAATCCACTTCTCTGAGAATCTGGAGCTACCTCAGAAAAGCGTTTGGCTACTAAGTTGGCTCCAAGAACATAAAAATGGGGGATTGAAGTCAAATAGACATTGCTACCCCTAGTTGTAATACTTCAATTGTATTTATGTGCTACTCTTTTGTATTGGTATACAAATAGATAGGGGTGGGCATTTTTAAACCGAAACCGAATTACCGAACCGAACCGAATTAACCGATTATTTCGGTTTATTCGGTTTTCGGTTCGGTTTTTGTTTTGGTATAATTCGATTTTCGGTGTTCGGTTCGGTTTTTGACTTCTAAAAACCGAAATAACCGAATAACCGATAGCCCACATACAATACCACTTTTATAATATTCTTCCTAAAATTACTAAACAATTCTCATATTCTAATACATTTATGTATATGTTTGGTATATTCATATGTTCTATTATACTTATATTGTAATAATCTATGAATATTGTGTAGGTTTAACCCTACTCTATGTTGCGATATGAGAAGGACTAAATCTAATCTACCTAGTGTTTATTCATATTTCGGTTAATCGAAAAACCGAATTAACCGAACCGAAATATTTGGTTAATTCGTTCGGTTTTTATTTTGATCGAGAAATTCGGTTGCTAGTTTCCAAAAACCGAATTATTTTAAAAAAAACAGAACCGATCAAACCGAAAAAACCGACTGCCCACCCCTACAAATAGATGGAGTTTATTTTTGCAATGTCACAGTTATACAATGATCAACAACAGGAGCTTCTACTCAGCCGTGTAAATGGACATCTGCAAGCATCGACAAAGTACACCTATGGCAAACATATTGTGAGTCGAGTTGAGCAGCTTTGTGGTGAAGGTGAGCTTCCTCTTCCAATACTTTACGTGAATCTTCTCTTGAGCATTGCTTCAGGTGCAGTATGTTCAGTGTTGCTTTCAGGAGGTACTCAGTCAGATTATTAGATGACAAACAAATTCTTCCCAGGAGAGGACAGCCTCAATATCACCCGATCCATCAACAAGGAATAAAGCAAAACAGATTAAGCTCCCGTACTTCAGAAGGGCTAACAAAGCACTCTCATTGTATAGCAAAGTATTTGTAAGGAAATGTTTCTTATTTCAGAAAGATCTGAAGAATGTGCTATAAATGAGTAATAACAAAATATCAAAAACAATGTATCTAAGGGCCATTTTGAGCAATGGCACTTGCAAGGTCACCACGGAATATATCCATTGATCTATCACTTGTTTGTGACGTTGACACATCCGATGCATCCTGAGAAATGGTATATCTTGCATATCTTGATGGTATTGTGGGCACATAATTAGGATTCCGATCAAACCTACAGAAATCCCTATCCGTCGAAGCATGCTCACGTATGAAGTTGTGGAGTCCCATGGTTGCTGCAACAATCATTTTTTGCTTGGACATTTTAAAGCTCGGCATCTTGAGAAGAATTCTCCATTTCATCTTCCAAACTCCAAAGGACCTCTCAATGATGTTGCGACCACTTGAGTGCAATTTGTTAAACTTTTCTTTCTCACCACTTGGAGCAGCACCTCTCCGAAATTCAGGAATATGTTAAACTTTTCTTTCTCACCACTTGAGTGCAATTTGTTAAACTTTTCTTTCTCACCACTTCAAAAGATGCATGTGACATCTCATTCAACTCAATAATTCGTTTCAATTGGCCTTGCATGACCACAGATCCACTCTTTAGTTTCTTTCCCTTATCATTGCTAGGACCACACCTTCTCTTCCCTTTACTAATAATTGGTGACTCATGTTCTTGATCACTGTCGTCTTTGTCATCATTGTCACCTTCAGGTTCTTCAACATCAATAGGTGTAGACGCACGCATAGGACTTTTAGGGAAGCTTCCCATTGCAAGAGACCAATGGTCTTCCCCAGTGTTGCGAATGTCTTCGAACATCGTAGACAACAAATCCATGTTTCGAAGTCCAGCCTTCTCAAATTTGCCACATCCTTTATATTCCTGCCAACACCAATGTAACATGTTAACTTTGACGAATAATACAGATAGGAGTGTACAGGAATGCATAAAAGAATGGATAACGAGTAACTTACATTTCTTAATTTCTTCCACCGCTCGGTGGTTGCCTTAATTGTTTGCTTTTGAGGATCCCATCCTAAGCCTGTCTCTTTTGTTGTCAATTTCTTCCAAATGGTGTAATCATTCTTCAGTTTGTCCCATTTGTTCTTAATTTGTCTCTTTGTGTAATTTACCCCGGTCTTCTCTGCAAATTTTGCAATGACAATGGTATATCCTGGATTGTTCAAGTGTGTATTTGGGCGATTTCCAGCAGCTACTTGTTCAGCAAACAGCTCACATACTATCCTAGTGTGTTCGTCATTCCAGTCAGCATTATCACCCATCTGCTACCTCAACATCACCCAACCATGAATGCATAGTATTAGATACATGACAGTACATAAACTAGAAAAAATACACGAGGAAATGGACACATGCTCTGAATTACATAGAAATCTTAAGAACAGATGCCATTGTCAAAACATCAGAGGTGATGTATCCTATAAACTTCTTAAGCTCATTTCCCCAACAACTAATTCCTAGTTGATTTCTTGCTTATTTGCGATAAAAAAAATTACTCCTCTAATTTCTTCCTGATCAGTACAGTTATTGTAGATTGGGAAAAATATGAATCTACTTCCATAGGTAGTTCTTCACAGATGACACACAAATAAGCTTTTAACAATAATTATACAAGCCTGTTTTGGATTACAGAACCAAGAAACCACTTCCATAGGTAGTTCTTCAGTCATGGTTTACTACCGTGCATAGTTACCGCCTATTTTGGAGTACAGAACCAAGAAGTATGCACTGCAAGAAGTGCAATGAAGGAATGAAGCTAAGACCAGGCTCATATTTGTGTGCAGCAGATGCTATTGCAGCTATCACCATCTCTATGTTTATTACTTGAATAATCAGTGCTAATCGGCCGGTTCTAGTATTTGTGTAGGAGTAAAATATTTTAGCCACCTGCTGTTATGTTTGTAGTGCATATAATAAGTAGATGCCGGAACTCATTTTTCTTTCTAGAACAGTATGTGCCGGAACTCAATTGGATTGCTTTAACTGAAGTACTTACAAAGTGTTTATTCAATTGATCTGTTTCTTGTCCTGAGTTTGCCCACACTTCCCTTCCAAACATATACTGCTCTATTACTACTGTTCTGCCCTTCTCACTGATTCATTATTTCTTAAATTTCTGCCCTTATCCTATATGAGGTACTACATATAAGCATTCCTATAAACAGTTGTTTAGGCCAACCCTACATACATAATGGTACTACAACTGAACCAAAATGTAAGCTGGTAGCTAGCTATTTATCCAAAGCTTCAGTTTTCAGTTTTGCTGAATAATCTGCATAGAAGTATACATGTCGCATATTCTAACACAAAGAAGCAAACTAGAAAATCTAACACCATTCAGCAGCCGGCAGCAAGATTTCAGTAATTAGCCTAATTAACAAAACCCCAAATCAATGATCCATCTTTCGTTTTGTCTCAATGAGTCAAACACTGAATTGAATACTTTTGTTCATGTTCTTATTACCGCTTGAAGAGTCGTCGGGCCTGGTAGCAGCGGGGCCAGAGGCGACGGGACTGGCAGCACGGCTGGATGCGTCGAGATGGAGGAGGTCTGACTGGCGGCGCAGGGCCAAGAAACTCCGGGATGGGAGGTGGCGGGGATGGAGGCGTTGAGTCTGGTGGCGCCGGGACCGTATCCGCCGGGGCTCGCGACGATGGATGTCTGCGGTAGGGTTGGCGCTCACGGGCCGAAGCGCGTCGACGCGGAGGCGCCGGATCGAAACGACGTGGCTGGCGAGGCTAGCGATGGAGGCGCCGAGCTTGGTTGGAGGCCGATGATGGAGGCGCCAGGCTTGGAGGCTTTGATCGCCCCTGCCCTAACTCGATTTCCCCTGCTATCGTGATTGGAATAGTTGCGCCAAGGGATACGGCCGAGCGTAAGGGGGTAAGTCAGGGGCATATTGCGGGTAATTTTTATGAACTCCCAAGGGTATTTTGTTTTCAGTAGTGTAGCTTCCCAAAAGAATCTGCAGAAAGGTTGCTTCTCCTGTCTAGTTCATTTTTGAGGTTGCTCCTCATGAGAAGCAGAATTCAATCGTTTTGAGAATCTGGGTGTTTGGTTCAGCTTCACGAGATCCGAATGAGAATCTGGGAGTAGGAGCCGTACCAAACAGGGCCTAAATAGATACTCAAACGAACTCCAAATTGAAAATAAATAGCTCTAAAATGTAGAGCTTGATTTTTAAAAAATTTAAAAATTTGAATCGCCTCAATCGGAGTTCGTATGAGAGAGAACGGACTTCCAAAAAATTAAATTCAGAAGAAAAAAAAAGAAAAAATTCTGGAATTATTTTTCTACAGAAAAATCAGTTTATCCTATCATGCTGGCGTCATGGCTGGAATTTTGAAAATAAAATAAATCAGGAAAAGGCTTTAAAGGCTGACACATGGGGCCTATGTCTATAGACCAGGTCCACGGAATTGCCCTGATCCACGGTGGACTGGTCTCATGGATCGAGATCTACGACTGATGTGGCATGGCCGGATGATAACGTCAGCGATGACGCAACAGATGACATTAGTGTTGACGCGGCATCAGCAGGTAACGTGGTTGCTCGGCTTAGTTGACGTCATTGCTAACGTCAGCGGAGCTCGGTTGGCTCCTCGGCTCCCGACGCTTCAGCTTCAACGATGACATCTCGGTTCCGTTTACAACAGCGTGAACAAAGAGGACGACAACGACGACATGGAGAGAGCGCATGGCGGAGGGGCTCACCGGGCGCGTAAACGATGGCGACGGAGGACGGCTCAGCTCCAATGGCATGGCGACGACGCTAGACTCCGGCGAACTCCGATCTCGACGGCGATAGGTTCTCGGACAGCACAAAGCGGCGTGTTGGATGCGGTGGAAGACGGGGGTTCCGGATCTAGCGTCGGCTCGTCTTTTTAAGCCTCGAGAGACACGCACAGGACACGGCACGAACGTCGAAACATGTACGGCGTGGACTCCACAGCGACGTCGGCTAGGGTTTGCAGCGGCGCGGGCGACGACAGGTGGCGTGGGGACTGGGCCAGCTATAGAGCGAACCGGGCCGGACCAAGGCAGCTAGTAGGCCGAACGATGCAGGCCATGATGGGCCAGAGGTTGAATAAGAACGGGCAAAGCAAGGAGTCGTCCGAGGAGGTTTTCGGAAATAAAAATTCTTTTTTGAATTAAAAAATGGCCAAAATTTAAATAAATAATAAATAAATTTAGAAAAATTACAGAAAAATTCCTTAGATCTTAAGGAACACAACTATAAAAATCTTTTGTTTGATTTATAAATTAATCAAATTAAATCTTTTATATAAAGAAAAATTCAAATTAAGCTTTATTTAGTTTGAGAAAAATGCCAATGGTTCGTTTTAATTTTTAAATATTCCAAAACTCAAATTTTAGCATGTTACAATTTGTAAAAAAAATCCCTTTACCTCAATGTGACAAGGCAAAGTATTTGCACAACATCAAGAATCTGCAAGAAAGGATGTTGAACACGCATTTGCATAACACGATTGTTGAGGATGAGAGGGATTCTTACTTTGACTATTTGGGATCGAGCAATGCATCGTCGACTCAAGGCTAACTTAGTCGAGCATATATAGGATCGATTAGGAGGCAATCAAGCTTAGTATTGATTAGTCATTCATTAATTATGTTGAATCTTATTTAGTATGTAATGCCTAATTTAGTTCTCTCGAATTATCATCTTATGTACGCATGTGTTCTAGTTAATAAATTGCTTGTAAGTTGTACTGATATATTATCTATCTACCTATGCGAGATCTGATTCACTTGCGTGATTGGTGATTTACTTGTGAAATTGGATCTAAAAACTTCATCGCCTTCTTTAATTAATCACCACAATCCTCTTGCCGTTAGTCAAAAAAGAAAAGAACAAAGAAGCATTATGCATTTGGTATACTAAACATAAAACCATATCACCAAATCAGTGAGGGATCAAACGGCGCACATCGGTGGAGGATTACCCCACGGTGGAGCCGCACTTCAAGCATGTTGTGATGATCTCCCTGAATACAACCTTGCTGACCAACATGCCCATTGGACGAAAACTGTCCTTCTCGGGCTCGGGCCACTTGATCGTGAGCTCCGCCGTCGCCATCACACCTCCCCAAGGATCCGCTCTTCTCCGAAAACTGTCCTTCTCGGGCTCGGGCCACTTGATCGTGAGCTCCGCCGTCGCCATCACACCTCCCCAAGGATCCGCTCTTCTCCTCTTCCCCTTCCACTGCTAACGCCAGATCTCAAGCTTTAGCCATTGCTGATCGCTGTCGACCACCAGATCCGTCACCTGTGAGGCTTCAGACGCTGCCAAATCAACATCCAATGGAGAGCATGGCCGAATTTTCTCGGGAGGCAAAAATGGAGAAGAAGGCATATGAGGAACGAGAAAGATTGGGAAGGAGAGAGATGGAACGGAGTCTACCAAGTCGCGCGAGTCCGCTCAGGGACTGGACTGTAAAGGTGGGCGTCGTGCCGTGCTAAACCCGCCTGGCACGAGTTTATCGGACTGCGTGTCTAAACCGTACCGTGTCATCATGGCCTGGCCGGCCCATCGTGTGGCCCAGCTCGCCTTCAGCCAGCCCAGACACGATTTATTTGCGATTCGCACCGGTCTAGATCCGATCTATTTGCACTATTGCGATGAGAGAAAAGGAGTCGGAGAAGAGATGAGGCAGTTGACACAAATATTAAGAGGAAAAGAACTAAATTTTATTTATTCTTGAACAGGTACAGAGTTACTGCTTTGTTAAAAACTTTACACTCAGTGTGGGGTACCCCAATACGGAGCAGTTTGGTGCGCTTGCTCGGTGTTAGTGAGCATATACTCTCTAGCTTCCATTATCTACCTTTTAGCATCTTCGTTTTCTCCTCTTTCTCTGCATCGAGGACCGTAAAAGGCGTCAGATATAGGGTGAGCTACAATATGACACAATGTCGCGGCAAAGCGTCCTGCTGTATGTCGTGTCCGCTTCGAGCCCATCGAGCTTGTTTCATACCGTACCAGTCCAAACATGGCCCATGCAAGCGTGTTGTGTTGTACGCCCATCATGTTCGACCGCGAGGCTCGGCACGCCCTTGTCATTCGTGCTATGCCGGTATAGTTCGTATGCATGTGTGCCATACCGTACTTTAGTCGTATCATGCCGCTGTACCACAGGTTGGCCCAAAAAAAACCCGACCCAATGCTCAAATCTAGAGTGAAGAGAGGGAGCGATTTTTTTATCGGTCCGTAGGTCCCACGAATGGGTCTGGAACACTAGAGAAAAGGATGCAAGGTTATCTAAGTGACTATGTGCCCTCTTGAGCCAGATAAACATTGTGCATACCCTAAGTTGTACTTGAGGAAGACTATAGCCTGCAATGCTATTGGTGATATGCCCTTAGGTAAACATGGAAATGATTGTATCACGTCTTATGTTTATAAAACAGTATAATTGTTTGTCCTTTGAATAAATATCGATTGGATTGATCAACAAGTACGGTTCGTTAAACTCTTTTCATATATCGATGTTATTCAAGTTATCCTTGATCAGTTATCATAATATAGGACGATTATATTTTATAGATCAGCACATGTATTGATTGATGACCATGTTTGATGGGTCAGAGATATGGAGATATCTAATCAATAATATGGACACATATTAGATAACATGCGATGGATAGGCCCATATGAGACACTGCGAGAATTGTTATATATTCTTATGTGTCATTAGTTGGTCTCATACATAGTGTATGTATGATCTTTAGACTTGAGATCATCATTGGTTTTCTATATGTGTAATGATTTACTTAGCGACTGTCAAATGCTACTATTTAACCATGTAGTTATATAGATAGTTTTCGGATTTACCATGAAACATGTTGAAGTACATGAATGATCAAGATGGAATTTGCCCTTCTACATAACGGAGAAATATCTCTGTGCCCCTCGAGGTAGATGGATTAAGGAAGTGCATGGATATACTGAATGCGATTGAGAGTCAATACAGATAAATTAATCTACTACGGTATGAGTGAATGGATCGAGCTGTCATAGGATGACACGATTTTCGCCTTGAGTTCGATCTGATATCGTTAGGCAAAGGGAACATGACATTATCACACTATAGTAGGCTCGTCCGATACTTTATAAATATTTGGGAATCGATATGTACTGCTAGGGACCACTATTGATTATTAGTGGGAAAGATATTTTTCGAGTCGTGTCCAAATATACATGAACCTATAGGGTTTCACACTTAAGGGATTTGGAACGGTTACAATCGCTTATCAGAGTTCGGATTGGATCCGTTCTAACGGGCCGAATTGAATATGGACTCAGATTGGGCCTAGGGGTTGGGCGCCACTAAGGGCTATAAAAAGGGGACGTAGGTTTATGGTTTGTGGGAGAAGTTGTATGCAAGAATTGCACCACCACCGAAACCCTAGCCGTCCTCCACCATCTCTGTCGTGCGTACGGTGCTAGCACCCCGGCACTCGGCATTCCAACCCTGAACATGTGGATATCGATAGAGACACTGCTCTATTGCGGTATTGTTCGAGGATGACTGTTTGGACCGATCCAGAAGTCGAAAGATTAACTTGTTACTCGGCTATCGTTCAGACCGATCGCACTATTCGACAACCATACCAGGACGCGCAACGTCGATCTGCTTCGACGTCTTCTTCTGCTGCACTGCGCGTCTAGTGGTAATGATCTGTAATCCATGATCATTTACTTGCATGGCCTCTTGAGATCGGTATAATTTTTAATTTGCGCTAGTGTAACCTACCATAACCCTTCAAATGCAGGCAGCTACTATGCCAGATTATTTTGTGCCTGATGTACTATTAGTAACATGTTATTTTCATGTGTTTGTAGTGTTGGTGCATGTATAAGATTTTTTTGGCTTATTTAACCTCCAAACAATTTTTTTTTCATATTTGGCCTCCATGCGAACGACTTTATAAATTTGGCCTCTTTCTCGATCGCAGAAGCAGAGGTAGGTGACCGTGGCACCTCATCAACCTAGGTAGGTGCATTGACCAGCACGGTTGGTGCGAGCTCTACCACCGCTGCGATGTAGGACCCGTGGTAGGCCCTATTGCTGAGCCCAGGGTACGCAGCATGTTTCTATCACGGTGGACTTGTCCTACCTACCGTGATGGACTGTGCTGCCACAGCACCAGCAAAGTGCTATGATATAGGAATATGATAGGTAACACATGTTACCTATCGCTGCCTCCCAGTGAGGGAGGGGACCAGAAATGCAATTAAATAAGAAAAAAAGTGCAACCGATTAATCAAGCCAAAGCTTCTATGATGATGGGAGTCAGAGCACCCTGCTAGGTATGCCATTGCTTCTCTTTTGTCACCGGATGGAGCACTAGACAAGACTATGGCCCTATTTAGAGGGCTTTTAAGTCAGTTTTAACTTCCGAAAAACTAGTAAAACCTCAAAACAGCACAACTGTTAAGCTGCTTTTGGCATAAGCCAGAAGCTATATATAACTAGCAAAAGCTAAAAGCTGATCTAAACCTACTTTTACAGCTTATTGCTGAGGGAAGCTAGCTATTTATCAAACAGTTTCTTATAAAAAAATGTTATAGCTGTTTTTTAGCCCAAAAATAAAAAAACAGCTTTTTAGAAAAGCTACCACTCGCCCAAACAGGCTAATATATCAAATAACTAAAAGCTAAAAGCCATCAAAAAAGTTTTTTTTTTTTGCTGAGGGTTGGTTTTATACTAATGCTATTAAAATTAAAATAAAATTACCCACATTTACCACATATAAAAATCGTTAGCTTTTAAGCAATAAACCAAAAGTCTTAAACCTAACAGCGACTGCAACTCTGCAAGCGATTATGATCAATCGTACGTATGAATATGAATAGAATCAAGCGATTCTCGAAAGATATATTACTAGTAATTGAAGCAGGGGAGAATGTAGTGCTAACACATTGGTTAGCTAGCTAGGAAAATACTCCTATCAAGTAAATTAATTAGGCTAGGCCACCATCTGCTCCAGGTCCGACCACTGAGCCGCCGCCAACAAGTCGCTGCCGTCGTTCACAAGGGAACTCACCCAGGACACGTCCGGCATCGTATTATTCACCGTCTGCGCGTTCCGGATTCCAAAAGACGCCGACTTGCGCAGCTCCGCGCCCTGGACGCCCCAGTCCAGCTTGCCATCCGGCGAGCCCCAGTCGGAGAGCACAGATGTCGTGCCCCGAGATGCGAACGATGGCGCGGCCGGAGTGCGGTCGACGAAGCTCTGGCTGCGCTTGGCGAACGCGGAGGCGCGGGAGCCCATGATTGCCTTGGCAATCGAGTGGCTGGTGTTCGAGCCCACCATCGACCGGCCTGGCGGCGGCCTGTGCGCGCTGTGCATCTGCGCCTCTGGCAAATAACAGTAGGCCGGCATATTATTTATGTCTCCGGCCTGCTTCAGAGCCAGCGCTTTGAGCTGGGACACGGAGCCGAGGAGGTCCGAGTAATCCGGCGTGGTTCTTGGCGCAAGCGGTGAGGCAGCAGCAGCAGCCGAGCAGCCCAACAGCAGCTTGTGCTTGTATTGGTCGAGATCAAAATCCAGCTCCCGCGAGCTCAGCGACGCCTTGAGCACCGGCCGTGAGGCGCTAAGCATCGCGACACGAGCCATGTCGAGGCTGCTGTGAGTATTGGTAGGCGGGGACGAGGAGCGCGGCGACGGCATGGCGACGGAGACGGCGGACGGATTGACGACGCGGAGCTCTTCGGGCCTGTGTGCGAAGAAGCAGATGCGACGCGGGCAGCCAACCTCGTCCTTGCAGAGGCGGGTGCGGTACTGGGCGGGGTGGAGCCAGGACTCGAAGACGCCGTGCGCGTACTCGCAGGCGTCGCCCTTGCGGCAGGAAGCGGGGGCCTTGCGGAATTCGGGGCAGGGGACGCAGGTGTAGGAGAAGCGGCGCGGGTCGCGGCGGCGTGCGTTCTCGCTGGGGTGGGCGAAGGGGCACTCGGTCCAGTCGTGGGTGTAGGCGCGGGAGCACGGCTTCACCTTGAAGCTGTACATCCGGAACTCGTCCGTGCAGAACACGCCGCTGTTCAGGTCCGGGAGCTCCGGATGCCCGTACTCCTTCTCTTCCTTCTCCCTCTCCTTCTCCTTCTTGTGGGTGGGGGAGGACGTGGGCGAGACCGCCGGTGACTTGAGCAGGAGGCGGATGGGCTTGTCCCCGGGTGTGTAGCGCGGGAGCAGATCGCCGGCGCGGAGGCCGGAGGAGGCGTGCGCGTCCGGGGACGCGCCTGCGGCGAGGAGGAGGTGCGTGGCGGCGAGCGACGAGGCGGCCCCACCGGCGGCGGCGAGGTGGAGGGGCGTGGCGCCGTCGGTGGCGGAGGCGCGCCCGGCCTCGGAGGGCGCGATGGAGAGGACGTAGGAGAGCACGGCCGTGCTGCCGTAGAGCGCGGCGACCATGGCGGGCGTGCGCAGCTCGAGGGCGAGGCGGGCCGGGCCCCTGGCGGACGGGCCGTACCAGGAGGAAGCGGCGACCAGGGAAAGGGCATCCTCCTGGACAGCGCCTCGGAACGCCGCAAGGTCGTCGTCGGCGGCGAGTTCAAGAAGGGAAGACGAAGCCGGCTCCTGCTTGGGCACGGGCATGGGCATGGCCATGGCTGGAGGGTTCCGGGGGCCGGGGCACATGATCAACTGATGGCCGTTGAGAGAGCTGAACCGAGCTGAGCCGATGTTGGATGTGGGTAAGGAAGAGGGAGAGTGCCGGAAACATGGAGCGACCGATATATAGAAGCAGAGGAGCAAGCCGGGAAGGAGGAAGCCGCAACGCAAGTAGCTAGGAAGCTGGAGACGAAGCTCAGGTTGTCAACAGTCAGCACACTTCACTCGGCTTTCCTGCTGCTGTCGCCGCGTGCGACCGTGCGTGCGTCAAACTGACAAAGGAGGAAGGCCGTAGTACGCGCCTTCCCTGCCTTTGCAGGACCAGGTCGCTGCTTCCTCCTCCTTTCATATACAAGTCGCGCTCTTCCTTAACCACATAATTAGTTAACCTGCACATGACATCAGGAAGCACTTTGTTGAATTTTAAGCGGGCGCTTCCTTCGATCCATACTACTAGGCACGTAGCCGTGTAGGTGAGTGGTGCCGCGTAAAGAGGATTTTTTCGTCCGAAGAAAAGAATCGCAAGAAAACCTAAGGATTTCGGAAGGTGTTCTCGTAAAAAAACCTACATAAACCGCTAAAAAATAAAAAAAAATAGATTACAAAAGGCTGAGGGTATACACGAAAAAGCTGTAAAAAATACAAAACTTTTGACTGGGACATACACGGGAAAAGTGTGCATACTAGGAATGCCGAATACTCGCTCAGTGAGGGAGCTCTGTCAAAAATACAAAACTTTTTATGCCTTTTCAGCCAAAAAAAAGACTAAAAAATTTCGGTGGGGTTATTTCGCAAAAAAAACAGTCTAGGCCTTTTCGCATAATTACAAAAGTCTAGGGACATACACGGAAAAAACTGTAACAAAATACGAAACTTTTTTTTTGCGCAAAAAAAATAAATACAAAACTTTTGATGGCTTATCTGAAAAAAAAAGACTAAAAAAAATTTCGGGGGGTCATTTCGCACAAAAAAGGACCTAAAATAGGCAAAAATAGATTGATCTGTAATTTCTTAAAAGCTCGAGTGCCTTTTCGCAAAAAAAACAGAAATTTCAAGGACCTTCTCGGAAAAAATAGGGGCTCCGATGTAATTCAGAGCACTTTGAGGGCCTTTCCGGAAAAAGGCGCACCATGTGCGGCCGTGCCACGCGTCGTGCAGGCAAAAATCGGTCGACGACGCAAGCACACACGCCGAGGATCGAAGCCGCGTCGCCGCTCGCAATGAAGAGACTTACCACCACGCCGCGCTCACCGTGGAAATAGACGGCGAAAAACATTTAAACCGATTCGCAGCTTAATAAAGTGGCGGCGTGGCTCAACGCGAACGCCGCACGCACGGCGGGGCACACGGGCTCGCGCGGGCGCGACAAGGCGGCCAGGCACGCGCCCACGTCACCCCAATGACGACGTGGAGCGTGCGAGGAGCGGCGAAATCTTCAGACTGTAATATACGGAGTATTAATTGCCTTTGTGTTGTGCGGCACAAGTTACCTTCTCTTTGTTCAGAAATATACGATGATTTAGATCTCAAATGGTCAAACTTCTTTATTTTTAACCCCTAATATGTGCAAATCTATTTAGATTGTTCATATGAAAATGGTATCATTACATTTTGTTACCAGAAGTACTTTCAAAATGTAGTATTTTTATACTTTTAAATAACATATTAGTACGAAGATTGATGATCAAAATTACTTATTAGATACCGTGTCTCGTCCAAAGTGTTGTATATTTTTTAACAGAGGGTAGCCATTTTCATTTTTTTTTTCCTTCTCATTATCTTCTTGAAACAGGGTGTTTTCGCCACAGCATGGGACGAGGATCCAACCTTGAGACCCAAGACACCACGCTCTTTATGAGGAAAGCTTGGCTAAAGAGTAACAACCTTGACAAATAATTATTGCAACAAACCAATACAAATGGCAAAACAAAAGCCAAAACTTTCTAAGGTCTGGCTTTCTCTTTAACTTAAAAGACAAAGTCAAAACAAAGGGTGACTTTTTAACTAAGTTTTTTTAAAATCATAAGTATCCATATAACTAAAAGCCAAAAACCATCGCACAGACTTTTTTTGGTTCATTGAGGGTTGGTTTTAGTCTAATGGTACGGAAGTTAAGATAAAATTACTCACCTCTACCATATATAAAAAACGGATTGATTTTAAACTACTTAAGCCAAAAGACTTGACTTTAAACTATAAGCCAAAAAACTTAACCCTAAATAAACATAGCCTAACTAAGGGCTTTTTTCCGATTCCAGTCTTTCAAACATGGTTTAAATTGTGCTAAAATATGATAGTTTAATAAAGATGCAAATTGTTTTGTTTAAGCATCTTTAACTTTTAAATTACTTGAAAATGTCGATGGTGCAGCAGAGAATAAAGATAAAAAGTTAGTTTGGAAGATGAGCCATCCATATGGACGATCGGGATTTGTTTCACTACCACTCGTATGAAGTTGCCAAGTCAGCAATAATTATGTTACCAACATGATTGTTTGCTTGTCACGTTGAAAGCTTCCATGAGTTTCTTGTGAGTTTGTGGGAATGTGTATCTATTAGATGAGGTTCAAGCTCCCCTCCCAACACAAATTGAATGTGAGTTTATAATTTCAAATTGATGTATGCTAACTTAAAATTTCGAATTGATGAATACTAAATTAGATGAGGTTTAAGCTTTTTCTATCTGATAGGGCCGAATCGGAGAATACAAGACCCTACCTTATTTGATAAGTAGTATATTTTCTCAACCTACCACATCTTCCAACACTAATATTAGTGTTTGTTTAGTCCTTTGACACCTAATGACATTCATAATTACCTATCCTATGCTTCAAATTTTACTTCCAAACCTTTTACTTCAAAAATATCATGCGAAATGAAAGAACATTTAGTCTTTATAAAAATAATTATATATGAACAGATAAAAGATGAAACTTTATGATTTAAAACAATATAGGCTAAGTAACTGTTTATAATCAATTAATAGAACTTCATAGGACAATATTTAAATTTTGATCACACTACTGCAAAATTTTTTTGCTATAATCGTAGCAATACTACTATGGTCTACGTGGTCATAGAACCTTAAAGAGTTCAAGACTTGAATTGAGAGTTCGACAACCTTGTTCATAACCGAAATAGTTTAAATTATAGATATAAAAAAGTAGTTTATATTATAGGGGGAATTGATCATATGCCCTATTTTACTTGGTGCAATTGATAAATACCCTGTTTGTCTATCAGTGATGCATCATGGGGCATTTTATCAATGGCGCATGTAAGTGAGGGCATTTTATCAATTAATCCTTATATTAGAGAACCTAAGTATAGTTTTGCGCCAGATATGCCTATTACCTTTCACTTATTTTGTGTGCAAGCGCTACCAATGTTACTAGTAAAGTTCCTTTCACTACTACAGAAAGTCTTATACAAGACATCTCATCATAGACGGTTTTCAAAAACCGGTTGTGTTAAAACTAATTACAAACGGTTTAACTAGCACGACCGTCAAAGTTACAGTGTATGCTAAGAACCATCTATGATTACCTAATATTACAGACAGTTCGTAGTATAAACCGTATATAACTTCACAGAAGGTTTTTTAATTGAATCGTCTGTGATAGCACTTCCTTATTATATATATCATTCTAGGGTTTGTTCCTACTGCACTCCTCGTCCAAACGAAATCTTACATACGACCTCGGCCTCCTTCCTGTGCCCCTCGCCGCCGCCCCCCGAGCCCATTGCCACCTCCTCCCTCGAGCCCTAAGGTCTCCCCGAGTGGGTATTATGTATTAGGTCAATGTATATGAAATTAGTAAATTACTTTAGAGTAAACTAAAATTTTGACTTAAAAAAATTAGAAATATGGTTTAGGTAATAGTTCTATAAAATTTTGCCATATATTAAAACTAGAGAAAATCTACAAATATGCCACCAAATAACTACATGATCTGCATTATACCACTCATTGTGAGACTAACATGTGGTGCCTGATTGTAAGATCGAGGATGCCGATTAGAGGGGGGTGAATAGTTGGTTTTAAAAATTCTTCTCTAAAGATCACTATAGCCAAAACCTAGAATCAATACGGAAATAATAAACAAACATTTTTTATCAAATAAAGCCTAAATCATCTAGTCTCAACTAAGTGCACCAACAACTTAAGTCTATAATCAAGGTTTGTGATCCTAGGTTGACAAGTAAGCAATTTAATTCTAAGAATGTAAATTGCAAGAATGTAAATGAGTAATAAAAAGTAAACCACAATTGACACACAATTTTTATCGTGGTGTTTAGAGACTTGCCGTTCTCACCTAATCTACGTTGAGGTAAGCCCAAACGAATTGGACCGGCTCCACGAATTAAGCCAAGCACCTCGAATCCACTAGTGGTAGCTCTTTCCCCCTCCGGGTAGGTGTGCTCCAACCTTCACAACTCGTTGTGCATTCTCACAATCTTCTTTGAGAAGGTCACCGAACCAACGACGGCTCCACGCCGTCTAGGTGTTGGTAAACACCAAGAGTAACAAATTAAGTCTCTTGCTTGATCCTTATCAAGTGCAACACATGCATAAGGATACTCAATCCTTCTCTAGATGCAACAGATGCAACTAGAGACCTTCTCTTCTTGCTCATAAGGTGCAACACATGTACAATTGAGACGAGAGGCTTGCACTAGCTCAAGAGAAAGCAAATAAAACACCAAGAGTCATCAAACAAGAAACTCTAACTCAAAAACTTCTCAAATCACTCAAACATGGTTCTATGAGCTCTAGAGGTTTTGCTCTCAAGTGTATGCCTCAAATCGGTGCAAGAGCAACAGCAAAACCCTCCCTATTCGACCTCTTATAAAGCCCCTCAAAGAAACTAGCTATTTGGAGGGAAAATCGAAAAAAAACATGCAATTTCCGGTACTACCACCATGTAAATCCCGGTAGTACCGGCCTCAGCGGTAGCGGATAGTTCTGGGCATTAAAAGCACTGAAAATAGCGGTTGCTACAGTACCCCCAGTACTACCACCTTGTAAATCCCGGTAGTACCGATATTTTTAACCCCAAAAACTCAAGAAAATAACTACCGACCTTCTAGAGCGGTACTACCAGCATATAAAAGTCGGTAGTACCGATCATCGGTACTACCACCATGTAAAAGTCGGTAGTACCACTGTTTCAAGAACTAAAACGGTCATAACTTTTTATTCCTAAGTTCGATTTAGGTGATTTTGGACTCTATGGAAAGCTTATCAAGAGGGCTACAATTTTCATCACTTTTCAAGATTTAAGGAACCATAGATATTTTCAAATATCACAAAAACTTCAATGTAGTCACTCGAGTCTAAAATCTGATTTTCTCGAAATCCCTCGCATATACTTGATCAAGAGCGTGACTACAAGCTAGTAAGAGTCAATAAGGTCAAATCTTGAGCCATGTGATGATCAACTCATGATCAAAACAATTTTGCAAAACACATTTGTAAATTCTAATCACATGCTCCAAGATCAAATGCATGAACACCAATATTTTGTAAAACACATTTGCAAATATAAATCTTGCAAACAAGAGCGATCAAGATCACATCTTTGAGCCATGTGATGATCAACAGATGATCAAATCAATTTGCAAAATTTAGTCACATGCTCTAAATAATTTCACAAATATCAACTTACATGCAAAACACATTTGCAAAACAACATCAAACATGAGCTTCTCCTATTTGCAAAGTACATTTGCAAATCAAAACTCAATGCAAGGAACACATCAATAAAGTTGTAAGCATGTGCTACAACTATTTGTAAAACACATTAGCAAATATTTACTCCATGCAAAAACCAAATCAAGAGAGTGTGAGCTAGCGCAAACGGGATTGAGCCATCAACACATGATGAGACTCAAGCTATAAGACTCAGTCCCTCTTAATAGTACGACAACCTATACTAGCAACCCGGTCTCCCAACCAAACACCGAGACGGGTAAAAAACTAGGAACACATCTTTAGCCCTATGCTAGTTATATCTTTGCCTCTAGCACATCCATTTGGAGCTTTTATGATCACAATTATCTTCTCTCCAAGTCGGGATCTCATCTCGTTCATCAAAACATGATGGACTCCCTTTGCTCTTCTCTTCGGGATCTCTCATTGATACCCATCAACACATAATGGCATCCATCTTCCCGATTCTTGACTTGATGGCAATCAACACATGATGTCATCCAAATCTTCATCACCGTTGGACTTAACCTACTTTCATAACTCATAGAAAATGTTAGTCCAACAAACACGGTTGTCTCAATCATCAATGCACTCCATTAACACATAATAGGTGCCTTCAAGATCCTTTGATCTAATCACTTGATGATTGACCACAACCTAAATCAATTGATTGAAATAATTTGATTTGTCTTGAGTATATTAATGCAACTAATGCTTCATATACTCAAGAACTTTTCGTTTGTCCTTTAACCAACAAAGAACACCATCAACACATGATTGGTTCTTTGATGATTGAATGACAACCGAACATAATTTAAATTAACTTTTAATTGTCATGAGTATATATTAATTACACAAGTTTCATATACTCATTTTGATGGTTTCTAAGTAATGATCCAAATTATATGGAGTGGTGGAAATGGATCAATACTAGTATATTACAACTACACAAGTTTTATATATATATATATACACTCATGAGTTTGTTTCAGAGTAATGATCCTTTATAAATGGAAAGAGGTAAATGGATCAATACTATTGAAACTTCGAGATAAAGCATGAACTCTCCCTAAATGTGTGCATTCATGTATATATGGACTTTGAAATAAAATGCACATCTTTAAGATTGAAACTACGGTGGAGTTCATCCTTTATCTTTAATATAAGGAATGCATCTAGAAATAATAGAGTTGTATTTGATGCATACCTTTGGGATTTTCATTTTTCAGTGAGATGAGACTAATCAAATATATACTTAATAAAATAGTTAGTCTCATATTTGGATTTATCAATATGATCATGAATATTATATCCAAGGAATGTAACAAGATATGACAATATGAATTCGAATGCATACCTTTGATATTTCCTTCTTTTCATCCAAAAGAGAGACTAATAAGAGTTAAGCTCAACAAAAGAGTTAATCTCATAAAATAATTTATCATTAGTTAACAATTGAGACTAATCAATATTATGATTATCAAAAGGGTTAGTCTCAATATTATATTTGTCATTAACGCCAAAACCATATCAATGGAGCTTGAACTTTCACCGATACCACATGTTAGTGAGACATAGTGACATATTTTAGACATAAGAAGTTATTTAGTGGTGTATAAATGATTGCCCCTTAATACTTCTAAAACCTAAAATAGGTTGGTTAATTAAACTAAAGCTTGACACATTTTGGTGCACAGTAGGAAGGGTATAGGTCATGGTCACCATGGGCGTGGAGGCCATGGTCCTGGTGGAGGTCGTGGACTTGGCCGTGGGCGTGGCCAAGTAGATCCACCACAGGAGGTTGTAGATCCTCTTACAGAGGGGAGCGGTTTGCTTAACGCACCGCCACCCCAGGAGCTAGCCGAGGAGGTCGCTCCTGCTGGTCAATCTGGGTCGGAAGTGGAGGCCGCGTTTGTGGTCTTGTTGTGGGAGCTACAGAGGGAAGTTAAGTAGCTTCGTTAGCATGCGCAAGCAGCTCTTCCTATTGCAATTCCACTTGGGGATGCCCTTGTTGTTGCCTAAGTTGTGCCCGAGCCTAGGATGAGGCTCCAGGAGTGTATCTCTCCACTTCTTGATACCTTTGATGACACTGGCACGTCGGTCCAAGCAGCAAACTAGTTACGCTATATGAAGAGGCAGTTTGGACCAATGAAGATGACCATGCTGCAGAGGGCTCACTTTGTGGCTTTTCAGCTGAAAGGTCAACAGACCTCTAGTGGGAGGGTAGCTTTCTGCTAGAACCCCCACCCATGGTCCTAACACTAGGAGGACTTTGACGAGCAGTTCAGGGCAACGTTCTATCCAAAGTCTTTCCTAGAGAAGATAGAGCACACTTCACTCAAGAGAAGAGGTATGTGGTTGAATATGAAGCAGAGTTCAACAATATAGTTCACTTTGTACTAGCTGTGGCAGGTGATGACCGTCAGAAGGCCAGGAGGTTCCTTAGAGGCCTCAACCAGGAGTTCAAGGTTGTCATGGGGGCAACCGTGCCACATGACTTCAAATCCGTGGTTGAGTAGGCCAGATGTATGTAGGTCAAGATGGAGCTCACTAGGGAGAGGCAAAACCCTGGTGGTTCTGGTGTTCCTACGGTTTCTAGTAGTAGCCAGAAGAGGAGCTTCGGTGAGGGAGGTGGGTCTTTTCAGTGACCTGCTTCCAAGAAGTTTAAGGGGGACAAAATTTCTCATCATCGACCAAGACGAAGCAGTCTCAGCTTTCCTCCTCGTCAGCGCCTCATTCCTCGACAGTGACTCCAGCTTTCTATCATGTCATAGTGTAGGGCATGATCTACTTCAAGTATGGTGGTGCACACCACACAACTGAGTGTGTTTGGACCGAGAAGTGCCATCACTGTGGCAGGACTGGTCATATGGGGCGTGTTTGCTGGGAGAATTCCAATAGCATCATCAAATGGGAGCCGGTGCCACTTGCGTCATTTGCATCTGCTTCTTCCAGACGGTCAGTCTAGATGTTGGTGTCCGCTCCTACTCTTCCGCGGCTTCGGAGGGAGTAGCTCATGTAGCCCTTCAACCCTATTTAAGCCAAAGTTTAACTGCACGAGTGGTAACTAAGATCAATCAGAAGTTTGTTCAAGTTCTGTTGATGGATGACATGTGAAAACTTATTCAAATCTAAAATTACTAATTCTTCAAATGATTTCAAAAATTATTTTTCAGATTGAGTTAAGGTGTCCTATTATCTCTAATTACCATTAAAGTATGAGTTGGACCTTTGTTGACTCACTCATGCATGTTTAGGAATTTAAATATGTAATTCTCAAGTCCAAAGATCCGCATGACACGCCGGTGCAAGTTTAGGGACCAGTGGCACACGTTACTCTAAAATCAATAATAAGGCTTACTAAATACTCACTCCATTTCAAAATATAAGCTATATTGTTTTGCAATCTTGTTGCTAACTTAGGGCCTGTTTGTTTCAGCTTTGGATTCTCTAAAAGCTGATTCTGGATTGTGGTTTTTAAGAAGCTGATTCTTCAAAAGCTAGAATCCAAAAGCACATATGAAGTGGATTGTGGATTCTAGTGTATATGGGTGGGGTGGATTGTGAGAATCGGATTTTAGAATCATCCTGTTTGTTTGTTTCTGATTCTGCTTTTAGGACCAGAATCCAGAATCAAAAGCTAAAACAAACAGGCCCTTAACTATAGTTTTTTTTCTTTGCTCTCACTTGTCTTCTGTCTTCAATGTTTTATAAGTGAGTGCTATCACCTCTTTTATTCCGAATATATTAGCATTTAGGCTCTACAATTTTCTTGATTTTATGATCCTTCATCCCTGTGACGAGTCTAAGTATGCCTTACAGTAAAAAGAAATAGAGATATTAATTTGTACTTTTAACCTTATCATTCGATTTTCAGATCTATTATTTTCGGTGCCCCTGTGTTTTTGTCATGGTCATTTACTTCATATCTACCTGCCCAATTTTATAGAAACTTCTTCCGATCATTGTAAGTAAGAAGCACAAGAATCCGAGGAGACATGAGTTTTATATATAGAAGGGTATATATACCTCACGCGTTGCGGCGAGAATTTGTAGAAATAAATTTGGTGGTTGTGAATGGAATGCAATCGGACGGCTAGCTACACAAAGAAATAGAGATTAGTTGTAGTTAGTGAGGACTAATTGCATGTAACAAAACATCCGTGACACTTAATTTTAATCTAAAGATTATCAACAATAAGAGTGAGATGGCTGTACGAGGAAAGAGAGAAATAACATTTAATGTAGTTAGCGAGGATGATGTGTTTAATACTACTATATACATAAATGAATGAGCATCATTTTAATTAAGAGAATAACTACCTGCAAGTAAGCAGCTCAAGAAAACGAGGAGGCATGCATTTCATATAGTAAGCATCATTTTAATTAGGAGCAAATCTACCAGGTTTCATAACTACACACAACTCTAATTTATTACTGCTTATATGGCGTTTTTTTAATGATTTTGTCCATAAATATACGACGTATTTTATATTTCAACGCAAAGTAATACGATGTTCTCTTTGTACCCCTAATAAATATATATATTTACTTATATTCTCTAAATACATCGTTAAATATAGTGCTTAGAGATAATAATTAAGGATAATCTCATTATTTCTAATATATCCTTGTTTTATGTAGCAAGAGAAAATACTTCGTTTAAACTTGAACCGAGGTGCAAGAAGAATGCACGATTGATTGATTTCTAAAATAGAACAAGGAAAGAAAATAAAAGGCCATGGAACAAAATCCATCGGAAAGCCGAAGCGACCACCACCCGTGAAAGCTAGATTCCCTGCCGGTCTGACGCCAAACGGCCAGGGCCCTCCGCTCCCTTCCTCCCTCGTCAAGTCAAAAAGCGCACCGGAAGTCCGGAACAAGAGAAACCTTCGTCACTAAGGTGTGTTTGATCAGTAGAATAAGATTGAATTGGATGAAATAATCTTATAATATTTGGTTTTATTATTTTAGATAAATAAAATAATTCAGTATCTAGAGAATATTCTCCGCCACCCCAATCCCTCCCAAAAACCTCACCACCATGGATGACTACGCCGCCTCCTCCGCCGACGCCGCGCCGGTGGAACCACCGCCAATGGAGCCCCCTCCTCTGCCCCCCTGCGATCCGCAGACGCTAGCGAGATGGTGATTGCTGATGCGCCGCAGGTCCCAGCTGCGTCATCCATTCGATGTGGTTGTGACGAATACGTGCGCGCATGAATGCAGGTACCAGCTGGAGGCGCTGGAGCGTGCGGTGTGCGGCAACACGGTGGCGTTCCTGGAGACGGGGGCCGGGAAGACCCTCATCGCGGTGCTGCTGCTGCGCGCTTACGCGCACCGCGTGCGGAGGCCGGCGCGGCCCTTCGCCGTCTTCCTCGTCCCCACCGTCGTGCTCGTGGGGCAGCAGGCTCGGGTCGTGCAGGCGTACACCGACCTCCGCGTCAAGCAGTTCTACGGCGCCATGGGCGTCGATTTCTGGGACGCCGCCACCTGGCGCCGCGTCGTTGACGACGCCGAGGTGCTCGTCATGACGCCGCAGATCCTCCTCGACAACCTCCGCCACAGCTTCTTCTGCCTTCAGGACATTGCACTGCTCATCTTCGACGAATGCCACCACGCCAAGGGCGATTCCCCATATGCGTGCATTTTTAAGGTCCCAAAAGCTACAACCGCTCTGTTTCCTTTTTGTTATTTTTTTCCTACATTTATTGATCTGTTTACAAGCTCCTACATTTCTTTTTAACTCCTGTTTTCTTTTTTTTTATCGCACCATCCTAGTAATAGTTACAAACTTCGACGAATCTTTTGTCACTTGTATCAACTCCGAATCTTCAATGTTTATTTCTAGTGCCAATTTAGTCAGAATATTTAATGTTTCTTTTGTTATATTAAACATTTCAGATCGAATCTTGGATGTTTCCTGTTTTTACCCTCTTGTCTCACCAATTTAGTCAAATCCTTCAATTTCGCTTTGCTTGTAGGAATTTTACCACCCCCAGTTGAATTCTAGGCCGTCGGACCCTCTGCCGAGGATATTTGGGATGACTGCTTCGCTCATTTATTCAAAAAGTAAGAATGATGCGATCAACTCTTATCTATATTGTACATTCTCTCTGATTCGGTAACTTTCTCATGGTGTTCATTCTATAGGTTTGGATCGGGCCAACTATTCGAAGCAAATCAGCGAGCTCGAGAATCTCATGAACTCAAAGGTCAGAGTAGATAAGATTGCACATATTCCAGCACTTAAGATAATCATTCTCTCTAATTTAGTCACATGTAAGGAAAACTTTGGTACTTATTTGGTGTATTGGTTGTTGAAGGTGTACACTGTGGAGAGTGAATCAGCTTTATTGGAATACATACCATTTGCCACCACGAGGATAGTGCAATATGATGATTCCATCATTTCATCTGAGTTACATGACCATATTATCAGTTGTTTGTACAGATTGGAAGCAAAGGTAATCATTGGCCCTATGCATGGCTTCTATGTTAGATAAACATTTCTTTCCATTATTCAGTTGCACTTTACTTGCCAGACAAAATCGAGTACTATACTGATTTGCATCACTACTATGTGCTCTTGTGCAATACACTTCGTCTCATGCTCTCTAAGTATGTTGTTATGATTTATTTACTCTTTATCTATTAATAATTCAAAATTGGAATTATACTATATACTAGGATATATTGGTTTTACAATTGAATTAGCTAGAATTGATCACACAAAAGATATGTTGTACTGGCACTATCGAGTTAGTATTGATTTTTTTTCCTAACATATTTTGTGTTTGAAGTTGAAATATTAAAGGGTGCTTCTGCACTTGACAAACTACATATAATTTTTCTTCTGGATTTTTTCGTAGTAACTTTGTGCCCACATCAAAATAGTTTGCATTATTGCACCTATTTATTGTTTTGCAGTAGATATGCCGCCTTTGTTATATCATTGTTTAAAGTATTGCTTTGCGAAGTTTGAGTCATTGATATAACGATATGTACCCTGGCTTATAATTTAGTAAGAAAGATAGAGCTAGATAGAGTACGAAACTTAAATATTATTGGCATTTGCACTTGTATGTAACTTAATATCCCATCCGTTGATTTTTATAAGGCGTGAGTTGATTCCTCAGTCTCCAAAATTGAACTTTGACCGTTAATTTCTTGAGTAGATTTGCTATGTGCCATTGCAATTAGACTTCGCTTCAAAATACCACTGCAAAGTTAAAAATTATGGAAAATGCCATTGCCGTCACATTTTCCATCCATGCGCTCGGTTAACGTCCATTTGGGAGAGAGAAAAAAATTATAAATGACGATTTTGCCCTTTGGATTATTCTTCTCTACCTACACTGTCTCTCTCTCCTTTGTTTATTCTACGTTGTTGCTAGCTGCCTAGAACCCCCTCCGGTGAGCTCAGTAGCCATGGAAAGCCCCCTCCCTCTCCCCCTTTCCTCTCTTCTCACCCTAGTTGAAGTCCTTGTCGCATGCATCTGTACAACTCGTGCCCTCGAGACAATGTCCTGCCCCCATCAGTGCTCTCGTGCCTCATACCAGACTCGGTGAGTGTAAGGTGGCGCATTAGTGCGAGGCAGCGAGGTTTGGGGCTTAAGGTCGTGGTGCATCCTCGTTTCCCTATCCTACCCCATCGCCCAACTTTGCTGTTGTAGTGCTCGATCTGATTGGGATCTCGTAGGATGGTGAGGAAATTAAACGGCAACGCATGCAACACCTTGCTCATGAATCTCTAGAAACTTCTAGAACATTTCGAGAGGTGTGATATGGTACAATCAGGCTCCTCTAGTTCATGCTCAGGCCGCTTGATCCGATCGGGATTCCGAGTTAATTAGTGCGGATTTTGGGGTTAGGGGAACAGAATGGCATCATGTTTGCTTCTACTTTGCTGCTCGATGGGCCCTGATGAGAATCCCCAAATCTATCTCTACCTCTCTCTCCTGCATGGATGAATCGGGTGTATGGGAGCTTGTCGGTGATTCGTGATTGGGAGGGTAAAACTTTGTGGATGCTGGAATGGAAGGAGACATAAAATAATTGAGGGCAAAATAGTTGTTTCATAGCCTTGTAACGAAAACATGGATGACGATGGTACTTTCCAGAATTTTAGACCTTGGCATTGAGATGGCATGGGGCACATTTACTCTAATTTCTTTTATGGCATATTGTTAGTAACTACAAAATCATGATAGTATGAAAGTAATTTCAAATACGAATCTAAGGAAAAATTGCATTTTTCAACCTTCAAATATCGTTTGAGTCTGAATTTCAGTCAGCTTCAAAAACCGTCTAAAACACAACTCTCAACTAACAATACTAGACAACACAACCCTCTTGACTCAATCCAGTTTGGTTTTGATCCGACGTGGCAGCAATTTTGCAGTTCAAATCATCGAATTGGACACACAAGCGCCAGTGTTCACCTAGGTGGGCGCCTAGACCACCTAGGCGCATGGCGGCCAGCCTTCGCCCCGATTGTGTGATAATTGGTTGGCTAGGTGGGGGTAACGCCTAGGCGGCGCTAGGCAAGGCAGTCCTCGGCGGCCGAATCGGTGTCTTCAAAGTTCAAAGGGGATTTGGGATTGGGGTTTACTAGTTGGCACTCGGCAGTCGACCTAGGGTTCTCCCGTGTCGCCGAATCCGCTACTGCCCTACGCCTCTGGTGACCGCCGACAGCCAGATCGACATCATCGCTGGCCATATCGACTCTACCGTTGGCTGCTGGTCCAGCCTCTGTTGCTCCCGCCAGCCGTCGGTTCAGCCTCTGCTGCTCTGGCGCGTTTTAAGGTTAGTCAACTCTCTAGTCAAACTCTAATTCTCTAAATATAAAATAGTCAAGACTCAACTCTCAACATTAGATTTATCTAACTACACTTCACTTTGCAATTTGTACTTTTGTAGATACATACAAAGACAAGGAATAGATTAGATGTGGATCGCCTTAACCATCTAGTCTTTGTTCAATACAATGCCAAGTTGAGGAACAAACAAGAGAGGATAAAAGAGGAGGAGGACATAGACCCCCTTCTAGCTTTTGAATCTAATGAAGCTCAAGGGTGGGTAATTGAAGGCGGGGATGATCAAGATATTGAGCCCGCTACGGGTTTTACATGGGAAGTAATTGAAGAAGCATGTGGTGCTAATGAGGTCTTAGAACTTTGTAGGAGCGCAAGAGTGAGAGAACATCATGAAGAAGATTTCAAGTCCGATACCAAGGAAGAAGAGGTCAATGTGGAGGAGGATATTGATTTTGAGTCTGACCAAAGAAGAAGTGCTCCCATCCAAGGATTATGAGCAAGAGGATGAATGAGACATTAACTCATTTGATCATCATATCATCATGCTTGCTTAAGTTTTTTCATGAACTAAGTCTAAGACTATATCTATTTCTGGTGGTCACTACGTGGTTTGAGTTTGGGACTATATGATATTGTGAATTTGTGATGTTACTTGTTATTCACTTCTGCTATTCCTTGCTTGTGCTGATGGCATGGCACTTGCTACTACACTTGTGATGTTACTTGTTATTTAGTGCATGGACTGTGCTGTTTCTATTTACCCGCCTAGGCTGCCGAGGCGCTAGGCGGCCTGCCATCGCCTGCCTAGCGCTTATCGCCTAGGATAACACCATGGTTATTAAGGCGTTGTCACTTTGGCGTCTCCTAAGCGTTGAGGCGGCATGGAACGGCCGCCACGGCCATCGACTCACCATATGATTTTAAGGCGAGCACTTCACGGCGATGGCGCTGTAAGGCACCGCTGTGCTGCAAATCAAGCGCCATAAGCAAAATTGGGGGGCTAAAAATGCAGTGAAGGTTCTGCAAATAATTGAAGAGAGGAGAAGCTCTTCGTCGCTGCATCTGCATCGTTCCGACCCGAGAGAGCGGGAGGGAGAGGGAGCTAGGGAGGGGAGGCGGGAGAGGAGCCAGGGGAGGGAGACGGGAGGGAGAGGGAGCTAGGGAGGGGAGGCGGGAGAGGAGCCGGGGAGGGAGACAAGAGGTAGCCAAGGAGGGGTGCTTCCGGCCATCCTGCTCAAACCCCTGCCACCACTGCATCTAATCTGGAGCCCCCTACCGCCACCGCTGGAGTCATTGATCAACTCTGGAGCCACTGTTGCCGCCATCCTCTTCTAGGTTTGCCCTCTCCCTTCATCTTTCTTCTTCTCCCCTCATGTACCTCCATCTCCATCTCCTCTGTCCTCTCCATTTGATCTGCTCTCCATCTCCTTTGTTATGTTGTCCATCTCCTCTGCTCTGTTGTCCATCTCCTCTGCTCTCCATCTGAATTGCACTCTTTAATTTCATCTACAGCAGCCAGTGGCGCAGCACAATGGAGGCAGCTAATCATTGTATGGTTGTATCTATTTGCATTTATAACAATGTGCCTCTGCTTTGTTACATGTTGGAAGGAGGTTGTGTTAGTTGGGGATGCATGGCACAAGACCACAACAGGAGAATATGCAAGAGGCAACATCAAAGTATGTTAGTGTTCCTAACTTGCTCATTAAATCTGTTACCTTACTATGTTAGGATGTGTATGGCGTTGACTCGCCGCACGCCTTAGACGGTGTGGCGGTAGTAAGGCGCCTCGCCTCGCCTTATCGCCTTAATAACCATGGATAACACTGACAAGTTCTGAATCAGCTAGCCCCCTCTTTTCTCTCTCCTCCCTACCTCTCTACTCGTCGCTGCCCTTCCAAGACAGCATCCCATGACTGTTACTACAGCTGTGCCACCTTCCTTCTCAAACATGTGTTCTGTGGGCCAGCCTCCGTCATGCTTCCATGCACCAAACACATACCTCCTGTCCAAAGACTTAACCTCCCTCACAGGTGAAGAAGAAACACTCAATAATCTTACACAATCAGTACACACCACCATGGCTATCAAATTCAAGTGCCAGCAGGTAGTAACAATGAGTTTCCATCAAATCAACACAAGTGCAGCAACAAGTTTTGATCAAATCAACTAATGCACCCACGATGACATTGCCTGCAGCAACATATTTCGATCAAATCAACTCAATGCTGGTCGCCATGGCTGCCAAATTCGGTGACAACCAAAGCTAGGTGAAGGACCTGCTCGCCTCTTCCACTTTGATTTACTTGGGTCTCATATGAATTGGGTGAAACTGATGATGAATCAGGAGTATGTGTAAAGAGATATTTGCTCACCTCCTCCACCTGCTGCCCTTAGGGCACACTGTCGTAGTGCCACTGCGCACCGCTTGCTACCACGACGTGCCTCCTGTCCTCACTGTTATGAACAACACTTGTTGTATTCAATATGAGACCAATAGGCCAGAATATAGAGGTACAAGCGGGTACAAAAGGAAAGCCTATATAAAGCAATACCTATACAAGGAAAACTTATATAAGGAAAACCTATAAATGGAGAGTCTATATAAGACAATATCTATACCCTTAACACCCCCCACAAATGCAAGGCGCATGCAATAGCATTGCATTTGGAAGGGTTGACATTAGAATATGGAAAATCCAAAGTCCTGGTCTGGAAGTAGTCATCGTAGCATCCAACTCTTGAAAAATTGAGCCAATGAAGGAAAGCCGACGAAGGAGCCGAGTCGACGAAGAGCCGAGCTGAAATGAGGTAATGAGTTAGAAATTGGAGTCAACGGAATGAGCCGAGCCGATAAAAAAGGTCAAGCCGATGAAAGAACCAAGATGCTAAGGCTTGGATGGACGCAACGGAAACAAAGACTGAATGAAATACTAGCGGTAGAATCAGTAGCAGCCTAAAGACACCACCACACACAAAAAGAGCCGAGTGAAGGAGTTGATCGAGAGCAAAGTCGAAGGAGCCGACGACTGTAAGCTGAGCCGACCAAGAGCCGATGAATGTAAAGCCGATTAGAAGAGTCAGAGCCAAGCTAAAGAGTTGGAGCCAAAGTCGAGAGCCGAGAGACGGAGCCAAGCCGAAGAGCCAGAGCCATAAGCCGACAGGTGTAAGCCGACAAAGGAACTGAAGCCGAGCCGATGGAATGAGCTGGAGTCAAAGACAAGGAATCGAGCCGATCCAGCCGAAGAGCCAAGCCACGCCGGAACAAGAGCGGAGCTGGATTCGATTGAAAACCAAGAAACCAAGCCGAGCCTAACCATATATAGGTATTGCCTTATATAGATATTGTTAAGGGTATAGATATTGTCTTATATAGACTCTCCATATATAGGTATCGCCTTATATAGGCTTTCCTTTTGTACTCGCTTGTACATCTATATATTCTGGCCTACTGGCCTCATATTGAATACAACAAGTGCTATTCATAACATGGTATCAGAGCTTTAATGGCTGTCTTGGTGCCACTTTGGTTCACGGGTAGCATAGGCGGCAGTAGAGGCAGGCGCGGGACCAAGGCAAGGCGGCGGTCGGCGGGAGGCTGGTGATCGGAGGCCGGCTTGCGCAGGCGAGGCGGCCTGCAGCCGATGCGTAGGCGGCGCTGCTCGGAGCGACTGACGCAAAGGGCTGAGCGACCACTGAGCGCGGCCAGTGGTCGGTGCGTCGCCGACGAAGGCAGCCATCGGTCGAGGCCAAAGGAGACGGACGCAGCTCGGGAGGCATGCACAGGCAGGGCGCTGAGAGGTGGCGCGTCAGGCGGATGGCCAGAGGCGCTCGCCGAAGGGTGCACGGGGACGATTGTAGCGAAAGGTTGGAGCTTGGTCGGAGGGTAGGTCGGCTAGAGATGCACGTTGCCGGTGACGAAGCCGAAGGCTGGAGGAGGCCTACGACAACGGGCGGAGGTGGCCACCCCCGAGAGTGGAGATTCCTTCTCCCGGGGGCAGCAACGGCGGAAGAAACAGGGTGATGGCTAGGGATGGCACAATTACAATGGTAAACCTTAACCCTAGAACCTAAGCTCTGATACCATGTTATGAATAACACTTGTTGTATTCAATACGAGGCCAATAGACCGGAATATATAGAGATATGAGTGGGTAGAAAAGGAAAGCCTATATAAGGCAATACCTATACAAAGAAAACCTATATAAGGAAAACCTATATATGGAGAGTCTATATAAGACAATATCTATACCCTTAACACTCACCTCACCTTAGACAACTCTGCCTTGCCACCCACCCCTACCTCTGCTCTACTTGCCTCCCACTCCCAAACTCTGCAACACACCACCTGCACTCACCTCCACCTCCAATTGTGGAGTGTGTGATAGAGAATAGAGAAGGTGAAGGAGAGAGAGAAGAGCATGAAGAAGGTGGGTACTAGGGTATGTCGACACGTGGGCCAACAGACGCTAGGCGATTGGGGAGTAGGTTGTGGTGAGCCACACCGTGGGGGGTGCCAGATTGTGGGCGGTAACCTGGGAGTGTTAGAGGGTAGAGGGGCGAGAAGAAGAAAGAGGAGGAAGGTGACTGGCAAGCCAACTCAAAATTTTTTGCCATATGGGACCCATGTGGTGGCTATGTTGGGGCGAAATCATGCTGGATCTGGTTTAAGGAGTCACTATTGGAGATATGCCCTAGCGGCCAATCATAGATATGATTGATAGATGTTTATGTTTTATGTTTCTTAATAAATATCATGTTATAGATCATTAAATATATGACTTGATCGTGAGACTCTATAACACGTTTGTGATATTATTATGAATTGTTCCTTGTCGTTTAATTGATTGGAGCATCAATTGTTTTCTTTAGAGAGACAAGCATGTGATTGTGTGATGATTATATTTTGTGGATCATGGATATGCGATATAAACACGATTATATGGATAACATGTTGGTGAACATGCTACTGGATAGACCCATTATGAAACACCGCATTGAGCATTACATACGTGTCATCGATTGGTTTCATACAATGTTTATGATTGATCCTTTGACCTGAGAAATACATGGATCCCAACATGTGGATCACATTCTTTGATGTTTCTAATCGTTGTCCATAACAGAATAATTATATAGTTACACTCGAGTTGTGTTGATAAATGTGGAGGGATGTGTATGGTCAAGATGGAATTTTGTCCTCCTCATTATACGAGGATAAAGATATCTTGATGCCACTCAAAAAAGATATCATTGTCCATAACAGAATAATTATATTAATTACACTTGGGATGTGTTGAGACCTGGAGGGATGTGTATATTCAAGATGGAATTTTGTCATATGAGGACAAAGATCTTGATGTCACTAAAAAAAGATAAGACTAAAGAATGTGCATGATCATGCCCGAGCAGGTTGATTTGTCAAACCGCTTGATCTATTTAGTCTAGCTTTGGAGATTTGAGAAATGATGGATACAAGAATGACACATATCACGCCTTGGTTTTAATCTTGATATCTGAAAATGACAAAAGGGCCAAACATATATTTGTTGATGGCTTGTCGGATAAATGATATCCATGTGGTTTGGAAAGTCATAATGTTCTGCTAGGAGCCGCTTATAACTTGTGCGTTGAATGGTGATTTAGTACACTGCTAACATCACAATGGGCCTATGGTGTCACACACAAGAATGGAAACATACTAGTTTGTTAACAAATTCCGTGTATTATTATATGGGTAATTAATGTATTGAAATTATTAAATACAGGAAAAGTCCTAGTTTGATTCGATTATTTCAATTCGAAACAACAAGACTATTTGATTCGGATAAATGTAATACAAATTAATTAGGGAGTCAGTTCGGATAAGGATTTGAATTGATAAAGCTTATCTCGAATCCTATTCGGTTACAAAACATAAATTTTTTGGGCTTATCTTGTTCTAACTCGTTTATAAATAAATACGTACCTGAACTGTGTGGGGATAACCGAATTCGAGGGACTAATTCTGGCGAGAATCAAGAGGGTTGTGCTGTCGTGTTCTAGCAGACTGGCGCGGCGCGTGGAGTCTTCTTCCCGTTCATGTGGATACTCGTGAAATGAGGTTACCATTGTCTCGACGTGCAGGCGCGATCCGACACACTCTTCTTCCGCTGCTGGAAAGTCGTATCTGTGCGTCTAGTGGTAACGTCAAAACCCTAATATGTAGTATTAGATCATATGCAACAAGTTCTTTGGGTTCGGGTAGATGGAAAATTTTAAAATTGCTTCCTCCTTGCTGCCCTGATTTCCCAACGGTCATGTGGCCTGGTGTTGATAGTTGAGGGTTGTTTTTTAGATGGTTCTGAAGTTGCGGGTTGGAATTCAGACTTAGGCAATAGTTGTAGGTTGAAAAGTGGACCTTTTCCCAAATCTAAGGGTACCCCTTATAAATATCATTAGAGGGAGTAACTCCTGGTATTGATAGTTGAGGGCTGTTTTTTAGATGGTTCTGAAGTTGCGGGTTGAAATTCGGACTTAGGCAATAGTTGTAGGTTGAAAAGTGGACCTTTTCCCAAATCTAAGGGTACCCCTTATAAATATCAAAAGAGGGAGTAATTTATGAATAAATGTAGCATTTATATTTAATCCAATAGAAGTTGAAGTAATATATAATTATATATTGTTCTTTTTTGTCTTATTGCACATACAACGATGCCACCATATGTTGATGTATCCATATTTGGAAAGATGCTGTGCAAATATGTCCATATTTTGTTTGAACAGGTCTTCTGTTCATGTTGGTGCAACATACTTTTTTGAGAATGCAAGTTCTTGTTTTGTAATACTTTCAGAAATTTCTTTTAACATGTTCAGAGTAGATATATTACAGTGACATTTTTTACGTTCCCTCAGCATTTGGAACTCCTGAAGGGAAAATTACATGGTTCGTATCTGGAGCTTGCAAAGCAAAGGATATCAAGATTAAATAAGACATTCTTATATTGCACAGCTAATCTAGGAGTATGGCTGGCGGCAAAGGTATGAAGACGGATAATGCTGCATGTTTGTATTATTTTTATGTAGCCCTGAAATGCCTTTTGACATTTTTTCAGGCTGCTGAGGTACAATCATCTAAGGAAAGCTTCTTATCCTTCTGGGGTGAAGAATTGGATAAAAATGTTGAAGGCTTTGTTAGAAACTATAGTGAAGAAGTATATAGAGAGCTCTTTCGTTTTTCAAAGAGAAGTATATACCACACAGTTGTGGAATTTTTTTTTGGTTTATTCAACGTATCATTTCTTGAAAGTTTCAACTTCATATGAGTTATTCTGCGTAAGACTGCTAATGTTGTCATGTACTGTTAATGCAAAATCATTTCTTGCTGATAAACCACTGTACTTATTGTATATATACCTACTAATATATAGTGAAGAAGTATATAGAGAGCTCTTATGTTTTTGAAAGAGAAGTATATACCACACAGTTGTGGATTTTTTTTGGTTTATTCAACGTATCATTTCTTAAAAGTTTCGACTTCATATGAGTTATACTGTGTAAGACTGCTAATGTTGTCATGTACAGTCAACTCAAAATCATTTCTTGCTGATAAACCACTGTACTTATTGTTAAGTTGTGTATCTGTACCTACTGATGTGCCTTGCAGACCAACTTATTGATGGCATAGCACAACACATGGTTTTGCTTTTGATGTTGTAATAAGTTGTCAATACTCCGGTATTTGGTATCTGCCTATCAAACACCTATCAAACAAAATGTTATTTTCAAGGCTGTGGTAGACCACAAAATAAAATTCACTTGTGATAGACATATGAACCTAACTTGAAATTAAACCATAGATGATATCCATCTGTTAAAAATCAGATTTGTGGATCCTACCATGGTTTTTAGATCCCTCACTATTTTCTCAGGTCATATTGGCGAGGACTTTGCAGCTGATTTGCAGGATGGGCTATTAACGTCTAAAGTTCACTGCCTTATCCAATCTCTTCTGCAGTACAGGTGATAAGATACTCGGACCTTATATCTAGTATGTAATACTAGTTCACATTCACCCCCTTTGAAATTGCATTGACTTAGCTGCAACAGGAAGACACAAATAAATGTTATATATATCAAAAGTTCTGTATAGGGTGAATGGACAATTTACTGTAATCATTTAGTCTATTTTTTCCCCAAATCATCAATTTTCCAACTTTTGTCCAACTTCAGCTAATATCAAGGGTGACACATGGTTGTTTTTAAAAAAGAGAAGTCAGCAAAATAATAAAAACCATGAATAGCCAAAAAGAAGAGAAATAATGCAAAAGGGGATGGCTATGGTACATATGACTTTTAGTTATAAAAAACGTAAACACATACCATAGCCACCTCTAAATGAATAATTCCTTCCACAAGAATATAGTGACTAAATGGAGATGTTTGTGTGCGTAGGTTGTTACTATCAAACTTTTTGTTTGGTCGAACACTAACTAAACTCTCTCTCTCTCTCTCTCAGGCATATGCAAGACTTGAGATGCATTGTATTTGTCGAGAGAGTTATTACAAGCATTGTATTGGAGTCCCTCCTGTCCACTATCCGTCAAATGTCTCAGTGGACTGTTAAATACATGGCAGGAGACAGTTCTAGTTTGCAACATCAGAGTAGAAAAACACATATGGAAATTGTTGATTCCTTCCGGAGAGGAAAGGTTTGCCATTGATATTGTTATGCTGACCTCTTAGCACTCTGTTAATGATAGTGTTCTACTGTGCTGATAAGAAAATGATGTTCCTGTAGGTGCATCTAATTATTGCCACACAAATTTTGGAGGAGGGCCTGGATGTGCCAAGTTGTAACTTGGTAATTCGATTTGATCCATCAGCAACTGTATGCAGCTTTATACAGTCGCGTGGTCGAGCTAGGATGCAAAACTCTGACTATGTTTTACTTGTTAGAAGGCATGTCTTCCAATTTTGTGGATATTGTTTGTTTCAGTGCAAATTTCTTATTTAACATTTCATCTTTAGGGAATATGAAATTTTTGTCTCCATAGTGTACATTATCCAGTGCTTTTCCCATTTCATCAATTGATTTGCATGTGCTGGATAAAGAATATCTGGTTATTGCCAGTAAATTGTTGGTGTTTACTTATATGATTCACTACATTTCCCATTTTATCAATTGAATTGTTTGTAGCGGATCAAGCATCCTGGTTGGTGTCATAAATGTTAGTGTTCACTTATTAGTCCAAGTTGGTTGCCAGCATGATTCCAAATCCTGATAGCGATACCAGAAATACCGGGAAGGAGTAGCTGACTAGGATTCAAAAAACCTCCTTGCTTTTCTATTTAATCTAAAATTGATTGATGGTTCCTGACAGGATCTGTTTGGGAACCACAGGTAACTGGTGTAACATGCTGGGAATCGGTTTCCAATTTAAAGAGTTTGAATTTGAGTAGGAAACCCCCCAATTTTTTGCTTGGTTATTTGTGGGAACCGGTCAGTGCCTATGATTATCTTTCTAAACGGTATTTGGAGCTGTGGGTTCTATTCCTGCCAATTGTAATAATCTTCCCAATATTTGCCTTTTTATCTACAAAATGTTGATGCTACAATAATGAAATACTATAGTCAAGTTGTCTTAATTTGATTTTTTAGATGCTATGTCGATCTTAAAGGACATCATAACCTGCTCTACCTTTTGCTGTCACCATTACTTCTCAACTTATTTGGCATATTACTTCAGATGATGATGCAATTATTGTGTTTCTTTATCAGGGGAGATGCAGAAACTCTTTCTAAGACAGAAAAATTTCTCTCAAGCGGACAGATAATGCGGGAAGAATGTCTGAGATTGGCATCTACTTCTTGTCAACCACTTGAAAACACCTTGCGCAAGGAAGAATATTACTGTGTTGAATCTACTGGAGCAATTGTGACTCTAAACTCCAGTATTCCATTGATTTATTTTTTCTGCTCAAAGCTTCCATCGGATGAGTCTGTTTTCATTTCTGCAACAATTATTTTCTTTTGCTTCATATTGCAAGGTATTTTCTGACACAAATATTCTAAGTTACTAATGGATTATATTTCCGCCTGTCAGATATTTTAAACCTCTACCGAGATTCAAAATTGACAAGGCATTAGGTACATGCACCCTGCATCTCCCCAAGAGCAGTCCTATACAGGCAGTTAATACAGAAGGAGAAATTTCTGTCCTGAAGGAGGCAGTTTGTCTTAAGGCCTGCCGAGAATTACATGCCATTGGTGCTCTCACAGATTCTCTCTTACCAGAATTAGGTGTTCCGTGTGAAGAACCCAACATCGGTATGCTTATTATTGTTGAGTTCAACTAAAATGAACTGATTCATTTTGTTCCAGCTATTGTAATATATATTATTAATTCTGATTGATTATGTAGGTGGTAATTTATTGTGTGTGATAGTTGATTATGTAGGTGAGACTAGTTTATTGCATAAGTTTTTAAAGTACCGTAACTTACGGTAACATGGTAATTTGTAGAGTTTGGGAACTAAAGAGACTTTTTTTATAGCCAACCATGAAGAAAATACAATCTCAGAGTAGATTTGGTATTTTTGAGTTGAAGTTGTATGGAAAATTCCTCACTGTGCGCTTGCCTTTTGCGTGCTTCTGCTACTTAAAAATTACTAAACTCAACCTACAGGCAAATGATTTGGCCTCAATAATTATGGACTCTTCATGCCACTGGTAGGTTAGGCACAAAATTACAATCGGCTCTTCTGGTGAACTGTATCGGAATGTATTTAATTTATCATGTCATATTTATTAAGGCATTGCTTAAGCGGTAAGGTGGTCTTTGTGTATGTTTGTTGGTGGGGGGCGGGGGGGTTGCCTTGCTGGAGGTAAGTATGGCATCCGCCCCAAGGGCATGGCGTCGGTTGTCATCGTGGGAGCATGAGGCAGGCGCCATAGATGAGGGAGGGATAAGGCAATGTACTGGCCGCAGCGCGCCGCCACCTTCTCCACTCCGCGCTGCCCTCTTTGCTCCGTGCCTCCTCCTCCTCTGCTCCGCACCATGCTGCACCGCTGCCTCCTCTGCTCCGCGTGCTTCCGGGAGTGGAAGCTGGAGAGAGCTTGGGCAGAGGGTGAGGAGAGGATTGGAGGTGGCGGCTGGGTGGTGGTGGGAGAGAGCTAGACCAGAGGGTGAAGAGAGGCATGGGCTGGGTGGGACGGCCCATGGTCTGTTTTTTTTAAAAAAGTTTCTTTTAAGTTATTGAGAGCTAGGATCTTCTATGGTTAAACTCTGTGTATGCAATACAATGTGTGATGTGTGTATGGCGTCACCTCGCCACGCATCTTAAGTGCTTTGGCGGTAAAAATGTGGGTGAGTTGCCTCGCCTTATTGCTTTAATAACTATGTATCACATAATTTATACTTGTAGATAGAGTAGAATCATGGTAAATTACGTAGTGGAATGGATAAATACTAATAAAAGCTATGCCAAAATCAACCCAGGTTTAATCTATCAATTTACCTATTCTTTTTTCCATGTTTTAAATCCTTATGCATTTTCAGTATACTTGGAATGTGTAGGTTAAGAAGTCAGAATGAAAGTACAAGGTCACTTATTTTTTTTAATTTCAACTTGCAATTATGTTATTCAATATGGAACATATACGTGCAATTGGGTTGGCATTATGTACTAACAATACTTTATTGTTCCTCATGTAGTTGTTGAGAAATACCAACATGAGCAGCCTGACTACTTTCCAGTAGAATTTGTGGACAATTGGTTCTCTTTTTCTCGTCTTGGCATATATTATTGCTACAAGATCTCTTTGGAAGGGTGTTTTAATACAACTACTACTCCGACGGACATAATTTTAGCTGTCAAATGTGATATGGGATCTTACTTTGTCTCTAGCTCATTCAAATTGTGGGGTGCGCAAGACCATGTTAGTGTTACCATCAAATACGTGGGCATCATTCATCTAAATCAAGAACAGGTAAGTTGCGACTTTATGTTGTTCTAGTTTAGTAGTTTAGTAGTTTTGTAATCATCAGATTATCCTTCTTTAGTCTCTTACTCTCTTTCATCAGTGTATGCATTTTGTGCCCTTCATGATGAATACACATTTTTTGTTTCTTCAGGTAACTATCGCTAAAAGATTTCAATCCACTATTCTTTCTTTGCTTATTAACAAGGACCATTCGGAGGTCACTGATTGTATTAAATACTTCCATGAGATGCAAGTATCCACGGGAGTTGTCTATCTACTTCTGCCCTTAGTTTCTGGCAAAGTTGATTGGTGTAGTGTCAAGTTCTCAGCCTCACTGGTATATGAAGATACTAACAATGATACGAGACACTGCCATTCTTGTAAAGATGTTGATTTACTGCAGACAAAAGATGGTCCTTGGTGCAGGTGCATGCTTAAAAATTCCATTGTCTGTACCCCTCATAATAGCAGGTTTTATGCTGTTAGTGGGTTCCTGGACTTAAATATAAATTCCCTTTTGCATCGAAGTGATGGGAGTGTTGTTACCTACAAAACCTATTTTAAGACTAGGTATAAGTTTTTCCTTTCAGTGTTAATATGTATTTATGTGTCATGCATGGTCCTATAAGCTGTGTACATTTGCATCTGTGCATCTTATTTATTTGGTTATATTTACAGGCATGACCTTAATTTAACCCATGAAAATCAACCTCTCTTGGCTGCCAGCGAACCTATAAAAGTGCGGAACTTCCTCCACAAGTGCCATTATAAAAGAGAAAAAGGTTCTTTTCTGGTTTACAGTAAATATAATTTTTGCTTTAATATGTGTTGTGAGTTGTGACAAACCTTCGAGGGGTTTTAGCTTTGTGTGGGGGTTATGTTGTAAAAGTGAGAGTTTACTACTGAGCCTTCTGGGCTTTCCATACAGCTAATCAAATTCATAAGTATGTATCCCAAAATGTGAACTCTTGCTTGGCATCCAATTTCAATTTTTCTAAAACTTTTTTTATCTAAAATTTTCTAAATTTAATTTTACATAAAACCTTGATTGAATATTAAACTTATGAGGCAGCAAGCATGCTACATGTATTTTAATTTTAATTCAACATGTATTTTAATTTTAATTCAATTTTAGAAGTGCTATATGCTTTGGTTTCATTAACCTGATGCTTAAACCCTACCAAAACATTGGGCTTTATAGCAGGCATGTGTATTTTGCATAGCCATCACTGGGACATGCAGGATGAGTTACAACCAAGGTTCAAAATTTCGGCGAATTTCGCCGAAATTTCGGATTTCGGACCACCCCGAAATCTCAAGTACCGGCCGGGAAAAAAAATTGAAAAATAAATTTCGCCGAAATTTCATTTTTTTTGGCCGGTTTTGAAAGTTTTAGGGCCGGATTTGGTCCAATAACCCTTAGGAAAGTCATCTCCTATGAAAATTTGTTGAAAAACCTAATTTTTTAAATATTTTAAAATTTTGGTAGAAACACTGTCAGATTTTTATAAAATTTTACAAGCATGATAATAATCTGAAAATTTTATGGTACTATACTTAGTATATTAGGATCATACATAAAAAATTTCAAAATAATTTAACTTCATTTGTTATCTTTAAAAAATCAAAAACAGAATGAACATAATTGAGACAGTTATATTGTCAGAATTTTATAAATTTTCTTGAGTGATTATGATCTAAATTCTTTTTGAGAGATTAATAATTGACTCAGTAACATTATATAATTTTTTCAAAAAATTTCAACTTTGTTTGTTTGGTCAATCAAATCTATGTAAGCATTGAACTTCGTTTGTTATATTATATTTCAAAAATCAAAAAGAAAAGAACATAAATGGTATTGTGCCTTGTAAGAATTTTATAAATTCACTGGAGTGTGATCATGAATCACAATTTCTATGGGATATTAAGAACTTCCTTATCACCATTCTTTAAAATTTTCAAAAAATTTACATAATTTTTCATTTTGTTCAAATTTGCCGGTAAGCCTTTTAACATGGCAGTAGTACTGTTCGAATTTTTAAAAATTCATACAGTTTGATCATCATCGGAAAATTTTATGAGAGCATTATAGATACATCATAACCATGCACAAAAAATTTCAACAGTTTATAACTTAATTTGTACCATTTTCCATTCCGATCAAACTTGTCGGTCAGTGTTTTATCAGGACAGTACCACTCTCCGAATTTTTAAAAATTCCTCAGATGTGATAATCAGCTGAAATTTTTGTGAGAACATCAGCATTGTGTCAGGAACCTCCAAAAAAAATTTCAAAATTTTTCGATAACGTTTAGACCACTTTTCAGCCAGTGCAAAAAACCCGAAATTTCGGGTTTTTTCGCCGAATTTCGGTTTTTTTTTCCGGATTGGACCGGATTTGAATTTTCAAATTCAAATTTTGTCCGAAATAATTTCGAAATTTCGCCGAAATTTCGAAATTTCGTTATCCGGCCCGGGGCGAAATTTATTCCGAAACCGAAATTTGAAACCTTGGTTACAACTGATTTTGCATAGCCATTAATGAGCTACAACTGTGCCCATGACTGACTTGACCATTCCTTTTCCTTGTTTCAGAACCTAGCGGTACATATGCTTTTGAGTTGCCACCTGAACTCTGCAGAGTTGTCATGTCACCAGTGTCGGCTAATACTTTGTACAGCTTCTCATATATTCCTTCCATAATGTACCGCATCCAGTGTATTCTTCTTTCTGTGAAGTTGAAGGTCCAATTGGGTCCAAGAATGCAACAGTTCGTTGTACCAGCTCAGAAGGTTCTTTTTCATGTTGCAAGTTTTTGTTTTATCTCCAATAATAGTGATAATAATCCACTAGCAACTAGGTTAACTGGATGCCTTACATGTTAGAAGGAAACTTGTATTTCCCTTGTTTTTTCAAGTCCTGAGAATAAAAATGTCATGGTGCAGCATTATTTTACTAGATGTGAATTAGGAAGAGTTTAGTGCTTGATTGTGAAAAGAATGGTTCTATTCTCTTATTTTTCAAATGTTTAATCTGGCAACAATGTTCAGTCCTTTAGAAGTGGTTGTTCTCTGATGAATGCTAACATTAGTTTGATCCCTGTCAAACTCGCAAACTGGATCGTGTAGTAATATATCAATACCGTAAGACCAGTTGATCAATAGGCAACATTCATGAGCTATTTTATTAAATTTGGCTAATGACCGGAGTGCCTCATTGTCATCGCCGACATGCAGGGCAATCTGATATTTCTTACGGGCACTATTATATTCTTCTCAATGCACATTGCTTATACGTTGATTTTCTTTATTCTTCTCAATCTGATATTTCATGAGTCGTAGATTCTAGAAGCAGTAACAACAAAGGAATGTCAAGAGGAATTTTCACAGGAATCATTAGAAACACTTGGGGATTCTTTCCTCAAGTATGTTGCAACTCAACATCTTTATAGCAAATACATGCTTCATCATGAGGGCATACTGACCAAGATGAAGAAAAACTTGATCTCCAATGCAGCTCTATGCCAGTTGGCCTGCAACAATAATCTTGTGGTACTTAAGATCCTACTTATTAATCTGATTTGCATAATTTTATTTGGACATGATAATGTCATGCAATATTAATAATCATGGATCCCAAAATTCTTTCACATCGGTTATCCAAATACGTATATTATGTTTGTCACAAGCTATTTCAGCTCTTTTAAGTAACCTATGACTGCTATCTCACCATTAGGCAAAGTTCCACATTTGCCCTAGTTAGGAAAAGAAGAACTAGATTGATGTATTGAATTGTAGGCCAAAGGGCCAAATATATAGAGTATACAAAGGGGATTCACTAGTCTAGACTGGAACCAACACGGTGCTAATCATAAAACTAATATAAATTCAGTCTAGTATTTTAACAATATGGGCTAAGTAGCATGCAGGTTGGGCTGCTCGCACACCTGGCCAGCATCGATCAGGTTGGGGGTTTGCTTGACCTGGTCCGCTTGCACCACTATCTGAGCAGCAGTACTGCGCACCTGAGAAGGTGGTTAGTTGTAACATGATGGGGATGGTGGTAGAAGCTGGCTTTCCTTGGATTCATTTTTAACTTTGGCGGAGCTTTCGCAGGATGTTCGACTAACAGTTTGCTAATACTGCCAGTTAATGGCATTTTTATATCTGTTACTACTTTCTGGTAGACTGGGTACTACATGGCTAAGGTCAAGTTATGCAATGATTTATACTAATGCCATGTCCACAATAGTTATTCACTGCTAAAACTGAATACCATACTATTTTTTTGGGTACCAAATAGCATCTATTTTATTTTTTCGTCATGTTGCACAGAAGACTTGTGTTCTTTTTTTATCGGGTCCTAGTTGACATCAGTTAGCCTTTCCGTTTGGTTGGCAGGGATATATTCAGGGTGAAGAGTTCAACCCAAAAAATTGGATCATTCCAGGGCTTGGTTATGACACGTACGGTCACAGCAAAATTTTCTGTCTAAGCCCCAATGATATGTACAGTTTGAGGAAAATGTCTATTAAAAGTAAGAGGATCGCAGATACTGTTGAGGCCTTAATTGGGACGTACCTCAGTGCTGCTGGTGAACAGGCAGCGTTTCTTTTCATAAAATCATTAGGAATGGATATAGAATTTCACACCGAAATTCCAGTTGAAAGGAAAATTACAACGAAACCTGAAGAATTAATTAACATGAGAAGCTTGGAGATAATTCTTGGTTACAATTTCAGTGATCCTTCATTGTTGATAGAAGCATTGACACATGGTTCATATCAGATTGCTGGCACAACTGCATGCTACCAGGTTGATTTGAAAGCCTCTGTGCATATCTCTATTTGAGCTTCAGTAGTTACTGTTTTATTTTGCCTTCCAAAAAATTCCTGTTTAGCCAAGTGCAAATGCCTAAAACTGTTTTTACTTTGGAAACATTTTTTTCTATGGCAATAAAACTTTCTAGTTCTCGTTTGCATCCTCAACCTGCTGTATTTAGGCGATACCGTCCGCTCTTTATGTATAATGCATTTGTTAGTGTATATATGCTGATATTGTATTTTGTCTCTACTATAGGGGCTTTGTTGTAACTTTCCTTATGTATACCTTGCCCTATTGGGCTTTAACAATACCAAGCTGGCTCTTTGCAACATGGTATCAGAACCTATGGCTCCTCCCGATCCCAAACCCTAGCCACCTTTGTTGCTGCCACCGCAGTTTGGTTGTTGGTGTTGAGCTGCCAGTGAAACATCTAGATCCACCGTCTTCTGCTATCGGATTTGCCGTCGCCACTCCTCGGGCTGCCGTCGCCCCTACCTTAGGTTTTCACCACCCACCTCTTCGGGCCGTCGTGCCGCTGCCCCCTCGCCTCGGGCCGTCGACCTCGCCTTATGCTGCCACCTGCTGCTCTCTCCTCTTTAGCTTGTGCTGCTGCTGCCCTACTCTTTGAGTTGCAGTGGCTATCCTCTGAAGGTTTTGCCGTAGGATCTTTGCCTGGAAGATGGCTTCCGGCCGTGGCACTATGCTTCACACGTCGGCCATCAAGTTGGATGGTACAAAGTAAAGGTAGTGGGCATCGTTGGCATGGGTCACTTTAGATTTTTAACGTCTCAGGGAGATTGTCATAGGCGAGATGTCTTGTCCTTCAGTTCCCATTCCTTCTCCAGCACCTGCCTCTTTGCTGTCTGCTTCAGTGCTGCCCCTGATGCGATTGACAAGGAGGCAGCCGATGCTGCTGCAAATGCTGCTGATGAAGCTGTTGAGACACATCAGTTTGCCCTTGGTGCCTATGAGCGTTGGCATACTGATAACGCTAGTGTCATGTCCTACCTTGTCCATAGTGTGGACACTTTCATCTTCATGGACATAGTCGAGCTGCTGACGGCAAAGCAGATGTGGGTACCTTCAGCAACACTACTAATCGGTAGTGATACTCTCTACTACTCTCTGCTACAACTTCAGGCCCTTAATTCACTGCTGAGGCCCTTATCAACTTCGACAAGCCTGTTCTTTCCTCACTCTAGTTCACTGTAGCTTCAGACGTACTCTGATGTGATCTTGTCCAGTGATACTGCTAATCGTTGGTCTCAAAGTGCTTCTTTGTGTATATATGTTGCTATTGTATATTGTCTCTATTATAGGGGCTTCTTTGTAACTTTCCTTGTGTGTATACTTGGCCCTATTGGGCCTTAATAATACCAAGTTGGCTCTTTGCAACAACATTAAGTCTAGAAAACAAGAATGTTCACTACATTTAGTATATCTTACGCTTGATACATAAATACATAATTATGTAGTTAATTCTCTAGCTGAACTGTATCCATATAAGCCTATTCATAATGAAATGTTTGATAGGATTACAGTAAATTAGCCTTTTAACAATGGATGGCAAACATTTGCCCGTTCCAAAAGGAAAGTATTTAGAGCCTATACTTCGAATGAGGTTTCAACTACAGGTTTGCTTGATGTAGTATGCAACAATGTAAATGATGTTTTTCCTAGTTCAAAATGCACAAGAACAATTTAAAACCATGATGTTGTTAGACAGTATCCTATATTGCTTTGTATAGAGATTGCTAGTATTCTAGATTGCATTGTATAGAGATTGTTAGTATCCTCTATTGCCTTATATAGGCTTTCCTTTTGTACCCGAATGTATATGTATATATACTGCCCTATTGGTCTCATGATGAATACAAGTGTTATTCATAACATGGTATCAGAGCTAAGAGGTCTTGAGTTCAAGACTCAGTTGGCACAATTACAAAATAATAATTGCAGCCTACTTATATTCTACGTCTTAGACCCGGGGAGCCTACATGTGAGAGGGAGTATTGAAGTATACGTGAATTGTCTTACCTTTCCTCATCAGCTTAAGCTTTTGGGTGAACTAGTCGGTGCATGCAACTCAATATAGTATCAGAGCTGATTTTGGTTTAGGGTTTCACCGGCGTTGCACTTACACCATCCACCTTCACCTTGTTGGCTAGCCGCCTCTGCTCTTCTTGCGGTTCTTCCCGCTGCCACGTCAGCTTTCCTTCACCCTCGGATCCGCTTCGGCCGCTGTCGAGCTGCCGTTCCCGTGCTCTTTGCCACCGCTGCTGCCGTGCAGGCCCTGGTGCTTGGCTGGCCAGCACACCTATCATCTCGGCAATCGGTGGCTACCGCACCTCTCCTCCTGGCGGTGTCTTCTCCTCTCAATGACCGCGCCTCTCCCCCCGGTGGCTGACAGTGATTGTGCCTCCTCTCGGCGGTGACCACATCTACCCCAAGATCTGCCGCCCCGACCCTTCCCTTTCCTCCACGTCTACCCCATTACGTGCAAGTGGTCTATAAGGTTAACTTGCTCTGATTGTTCTCTTGAGCGCTACAAGGCTCGTCTCGTGGCATGTAGTTTTCAGCAGGAGCATAGTCGTAATTATGATGAGACTTTTGCTCTTGTGGCTCACATGACTACTATTCGCACTCTTGCTGTGGCCTCTATTTGTGAGTGGTCCATCTTTTAGCTTGATGTCAAGAATGCCTTTGTAAATGGTGAGCTGTATGAACAGATCTATATACAGCCACCACCGGGGTATTCTGTTCCTGAGGGTATGGTTTGTCGGCTTCGTCGTTCTCTTTATGGGCTTAAGCAAGGCCCTTGTGCCTGGTTTGAGCATTTTTCTTCTCTGGTCACTACGGCTGGCTTTTCTGCTAGTGCTTCTGATCCCGCATTTTTTGTTCACACTTCACCTCGTGGTCGCACTCTTCTTCTGTATATTGTTGACATGATCATCACTGCAGATGATTCTTAGTATATTGCCTTTGTGAAGACACGTCTTAGTGAGCAGTTTCTCATGTCCGATTTGGGCCCCCTTCGCTACTTCCTTGGGATTGAGGTTTCTTCTACACTTGGCTTCTTCTTGTCCCAAAAGAAGTACATTTAGGATCTTCTTGATCATGCTTCTCACTGATCAGCGCACAACCCATGGAGCTCAATGTTCACCTTCGACCTACTGATGGTGAACCTCTTGAGGATTCTACTCGTAATTGCCATCTTGTTGGGAGTCTTGTTTACCTTGGTGTCACTCGTCCTAACATTTCGTATCCAGTGCATATCATGAGTCAGTTCGTTTCTGCTCCCACTCAGCTCCACTATAGTCATCTTCTTCGAGTTCTGCGATATATTTGTGGAACTATCTCTCGCGACCTTTTCTTTCCATGCTCTAGCTCCTTATTACTCCTGGCATATTCTGACGCTACCTAAGATAGTAATCACTCTGATCGTTAGTCTCTTTCTGCCTACTATGTTTTTCTTAGTGGTTCTCTCATTGCTTGGAAGACTAAGAAGTAGACAATAGTTTCTCATTTGAGTGCCGAGGTTGAGTTGCGAGCTATGGCTCTTTTAACAGTAGAGGTTATTTGTCTATGGTGGTTACTTGAGGATTTTGGTTTTTCTGTTTCTACACCGACTCCTCTTTTATCTGATAGTAGGAGCTATTAACATTGCTTGAGACTTGGTGAAGCATGAGCTCGCCAAGCATATCAGTGTTGATGCTTCCTACATGTGGTCACAGGCGCAGGATCAAGTGATGACTCTTCTGTATATGCCTTTAGAGCTTCAGTTGGTAGATTTCTTCACGAAGTAATAGACTTCAGCTCAGCACAACTTTTTACCTCTCCAAACTTAGTGTTGTTGATCCACCATGAGTTTGAGGAGGGGGAGGGGGGTTTAGACAGTATCCTAGATTGCCTTGTGTAAAGATTGCTAATATCCTAGATTGCCTTGTATAGAGATTGCTAGTATCCCGTATTGTCTTGTATAGATAATGCCTTATATAGGCTTTCCTTTTGTATCCGCATGTACTTGTATATATCTAACCTGTTGGCTCATGATGAATACAAGTACTATTCATAACAGATGTAATGGTACCCTGTGCAGACCGGAACTGTTCCTGTAGTACACCGGGGTGGATCCAGGCCCATGGAAGCCATGGCTCCCGTCCTAGGCCTAGGATCAAAAGCCTATGAAGATGCCCGTGAAAAAACTACCAAAAATACAAAGGGACAGAAGGCTCAGCCCAAGAAGAGCTGGCCTAATCCGGGGTGTGGCTGACATGGTTCTGGCCCTGGTAGTGATGGAATAAGTCTTGTACTTGGGTCTTTGTTGTACTTGGTCTTTGTTTAGCTTTTAGGATAGCATCTTAACAGCTTTTAGGACAGCATCTTAGACTAGCATCTAGCATCTTAGACTAGCATCTAGGTATATGCTTGGCTGCCTTGGCCAGCTATAAATATGTAACCCCAACCCCTTAGGTTGGCATGGCAGTGTGTGAGAAATAAACTAGAAAAAATTGCCCCAGCTCCTAGTGTCATCCTCTCTCAATGAGAGTAAGAGTTCCGCTACTTACAATTGGTATCAGAGCCTGGTTGTCCTGCAACCTAAACATCTCCTGCTCATCACCTACCCACGTCTCTCCCAGTCCTCAGCCGGCAGCCAGAGAACACCGATCGTTGTTTGCCATCCTCCTCTCCCGCATGCACGAGCAAAGAAGCCGTTCGATGCGCGCCCTCTTCCCACGCAACAACCCCACTAGCACGCCATGTCCGAAGAAACGATCTCGCCGCTTCGGTCGCCTTGAGCGCGCAGCACCGGCAGAGGTCGAGGTCGCCAGCAGAGGAACACAAGCGGCAATGCCAGCGACGGCGCGCGAGCGGCAAAAAGGCGGCGGCGGCGCGAATCGGCAAAGCAAGCGGAGGGTAGAAGCGGCGACGGCGGCAGATCTGGCGCGTCGCGCGGCAGCAGAGCTTCGAGGCTCATGAGGCGATGCGCCAGCGGCTCCATTCCCGCCAACGACGAGCTCAGTGGCGAGGAGGCGATCTGCGAGCGGCGGCGCGATGGATAGCCGCGATCCCCATGGGCGCGGCGGCGGCGATCGACGCAGACGAGCAGCGGCGCCCGGCGGGGAAGCGCGTGGCGGCAGCTCGACGGCGCGCGACGCCCGGCGGTGCTCCGGCGGCGGCAATCGGTCGACGGAGATCGCGGCCTTTACAGGCGGCGCGACTCTCCTCCCGGATCGGTACCATGGTCATCGCGGGATCGAGCCATTGTCGTGGACATCGGTCCGGCGGTGGGTAGCCTACCTCACCAAGATCAACTACGTCGAATGGGCCGCGGTGATGAGGGTACGGCTCAGTGCGGCATATGTGGGAGGCGGTTTAGTAGGCGGCGTCGACTACTACGAGGATCGACGGCGCCGGATGCCTCATTGCTTGCGCCCCGCCGAGATGCGCTTCGCTTTCGAAGCGAAGCGCCAAGGAGGCTGGGGCGCCATTGCTGCGGCAGACGCACGGCAGCCGCAAGGCCGCAAGACCACACCGAGCGCCGCGCAGGAGCCGGAGAACACGGCCTTCAAGCCCGGTGAGGGCGTTGGCGACTTTGCTCTCCGTCTCAACACTCTGCTGCGAAGATGGTGCGGTTTGGCGACGACACCTACAACGCGAGGAGAGAGCCGTCGAGAAGCTCTTCCGTTGCATCCCGAGAAGTACAAACAGATCGCTCGCTCGATAGAGTCTCTCCCGACCTCTCCACGATGTCGATCAAGGAGGCGATAGGTCGTCTCAAGGTCGTCGACAATGACGAGCCACGCTCTCTCGGGCCGTTACAATTGGCGGAAGCTACATCTCACTCGGGAGCGATGGGAGGCTGCCGGTGACGGAAGAAGGAGTCCTTCCTCGACAGCGACGCCGGCCAGCAACAAACCAGCGCAAAGCGCGAGGCGCCGCCGGCACGAGGACGTGCCAGGGTGCGCGCCCGCAGAGCGCCAGGCGGCCGCCGCAACGGCCGACACAAGATTTACGCTGCCACAATCGTGGCAAGCAGGCTATTGGGCGTGTGTCGGCAATACCACGACGCGGTCGCCCACGTCGCCGCAGTGGAGGAGGAGCGCTACGCTCTCGCACACGCAAGCATCGAATCGCCTCCGTGGCATCGCCGCAGCGGCTCTCTCCACCTTGATGAAGCCGAGAGCGCGCGCCTTCCTTGGTGACGGCTCCGAAATGACAAACCGGACGGGTGGTGCCTCGACACGGTGCCACCCATCACATGACCGATCGACGGAGTTCTTCACCGAGCTTGACTCCAACGTCAGAGGCCGTCAAGTTTGGGGCGCCCGGCGTGGAAATCAAGGGCGTCGGCTCCGTCATCTTCACCGCAGAGTCCGGTGAGCACAGTCGCTCACCGAGTCTACTACATCCCGCGTTGAGGAACTCTATCATCACTGGGGCGGATGGATGAGAACGGTTCGCACGTGGAGGTCAGGGACGAGTCATGAGGATTTGGGATCGCCATCGCCGCCTTCTTGCCAAGGTAACGGAGGCACCAATCGACTCTATATCCTCAGCGTGCGGGTTGCACAACCCTTTGCCTTGCCGCTCGTCGGACGGCGAAGCGTGGCGATGCACGCAGCGCCGGGCATCTTCACCCGAGGCCTTGAAGCGGCTCGGTGCCATGAAGATGGTACGAGGCTGCGCCGCCTCGACCACGCGGAGCGATTCTGCGACGTCTGCGTATTGACGAAGCGGCGGCTCCCTTTCCCAAAGCTCGAGCTTAAGAGCCAAGGAGCGGCTCGAGCTCGTGCGAGGACTTGTGTGGCCCGTGACACCGCCACACCAGAGGACGACGCTACTTCCTGCCGCTGCGTCGACGACCTCTCCCGCTACGTGGGTGATGGTCCTCGGCGGCAAGGAGAGAGGCGTGACGCCGCCATCAGCGCGCAGCTGCTGCGAGGCGAGAGCGCGTGCGCAGTCGCTGCAGCGTCTTCGACCGACAACGGCGGCGAATTCACGGCAGCTGAATTCGCGTCGTACTGCGCGGATGAGGTGTTGACGCCACTACTCCGCGCCATACACCCGCAGCGAGCAACGGCGTCGTCGGCGGCGCAACCAGACGGTTGTGGGGATGGCTCGGGCCCTCCTCAAGCAGCGGGGAATGCCACCTGTTTCCTGGGGGGAGGCGGTGGTGACGGCCGTCTACATCCTCAACCGCTCGCCCACCAAGGCTCTCAACGGCAAGACGCCATACGAGGCTTGGCATGGCGCAAGCCGGCGATCTCCCACCTCACGGGTCTTGGTTGCCTCGCGTTTGCCAAAGAGCTTGGCCATATCGGCAAGCTCGGCGACAGGAGCACTCCGGGGGTGTTCATCGGCTACGCGGAGGGCTCGAAGGCCTACCGCATTCTTGACCCAGGGACACGGCGTGTGCGCACGACGCGCGACGTAGTGTTCAACGAAGGGCGAGGATGGGCATGGGACATGGCGGTGGTCGACGACTCGACTCGACGTACAACGACTTCATCGTCGAGTCGCCCACTTCAAGGAAGGCGGGGAGTAGGTCGCTCTCTTCACCGAGCACGTCTACCCTAGTCCCCGAGTCTCCACCGACTCAATCCCACGCGACTCAAAGATCGACGATCACACCTCCGCACGACCACTCCGACACCGGCTCGAGTCGAGCACGGCCGGTGGAGTTCGCTATCCGCCTCCCACGACGAGGAGCGCGTCGACGCGTACTGCGGCGGTATTGCGGTATCGTGACGATGGAGGACCTTCTCGAGACCACCGGTCCGGACCGGCGCCTCACGATCTGAGGTGCGGTGCACCTTGCGTGCGACGACGGCGAGACTTCGGTCTTCGCGGAGGCGAAAGACACACGGCTTTGGTCTGCGCGATGCGATCGGAGATGGGCGCGGTTGAGAGGAACCACACTGGGAGCTCGGACCTCCTCGTGGTCATCACGCGATTACCCTTAAGTGGGTATTCAAGTGAAGAGAGATGAAGCCGGCGCCATCGTCAAGCACAAGGCTCGCTTGGTGGCACGCGGTTTCATGCGGCGGAGGAGGAATCGACTTCGACGATGCTTCGCTTCGCGTGCACGGATGGAATCCGTCGACTCCTTCTTGTTGGCCGCCCAGAAGGTGGCGTGTTCATCACATGGACGTCAAGTCGGCGTTTCTTAACGGCGATTTAAAGGAGGAGGTCTCGCAGCACCACCACGGATTTGCGATCCCGGCAAGGAGGAAAGGTGTTGCGCTTGCGCAAGGCCCTCTATGGCTCGAGGCGACCGCAGGGCGTGGAATGCCAAGTTGGATTCCACGCTCAAGGAATGGGCTTTGACAAAGCTCGCGCGAGCCGGCCGCTCATCGGCGAGGCGTGGCGAAACGCCTGTTAGTAGGCGTCACGTCGGCGACTTGGTGATCACCGGCAACAAGGATGCGGAGTGGCGGCGTTCAAGGAAGAGATGAAAGCCATCTTCCGGATGAGTGACACAGGCCTCTCTCTTTTACACCGGGATCGAGGTGCACCAGGGAGACTCGGGATCACGCTCGACAGACTGACCCTCGCCAAGCGCGTCGTTGAGTGGGGCCGGGCTCACCGATCGCAACCCGGCCTCACCCCGATGGAGGAGAGGTCGGGGCGAGTTCTGACAAAGAGGACGGAGGAGGTGGACGCTACGCAGTATCGGCGTCTTGTGGGAAGCCTTCGCTACCTCGCCCACACACGGTCGGACCTGACATTCTCCGTCGGCTACGTTAGTCGGTTCATGCAGAGCCCGACGACGGAACACCAGCAGGCTGTGAAGAGGATCATCCGCTATGTTGCGGGGACTCTCGACCACGGTCTCTACTACCCGAGGTACCTTCGGAAGGCACACCTTGTCGGCATGCAATGACAGACCACGCGGCGACATTGACACCAAAGAAAAGCACGAAGCGGATTCTCTTCTTCCTCGGCAAGAGCCTCGTTAGTGGCGGTCGGTCAAGCGGCGGTGGTGGTGGCCTGTCCGATTGCTAGGCCGAGTACATAGCGGCCTCCACCGCTTCGACTCAGGCGCTCTGGCTTGCTAGACTGCTTGGTGATCTCCTCGGCAGAGATCTTTGGGCGGTCGAACTCGAGTGAGCGATAAGTCCGCTCTGCCTGGCCAAGAACCCCGTTTTCCATGAACGGAGCAAGCACATCCGGGTAAGGTATCACTTCATCCGAGGCCGCTTGGAGGAAGGGAGCATCAAGGCGAACTACATCAACACCAAAGACCAACTTGCGGACACCTTTCACCAAGCCTCTTGGGAGGATCAAGTTCCTTGAGCTCGTTCTAGAACCGGATGGTCCAATCGTCTCACAAGACGACGCACAAGACTTAGGGGAGAATGATGGAATAAGTCTTGTACTTGGGTCTTTGTTGTACTTGGTCTTTGTTTAGCTTTTAGGACAGCATCTTAACAGCTTTTAGGACAGCATCTTAAAAGCTTTTATGACATCTTAGACTAGCATCTTAGACTAGCATCTAGGCATATGCTTGGCTGCCTTGGCCAGCTATAAATATGTAACCCCAACCCTTTAGGTTGGCATGGCATTGTGTGAGAAATAAACTAGAAAAAATTGCCCCAGCTCCTAGTGTCATCCTCTCTCAATGAGAGTAAGAGTTCCACTACTTACAGGTAGCACACACAACCACCACGTAAACAGTAGCATAGGTATGGCTTGTAGATTAGTTGAAGTATGGTTGAGATAAGATTAGTTGTAGCATTTTGCTGTGGAGGTTGAAAACCGCCGATGGGCTGTTTCGCAACTGGTTACCGGCCATAACACCATACAAGGTCTTCATTTTTTTCCCATTTGTTGCTGAATTGCAATCAGGTTTTAAGAAACTGGAATCAGGCCCAAAAGCGGAGGTTCCAGTTTCTTGACGAAAATAGTTTTATCTCCTTTCTTTTTAAAAAATTTTTTTTTAAGTTTGGGGTATAAAGTAGATGCAATTATAAGCCTTTATGCATTTTTGTATGGAAGATGTATTAGCCATTTCGGCTGGTGAACAGGATGAACCAACACCAGGGTGCCAAAAACTGGATCCGGCTGGATTTTTTTTAACCCGGATTACATTTCTCTGTTGAAAGAATGTGAAATCCTTGGTTGTCTTTAATGACTAACACCTCACAAGGGTATTTTTGTTCATCTGTGTTTTATATATTTTGTACTGACTAGTGAGATAGAATAGGAAATTTCCCCTTATATGTTTGATGATCTATCGGTATGTAAATTCAAATGCAGCAATGTGAAGCACATGACTCAACTGAATTGAAGTTTATATCAAGCTGCAGTAAACAGTTGGGATTTTGTTGAGTAATGTACTTACTAGTTTGTGCCCCTGTGCAGAGGCTCGAGTTTCTCGGAGACGCTGTATTGGACCATCTCTTCACTGTATATTACTACAATCAATACCCTGAATGTACTCCAGCATTGTTGACAGATCTTAGATCTGCTTCTGTGAACAACAATTGCTATGCACATGCAGCTGTTAAAGCAGGATTAAACAAGCATATTCTTCATTCATCATCAGAACTTCACAGAAAGATGACTGACTACCTTGAGAATATTGGGCAGTCATTTACAGGTCCATCGCATGGTTGGGAAGCTGGCATTGGTCTACCCAAGGTGTGTCCTCTCTGCTGTTTGAGCCTTCTAGGTGGCTATGTTGAGCGCATGCCTTGGTTTGTGTTTGTCTGTATTCTTTTAAATAACCCCTGAAAACGTCTATATAGCCATACCATGGATGCAAAAGCTGTATATAAAAAATTTGCCGGACTCCAGCTGGTAGCTGGCCAAATTCCAGCCCTCAATTTTCTTCAGAATTTCTAGCAAACTCTATGTACGTATGGTCACTAGCTAAATTAATAAAAAATTAGCATAAAACAAAATTTCACCACCGGTAGCTATGTTGCTACTAGTATCCACTAGGGAAAAACTGGTAATAGGCGGCAAGAACCGGGCAGTTCCCACTGAGGGTTTTGTTGGGATCATACGGGTTAGGGTTAGGACCAGTATGACTGATAGCTGATGGTAACCAGCTGGTTCTGGAAGTTGAACCTTGGTATACATCTATTTTTCTACACTTCAAATATGATAGCTAGAGTCAGGGTAAGTGATACATAAAAGTGCACGGTAACATAGAACAACTGTTGATTAATCAGGAGAGTTGGTTCACTCGCTTGTCAGGCTTTCTAAACTGGAGCAATATTCGTATATTGTCGTAAAATCCTATATTTTATCCACTCCAGGAATATTTTCAATTGCATAGCTTAAGTTAGACTTATTACTTGTTTGCAAACAAAACAGGTCCTTGGGGATGTGATCGAATCAATAGCTGGTGCAATTTACCTTGATAGCCAGTATGACAAAGAGGTTGTCTGGAGAAGCATGAAACGGCTATTGGAACCTCTTACTACCCCAGAGACTGTTCAGCGTGACCCAGTGAAAGAGCTGCAGGAATTATGTGATCGCAGATCTTACAGTAGGTGTTCTTACACAGAAACTAATGAGGATGGAATATCGTCGGTGGTTGTAGAGGTGCAGACCGAAGGGACTACATACTCTGCCACTCGAACAGGTCCCAATAAATTTGTGGCCAAAAAGTTGGCAGCAAAGTCTGTGCTCAAAGATCTGAAGGCTGCAGTACCATGACGCATGCAGCAGTGGCAAATGATCAGTATAGCTACTTTCACGTTTCATAGTTCCACGTTGGATAAGTCAGTCTGTAACTAACCTGTGTTTATACCATCCAAGATTTTGTGGGATTCTTGCATGTACGAAATGTGCAGTTCAATCTGTTTTTTTTCCAAACTGTAGTTGTGAACATTCAGCTTCATGAAATCTGGTAGGTTTCATGATTTGGAAAATTCATCTATTGAATTGCACATCTGTAAAGTATGGGCATACATCTCAGAAGTGTGGTACAGCTGCTCATACGACAGTTTTTTTTCTTTCTATTTTTTACTTCTACAGTTGAAAGCACCACTTTGTACAGAAAACGTTTTGTTTTCGTATGGGAAACATTGGTTGAAGACTCTTGTTCTACTACTGTGATGCTCATCTCGCTTCCTTTGTGCAAACATATTTACATAGAAGCCATGTAACTATCCAAAGCTGCCAATGTTTGAAATACTAATGGTTCTTGCTTCATGCCTTCATAGTTCCATCGACCATCTGATGTGCAGGCATATTCCCATAGAATGTCATGTAACCAGCCCGAACTGCCAAGGTGAAATCCTGTTGGTTTTTGCTCCATGCTTTGTTGCACAGTTCCATCGAGCTTCTGACTGGTTGCACAGATAAACAGCAAAAGAATCCCACTGGTACCAGGCTACCAGCAGAAGAGACCGTGGCTGCTACAGGCTTGAACAGCCCAGATTTCATCAGCAGTTGATCTCGCTCAAGAACAATTTCTTTTTTGATTTTTTTGGCAAATTGCTGCACAATTTAAATTTCATGTATCTATAAAAGCAAGATGGTTACACCTGCTGAGCTGCAGCAACTAATTATACAATTTATACAACTCCAAAACGATGAAAGTGAAGCAGCTTCCCTGGGTAAGTCCAGTGCTATCTGGAGTTGTCCTGAAAAGAAGGCATAGCATTTTGCGTGTTAGTACGATGACACAGATGAAAAAGCTTAACTGATTCTTAATATTTACTTGGGATGAGACGCAACATACCTTCGAAGCTGTTGATGTGGAGGCACCCTCTGAATTCCTTACTTCAGATTTCTCATTTGAGTAACTAGCAATCAACGAAAATAAAAATTAGTAACCTTTGGTTCAGGACGTAATTAAGTTAGGCCGCCGGAGTAATTCCGTGAAACTAAAGATAAGACGGTATAATCAGACTTACGTTGACAGTATGGTGACCCAGATTAGCTCCACACAGTCAACCCAGAGAAGTCTTTGTTCAACAGGAATTACACCGTATGTAACTAAGTGTGCAAATGGCCACAGCTTCCATCCGGCCTGCAATTAAATTTGAACCAACATTTTCAGCTTTGTCAGAATGAAAAACAAGATAAATAAAAGGGGCATACAATAATATATAGCTAATTGACTATAATATGATCCACAAGCATTTTGTACTAGTATAGAATTGAGGAATGGACTACCACCTAGAGTTATTACAGCAATGAAAATTAAGCAATATATATGAGTTACTTTTTTAGCTCAGTTTGTCAATTGACTGAATTGAGTACTTATTATTTTTCTGTACATGAACCCTGATTAAATTAAAGCGGGTTATGGTTATGGATTATTCTGTTAAGTGAATACTAGTCCGTGAAAGTTCATCAAGTTTATTTTTTACCTAAAGCTTGGAGAAAATATAGGTATGAATATTTCACAAGCAAGGAATTCATAGGAACATAATTCACAATTTAAGAGATGATTGATGCTTACAGTAAGCATGGGCCAGAACGTGGACTTGAGCTCGCTGAAAATAGTGGAAGGTGATTCACAACGAAGGAAACCCAAGACCACAAAGTAGATGCTATTCCACATCGCAGACCAGGCCGTCTGATCAAACGCAACCTTAGCAGGAACAATCCACCAATCCTTGAACGGGAACAGTACCTGAGGCAAGAAAATAGATGCATTCGTATCATTCACCATATCAACAAAATACAACAACAACAATAACAACCAAGCACAAATCCTTAAGGCAACAATGGTTACCTCACAAAAATGGTAGTAGTAATGTGAAAGGGATCCGTGAAGAGTGAACCCAACGAGGCCGGACCGGAACATCCGAGCTCGGTCAAACTCAAAGATTGGCTTCCCTTCGTAGCACTGCAAGCATAAGCAGCGGCAGCAGAATTAGTTATTGCAACAGCAGAAAAGGTTATAGAAAACTAAGAACGGTCATCGAAATGGAATTGGATACGCACCTGTGCGATCCAGTCACCGAGGGAGTAGACGACGCCACTAATCATCATCTTGGCAAGAACCGGGTTGGTTTTGAGGGCATCCTCGTACGCCGACCAGTTGTGCTCCGGCATGTACCTCAGGATCTCAAAGATTGTCCACCCCTGAACCGAATCCAATCAAGAACAACCCCAAAACAAGGTTAATCTATGATCCAATCGAGATCAAGGCCACCTATTGGAACAAACAATTTGTTGGGAATCAAGAAGGTCCGTACATGCCAGTAGTCGTGGTCGACGGTGAGGAGCTTGGTGAGGGCGTATGTGCTGGCGCCAAGCACGATGGCCGTGTTGATGCCGCGGTCCAGCATCTTCTTGCCGCCGGCCCCAGCTCCGCCGCTGCCGCCGCTGGCGAAGCCGCCTCCCATGTCGCTCTGGAAGGCGAGCCCGCCGATGTCGAGCTGGCTGCCTCCGAGCGGGCCCTCCGGCTGCTCCTCCAGCCGGACCGCCGCCGCCATCGCCCCCTCGCCCCCCGGGCCCGGCAGCACGTCGGCCTCCTCCGCCGCAGCCGAGACGCGCAGGGCGCTACGGAGGCGCCTGGAGGATCTCGTCAGGCGGAGGAGAGACGGGGCGGCGGTGGAGGCGGGGAGGGGGTGGCTGGGGAGCCGGCTGGAGGCGGGGGAGGGGGAGGCCACGGTCGCCACGGCCGCCGCCATCGCCGCGCACTCCTCTGCTCTAACCCAACAAACCGCACGCGCGCTCTGACGCTCGTTTCGCGTTATTTTTCGCTGCCGCTCGCGTGTTTTTTTATCCGCCGCGGTTGGTGATATCTCAGAGGCCACGGTCGCGCCTGTGGATCTCGCGCGGCCGCGCCATTCTGTGGACGTGAGCCGTCTCGGCCTCTCGGGATTGTGTGCTCGCGTGTGATTCTCGCGTGCCAAGTCGGGTTACTTTGATAGAGGAAATTACTATAAATTAGTATAGTGCTCTATCTTCTGATTTCTTTTTCACAGCACGTAATATATGGTTTTTTTCTTTTCTAGAACATCTGTTTCTTTTTCCTTAATTCCAGGATATTTGTTTCCTTTTCCTTGAGATGATCTTTGGAGGTGGGGAGATCCATTGTGGTAGCGAGGATGAGTTAGACACATTAAACAATGGCCATCGGATGTGGGTGAGTAAAGCTGAGGAAAGATTTGAGAGGTTAATTTTGATGGAGGCAAGTTTCTAGGGACGTTTCGCTGGGTGCATGAAGGTTGAGTCATCTCTAGTGGGGTGCATTATTTGAGGTGGACGTAGAAAAGAATACTTAGGTGCATTATAAAGGGCTATAGATGAGGGTGGATCATTGGATAATTGTTGTGGGAGTAAGTTTTATAGAAGTATAGATTTTTTTTACAAATTATAAAAAAACTACCTATTTCAATTTTTGTTTTCACAAAATAATAAATTTTAGGAGAACTTGTATCACAAAACTACAGATTCTAGAATTAATCGACATATCTAGTAATGAGGATCACATAGAAGTCTCACATGTGAGTGAAACGGAAAATAAGGACATGTGAGGTTGCCATATGGGTTCACACTGTTAGATATGTTACAAAAACGATCAATTGTAAAACTTATAATTTTGTGATACAAGTTCTTCATAAAATCTATAGTTTTATGAAATAAGAATTAAAATATATAATTTGATGATAATTTATATAAAAAATTTATAGTTTCATGAAATTTATTCTTGCTGTGGATGTGGCTATCATGTGGAATTCGAACCAGAACTCGTTGTCACTTGTCTTGCCGGTTGGGCCAGTGAAGCAAGACAAGATATCCAAACTTCCAAGGACATCGGCATAAAGGTCCAGGGAAAATTGGGGTGAAGACTCTGTGGTGGAGAGGCGTTTGTGGGTGGATATGTTTTCTCCGTCTTATAAAATAGGTTTTTGGAATTAAGTAGCGCATGTTTTCCCTTGAAATTTAAATTTTGAGGTACGTGGATCCAAGATTTCAAATCTCGTTTTCGGTTGAAATCTCGCAGGAGACCGGAATCCAAAATTTAGCCGAGATCTCGAAATTTCGGATAATTCTGGATGAAATACAAAAAGAATCAAATCGTATTTTTTTGCACCAAAATTTTTGAAATTTCGCTTGGAATTGCTGAAATATCGATGAGATTTGCCAAGATTTTAGTGAAATTGAACCGAGCGAAAAAAGTTTAAACGACGTCAAAAAAATTTAAATTTTTTTGTGGAGCATCTTGACACATCAGTAATATGCCCATAAATTTTTTTGATGATTACTGAGCCTGAGGAATTTTTTAAAATTCAGAGAGTGCTACTGTTCTGGTAAAAAACTGACCGGCAAATTTGAACCAAATATAAAATATAACAAACCATGTTATAATTTTTTTAATTTTTTTACATTGTTTTGATGTATCACTAATATTCTCATAAAATTTTCAGATGATGATCAAGCTTCAAGAAATTTAAAAAATTCGGACAATACTACTGTCCTGATAAAAGCCTTACCGACAAATTTTAACCAAATGAAGAATGGTTCAAACCACATTAGAAAATTTTTGTGGATGGTCCTGATGTGTCATCAATGTTTCTATAAAATGTTTAGATGATGATCAAGCATCAAAAAGTTTCAAAAATTCTGACAGTGCTACGTCCTCATAACAGCCTGATGATCACTACATAGATTTGCTTGAACAACCAAAAAAGGGTTAGAATTTTTCAAACTTTTAGAGAAGGGTTCTAGGCAATTCTTAAGCTCTTATAAAAATTTTGGATCATGATCATATAACAATAAATTTATAAAATTCTTACAATAGTACTATACCATTTGTGTTCCTTGCGTTTTTTATTTTTGAAAGATAACAAATGAAGTTCATTGCATCTATAAATTTGATTGAGCAAACAAATAAAGTTTAAATTTTTTGAAAATTTTAGAGAATGGTTCTTAGCCAATTATTAAGCTCTCCTAAAAATTTTGGATCATGATCATACTCGAACAAATTTATAAATTTTTGAGAATTTTACTATCTTAGTTATGTTCATTCTGTTTTTGATTTTTTTAATGATAACAAATGAAGTTCAATTATTATGGAAATTTTTATGTATTGTCCTACACTTATAAAGATAGTATCATAAATTTTTTAGAGCATGATAAAGATTTTAAAATTTTATAAAAATCTGACAGCGTTTTTGCAAAAAATTTAAAATGTCTCAAAAATTTGGTTTTTTGATATTACTGTAGGAATTTAATTTTTTTTCAATTTTTTTATCTGGCCGGTATTTTTGATCCCGTCCCTGACCAGAATCCGATATCTCGACCGATATTTCCGAAATTTCGCCAGTTTTTGGAACCTTGCTTGGATCATCCCTGCAGGCTCATGTAACCTCTGCAGTTAGGTTTAGCAAACCCATGACCTAGTTTCTCTAGGCAATGGTGATTTGGTGACCAACAGTACTACGGCAAGTGCTGCCAAGCGTCAACACAATGGCAGTTGGAGCCGACGAAGGACGATATAGAGAAACTAGATGCTCTAGAGGCCCACGCATTGCTGAGGGCGGAAAGAATCGCCGACACAAGCAGAGATTTTGACGGAGAAAGGAAATCTTCTTTGGGAACACCTAAGGGGGGAAAGCGGAAGCAAATTGCCATAATTTCTAAAAATGGCAAAAGCTTGACCATGATCTTTTTTTTTCTATGGTAGCTGCTCTCAGGACCCTCCTAACAAATTTTAAAGAATTTACAAACTTAGCAGCTCAATTAAACCAGTGAAGCTGCTTGAAGTGCGCCAGTAGCATTGTCAGAATTTCTAAAAATTGCAAAAGCTTGATCATGATTCGAAATTTGCACAGTAGCTTAGGCATGTTTATAGGACCCTCAAAAATTTTCAAGAACTCAAAATTTTAGTAGCTCAACCAAATCAACGAAATTGCTTTAAATGTATTGGTAGCATTGCCACATTTTTAAAAATAATACAAATTTGATCATGATCTGAAATTTTTATGGTAAGTTAGGCATGCTTAGAAAACCCTTCTAAAAAGTTTCAAAAATTTATAACATGATTCAATAGTTCAATCAAATCAGTGAAGTTCTTCTCTATTTTCTCAAAAAAAGTGTAGCGCCCACACTGTAGCCTCACCAAAATTCGCTACAATTCTTGTGCTGGTCGGATTCGAACCGAAGACCGGCCGCTGGCCAAGGAACGCGCTAACCAACTAAGTAAGGGAGCGGTTGTGAAAGGTGAGGGCTATTAAATATATGAGGCTATGTCTCGTTCACTGTAGAATCTAAGGGAAAAGGCACCGAGTGTCGTCTTTGCGCGAGTCCGGCCGTACTTCCCCATGATTAGTAGTATTAGTTATCGACCCGTGCGCCTGCACGGCTAGCAATTTCTATAAATAGATTTAATCCGTAATGCATGCAATAATATCTCTTCTCATCTTTCTTTCTATTTCCAAGTCATTTCTCTTTTATTAGGCGCTTGAAGATGACGGGTAGATAAGGAAAGCAAAGCTTCCCTTCCATATGGTACTCCTCTGATTTACCATATATCTCTTATGAATAGATAAATAGATCTAAGCCGTGGATGAAAATGATTAAGGAGATTGGACGACTAAGATTTTCTCTTTTTTAGAATAATGTGGGATTTTCTAGCAATTTTTATTTTCTTAGATAAATGTGGGAATTTCTAGCACTTTCTGATTAACGTGGGGGCTTCTAAGAGGACCTCCAATTAGTATATAAAAAGATTTATATGATATGAAGCTCGAAGATGCAATGATGTATAGTCCTAGTAACCGTTTACGGAGTAGACCTATAATGTGATTTGCAAGGGGTCATGTCATGGCTACAGAGATTAGAGTCTATTTGGCTTGATGACAAATTTGCCTACTTAAATCTTACCAAAATTTGGTCACCAAATTGGCTACCACTGTTTTGGCCAAAGGTTGCAAACCAAATACTTACCAAATTTAGTCAACGCTACTAACTTTTGGTAAGGCAAGTATTTGTTTTACTGTCTTTTCAATCTACTTGTTGTATTCATTTACAAATGTTGTTTACTGCAAAATAACCATGTTAACCATTCCATTGGAATAACCCTTGCATATAGTAATGTTAGAATTGCATTCCGTGCACAACTTGTTGAGTGCTTTAAGTACTCACCCTTGCCAACAACAAAATCACCAGTTAAGAAAGAGTCTACACCAGCTTCAAAGGAGTACCAGGAAGAGACAAATATTTAGGGTATGAGCCCTGTTAGTTGCCTGTGGTATACTGAGGGGTTTATCTACATTTTCATTCTGCTATAGTTTAATTTGTTATTAACAGTTTAGCCTTGTGAGGCATAATAATGTAAAGTCGACTATAAGGTCATTCAATAGGTATAATTTAATATATGAAGTTTTTTATTATGTTTTCACTGTGTATGATTATGATATTCATCTATGTTGAACCTGTGTACACTATCGTGATCCTGGACTAGTGCCGATATACACATAGGGTCTGGATTTGCATATTCAGGTCCCGACAGAGGTGGTATCAGAGCCATGCTGACTATAGGTCTTGGCTTTAGATAGTCTTGTCGTCTCTATAGGACCTTTAAAATTATTTTTCTAATTAAGATTTAACTTGAAAAAATAATAAGTTCTTGACTTATCTCATTCTTTCCTCTTGCTGAAATTTCTCTCTTTTCCTTGCTGGTATGTTGAGAATCTTACCTGAGTTGTTTCTAGTAAATGACAAAGTACCACACCTTAGGAGAAAGCACTGAGTGCCTGCTGATAACCCTAAAGATCATGAAGAAAGGAATCATCGAGCTCAAGGTGAATCGGATCGATGAAGTGTTCCTGATGCTAGAAGAGCCAGTGCTTAGAGTAGCCAGTTGAGACTCATGTGTGGGAGTTGTGTCTGCTTAAGATAGTAGTGTTGCCCATGTAGGCAGTGGTTTTGTGTGCTTAGGTTGAATTGGTTCTTTTATGATTGCTGAATGTGCAGTATGCGTTGCATAGCTTTTAGACTTATGTAAGCAACCATACCAAGTTATTAATATTGATTGCTTAAGTTGTTGGGTTAAACCTATCTCCCCTACAATAGGATTCTTTTCTCCTTACCTATGTTGTTCCTTCTCCGCTGACCCTATGAAACAATCAAGCAGATGGTGCATACTCATGGAAACAACAGAGTCAGCGGAAGTGAAAGCCGATCAATGACAATCTGAATGACGGAAATTTTCCTCAGCAGTCGTCGCTAGTAGATATGCAGGACGTGGGAGCTTTTCTCGCCACTCAGACTCAGTTGACGTAGACTATGATTTGACTAATCAAGAAAGTGCCTGCATTTCGTCACAAGACACTAATGATGTATCTTGTCCTTATTCCAAACTGTCAGACTTTATGAGGACATGTCCACCAACATTCTCCGTGAATGTAAATCCTTTAGAAGCCGACGATTGGCTCCGAACTATAGAGAGGAAGTTGTGCATTACCTAGTGTGAAGGAAATGAGAAGGTGTTGTATGCTTCACATCAGTTGGAATGAATTGTTGCTGCATGGTGGGAGAATTACTATGCTGCCCATGAAGCCCCACAGGATATAACCTGGGATGAGTTTGTTGCTGCTTTTCATTGGTACCATGTACCTGAAGGAATGATGGAGTTGAAGAAAGAATAATTGATGGCAATCAAGCAAGGAGGTCAATCAGTGGTGTAGTATCCGAATAAATTTACACAGCTTGCACGCTATGCTTCTAAAGATGTTGCTACAGACAAAGCAAAACAGTCTCACTACATGAAGGGACTAAACTTTGATTTACAAGTGGAATTGATTACCCATAACTTTCCTGATTCCCAAGATCTAGTTAACAAGGCCATAATTCTGGAAGACAAGCTTAAGGAATTGGGTGAGGATCACAAGTGCGGGATGACTCAACAAGGAGGACATCCAAATCAGTTAAAATTGAGAGTGACTCCTCAACAGTTTGCAAAATTTCAGCTACAGGCTGCAAAAAAGACATCAACTCCTACACCGCATTCATCTAATCATAATTTCTAGACACTGCTCAAGCAACTAATGCGCCAGGAGAAAGTCAACAAACTTCAGATAAGCGTTGTTATAGTTGTCAGAAGCCGAGACACATTGCCAATAATTGTCCCAAGAGATGAGGTATTACACCTGTTTGCTTCAACCTTGGCTCTACACCTACAAAGACATCTACACCAGGAGTGAATCGTGGATCAAATCAAATTGGAGCTATACCCCAAGCAACAGTGAGAGGTCATGTCAACTACATTACAGCTAATGGAGCTCAGGAGTTATCAGAAATCGTACTGGGGAAGTTCCTGGTTAACTCAGTACCTATAATGGTTCTGTTCGATTCTGGAGCTTCGCATTCGTTTGTTTCTCGAATTTTTGCTGAAGAAAATAGGTTGGATGTTGTGCATCTTCAGTATATGTTATTAGTCCAATCCTCTGGATCAGAACTCAAGTCTAACCTAGGATGTTCTAGAGTTAAGTTGCTTATTGATGGAATAGAGTTTCAAATGAATCTTATTGTGTTGGGTACTCAGACCTTAGATGTTATACTTAGAATGGATTGGTTAACCAAGCATAAGGTTGTTTTAGACTATGGTAAAAGGGTAATAACAGTTGAAAGCCCTAAGGGAGAAAAAGTGGAGTTTCAAGCGACTGCTATTTGTGATGGTCAGCTGATGGTTAACAGTGTGAAGGTTGCCAGTTTAGAGGATGTGTCGGTTGTTAGAGGGCACCCAAATATTTTTCCTGAGGATTTGCCTCGTATGCCACCAAATCGGGATATTGAGTTTGTGATTGAGTTAGTGCCTGGTACAGCACCAACAACAAAAAGACCATATCGAATGCCTACTAATGAGTTGGTTGAGATGAAAAAGCATATCGAAGAGTTACTAGAGAAAGATTTTGTGAGACCTAGCTCGTCTCCATGGGGAGCACCTATCCTGTTTATCATAAAGAAGGATGAAAGCTTAAGAATGTACATCGACTATCGAGCACTTAATGAAGTGACGATCAAGAATAAGTATCTGCTACCTAGGATCAATGATTTGTTTGATTAGTTAAGAGGAGCTAGAGTTTTATCTAAGATAGATCTTCGATCAGGATATCATCAATTAAAGATTCGTACTGAGGATGTTCCTAAGACTGCGTTCTCTACGTGATATGGACATTATGAGTTTACGGTCATGTCTTTTGGATTGACCAATGCTCCTGCATATTTCAAGAACACGATGAATAAACTTTTTATGGAATATCTAAACAAGTTTGTGGTTGTGTTCATTGATGACATTTTGGTTTACTCCAAGTCGGTAGAAGAGCATGTAAAGCATTTGAGATTATTCCTTGAAAAACTACGAGAGCAATAGCTATATGCTAAGTTTAGCAAGTGTGACTTTTGGAAAGAGAAAGTTGAATTCCTTGGACACATATGTGATGATTGCTAAAGGAGTTGTTGTTGATCCGAGAAAAGTTGAAGCAGTGTTGCATTGGGAGCAACCGAAGTCAGTTACCTAGATTCATAGTTTTCTAAGGATGGCTGGATATTATCGTTGATTTATCGAAGGCTTTTCGACAATTGCTAGATCGCTTATGCAGTTGTTGAAAAAGGAAAAGAAGTTTGCATGAACGCCAGAGTGCGAAAAGAGTTTTAAGGAATTGAAGAAGTGTTTAACGACAGCACCGGTGTTAGTGTTGCAAGATATTCAAAAATAGCTTTGATATTTTTATGATGCTTCTAGACAAGGACTTGGATGTGTGTTGATGCAAAATGGTAAGGTTGTTGCATATGTGTCAAGGCAATTAAGGTTGCATGAAGAGAATTACCCTACGCATGATTTAGAATTAACTATAGTAGTGCATGCTTTAAAGTTGTGGCGTCATTATCTCATTGTTAATAGATGTGAGATATATACAGATCAGAAGAGTTTAAAATATATCTTTACTCAGTCGGATCTCAATATTAGACAGAGAAGATGGTTGGAGTTGATAAAAAGATTATAATGTTGGAATCCACTATCATCGTGGAAAAGCAAATGTGGTTGTTGATGCTTGGAGTCGTAAAAGCCACAGTGCTAGTATGCTAGTTCAGGAGGATTAGTCCGAGCTATGAGCTATGCAAGGAATTTCAGAAATTGAAACTGGAAGTTGTTCCATAAGGATTCTTAGCTACATTAGAAGTAATATCGACGTTAGAAGATCAGATCAGAGAAGGTCCGAAGGATGATGAAAAGATCAACATAATCAAGTCTAAGAAGGATGAAGGCTTAGCCAAGGATTTTACTTTGGATGATAAAGGTACGATGTGGTTCAAAGGTCGAATTTGTGTACCAAATAAGAAGGAGCTTAAGCAGTTAATTCTGGAGAAAGCTCATGATTCAAAGTATTCGATTCACCCAAGAAATGTTAAGATGTATCAAGATCTTAAGGAAAGGTTTTAGTGGCCTAATATGAAATGTAAATTTGCTGAGCATGTCACCCTATGCGATGTATGTCAGAGAGTAAAGGCAACGCATCAAAGACCTGCTGGTTTGTTATAGCCATTGAAAATTCCTGAATGGAAGTGGAAGGAAATTAGTATGGATTTTATTACTGGTTTACCTAGAACTCAAAGTGGTTATGATTTCATATGGGTCATCGTTGATCGTTTGACCAAAGTTGCTCATTTCATACCAGTTAAGACGACTTATTCTGGAAATCGCTTGGCAGAGTTATATATGTCAATGATTGTATGTTTGCATGGTGTGCCCAAGAAGATAGTGTCAGACAGAGGTACCCAATTTACCTCAAGATTTTGGAGAAAGTTGCATGAAGCAATAGGAACTCGATTGAATTTTAGTACAACATATCATCCGTAAACAGATGGTCAGATTGAGAGAGTTAATCAGATTCTAGAGGATATGTTAAGAGCTTGTGCTTTAGCTTATGCTACATCGTGGGACAAATGTTTGTCGTATACTGAGTTTAGTTATAACAACAGTTATCATGCAAGTTTGTAGATGTCGCCATTTGAAGCTTTATATGGTTGTGCCTGTCGTACTCTATTGAATTGGAATGAGACAGAAGAGCGTTTGGAGTTTGGGCCTGATATTCTTAAGAAAGCTGAAGTGCAGATTGCTATGATCCGAGAAAGGTTGAAAGTGGCTCAGTGATAGGAGGATAGGTCCCGACCTTTCGATGAGAGGGGGATAGATTCGATTGGGTGAAAGAAGACGTTGGCGATCCGACTACACCGTCCCCAGACGATGCGCCTTAGCAATCGTTACACCGACTCTGAAGTTGTTATTGACCTTCTTTGGTGCACGATCAACGACCACGAAGGCCTTTGCCCTGCAAGCAATCGAAGAACACGCAAGAACAAGATGAACAAGCAATCAAATTAGAATTGAAACCACGAGTTCATTCGTAATCACGAAGAGGGTTTCGATGACAAGTAATTCGGGCGGTTTAGCCAACACGCGCGATTACTAGAAGTAGCAACTGCTATCTTTGATCTAAAAGAAAACCCACCATCTAATGGCAGCGGCTGGCTGTTTATATTGTGGAGAGGCATCTAGGAACCCTAGGGTGCAGCCTTAAGTGGGTTTTCCTTGTTACAAGGCCAAAAGCCCACTTTTGACTCAGACTGAAAAAAATAATGTTGCTTGATTGGACGATTCCTATCGACTCAGAAGGAGTTTGGATGTGATTATAGATCTGTTGGAAAGTAGACTTGATAAGCTTTTAGTGAAGTACAAGAACGCCCAAAACGGAGTCCGGATGTAGCCGTGGAGGCCAAAACAAGTCAGCCCTATCCTAGAGTCAAATCTGAACCCAACTCGTGCACTTCTCTTCTATCCTTCATCTTGGTTGGTTCGTCACCCAAGTTCCTGAGGCAAAGGACATCATCACAAGAATTAAATAGCATTCCATCCATTAAAATATTCGTATGAAGCCCGAGGAACGCATTCACCTGGTAATTGAGTTGACGTGCGCGAGCTCGAGTAATCGGTCCTTGTATTACAGCAACCGGGACCGATTGATGTGTAGGTGATGGATTTGCAGGTGTGGCTATATCCATAGAAGTGATGTCCTCATCACTCAGTGGAGACAGAAGAGTTATGCTGATAATCATTAACGGGAGTTGAGCTTTAAGCCAGAAGATTTCGTGTATCTCAGAGTTACCTCTCTTAAAGGAGTTAAAAGGTTTCACGCTAAAGTAAAGCTTGTGATGAGATATATTGGACCATTCAAAATCTTAAGCCGTCGAGGAGAAGTTGCTTATCAGTTAGAGCTACCGTAGTCGTTGGCAGGTGTGCATGATGTATTTCATGTAACACATCTTAAGAAGTGTCTTAGGGTGCTAACAGAACAGACACTGTTGAAGGCAATTGAGCTGCAAAAATATTTAACTTATAAGGAGCAACCAATTAAGATTTTAGATGTTATGGAGTGCAAGACTAGGAACAAGTTAACTCGCTTTTGCAGAGTGTAGTGGAGTAATCATTCAGAGAGTGAAGCTACTTGGGAGCATGAGGAGGATCTGAAGTTAGAGTTTACTAACCTATTTCTGTAGTTAGCTTTGAATCTCGGGGTCGAGATTCTGTTAAGTGGGGAGGTTTGTAACATCCCAATTTTTGCTTTTTATTAATTTAATATGTTATTCAAGCATTTTGTGAATTTTCTGAATTTAATGGATTTTCCTGGAATTTATTTATTATTGTTGAAATATGGCCTATTGTGAATAATATTTAAATAATGAGAAAGTTTAAATAAATTTTATCAAAGATATTTCATTTGAGTTCCAAATATCTTAAAGTATTTTCTTGATTTTTTTCAGAATTTTTCTTATAATTTTACTATTTTATTTGCATTGTTTAAAAATTTGGAATTGTTTTAATTGCAAAAATGTTTAAAAATCCTTCGCAATAGTATTGGGCCAGCCCATTATTGTGCGCGCTCGGTCCGGTCCGCCACAAGCCCAGTCGGCCGATGTCCAGGTGTCGTTATCTCAACCGTTGGTCTTATATCGAATGGCTGAGTTGGGTACGTCACCCTTTTGCGCTGTGACCGTTGAATCTAGTTGGTGCGGCTGAGATCTGTAGGAGCTGTTTGAAACCCTACTATGTCTCAAACGTCCATTTCGTGTACGACTCATATCAGATCGCACCAGCGCACATCTTCACCGCATATCCTGCCACGTGGACGGTGGTGGCGAGTTCTTCTCCTCGTCACTGATGGAGTTCATGTCCGCCTCGCCTCCGTTGTGTCGTTTCGACTCCTCGTGCTCTATGTGGACGTCAAGGCCATAAATGGCCAGCTGGGTCATCGTTTGAGGATGAACGTGACCTTGTGCATATTTTCACCATGAAGTTTTCGCCGAGGACGCCGTGGTTGCTTCGGGGGGAGCTCATCGGAGTTGCTAGGCTGCGCCACTACGGTTCTTGCGTGATTCCGCCGTCGTCGAAGCCTTTCGACCGAGGACTTTGCTAGATCTGGGTTCGTTGGGTCGAGACGCTTCAGATCCGTGAATATCGCATTGAGCCTCGCCGTCGTTTGCTGGTTTGCCTGGCGTCTTCCTCAACTCCGGTGGAGCTTCGCCATGCGACATGGCCGCTAGAAGCCGACCGTCGTAACGACGTGGTGATGACCTATCATCCACGTGTCGCCAGGTGTCGTCTGTATGTCGCCATGTGTTAGCTGAATTGGCATGCCGTCAACACGGCCACGTTAGCTGAGTGGACCCACCTGTCGGTCGAACGGTGTGGTGAGCCAAGTCTATGGTGGGTTGGGCTGCCTGGACTGGGTCCACCAAATATGGGGCCACATGTCAGTGGGAGAAAGATTTTTAGATTTGTTTCTATCCGGTGAAAATTGATTGCTGATGTCATATTGAATCATAAATCAAATTTTCAGTATAAAAATAATTCAGAAAATTCTGGTTTTCTCTTTTTCTTGATTTATCTTTATTCAAATCTTTCGTGAGCCTGTTCTCCCTCATACGAGCTCCGATTGAGGTGATTCAAATTTTGAAAAGTTTGTAAAATTGAGATATATTTGATGGTGAATTTTATTTTATTTTCAGAGTTTATATGCTCTCTGCTTTGGTATTTCTTTTGTGTTCTCTTTCGGTACGAGTAGACTTCGAAGTACTCGGTTCGCACAGGAGTGAAGATTTGACACAACACCAAGGTCCAGAGTAAGAATAAGACATTTTCTAAGGCAAATTGTGCTTTAATCATGATGAACCTAGTTTTACAAAATTGCTATATTGTTTAACATTATGCATGATATTTTTGTGTGTACAACTATTTCAAAATAGTTTGAGATTTAGTTAATCTACCTAATTGATTTATACCCTACCTTGTCATTTGTATGTCATGATTAATTTTCACCGTAGGATGGTTCGTAACTAGTTGGTTAATATTAAAAATCAATATGGGATGGTTAGATCGTGCTTAGAATGCTTAGCCATTTCACGTATAACTCATAACCTTGGAATACCAACTTAATCATGATTAATAGAATATGGAACATGTTTATAGAATTGGTGTGTCAGGTGTTGTCACATAATGATGTTGAGTTGTAGTGATATGTGTCACAAAACGATATTGACTTGTTGATGGCAGTGGTGCATGGTAATCAACTGGGTGGTAAATAATTTAGATTGGGACAAGTGGCAAGGGGCCATGTGCCAAGGTGGGCCAGGATGGCAGAGGAATTGTTGAAGTCTTCCCTCATCAATTAAGGACTTAACATTGCAAGCCTTTGAACTGAGTCAAACATGCAACCACATGGGACGGACCTAACTAAGTAAAATTACCGATGTCTTGACATGTGATACCTTAAGTAGATAATCACATGGAAGTACGTGTGGTTACATGTAAGTGTGGTTATGACGGAGGATGTAGTGTATTGTGGTCTCATATCAATCCAATGGTATGTCAGTCCTAACCTTCGCCTCCACTGAGGGAAGGGATAGTGTATGGCTTACCAGGAGGGTCAGTGTTTGTATAAAGGTTTTCTGAAAGGTTTTGTTATGATCTCTCTGCCGACACACTAGAAGAAGTGTGTTGATTGCATGGTAAAAATAGATGATCATGTCGTGTGAGTAAAGTGCATAACCTATGCAGAGTGTTAAATCTATTCGGATAGCTATGCTCGCGGTAATGAGCAATGCTCGGTGATTACAAGTAAATGTTAGATTTTGTAAAATAAAAACTTGGATGGAATAGCAGGCTGCCATTGAAAAGTTTGAAACATGACTTAGGGCTGGATACCATGTTTAATTGAGAAATGCTGAAAGTTCTTATATTGTTATTTGTTTTAATCTTTTCAATCTACTTATTGTATTCATTTACAAATGCTGTTTAGTCAAAATAACTATGTTAGCCATTCTATTGGAATAAGCCTTGCATATAGTAATGTTAGAATTGCATTCTGTGCACAACTTGTTAAGTGCTTTAAGTACTCACACTTGCCAACAACAAAATCATCATTTAAGGAAGAGTCTACACCAGTTTCGGAGGAGTTACAGGAAGATATGAATGTTTAGGATGCGAGTTTTGTCAGTTGCTTGTGGTATACTGAGGGGTTTATGTACGTTTTCATTCCGCTGCAACTTAATTTGTTATTCATAGTTTAGCCTTGCGAGGCATAATCATGTAAAGTCGATTATAATATCATTCAACAGGTATTATTTAATATATGAAGTCTTTTATTATGTTTCTACGGTGTATGATTGTGATATTCATCTATGTTGAGTCTGTGTACGCTAACGTGATGCTGGACTAGTGCGATATACACGGAGGGTCCGAATTTACATATTCGAGTCCCGACATCGGCCATGCATTCGGCAAACGGGATTAGGGAATGGGCCGAAAGGTCTCGGACCGAATAGTTAACGAATAGTATCCGGATGACTCCGATTTAAATTCTGGATATATTCGTATCCGACGAATACTTTCATTCGGTATTTATTTGTATATTTGACAAAAACCATTCTAATCTAACTCCGATATCTGAAAAAGACCTCGAATATCCGATTTTATGCTCCGAATGCTACCTGAATTTATTCGGACGGATGGACGGTTAGAAACTATCCGCACCATTTGCAACCTTATATGTGAGATGTTAATATGATATGTGTGAGTTGTGTATGTCGTTGTACCACTAAAAACATATCCCTACATAATAGGATAGCGCTTTCGAGGAGCATATATGGCTTCTGTGATGCCACGGCGGGAAGTATCAACCACTTAGCTTCCATCCTCTCATTTCCGCCGATAATTTGCTATCCAGAGGAGGGATCCAGTGCATTCCTCAACTGTTCCACGTAAGTGTCACGCACAAACGTGTTTGTTCCGCATCATCCGTTCAATCGCTGCTACTAGCACTTTTTCTCTTCTCAAACACTACTGCTACTCTACTACCGTAAGCCCGTCACACTCACACCCGGTTTCTCTAACTGAGCCGGCACCGGTGTGTACGCGTAGAGGCGCCGATAGATGGTTTGGTCCAGTTCAGTGGCTGAGACACGATACTATCAAACGTCGAGCACAAAAATAAGTCGCTATAATTAATGCTAAATACTAACTACATCAAGATACAATAAAAATATATTACAAATGCATAATTAAAAATAAATTTGAACTCCATACTTAACGATACAACAAAACAGATAAAAATATGACAAAATCAATGTACCGTAGCGATTAGCGAAGTAGTACAAATATTAATAACTAACTAATGAAAATTATGTGTATCCGAGCCAATCATATCTTCATCAACAATAATACAAGAACATGAACCCTCAAAGTTGAAATTGCATATGTAAATTAGTGACACAAAATTACAAAGTTAATTATTGATGCAAATTGCAAAACAAAAATGTAACGTACCCACAGCACGAGGTAGTTTTTGCTTACGCAACCTCATATTTTGAAAACGTTATAAAATATTGTTATTTTCAATACTTGTAAATACATCATACCATGCTATCATTAATATATTCGTCACTCATCTTATTCGGCAACCCAGTCTCAATAATATTCATAGCTGAAAAGGCTCTTTTCTACTGTTGCAGTTGCAATAGGAAAATCAATACCAATTCATTGAGGCGATATAACAATGGAAAAATTATGTGTCTATTATATCAAATTGAATTCAATCAATTAATCCCTAATTGGCCTATCAAGATATGAGTAATGCAATGCGACAAAGTAAGGATTAAGAGAAAATCATCTAGAGTTGATAATAGCTGATGGATAGCTTGACTGCTTGAGGAGGACGTAGGGTTGAGGGCTTGTTGTCTCGGAACCTATGCTACCGTTATGTCTCGGCCCTCAGCTCTTGTCTTGTCCACAATAGAGAGATAGAGAGAGAGGAGACTGATCCTGATAGCTGATAGAGTTTTCACTTCTCAACTTTGTAGGTTGTGGGCTATCATGAACGGTAGTGCGCTACTGTGTTGGCTTGGTGTGCTAGGGAGGGAGGGAATATGGACGGCTGACCTGAACGTTTGGTGCTAGGACTCGTGAGCTGAAATTTTCACTATATATATAGGGGGCTTTCCACTGCTTGTTGGGCCAGACCTCGGGACATTGCCCCGGCTGCCCGAGGGCTATCTCTGCCCCTGGTCCACTATCAGTTGCTTCTTTAATTTAGACCGTCGACCTACTTTGCGTGTCAACAAAACTTCTCCACAAGCTGTAGCGACCCTCATTTTTGCATAAAATGCTCAAATGAGAATCTATGTACATACAGTACTAGTCCCATGATCAGTGGCTAGCACACACATTTATAGCAATTGATATCACATCCATACTCTTTATTACAAATAATAATGGTAATTTATACAATAAGATCTTACAATACAGAGTGAAATGCAGCAGAGAGATTCAAGAGTCTTGTAGTGTGCCCATATGTGGAATATAAGAACCCGGGTACCCTCATGACAAGCCCAAGAGGGAGGCCCAGAAGATACTCCCCGCGTCAGGCCCCGCTGCCGTGCACAAGAGGACATATTCTAAAGGAAGTTGAATTTATATTTAGATATGATAGATACGGTTGTAATCCGAGTCGTTAATAGGGTAGATAAAGATGTAAACTCTATCCTATTAACTGACTAGAATCTTGTAACCGATCGGAATCTCCAAACCGATCAGGACTCTGTAAGCCGCCCCACCCCCGCTATATAAGGGAGAGGGCGGGCAACAACATAGGAATCGGATGATCCAAGCCTAGAGCAATCAAGCCATAGAGCATAGCACACCTCATATCGCCCAGAGCACATAGCGCTTTGAGCAATCTTAGGTCCAAGAGATCTGCATAATCCCAAAGACACGTGATTAGGGTATTATCTCTCCGCGAGCTGAACTGTCTAAATCCCTTGTCTTGTGTGACCTTGGAGTTTGAGATCTAGCGCCTACCCCATAAATTCATTGCCGACTACAAAAGTCGACAGTTGGCGCGCCAGGTAGGGGAAGCGCTATAATCTTTTCCCACAGACTCGATGGCGACAATCGATGGATTCGCCGCCACCTTCGTCTCGCCGTGCCTTCCGCCGAAACTCGGACTTCGCCGCGATGCGCGCGGAGAGCTTGTCTGTCTGGTCCAAAACTAGATCCGATCTGGTAAAGATCAGGCCAACCCATCTCAGGTATGTCACTTTGACTTGGCCGGCAAACCAGTCGACGTCGCGAGGAATTGCTACGATCTTCGTGGCATCTTCGCGATAGAAGAGCAGAAGACCGATCTCCAACGCCAACAAGAAGAAGGAAGTCGGGGAAGATCGTCTTCGTAAGGGTAAGGAGGTGCGGTCGATCGCTCGATCTTGCGGCCGCAATGTCCGCGAGGACCTCCTGCAATCCAGGTTGGGAGATCAAGCCGTTTTCCGCACGCCAATGCAGAACGTCGTCGCCTCCAAGACGCTTCTCGACAAACTGGACCCGATGATTGCATCGAATAGCCCGGCGGCCCCGATCGTGGCCCAGATCAAGGCCATGGTGGCGGCGGCCGTAATTTAGCGAAATCAGGAAAAGCTGGTAGGTGAAGCGCAGTTGCGCTCCTACGCGGCTTTCGGCACGGCCACGAGTCTACGCCTGCGCCCCGAGCGCCACCTTCGGCACGGCCACGAGCCACGCCTGTGCCCTGAGCGCCTCCTTCGGCACGGCCACGAGCCTACGCTTGCGCCCCGAGCGCCACCTTCGGCATGGCCACGAGCCACGCCTGCGCCCCGAGCGCCGCCTACAGCTCATCTACAAGCCTACGCCTGCGCCACGAGCAAAGATGGCATGATCGTCAGCAACATATGGAGCATAAAGCAGCTAAGTCGCTTTTTACTCAATTATGTCATTATAAATAAAATTGTTGACTTTCCTGACTTGCTACTTAGTTGACCCACAACTAAGCAGTAAGTCGGGGGCTACACCTAATAGCGTGCGCATGCGCACATCTTTTTTGAGTTGTATTAGCGTGCGCATGCACACATCTTTTTTGAGTTGTATTTTTCTTCTTTTGCTTAACGATTGCGAGTGAATCCGAGTGCGATAACTCCAAATTATGAAGCTCTGACCCCATGAACGGCGAACTTTAGTCACCCAAAACACGTGCCTGGGAAAAAGAGCCATGAGCCAACTCCCAACGCTCGGGGGCTAGACTAGTCGGGCAGAGTGCTTAAACAAAAAGAGTCAAACCACTCGGATGAATTCAAAATCAATAAGGAAAACGAGTAAAAAACTCTAAAATTATATATACACCAGTCAGACATCACATCCGAGTGAATTGTTTTTACATTGCCTAAGTTCTGTATATACATGATTTCAGGGCTACTAAATTTGGATGCGATGTGTGTGAGCCAACGCTTCAACGGCGACATCAGCAACTTCGGCGACGAATGAATTTAAAGGGATTGGCGCTGAATTTTGCCTCGAGCGGGAAAAGCGTTTTGACTTACGATATCGTTTGGGATACTGATATGTCCCAAGATGAGCCGATCGCGAATTCCAATAATGGGGCTAGGAACCACTTGGAAAGTTTAACGCGTGGAGCTCTATTGAGTCCTTCACGATCTCTTTGCCTACAACAGGGCACTCGGCTATAAAGGAAAACTAGTCGGGAAGCTGCATCAAGAACTGGAAACACTCGGCGTGAAGCATGACTCAGTTGGGCTGCAACCAGGAAGGAGGCAACTCGATCGCAAAGGACTCGGGGGCTACTGTGGAATATAAGAACCGGGTACCCTCATGACAAGCCCAAGAGGAGGCCCGAAGATACTCCCGCGTCAGCCCATTGCTGTGTGTAGGGGACATATCCTAAAGGAAGTTGAACTTATATTTAGATATGATAGATACGGTTGTAATCCGAGTCGTTAATAGGGTAGATAAAGATGTAAACTCTATCCTATTAACTGACTAGAATCTTGTAACCGATCGGAATCTCCAAACCGATCAGGACTCTGTAAGCCGCCCCACCCCCGCTATATAAGGGAGAGGACGGGCAACAACATAGGAATCGGATGATCCAAGCCTAGAGCAATCAAGCCATAGAGCATAGCACACCTCATATCGCCCAGAGCACATAGCGTTTTGAGCAATCTTAGGTCCAAGAGATCTGCATAATCCCAGCACACAGGATTAGGGTATTATCTCCTCCGCGAGAGCCTGAACCTGTCTAAATCCCTTGTCTTGTGTGACCTTGGAGTTTGAGATCTAGCGCCTACCCCATAAATTCATTGCCGACTACAAAAGTCGACACCATCCAACCCTCAAGCAACTGACAAGGCATAATCCCTAAAAAGCTCAATGTTAATATCCCCGAATCCTGCGTCAAAATATGTTTCAAGCTAATCTGATTCTTCACCTAAAAACAACAAATAAGCAAGGGTGATTACTTTATGTATTCCGCAAGACTTTTGCAAAACCTATAATATATGCAGGCCATTTCAAAGGAAAGGCTTCTATGGTTAATTTGCATAAAGCTAATTTGAAATGTAAATACATAATATTAGATTGCAAATTGAATTTAAGTAAAAGCAATTTAATATAGAAAATAACAGAATGTAAGTACAAATAGGTAAAATCACGAACTAGGGTGACATGACCACATCCACGAACCATTTCTCACCAACACATGGTAGAAGTCAGAGTTTTATGAAAACAAAAACATATAACTAATACTGGCGCACCAAGACTCCCATAACCGTGGGAACGGTTTTTCGAAAAGTTTTACACTCTGCAGAGGTGTACAGCTTTACCCACAAGACATGACTGACTCTTTGTGTAGATCATTAGCACACTTCCTTTGGTGTGCCGCAGAGAGTCATGATATAACCTTTACATTATTTAACCCTAACTTTACACTAGCCCGGAACGAAAACCCATACTATGGCAGAAGAATTCAGAGCATAGAAATGATGGAACTCTCCATAACATGGCGTACACCATTATATCAGCAAACGTGACTCCCAACACATCGGAGTAGGTGCCCCTCCGAGCAATCCATTAAGAAACAGCTCGTACAACTCCAGCCTTCTAATGTGCAAAGCTAGTTTTAAGTAACTTAATAGGTTAAGGTTGTCCCATACCAGCACTTGTGGTTGTACGGTAATTCTTGGGTTTAACGAACACTGAGTTCGGTCCTTAATCCGACACGGGCAATAATCTCCCCCTACACTACGTGCAAAACCTACACCTCCATCTATTGCCAGTAATTACCCGCATCAAAACCATAGTTTTATTTTCATTTTTAACCAAAATACCAACCATAAAGAAAAGTCTTACCCAACATTTTGTCATATCCAACATTTTTAACCATATTGAAATTTTGAGGTTCTTTAAGCATGGCTAAACATGACTGCTAAGTGTGAGTAATCCCATGATGACATTATGTATTGTCTATCTTATTCTAGGGTTATCAAGGTTCACAAATCCATACTTATCAAGTAAATTCTATGAAACTACAGGTACAACTACCATTACACACAATATAGCAGAGTTTAATGAACATAATGTATGCAATTAAACTTTTAATAAAACATTTGTAAAACTGGGATCAACATGGTCAAAGGGGGTGCTTACTTTGCTTAATTGTTGTTTACGACGAAGTCGTTGTCGTAGCTGACGTTGATGATAGAATCAATGGCGTCGAGTTCTACGCATCGTTCAATGGAAATACAGCAAGTAACAAAGTTCAATAAGGGCAAAAAGAAATCAGATGGAAAATCAAATAGAGACAAACTATAGAAAATAGATGTGGTTTAATGTTAGGGTTCTTATGAAGGTTCTGGTGATACAAATGTTTTGATTAATGTTTTCTTATTACTTAAATTCGTTTATTTATATTACGGATTTTAGTGTTTATAACACTTAGGGTTATATTAACAAGATTTATATGTAAAGCATGTTGAAATGAAATTACTTCTATATAATAGGATTGTCTTGAGTTATAGGAGTATATCTATACCCCTTTATAATGCACCTAAGCATTCTTTTCTACGTCCACCCCAAATAATGCACCCCACTAGAGATGGCCCAACCTTCATGCACCCAGCGAAACGTCCCCAGAAACTTGCCTCTATCAAAATTAACCTCTCAGATCTTTCCTCAGCTTTACTCACCCACATCCGATGGCCATTGTTTAATGTGTCTAACTCATCCCTGTGGCCCACAACAGATCTCCCCCCACCTCCAGCATCATCTCAAGGAAAAGGAAACAAATATCCTGGAATTAAGGAAAAGAAAACAAATGTTCTAGAAAAGAAAAATACCATATATTACGTGCTGGAAAAAGGAAACCGGAAGACAGAGCACTATACTAGTATGAACTAGTTATACCATTAGTACTCATTGATGATAGTTACACAAGTATTAATCTTTTTCATATAGAAAGCAACACAATTTAGGAACTTAGTTTAAATCTAAGCCAAATATAGATATCTTTACAAAGTTAGCTAATCTAGACTTATAGCACTTTTGAGGATTGACTCCTTTTGTGTTGGTACTTAACTATAGATTGTACATACTAATCACATGCATATGTATGTAAAGCAAGATTAATTACAAACTTGATTTGAGCCTAAACAAATATGAAATATAGGGGTATTATGATCCTAATGTGGCATAAGAATTGGTTTTACCATTATTTGAATTTATATGCTCTAAGTTACAATTATTTTTTTATTTCTCTGCATTGGAAAATAATCTATTTTTTTAATTTAAATCAAACTAGATTCAATTATAAATATTTTACATATATAGGTATATTACTAAATTTTAAACACATAGAAACTGGTTTGACATGATTTGAATCATTTTTGCAAAAGATAATCATATTTGAATAATCAATACATTGAAAACAACTTACTTTAGAAAATGATTTAAATCAAGTTAAAATCTAAATATTTTTGGATATTTGGATTCCTGGGGACTTAAGGATTCTAACAATATTGGTTTCATTTAAATAGGATCTTATTTGCAAATATTTTGTACATAGCATATTTTAACCCTTTTATTTTAAATTTAAATTTCAAATTTAAACCAAGTCCATTTTCAAAATATTTTTGCATATTAAAAATCTACATGATTTTGGACAAATATATAAATTTACTTCATTTCATTTGAAGTTGAAATACAAAAGTTATAAGCAATGAATATCCTGGGGTTTTGAAAATGCTAAAAATCGGAAAATTGCCAAAAAGGGAAAGTACGCTTTCGATTTCAAAACGCGCTTTCCATTTTTGGACAGCGCCGGGCTGAGGTGCTATCACGCCGGGCCCAGATGGAAGAGGAAGGCTATGCGCCGTGCGACTGACACGTAGGCCTGCGTGAGCTGCGCAGCGCGAGTGACTGACCGGCGGGGCCCGCTCGGCAGTGGCTTGCGCGGCGCAACACAAGCGGATGACAGTGGGACCCGCCTGTCGGGGACCCGAACCAGAGGAGGTGAGTTCCACCGTGATCTTCAGCACGTTTGCGCGCACACGGGGGTGGTCTTCTTGGCGGCCGGTGACATGGGAAAGTGGCGTGCCACCGTGGACCCGCAGCGATAGCCATGGCCAACCGGCGAAGCCGTGAAGTTAGAGCTTCATAAGCTTCATTTTCACCACTATTAGCATCAGTGCATCACAGATATCCCATTTTGCTACTTCAACAAGGAAATGAGTCGGCGGGTTAGGCTCTCACCGTGCGTGGTGGCAGCGAAAGGAAAAGCTCGATGCGACGGCTCGTCGGGGAAGAAGGGCTTGAATTGAAGACGGCGAAAGGTGCTAGACGCTAGGGGGAAGCTTCAGGCTAAGTGATTCGGGTGGTGGTTCACCGTAGAGGTTGGTCGGAGTTTCCCCTTTTCACAGGCTTCCACCAGACTTAAGGTGGATGAAGGATTTTTTAGCGTGGCTGAGGCAAATGGGGTGAAGCTCTTGAGTTTGAATGCTGCTCAAGGTGATGTGGAGTGGTTTTTATAGCCGACTAAGTCGGTATACACAGCGTGTGAACCGGAAGCCTTGAGTGGCAGCGCAAATCCTCTCTGGTAGAGAGTTTTCGCGTGATATCTCGCCGTGTCAGAGCAATGGTAGGAGTGGCAGGTGATGTGGCGGTCTTGGGTTACGAGTTGCGGAGCCGACTTGAGTTAGGCGACAGAGAAAAGAGGCGATGGCCGCTTATCTTTGCGAGATTGAGAGAGAGAGCAGAGGGAGTGAGCGAAGGAGGAAGAAGAAACATGAACCAGCTGACATGTGGGGGCAAGTCGGCAGGGGCCAGCTGTTGTGATCGGGCCCACCTATAAGCCGAACAGGGCTATACAACCTTCACAGTTCTAGACAGTCTGGTATACATCTACTGATTAGAGATACCAAACCGACTTATAAATTTTTGAATATTTTTACCTAGGTCGCCAATGAAAGTATCATTATTCAGTAAAATTTTCAGGTTAAAACCCTTGGTATAAAATTTTAAACAATTCTGACAATATATGTTTCTCATTTCTGCTTATTCTGTTTTATATTTAATTGAAGCTGAGAATGAGGTTAATATTTTATGAACATTTTTTTGTAGGTATAAAATGGTATTATTCATCTTATATAAAATTTTCAAAATTTTATATTTTATATTTAAATTCTGACATTATTAGTTTCAGCTTTATTTGCTTCCTGTTTTTGATTTTTTAAAAGCTTCAAATGAAATTGTTAATTTTTAATATTTTTAACAGAGGTAGATAAAGATATAATGTCGGTATGGTAAAAAGTTTGGCTCAGGACAATCTATGGAGATTTCTATAGAAATCTAATAAGATCTGGGCTGACATGCTCTTTCATGATTACTTTCATCTTTTATTATATTTTATTAATCCAGATCATTACAAATCTCATACCTAGGGCTCTGGATAGCTGTAGCATCTTTTTAGGATTTTTGCAGATTTTTCTTGATTTTGTGTTTTTACCTTTTTACTTTTACTTTTTACCATATCATTTAATTGAATTTCCTTTAATAGCAAAAAGCCAAAAAAATTATAGTAATTCAAGAAAAACCAACAATTCTAGAAAAATCATGAAATTCAAATTCAAATTAAAGATCATATTTAAAATTTATTTTTGTATTTTGTTTGTTTAGGAAGAAATGGTTTTTAATATTGAAATCTTTTTTACTTAAGGCTGAAATGCAAGAAAAAGAGGGAAAAGATATTGTTTGAAATCAAAATCTTGATCCAATTGAAATTTTTATTCAATTCCATTTTTAAATTTTCGTTTTTCCTATTTTTTGATTTTTTCGGGATGTTACACACGTAGAAGATACGTACACGCATAGGTTCGTCAAATCGCGAGGGCGTGCTCGGGAGTTTCGGTGTAATTTAGATTCCCAACAAAGTTTTTTTCATATTTAGCTCTCATGCAAAAGAAATTGTAAATTTAATCCCTTTCTAACCGTGAAAATAGCGACATGTGACACGTGTCACCTGCCGCATCTCTTGACCGTCGCACATCACCGGCACCGCGGTAACCCGTCGACCACGTTATAGGTGTGGCCCCACCACCTGTTGCGGTATCAAACCGCAGTAGGTTTGCTACCGAACCCGACATACATGGCTCTACTTCCATAGCGAAAGAGAAGACTAGAAATACAACTTCGTTCGAAAAATACGAAACATACAAATAAAAGAGCAAGTATACAGTGAGGCCAGGCAAGTCAAAGCTTCCGCGCTCGGATCCACGGGTTGGATTCTGGAAGCGCATCCTCCACACACGATATGCCGTGCCTGACTGAGGCCTCTCCTCCGATCCACAAGTTCTCGGCGATTCATCACTTGTGGACGAGGTTGCAGGTTGCGCTCAGCCCCAGCCAGGCGGTGAACGAATGCCTCTTCTCAAGATTTGACTATCGGGCTTCCTTCCGGCGCTAGATTGTCGCGCGACCCGAGCAGGCGTTGCCACGAAAGGAAAATGCAAAGTTTTCTTCCTTCAGTTCCGCGTTTTGTTTGTTGCTAGAAATGGTGTCTAGGGGTGAAAACTGCACATGGATTGTCTTTGTTATTGGATTACTGGATCGGACTGGATTGGATAGAATGCAAATATGGTTAGACTTTCTCATCTAAATTATAGTAGTGTCTCCTACACCCAATTTTATATTGAATCTGATGAAGAAAGTCTGAAACGTCATCAATGATGTATTGCCCGTACTAATAAAGGGAATGACTAGGACTCGAACGTCCGAACTAGTAAAGGGGATGACTAGGACTCGAACGTCCGATGAGAAGCTTTCTTCGAACGTGTCGGTGCAATATCGCTAGATAACATATGCAACAATTGTAATCAGCATGTGCAACAAAAAACCCCGATTGCAACAAAGTGTACAGCTTCCCATCGTCTTCAAACTCACCGATGTAACATTTCGGGAGAAATCACACAACAAATTATTTCAACATCCACAACAAAAACACAAAACCAAAAAAAAATTGCAATAAAAGAGAAACAATGGTGCAACAATACAAGAAATCTACCCTAACAAAAATAAAATATTATTGCAACAAAGGGAAAATTATTTAAATAACTTCAACATTTACACGAGGGTGTTGCAACATTCGAAAAAAAACTGCCACAACAAAATCAATTACCTATTGCAACACTTGATATGAGCTTCAAGGAGAAGATGGTTGAGGCCGGCTGACGAACCTGGATCTAGCTTCACTGCCTAAAGCAAATCGCGTCCCCTGACGGAATTAGAGAGGCCAAGTTCGCCACCAATGGGGATCACCGTTGCTGGGTTGATGAATTTTACTAGTGCTTGAGTGGAGCCTGCGGTGGCGGAGCATGTGTAACAAGGTCGCTAGCGCTGCCGATTAGCCAATACTCCCACCTCGAAGGCAACAATGGCGCTCATCTAGTCAGCTCAGAGTAGGAGGCAGTGGCACCTACCCAGTCAACTTGGATGAGCGACGGTAGTGCCCACCCATCAACTCAGAGGAGCAGCAACGATGTGCATCAGGTGTCAGCTCAGTGGAGGCAGGTGATGGTGCCACTTAATACATCTTGCTTTCCCACCACTATGCTTGGCTTGGAGCGCTGAGCGCATGTAGAAATGGTGGACATAAGAGGGAGCAATCGTGAGTAGAGAAAAGTAGAGCTAGAGAGGCATGTAGCAATAGCACCATAAGTGAATAAGAAATAAGTGGTGACAGAGGATTCACCTAATGAGAAAAGTGATGGATAGTTGAAGTGGGATGTTCGATTCTTTTTTAGGTCGCTTAGGACGTACGCTCAGGGATACAAACCTAGCTAAAATTCAAACTACTAGTCGGATAAATAAATTAATTTTTTTTTGAAGTTGCTATAGTCACCCGAAATTTCATTTTTTTTCTCTTGACGAAATTTCATGATTTTTGACCGGTTTTCAAAACTTTTAAGCCCGGATTTGGTCCAATAACCCTTAAGAAAGTCATCTTCTACGAAAAGTTGTTGAAAAACGGAATTTTTGAGACATTTTAAAATTTTGGCAGAAACACTGTCAGATTTTTATAAAATTATACAAGCTTGATAATGATCTAAAAAATTTATGGTACTATATTTAGTAGTGTATAATCATATAAAAAAATTCAAAAATAATTAAACTTCATTTTTTATCTTTAAAAAATAAAAAACTAGATGAATATAATTGAGACAGTAACCTTGTTAGAATTTTATAAATTTTCTCGAGTGTGATCATAATCTAAAATTTTTATGAGAGATTAAGAATTGCCTCAGTATCATTCTATAAACTTTTAAAAAAATTTAAAAATTTTTGTTTGATCAATCAAATCTATGTAAGAATTGAACTTCAATTGTTATATTATATTTCAAAACTCAAAAAGAGAAAGACATAAATGGTACTGTGTCTTATAAGAATATTATGAATTCACTAGAGTATGATCATGATTCAAACTTTTCATGAGATCTTAATCATTTCCTTATCACCTTTCTGTAAAATTTTCAAAAATTCTAAACCTTTTTCGATTGCTAAAGCAAATCTATGTATTAATCATCAGGCTTTTATCAAGACGTAGCACTGTCAGAAGTTTTACAAATTATTTAAGCATGATTATCATCTAAACATTAATGTTATATCAGGACCATTCAAAAAAAAATTACAAATTTTCTAACGTCGTTTGAACCATTTTTTATTTTGTTCAAGTTTGCCGGTAGGCCTTTTAACAGGATAGTAGCACTGTTCAAATTTTTAAAAATGCATGAAGCTTGATCGTAATCTGAAAATTTTATGAGAGCATTAGTGCTGCATCATAACCATGTATAAAAAATTTCAAAATTTTCTAACTTGGTTTGTACCATTTTTTATTCGAATCAAACTTCCCAGTCAATGTTTTATCAGGACAGTAGCTATGTTAGAATTTTATAAATTCCTCAAATGTGATAATTATCTGAAATTTTTATGGGAACATCATTGATATGTCAGGAACCTCCAAAAAAATTTCAAAATTTTTCTTGACCCATTTTTCAGCCCGTGCAAATATACCAAAATTTCAAGAATTTTGTCCGAAGTTTCAGGATTTTTCGGCGAAGTTTCGTTTTTCTCGGTAGAAAATGAACCGAATTTGAATTTTTGTTTTTGAATTTCGAACGAGATTTATCCAAAATACCCAAATTTCGACGAAATTTTGGATTCCGATCCCAAGCAATATTTTATTTGAAAACGAAATTTGAATGCTTGTGTACGCTAGCAGCAATTCCGATAAGTAAATATTGCTTTATCTTATTCTAGTGCTAGTCCGTGTTCCTTGAGTATTTTGTGGGTTGTATGCGAGAATCTTAGTTATTACTATCATCTACAAGTGTATAAATTATATAGATGTCTATGTTCAACCAAATTGAGTAGAAATTTTAAATTTGTATTCGATGTTTATTCAATTTGTGTTTGAATTCAACCTCTAAATCATGTTCCATACTTCCATCCATCTTAAGACTCATTTCGTATCTCAATTGCTAGTTATAGGGTTGACTAGGGAAACATTCCCAACTAGAGCTGGCCATATGGGTAGGGCGGCCGTCTGCGCCGCCCACTGACCGCAGATCGCTGGTCTACCACTCAGACGCGACGGGCGGTGGGCGGGCTCGGTCGGAAGCATCATCCACGGCCGGCCGCGCGACGCAAGACGCGAGCAACGGGCGGTCCAGCACGCGAGCAGCGGCGGGCCAGCATCGATGGCGAGAGGCACGGCCAAAGACGAGCACGGCACGACGGCCGAGCGCAGAGCGGCGAACACGCGAACGCGGTGGGCGGCCACGCCGCCGTTGCCGCCGCCGTGCCGACCGTTGGGCGTGGGCGTGTCGAGGCGGCCGGTCCGCACGGTCCGGTTTTGAAATTTTGACCGCTTTATAGCCGTTAGGTGTTAAAAATTGATAAAAATCGAAAAACGGGCAAAAATCCCGAATTTTTTCCTATAAATAGGGAGGACCCCTGTCCTCATTTTGCACCCATTCACTTATCATCTTCTCTATTGATCATCTTGTGAAAATTATGATATTGTTTGTAGTTATTTAGCAAAATTAGGAGAAATTTTGCTAAAATTTCGGAGAAATTCAAACTCGAGCTTTCGAACACAAGAGGTTTGTCATCTTGAATTTTGCTAATTGTATTGTTTTTATTATTTTTACTAATGTTCGAATATTCAATTTGCGCTTTTTCATGGATCATTTCCCGTCTCCGATTTCGGGATCGCTCCGGAGGACCTTGAATCCTTCCAAGATTTGTCCGTCGTACACGAAACACAAGCACATGAAGAACATCATGTAGAAGAAGAACCATCAGGCTCCATGTCCATGACCATGAGTGCTTCTGGCTCGACATCCACTGGAGCGAAGAGAGCGAGGCGGACATCGAGTTTGGGATTTTTCGACAAGCAATCGAGGACAGATGCGAAAGGAAAAGAGGTAAGAGTTGCTTGTTGTAAACAATGTCATCAAGTTTTATCTGCAAAATCTCTGGGGTGCGGGACACTTGCATAGGCATATTGAAAGTTGCAATGCGAAAATAGGAGCAAATATGAGACAGACACAACTAATATACAACTCGGACGGTTCGGTCCAGAATCGAATATAGTGGCGAAGTAGCTAGGCAATCTCTTGTACGCTTAATTGCATCACAGGATTTACCTTTAAACTTTGGCGAGTCTTGATTTTGAAAATTACATTAAGCGTGCACATAATCCAAAATTTAATAAAGTATCTAGACAGGACAACTAGTAGAGATGTAGTTAAGTATTACAATAGTTGTCGTGAAAATTTAAAAACATGTTCAAGATTTGCACATTTTCCGTATCTTTGACTTCGGACATATGGAGTGGTAGGGCTAAGCAAGATTATATTAGCGTAGTTGCTCATTATGTCAACCAAAACCGACAACTAGAAAAAGAATTATAGGTTTCAAACTAATTGATGTCGCATATACGGAGAGAATATTGTTGAGAGTATTATTAGGGTGGTGGAGGACTTTGGTCTCAAGTGATAAGATTTTTGCTATAACTTTAGATAATGCCTCATAAACACCTCCGCAATGAATATTCTCACTCCAATATTTGGTACTTATGTCAATCATTTTGCTTCATCAATGTTGTGCTGTCATATTATTAACCTTATAGTTAAAAGTGGACTTGCCCCGTTAGAACGTTACATTGCACCTTTCCGTTTGGCAATTTCTTTTATGAATCATTCTAATGCTAGAATAGCATCTTATAAGAACTTTTGCATTGCAATAGGCGTACGTCCAAGAATATTTGGTTTAGATATGCCAGTAAGATGGAATTCTACTTACTTAATACTTAAGAACCTTCTGCCATATAAGAGCACATTTGAGGTTTTCATTCAAACACATCACCCTAAACGTGATTTATTATCTGAAGAACATTGGTATGTTGCATCAAAGTTACTTTAGTTTCTTGAAGTTTTTTATGACTCCACAGTTGCTTTATCCGCAGTTTATGAACCCACATCTTCTCTAATTGTGCATCATATCTTAGATATGGCTACCCATTTTAAGAACAACGAAAATGACATGATTTTAAGAGATTCTGTCACCGCAATGAAAACAAAATATTTGAAATATTGGAAAGAAATTCCACTTCTATATGCCTTCGCCTTTATTTTAGATCCTAGAGCAAAACTTAGAGGATTTGGTAACGTCCTCTTTATTTTAGGTGATGTTCTAGGGGAAGATTATTCAATTTATTTTACTACTGTTCGTACTAGACTAACCGAAGTTTACAACAAGTACGAACAAAAGCATCAAGGAGTTCGTTTGCAACGACCTCCTACACCTATCGCGGGTAAGAAAAAGACCGCGTGGGGCAAAATCTGGGGTTCTTCTTCTTCTTCAGGTACAGGTTCTACATCAAATGGTGATACAAGCCGCAACCAATAAGTCTCCTCTGGGGAACTATCTGCCTATATGGACAGCGACGCGTTGGATTACCAACAAGAAGGAGACGATGTCTTCAATATTGTTCAATGGTGGCATGAGCACAAGCTAACATATCCCGTGCTATCCATATTAGCTCGAGATGTGTTAACTGTTCTAGTCTCGACGGTTTCCTCCGAGTCTGCCTTCAGTCTCACCGGCAGAATATTGGAGGAGAGAAGAACAAGCCTATCGAGTGATATGGTGGAGATGCTCATGACTATCAAAGACTGGGAACACGCTGATGCAAGAGTTCCGCTGAAAACCGAGAACTAGAGGAAGCCTTCGAAAATCTCTACCTCGACAATGACGAAGACCCTCCATCTACCTCTTAGTATGTATTAAAGGCTTAGAGCTTTAGTTGTACTCTTTTCTTTGTCAAGGTTTTCTCTAGATGAGTTTTTACTTGGCAAAGTTTTTAACGAGGCAACCATCCAAACATTAATAAAGCTCTTTGTTACATGTTCTATAATTTTTTTGTCTCAATTTATTGTACATCATTTTTATGCTATTTTCTAACTCTACGTCTCTACATATTTTTCCTCATTTTTTTATAATTTTCCCTATTTTTTCCTATTTCCCCCCTATTTTTTCCTTTTTTTTTTGCACACGGGCTGGTGGGCGACCCGAGGCCCACCGTGCTGAGTCGTGCTCGGTAGACACTCAAGACGGCCCATGCGCCCGGCGTGCGTCGCGTTCGGCCTCGACCTCGGCCATGGCGGCACGGCACGCAGCCGGGCCTTCGTGCCTAGATGGGCCGTTCCTCGGCCGGGCCGTGCCGTGCCTAGCCGGGCCGCCCATCTAGCCAGCTCTATTCCCAACTACAAATATACAAATATAAATTGGATCAATGGTAGCTAGAAATTCATGGAAGGTAGAGCAGTCGTAGAAAATAGTTCATATAAGCTTGGACGGGTGGAAATAATGCACGATTGGCCGATTTCTAAAATAGAAAAAGGAAAGAAAATAAAAGACCACGGAACCAAATCCATCGCAAAAGCCGAATAGACCACCATAGATGGCCAAATGGATCGGCTCAAGGCACGGTACTATTAGCCCACCTAGGCACGGCACGGCCTAGCTGGAAACAGGCCGTGTCGGCATGGCCCGTGAGTCCGTATCGTGCTTGGACCAGCACCCAGGCATGGCGGGCTGGCACAGCACGGTCCATTTACGGTTGGGCCCAGCACGGCCCACGTGCGGCACAGCACGTTTAGTTTGAAAAATAACCATTGGAGGCTTTAAAAATTCGAAAAAAATCTAAAACAAATCTAAAAAATCCTAATTTTTTCCCTATAAATAGGTGGCTGCCCCATCCTCATTTCCACACCAGCAATCTTGTATTCTGTTTTCTTCATTCTCTTGTGGAAATTATTTTACTCTTAGTGGTAATTTAGCAAAATTCAAAATAGTTTTGCCAAAAATCTAAAAATCGAAAATATGGTTATGATAACTCTTTTCCTCTCATTTTAAATCTCTTTCTTATCTAAATTATCATTCTAATATCTTTTCTTTAAAAATGATTCTAGATGGACAATCGAACAAATTAAACAAATATTGTAAAAGAATTAACTATGAGCCTTGGACAAGGAAATCATGTACCTGTCTATGACATTAGGCAAACTCAGTTAGGCCATAAAATTGGATACAAAGTCAGAGGACATGTCAGCACTCAAATAGAAGGTCAAGCCCGACATCACTATGTGAAGCATCATGATGACACAGATTCAGTGCTATCCAAGAGACCGGACGCAAGCTTTTACGCCGAGTGTGTAAAGCTCATGGGATTAACATAAACGTTTACATTCATGCATATGATATTCGTACAAGATCACAAGATTCTTAATCCTCTACAACAACTAGACCAAGGCATCATCGAACAGGCAATCGTCGGGAGTACTTACAACGTTTTTAGCCAGCTGCCGCAAGGAATTCCCCACCACGACCATCAAGCTCTAAGAGCAGCTGCACCATAGAGATTCCATCATCTTCTCCACCGATCCGCCATGCATGGATCATATATAGTGATTCTGAGCTAGAAGAAACAAAATCCCGTACCTCAATCTGAGTGGGAACCTAAAATTAGAATATGCTAGTAGCCAGGAGCCCTATGACTCCTTGTATATTAATCGGTATTGTATTTGGTGTTATTTTAAAACTTTTGAATATAAAGTGTTTTATATTGTTGTTCGGATTACTCTCACAAATGTATAACTACTCGGTTTAAGTTCATGATGAGTTAATCCTTGAAAATGGTAATAATAGTATAAATTAAATTATTAAGGAACAAACTGATTAACGAGCTCAATATACTGCAGATAATGCTAAGCTAGCGGAGACGTTCGAAAATCTTTATCTAGATAACGAGGAAGAATATTGTAATCTTCACTTTTTTCCTGTATCACTTAGCTATAGGCTGTACTCTTTTTTCTTTGTCTTACTTGGCAAAGTTTTTAACGAGGCAGTCAAACATCAATAAATCTCATTAGTTAATTCTAATTATTTGTCTCATTTTAGAATTTCTCATATTTTACCTTTTCTCATTATATATATATATTTTGTAAAAAGTTTTTCTACATCTTTCGAGTTTTTCTCATTATTCTAAATTTTCTCTTTTTTCTTTTTTTTCGTACTTTTTTTCTAATTTTTTTTTTTTTTTGAATTTTTTTGACACTAACGAGGTAGTCCCAATCCGTCGATCAACACGACCCGTTAACCTCACGGGCTGTATTTAGACCGCTCCTTAGCATAGCACGACCGTTTAGTAGCCAGAGTCATGCCTGTTGGGAAACCCTAATGGCCCATTGAAGGCCCATGTGGTCCCTTAGCCTAAACCCTAGATAAGCGCTATAAAAGGAGGAGGGGGTCCCCCCCTATGTACCAGAAATCATTAGTAATAAAGAATTTTCGCTGTTGCTCTCCCTAAACACGTGTCTCTCTCTTTCGCTCGCAATTCAGATCTGTTCGGGAACCCTGACTATTCGATAGCGAGGTTCCTTAACACGTTATCGCACGGCTCTCTACCGAGATCGAATTGAAAGGTGAGAAAGGTGGGTTCAAAGAATTGAATCTAAACGCTTGTCGCTCCTATGCATGCCTCTATCCTCACGATCTTGTACCGTTTTCGTCATGTGGCACGGCCACACGGCGATCGCATGAAACTACGTGGCACGGCTACGTGCAACATCGGACACACATCATCTCGTAAAAAAGGGAGTACATGCGTCTCGGCGATCGCAAGACGCAGCCGCGTCTGGCTCGCCGCCACGCCACGCTCCTCGTAAAGCGCTTGAAGCCGCCAAAGCACCGGCAGCGGTTCCCGACCTTGCAGCGCGTCGTCGGCCTCTGCGCCGCCGCGCCCGCACCCGCCACGCCGCCGCGCCGCTTCGCCGCGTCGCGTCTCGATCGGCTCGGCCATACCGACGCCGCCCGGCCGCTGGCGCGACGGCCGACCGGCTCGGCTCGGCCGGCTCGGCCTCCGTCGACCCGCCGACACCCTCATCCGCCGGCTCGGCTCGGCCAGCCGACCGCCCGCGCCACAGACGACGCGACGCGCCGACCGGCTCGACCGCCAGCGCCGACGACGCTGGCGCTGTTCGGCCTCGGTCCCGCCGCCGCGACGCCGCCGACGGCGCAGCGCCGCCGCCGTCTCGGCAACCGCCACACTAGCTCGACGCGCGCGATCGCGGCATCGGAGCGCTGCGTGCGCGAGGCATGCGTCACGCCGCCGGCTTCGGCCGCCCGACGCCGCTGGTGCCTCCAATGAGCGCCATCCGGACGAGCTCGCTCACGCCGCGCGCCGCCAGCCACAGACTCCGCCGCCGCCGCCGCCGCGCCGGCTCGATTTGCGCCGCCACGCCGCCGCGACGCGAGGAGAAATCGCGATGGCCCTTGTGCGCGAGGAAGAAGCAACGACGGAAAAAAATACAAAGTGGCGGCGGTGGGGGAACCCTAGCACAGTGCCTTATGGGCCGGAGGAAGGCCCACGCAGGCGCTCGCCTGGGAAAAGACAAAAAAGAGAGAAAAGAAGAGGAAAAAAGAAAAAGAAGAGGAAAAGAAAAGAAAAAAAGGAAAAATTGCAGAAAATTTTGAAAAATTGCCAGAAAATCAAGAAGATTTATTTGGCTTTGTTTTAATTTCTCTTGCTCTATTTCTCTGTTTTATGAATTTTCTTTATGAATTTTGAGTCCTTTGCTTTATTTTATATAATGCAATGCATATGAATTTATTTTCTGCACTTTATGCTTTTTTTTGCAACCATCTTCTATCAGATTACACGCAGTAATCTAAACCAGAATTTTGATATCATGCAGATGTCTGCCATTGTGGATCGTGAGTTTGAAGAACTGGCCCCGCACGGTCAGAACTACCTCACTTGGGCATCGGACGTGAAGATCATTCTTGGGGGCAAGAAGCTCCGCTCCGCGATTGGTCTAGGGTCCTCGCAGGATGCAAAACCTACCGAGGCGAACGATCAAGCTCGCATTTTCTCGAGCACCACCTCTCACCACTCAAGAATGAATATATGGTGAGGAGAGTGCACTTGAGCTTTGGACCGCACTTGAAGCGGTTGAAAAGCTCAAGTACACCATCTTGCCCCAAGCACAAGAAGATTGGGTTCGCTTTGAGGTTTGCGGACTTGAGCGATGGCGAGTACAATTACGCCTTGGATAGAATTTGTACCAATCTCTCTCTATGTGGCAAGAAGATCACTGATGAAGAGAAGATTGAGAAAACTCTCTCTACCTTCCACCCTAATGCTATCCAGAGTGCACGCAGCTATCGTCAGGACGCATACAAGGAGTATAGCGAACGATTGATGTAATGCAAGTTGCGGAATCGCAAGACGATGTTCTACGCAAGAACTATGTCTCGCACCACCGACGAGGCAATCGCACGTAAGTCAATGCCAATAGCTACAAGGTGAGAAAGCCCACTCATAGAAAGAAGGGCAAGCGGTGGCAAAGAGAGACCCTGTGCCAAAGGAAAGTCCAAAGCCCTTGTGAAGAGGATGACAAAGAAAAGCGCACGCCAAGTCAGATGGACAGCAGAACCAAACGTGCTTCAAGTGTGGCACTTGGGGACATTGGTCGAAGATATGTCGGGAATCCAAAGAAGTGATCAACGCATATCAGGCTAAGAGAAAGGCAAAAGAAAACGCCCCCGCAGAAGCACACTTCGCCAACATCGGTGATGAAGATGCCATGGATGTAGATACCCCTCTTACCTCATCCTCACAGAATAGCCTGGACATCGATGCTGCAGCCATGATTATGGCAAATGAAGAGAAAACTTCTGCAGATGACATAGAAGCAGAAATTAATGCATATTTTACAGATTCTGTTTAATGCATTTCTTTTAGATCATGGTTGTTAGCATTTTTCTTTGAATAAAGGATTGTAAGCTCTAGAAGAGCATACTTCTTTCATGAATAAATACGCAATTTATTCTTTATTCCAGTATTATTCAAATTTGCAAGTAATATTTGGATTGTTTTTGCCTCTATCTGATTAGAATTATATTTCTTTTATCTAGAAATCGTGTAGCGCCCAAATGGAAGAGATATGCATTGTTGATAGTGGCACAACAAATACCATCTTAAGAGAGTCTAAGTATTTCCAATAATCACGAAAAATGGAAAGATTACTACGATCGCAGAAGCGACTCATATGTAATCGGCTCAGAAGAGCCACTATTATATTGCCTATGGGTACAACTTTGGTAATTGAAGAAGCCCTTTGTACCTCGAATCAACGCGCACTCTCTTAAGCTTTAAAGACATCCGCGCCAATGGTTTTCACGTAGAAACCAATGAAGAAAATGGCAAAGAATACTTGTGCATTGTGAAGCACGCGGTATGTGGAAAAATGGTATTAGAAAAATGTCCTCATATGAATCAGGGTTGTACTACACGAATATTCATGCACCAAGTTTATACTTCCTTGAAGACTGCTTTTAGAAGCTCTGAGTTATTTTCTTTATGGCATGGTAGATTAGGTCATCCTGGTCTTAGAATGATGAGAAATATAGTGAACAACTCACAAGGTCATGGTATTAATGTTAAAAATTTCCCGAATCATGAAGATTTTGTGTGCCCTGCATGTGCCACCGGGAAATTAATAACTAGACCCTTTGTCATGAAAGTGCAAAGTGAAATCCCTGCATTCCTGGAACGCATCCAGGGGATATTTGCGGTCCGATTCAGCCTCAGGACCGTTTCGATACTTTATGGTGCTCATCGATGCTTCCTCGAAATGGTCGCATGTATGCTTATTATCAACAAGAAACTATGCTTTTGCAAAGCTGATCTCGCAGATCATAAGAATTAAGAATGCTTTCCACGATCATCGCGTGAAGTCCATTAGAATGGACAATGCCGAGAATTTACTTCAAAGGCATTTGATGATTATTGCACAAAGAACAAGGATAGCGATTGAGCACTCAGTCACGCACGCCCATACGCAGAATGGACTAGCGTAAGCACTAATAAAGAGGATTAAGTTCATTGCCGGACCGCTTTGCGAGTTGTAACTTGCCCAACACTTGTTGGGGACACGCGATCTGCGCAGCAGCTCTTATCAATTTTAGACCGTCGGCCTACAACATCCATTCTCCTATGCGACTTGTGCACGGATCATCCCAAGATCTCCCATCTTAGAAAATTTGGGTGTATGGTATATGTACATATACCACCCTCAATGGATCTGCAATGGGCCCTCTCCGCAAGTCCAGGATATACGTTGGTTATGAGAGTGCATCCATAATCGTATTTGGAACCCATGATCGAGACTTGCATACTGACCGATTCGATTGCATTTTTGACGAGGATCGTTTCCGTCATTAGGGGAGAAATCAACCTTTGGATGAAAAATGCCGGAAATCATATGGCATTCCACCGATCCCCGCACATGACCCCGAACTAATGAAGCAAATCAAGAAGTCTAGAAGATAATTGATTTGCAACATTTAGCAAATGAACCGCTGATCATTTTTGTGATCCGAAGGCGTGGTTAAGTCGCATGTACCCGCAAGGAATGCACCGAGAGGGTGGAAATACCAAAGAAAATAGAAGGTATCCTCAACCTGCTCAGAGGCCTCAAAGAAAAAGAGCAGAAATCTGCTCCTCAAACCCAAAGTACCCGAGACGTCTGAGAAAATCAAGCGAGAGGACTTACCACAACCAAACACCAAAATGCCCCAAGGAAAGAAGGGGAGCCAGTTGAGACACACCGAAAGAAGCCAACAGGAAAAGCAATTCCAGACTTGAATCTTCCACTGCAGGAAGCCGCCGGAAATAATGTGTGCGCACACATAGGCGATGAAAAGCTAAAGGAACTTGCTCCTGCGATAGGGAATAGCAGTGAAGAGCAAGTAGAAGTGCATAAAGCACCCCATGAAGAAATGGCCATAAACTTTGTAATAACAGGAGAATCCCTGAATAGAGCAACAGCCAACGTTGATGCATACTTTGCAAAGAAGATTGCCTCGATCATTGATCATGATCCCGAGCCTGCATCTCTCGCAGAGTGCAAGAAAAGGCTAGATTGGGAAGAATGGAAAAAGGCAATCATTGCAGAGTTAGTCTCTCTGAACAAGAGAGAGGTGTTTGGGCTCAGATGCCGCACACCTCCCCATATAAGCCCCGTGGGTCACAAATGGGTCTTTGTTCTAAGAGAAATGAAAACAACGGTTGTAAGGTACAAAGCAAGGCTTGTAGCTCAAGATTTTACTCAACGTCCCGGAGTTGATTATGAAGAAACCTATTCTCCGGTCATGGGAGGAATTACCTTTAGATATTTGATCTCAATGGCGATCAACTTGAAGTTGAGAATGAAGCTAATGGATGTTGTCACAAAGATACTTGTATGGAAACACGGATTCGGAGATATAAATGAAAGTACCTAAGGAATTCCTATCCCAACCAAGACGGAGCAAATAGAAACACATGCAAAGTGAAATTGGAGAAATCACCGTATGGGTCAAGCGATCGGAAGAATGTGGTACAATCGCTGAGTGACTTTCTCTGCAAGAAAGGCTACACAAACAAAAAGATTGTCCATGTGTGTTTATACAATGATCCCGAATGGATTCTCAGATAATCTCCGTCTATGTAGATGACTTGAACATCATTGGGACGGATGAAGAAATTGAAGAGGCATGCTCATACTTGAAGTCTGAGTTTGAAATGAAAGATTTGGGTAAAACCAAGTTTTGTTTAGGCTTGCAGCTTGACATGTCCAAGGAGGAATCTTGGTACATCAATCAACCTACACGCAGAAAGTGTTGGAAAGATTTGGATTTGAAAAAGCATATCCTGCGAAGACTCCAATGGTCGGAAGGTCACTCCAAGCAGACCTAGACCCATACAAACCTAGAGAAGAGGGGGAGGAAGTCCTGGGAGCAGAATTCCCATATTTGAGTGCAATTGGAGCGCTCATGTACCTTGCGAATAGCACTAGACCGGACATTGCGTTACTGTGAATTTGCTAGCTCGATGCAGTCTGAGCGTAATCCACCAAAAGGCATTGAAAGGGATCAAGGACATCTTCCGTTACCTCCAAGGAAGCAAAGACCTCGATGTTTTTCGAAGAAATAATGAATTGAATTTGATTGGCTATGCCGATGTTTGGTATTTATCGGACCAGCATCTCGGCAAGTCCCAAACCGCTATGTTTTCCTATGTGGAGGAACAAAGAATTTCTTGGAAGTCGTCTAGCGCACTCTTGTCTCAACGTCGACAAACCACTCGAAAATCATCGCTTGTATGAAGCATCTCGTGAATGTGCATGGCTCAGAAGAATGGTTCACCACATCCAGAAGTCATGTGGTTTGAACATTGAGCAAACTCCAACAATCATTTATGAAGATAATGTAGCTTGTGTTGCCCAAGCACAGATGGGTTATGTGAAGAGTAATCTCACGAAGCATATCAACCCCAAGTTCTTCTATGCTCACAAATTGCATAAGATGAACGAGATCAAGATATTGCATACTAAGTCATGTGAAAATCTTGCAGATTTGTTCACTAAATCACTCCCAGCATCTACCTTTGAAAGGTGCGTGAAAGGAATTGGGATGATGAGACTTAGAGAAGTGCAGATTTCGGGAGATATTTCACATACTCCCACATGAATCTCAAGATGAATTATGAATACCTAACATGAATCTTGAAGATTAGCAATTGAAGTTGGGAGAATTGTACTCTTTTTCCTTAGCAAGTTTTTCATGAAGTTTTCTTGCATAAGGTTTTAACGAGGCAATTCAAGCAACATAGTAGCGTATGCTATGTACTCTTTCTCCAAGTATTTTTCCCACTGGATTTTTCCGAGTTTTAATGAGGCATATGCATCTCGCAAAAGGCCCAAGAGAGTGTTGGGAAACCCTAATGGCCCATTGAAGGCCCATGTGGTCCTTTAGCCTAAACCCTAGATGGCGCTTATAAAGGAGGAGGGTCCCCATGTACCGTAAATCATTAGCAATAAAGAATTTCCGCTGTTGCTCTCCCTAAACACGTGTCTCTCTCTCTTCTGTTCTCCAATTCAGATCTGTTCAGGAACCCCGGACTATTCGATAGCGAGCTTTAACAATGCCGCCCGTTTAACGCGACCGACCGGACCGTACCACCCATTTGACCCTCTCTGAGACCACCACCGGTGAAAGTGGAGATTCCCTGCCGGTCTGACGCCAAACGGCCGTGGTCCTCCGCTCCCTTCCTCGTCAAGTCAAAAAGCGCACTGGAGCCAGCGAAACCTTCGTCCCTAAGTCTCCTCCGCGCACCAATCAAACTCCGCCGTGGCCGGCGGAAGCTGCCCAAGCGTTTCCATCTCATCTTCCTTTGCCCGCTCCCCTCCAATTCCGCACCACCCCAATCCCTCCCCAAAACCTCATCACCATGGATGACTCCGCCGCCTCCTCCGCCGACGCCGCGCCGGAGGAACCACCGCCAATGGAGCCCCCTCCTCCGCCCCCCTGCGATCCGCAGACGCTAGCGAGATGGTGATTGCTGATGCGCCGCAGGTCCCAGATGCGTCACCCGTTCGATGTGGTTGTGATGAATGCGCGCGCGCGTGGATGCAGGTACCAGCTGGAGGCGCTGGAGCGGGCGGTGCGCGGGAACACAGTGGCGTTCCTGGAGACGGGGGCCGGGAAGACCCTCATCGCGGTGCTGCTGCTGCGCGCCTACGCGCACCGCGTGCGGAGGCCGGCGCGGCCCTTCGCCGTCTTCCTCGTCCCCACCGTCGTGCTCGTGGGGCAGCAGGCGCGGGTCGTGCAGGCGCACACCGACCTCCGCGTCGAGCAGTTCTACGGCGACAAGGGGGTCGATTTCTGGGACGCCGCCACCTGGCGCCGCGTCGTGGACGACGCCGAGGTGCTCGTCATGACGCCGCAGATCCTCCTCGACAACCTCCGCCACAGCTTCTTCCGCCTTCAGGACATTGCGCTGCTCATCTTCGACGAATGCCACCACGCCAAGGGCGATTACCCATATGCGTGCATTTTTAAGGTCCCAAAAGCTAAAACCGCCCTGTTTTCTTTTTGTTATTTTTTCCTACATTTATTGATCTGTTTACAAGATCTTTTTTTTTTGTCACACCATCCTACTAATAGTTACAAGCGTCGACGTATCTTTTGCCACTTGTATCAACTCCGAATCTTCAACGTTTATTTCTAGTGCCAATTTAGTCAGAATATTTAATGTTTCTTTTGTCACATTTAACATTTCAGTTAGAATCTTGGATGTTTTCTGTTTTTACCCTCTCGTCTCACCAATTTAGTCAAATCCTTCAATGTCGCTTTGTTTATAGGAATTTTACCACCGCCAGTTGAATTCTATGCCGTCGGACCCTCTGCCGAGGATATTTGGGATGACTGCTTCGCTCATTTATTCAAAAAGTAAGAATGATGACATTAACTCTTATCTATATTGTACATTCTCTCTGATTGAGTATCTCTCGTGGTGTTCATTCTATAGGTTTGGATCGGGCCAAATATTCAAAGCAAATCAGCGAACTCGAGAATCTCATGGATTCAAAGGTCAGAGTATATAAGATTACACATATTCAAGTACTTAAGATAATCATTCTCTCTAATTAGTCACATGTAAGGAAAACTTTGGTACTTATTTGGTGTATTTGTTGTTGAAGGTGTACACTGTTGAGAGCGAATCAGCTTTATTGGAATACATACCATTTGCCACCACGAGGATAGTGCAATATGATGATTCCATTGTTTCATCTGAGTTACATGACCATATTATCAGTCGTTTGTACAAATTGGAAACAAAGGTAATCTTTGGCCCCATGCATGACTTCTATGTTAGATAAACATTTCTTTCCAATATTCAGTTGCACTTTACTTGCCAGACAAAGTCGAGTACTATACTGATTTGCATCACTCACTGTGTGCTCTCGTGCAATACACTTCGTCTCATACTCTCTAAGCTATGTTACTCGGATACTTCAGAAAACTGGCGTATCGGTATCGATTACTTATCCGTATCCGATACGGTCGGATATGTATCTTGCCCATATCGGTGAATTTCCTATTTTTCAAAAAAAGAAAATAATTCTTGATACTTCTATGATACTTTCCCAATACCTGTCAACCTGTAACATCCCAATTTTTGGCTTTATTTAATTTTAATATGCATTTTGTGAATTTCCTGAATTTATTGGATTTTTCTGGATTTTATTTGAATTTATTTAATATTTTAAGTTTATTGGCCTTTTGTGAAAACTATTTAAAATATGAGAAAGTCAAAATAAAGTTTTGCCAAAAATATTTTATTTGGGTTCCTAATGTCTCAAAATATTTTCTAGATTTTTTTTGGAATTTTTCTGAGATTTTTGCTATTTTCTTTGGCTTTGATTATTTTCTGGAATTTTTTAATTGGAAAAAGGTAATTTAAAGCTCTTTAGCAGTGTCGGGCTTAATTTGAGCTGGCTTGGCCCATTGCGTTGCTGTGTCGGCCCAGTTCCGAGCGTGTTTGGAACGTCTTCTAGAAGCATTGGATTGCAGCCGTTGATGCGTAATCGGACGATGAGGAAACGTCGCGTGTAGGCCGTTGCTTTCCGTGGGCGGGTTGGATTGGGACACGTCGCAGCGAATCGCGAGCACCCATCTCGCCAGGTGGACGGCGTTGGGTCGTCGTCTCCAAGTTGAACTCGGAGCAAAGCAGTCGTGTCGGCCATGGACACCGACGCTCTATCGGCCAAGTTTGGGACTCGTGCGACTATGTAAGGAGTGCATCAACATCGTGGGAGTTTAAGCAATCCAAGCCCTGAGTCGATCAAGTTCATAGCGCCGCGGTTTCGTCGCAATCCGAGTTTTTTGTTCGTGAGCAGCCGCATCGGGAAAATCGTCAATTCGTCGTCTCCGTTGGTTCTTGGAGCTTGTGACCGGCGTCGTCGGGTTTGCCTTGTCAAGGCACATCTAGTGCTCGCTTTGGTGTCGCCGAAGGAGCTTGGTACCGAGAGATCACCGGAAGCCCTAGTCGTCGAAGTTTCAAATCGTCGGCGCCGTCGATCTGTTGTGTCGCGAGGTAAGGTAAGCGCATCACCGAACTCACCTCATCGAGCTCTACCCGTAGGTATCATCTGTAGTCGTCGGTGATGAATGTAGGTTCGCGAGCCACGACGAGCCGACGTGGCTTATGTCCGGGGGCGACACGTGTTTGGATGACGTCAGCCTGACACAGTGGATGACGTCATCGTGGGTCCCGTCTGTCGGATTTGTTGACTCGGTCCGCGATAGACCTTGGCAGATTTGGTGAGCGTGGTCCATAGACGGCTGGTTCCATGTGTCGCACCAGGATTGGTTTGGGTTCTGTGCTGACGTCAGCCGGCGCATTAAATCGAATTTTCAGTATAAAAATAATCCGGGATAATTTTGATTATGATTTTTGGTATTTTCCTTATTTTCAAATCTTTCAAGAGCCCGTTCTCCCTCATACGAGCTCCGATTGAGGCGATTCAAATTTCTAAAAATTTGTAAAATTGAGTTCTATTTAATGGTGAATTTTATTTAATTTTTGGTGTTTGTTGCTCTATGTTCTGGTATTTATTTGGTATTCTTTCTCATTACGCGTAGACGTCGAGGTGCTCAGAGCATCCAGGGAAGATTCGTTGACGCAAGACCAGGTTCCAGAACAAGAACAAGAACTTTTCTAAGACAAGTTGTGCTTTGATCATGTTGAACCTAGTTTATAAAGTTGCTATGTTGTTTTACTTTATGCATGTTATTTTATATGTATAACTGTTTCAAATTAAATTGGGATTTAGTTAATCTACCTAGGCCCTGTTTGGCAGAGCTCCAGATCCCAGCTCTACCTCAGATCTGAAACCTGTAGGCTAAAATAAAGTGAATTAAGTTTATATTTTTAGTCTAAAATGTAAACAAGGTGACTCATCTAAACACCCTTAATATACCCACAGCTCCAGATCCATGGATCTGGTGGAGCTGGAGCTATACCAAACACAGCCCTAATTGAACTATGCCCTACCTTGTCATTTGTATGCCATGATTAATTGTCACCCTAGATTGGTCCAATACTAGTTGGTTAATATTAAAATCAACATGGGACCGTGTTTAGTTTGCTTAGCCATACCACGTACATCACATGTCTTTTGAGATACCAAAAGTTAATCTTGACTAATGGAATATAGAACATGATTATGAATTGGTGTGAAGTGTTGTCACACAACGATGTTGAGTTGTAGTGATGAGGATGTCACGCAACGATGTTGACTTGTTGATAGCACGTGGTGCTTGGTAATTAACCGGTGGCAATCATTTAGATTGGGGCAAGTGGCAAGGGGCAGTATACCAAGGTGGGCCGGAAGGGCAGAGGGTATGCGAAAGTCTTGCCCTAGTCATATTAAGGACTAACCTTGCAAGCCTTTGACCTGAGTCAAATATGCAACTACATGTCTGGAATGGGACGGACCTAGCTAATTAATTTGTAATGTCTTAGCTTTGGTACTACCAGTGGTGGTGTGAGGTTTGCCTTTTTATGAACTCACATGGCGCAAGAGGTGGGTCCTGAGTGTGGTAACCAGTCCCTTCAGTGTTGAAACCTTAGCGGGTAGTACTGGGTTAAGACAGAGCTTTGTAAAGACTTTGTCATGATCTCTCCGCCGACACATTAAAGGAAGTGTGTTAATAGCTAGGCAAAAGGAGACGATCATATCGTGTGGGTAAAGCGCATAACATCTACAGAGTGTAAAATCTATTTGGATAGCCGTGCTCGCGGTATTGAGCAAAGCTCGGAAATTATAGTCAAGGGTTAGATTTTATCAAACGAAAACTTGGTTGGGATGGCAGGTTGCCATTGGATGTTTGGAAACTTGACTTAGGGCTGGATGCCATGTTTACTTGAGAAATAATGAAAATTACTTATATTGTTATTTGTTTTACTGTCTTTTCAATCTACTTACTGTATTCATTTACAAATGCTGCTTTACTGCAAAATAGCTATGTTAGCCATTCCATTGGAATAAGCCCTGTATATAGTTATGATAGAATTGCATTCTGTGCACAACTTGTTGAGTGCTTAAGTGCTCACCCTTGCCAGCAACAACATCAATAGTTGAGGAGCACCTGTTTTGGAGGAGTATCAGGAGGATATGAGTGTAGCCTTGTCAGTTGATCTGTGGTAAACTGAAAGGTCATTTACGTTTTCTATTCCGCTGCAATGTCTTAGTTTAATATTCTTAGTCTAGCCCTACGTGGCTTAAACATGTAAGTTGACCATAAGGTCATACAATTAGTTATAATTAATATATGGAGTCTTTTATTATGTTTTCGCTGTGTATATTTGTGATATTCATCTATGTTGAGCCTGTGTGCACCAACGTGATCCTGGACTAGTGCGATATACACAGAGGGTCCAGATTTGCATATTCAGGTCCCGACACAACTATAATACCTCCACCAACTCAGAAAGAGACACTGGAATCGTTTATTCCTATCCCGCAGTCCCTTCTCGCTCCCTACACCACTGCCCCTACTCTCTTCCCCCATACTCCAACGCCAACATTACTCTCCACCTCAATATGGTGGCGCGTAGCACCCCTCTCTTTGCCGGTGCGACGGCGCCACTAGTCCTCATGCATAGTGAGTCCTCCCACTAGTACTCTTCTTCTCTTTTGACTGTGATAGCGTGTTATACTCCTAGGCAGCGCAGCCAGAAGTTGGTGAGGGCAGCAGCGGCTAGGAGGCAAGACATATGGCTGCTAATGGCAGGAATAGAAGCACACAATTGTAGAGACATTTGGGGATAGCAGTAGACTAAATGCCCTAAGCCGCTTGCTATGGGCTGATGGGCCTTTGAGATGATCTAGCCCATTTGCTTCATTTTCTTTGTTATTGTCTCTTTTATTTCTATTTTGTGCATGATATACCATATCTTATGTATTTTTCTCTGTTATTTTATTTTTATTATATACATATACACGTATTGCCGTATCGGTGTTTTTGGGGAAATGGTGTATCGTGGTATCGGAGTATTGTCTATCGGTATCGGTATCGACGTATCCGGACATCCTAGTCTCTAAGTATGTTGTTATGATTTATTTAGTCTTTATCTATTAATAATTCAAAATTGGATTTAGACGATATACTAGGATCTATTGGTTTTACAATTGAATTAGCTAGTATTGATCACACAAACGATATGTTATACTAGCACTGTCGAGTTAGTATTATTTTTTTCTAACATATTTTGAGTTTGAAGTTGAAATTTTAAAGGATGTTGCTGCACTCGACAAACTACATCATAATTTTTCTTCTGGATTTTTTTGTATTAATTTTGTGCCCACTTCAAAATAGTTTACATGATTGCACCTATTTATTGTTTTGCAGTAGATATGCCTCCTCTGTTATATCATTGTTTAACAACTAAGTATTGCTTTGCGAACTTTTGAGTCATTGATATGTACCCTGGCTTATAATTTAGTAAGAAAGTCAGAGTTAGATATGAGTATGAAAATTAAATATTATTGGCATTTGCACTTGGTATGCAACATAATATCCCATCCGTTGATTTTTATAAGGCACGAGTTGATTCCTCAGTCTCCAAAATTGAGCTTTGACAGTTAATTTCCTGAGTAAATTTGCTCCATGCCATTGCAACCGTGACAGAGTTGGAAAATACCATTGCAATCGAACTTCGCTTCAAAATACCACTGCTAAGGTTAAAAATTCTGGAAAATGCCATTGCTGTCACATTTTCCATCCATGTGCTCAGTTAACGTCCATTAGGGTGAGATAAATTTATAAATGACAATTTTGCTCCTTGGCTTTATTCTTCTCTACCCACTCTGTCTCTCCTTCGTTTATTCTACATTGTTGCGAGCTGCCTAGCACCCCTCTGGCGAGCTCGGCTGCCATGGAAAGCCCCCTCCCTCTTCTTCTCTTTCGTCTCTTCTCACCTCAGTTGAAGTCCTTATTGCATGCGTGTATACAGCCTATGCCCTTGGGACAATGTCTTGCCCCCGTCGGCGCCCTTGTGCCTCATACCAGACGCGGTGAGTGTAAGGTGGCGCATTAGTGCGCGACAGCGAGGATTAGCGTGTAAAGCCGTGGTGCATCCTCGTTTCCCTATCCAACCCCATCTCCCAACTTTGTTGTTGTACTGCTTGATATGGTTGGGATCTTGCAGGATGGTGAGGAATTTAAACGACAACGCGTGCAACAACTTGCTCGTTAAACGTGCATCGCGAGGAAATTAAACTAATACGCCCTGATGAGATCCCCAAATCTATCTTCCCCTCTCTCCTGCATGGATGAATTGGATGTATGGGTATACATGAATGTAAGAGTGTGAATGGTTGCAAGAAGCTTGTCTCGAGAGAGAGCTTACCGGTGATTCGTGATTGGGAGGGACAACTTAGTAGACGCTGGAATGGAGGGAGACAAATAAAATAATCGAGGGCAAAATGGTCATTTCACAGACTTGTAACAGAAACATGGATGATGGTGGTACTTTCCAGAATTTTGGACCTTGGCATTGGGAAATTGACCTCCTATGCAATGGTATTTTACAAGTCTGCAAAGATTGTGATGGCATGGAGCACATTTACTCTAATTTCTTTTATGAAATATATTTTTAGCAACTACAAAATCATGATCATATGAAAGTAACTTCAAATACGAATCTAAGGAAAAATCGTGTTCTCAACCTTCAACTATCATTTGAGCCGTCTAAAACACAACTCTCAACTATAAATACCAGACAGCTTGACCCTCGACTCAATCTAGTCTGGTTTTGATCTGTCGTGGCAGCGATTTTGCAGTCCAAATCAGCAAATTGGACACGCAAGCGCTGAGTCAGCTAGCCCCCCCTCTTTTCTCTCTTCCTCCCTACCTCTGTACTCGTCGCTGGCCATCCAAGGCTCAAGCGCTGGTCACCATGGCCGCCAAATTTGGTGACAACCAAAGCTGGGTGAAGGACCTGCTCGCCTCCTCCACTTTGATTTACTTGGGTCTCATGTGAATTGGGCAAAACTGATGATGAATCAGGAGTATGTGTAAGAGATATTTGCTCACCTCCACCTGCTGCCCTTAGTGCACATCGCCGCAGTGCCACTGCGCACCACTTGCTACCACAACGCGCCTCCTCCCCTCCCCTCACCTTAGACAACTCTGCCTTACCACCCACCCCTACCTCCGCCTCTGCTTGCCTCCCACCCCCAAATTCTGCAACATGCCACCTGCCCTCACCTCCACCTCCGATTGTGGATCGATAGAGAAGAGAGGTGAGGGAGAGATAGAACAACAGGAAGAAGGTGGGTACTAGGGTATGAGTATGACACGTTGGCCAACATACACGAGGCTTTTTGGGGAGTAGGTGGTGTGAACTGCGCCGTTGGAGGTGCCAGATTTTGGATGGCGGCCTTGAAGTGTGAGAGAGGGTAGAGGGGAGAGAAGAAAGAGGAAGATGGCGACGTGGCAAGCCAACTCATAATTATTTGCCATATGGGATCCATGTGGTGGCCATGTCGGTGTGAAACCATGCTGGATCTGGTTTAGGGGGTCACTATTGGAGATATGCCCTAACGGCCAATCATATATATGATTGATAGATGTTTATGTTTTATATTCCTGTAATAAATAACATGTTATAGATCATCAAGTATGTGACTTGATTGCGAGACTTTGTAACATGTTTGTGATATTATGATGAATTGTCCTTTGCCGTTTAATTGATTGGAACATCAATTGTTTTCTTTAGAGATACAGGCATGTGATTGTGTGATGATTATGTTTTGCGAATCGTGGATATGCGATATAAACATGATTATATGGATAACATGTTGGTGAACATTCTATTGGATAGACCCATTATGAAACACCGCATTGAGCATTACATGTGTCATCAGTTGGTTTCATACAATGTTTATGATTGATTCTTTGAACGGAGATATACATATATCCCAACATTTGGATCACATTCTTTGATGTTTCTAATCATTGCCCATAACAGGATAATTATATTAGTTATACTCGGGATGTGTTGAGACATGTGGAGGGTTGAGTATGGTCAAGATGGAATTTTGCCCTAGTTATACGAGGACAAAGATATCTTGATGCTGCTTGAAAAAGATAGACTAAAGAAAGTACATGGCCATGCGCAGTAGGTTGATGTGTCAACCGCTTGATCTATTTAGTCTAGCTTTGGAGATTTGAGAAACATTGGATTAAACAGCACAAGGATGACACATATCACGCCTTGGGTTTAATCTTGATATCTGAAAGTGACAAAAGGATTAAATATATATTCGTTGATGGCTTGTCGGATAAATGATATCTATGTGGTTTGGGAAGTCATAAATGTTCTACTAGGATCCGCTATTGACTTGTGCGTCGAATGGTGATTCATTACACTGCCAACATCACAATGGCCCTATAGGGTCACAAACAAGAATGGAAACATACTGGTTTATTAATAAATTCTGTATATTATTATATGATAATTAATATATTGAAATTATTAAGTACGGAATAAGTCCTAGTTTGATTGGATTATTTGAATCCGAAACAGCAAGCCTATAAGATTCAGATTAATGTAATACGAATTAAATAGGGAGTTAGTTCGGATAAGCATTTGAATTGATAAAGGTTATCTCAAATCCTTAATTTCGGTGTCGAGGGACTAATTCTGGCGAGAACTAAGAGTCCCTATTTTGTTTTAACAGGTCTTCTGTTCACGTTGGTGCAACATACTTTTTTGAGAATTCAAGGCCTTGTTTTGTAATGCTTTCAGAAATTTCTTTTAATATGTTCGGTGTAGATATTACAAATAATATTTTTTTACATTCTCTTAGCATTTGGAACTCCTGAAGGGAAAATTACATGGTTCATCTCTGGAACAAGCAAAGCAAATGATATCAAGATTAAATAAAACATTCTTATATTGCACAGCTAATCTAGGAGTATGGCCTGCAGCAAAGGTACGAAGACGTATAATGCTGCATGTTTGTATTATTTTTATGTAGTCCTGAAATGCCTTTTGACATTTTTTCAGGCTGCTGAGGTAGAATCATCTAAGGAAAACTTCTTATCCTTCTGGGGTGAAGAATTGGATAAGAATGTTGAAGGCTCTGTTAGAAACTATAGCGAAGAAGCATATAGAGAGCTCTTACGTTTTTCAAAGAGAAGTATATACCACACAGTTGTGGATTTGTTTTGGTTTATTCAACGTATCATTTCTTGAAAGTTTCAACTTCATATGAGTTATTCTGTGTAAGACTGCTAATGATGTCATGTACTGTTAACTCAAAATCATTTCTTGCTGATAAACAACTACTTATTGTTAAGTTGTGTATCTATACCTACTGATATATAGTGAAGAAGTATATAGAGAGCTCTTACGTTTTTCAAAGTGAAGTATATACCACACAGTTGTGTGTGTTTTTTTGTTTATTCAATGAATCATTTCTTGAAAGTTTCGATTTCATATGAGTTATTCTGTGTATGACTGCTAATGTTGTCATGTACTGTTAACTATAAATTATTTATTGCTGATAAACCGTTGTACTTATTGTTAAGTTGTGTTTCTACCTACTGATGTGCTGTGCAGACCACTTCTCGATGGCATAGCACAACACATGGTTTTGCTTTTGATGTTGTAAGAGTTGTCAGTATTCCAGTATTTGGTATCTGCCTATCCAACAAAATGTTATATCCAAGGCTGTGGTAGACCACAAAATAAAATTCACTTGTGATAGACATTTGAACCTAACTTCAAATTAAACCATAGATGGTATCCATCTGTTAAAAATCAGATTTATGGATCCTACCATGGTTTTTAGATCCCTCGATATTTTCTCAGGTCATATTGGCGAGGATTTTGCCGCTGATTTGCAGGATGGGCTATTAACGTCTAAAGTTCACTGCCTTATCCAATCTCTTCTGCAGTACAGGTGATAAGACACTCGGACCTTATATTTAGTATGTAATACTAGTTACATTCAACCCCTTTGAAATTGCATTGACTTGGCTACATCATATACCAAAAATTATATATAGGGTGAACGGACAATTTACTGTACTCATTTAGTCTATTTTTTTTCTTCCAAATCATCAACTTTCCAACTTTTGTCCAACTTCAGTTAATATCAAATGTGACACATGTTTGTTTTAAAAAAAAAAGAAGTCAGTAAAATTATAAAAACCATGAACAGCCAGAATGAAGAGACTTAATGCAAAAGGGGATGGCTATGGTACATACGACTTCTAGTTATAAAAAAAAACGTAAACATGTAGTCAGCTCTAAATGAATAGTTCCTTCTACAAGAATTTAGTGACTAAACGGAGATGTTTGTGTGTGTAGGTTGTTCCTATCAAACTTTTTACTTTTTGTTTGGTGGAACAGTAACTAATCTCTCTTTCTCTCAGGCATATGCAAGACTTGAGATGCATTGTATTTGTCGAGAGAGTTATTACAAGCATTGTATTGGAGGCCCTCCTGTCCACTATCCGTCAAATGTCTGGGTGGACTGTTAAATACATGGCAGGACAACATCAGACTAGAAAAAGACACATGGAAATTGTTGATTCCTTCCGGAGAGGAAAGGTTTGCGATTGATATTGTTATGCTGAGCTCTCAGCACTCTGTTAATGATAGTGTTCTACTGTGCTGATAAGAAAATGATGTTCCTGTAGGTGCATCTAATTATTGCCACACAAATTTTGGAGGAGGGCCTGGATGTGCCAAGTTGTAACTTGGTAATTCGTTTTGATCCACCAGCAACTGTATGCAGCTTCATACAGTCGCGTGGTCGAGCTAGGATGCAAAACTCTGACTATGTTTTACTTGTTAGAAGGCATGTCTTCCAATTTTGTGGATATTGTTTGTTTCAGTGCAAATTTCTTATTTAACAGTTCCATCTTTAGGGAATTTGAATTGTTTGTCTCCATAGTGTTTCATTATCCAGTGCTTTTCCCATTTCATCAATTGATTTGCATGTTCTGGATAAAGAATCTCTGGTTATTGCCAGTAAATTGTTGGTGTTTACTTACATGATTCACCTCATTTCCCATTTTATCAATTGAATTGTTTGTAGGGTATCAAGCATCCTGGTTGGTGTCATAAATGTATGTGTTCACTTCTTAGTCCAAGATGGCTGCCAGTATGATTCCAAATACTGATAGTGATACCAGAAATACCAGCAAGGACTAGCTGACTAGGATTCAAAAAGCCTCCTTTCTTTTTTATTTAATCTAAAATTGATTGATGGTTCCTGACAAGATCTGTCCGGGAACCACAGGTAACTGGTGTAACATGCTGGGGATCGATTTCCAATTTAAAGAGTTCGAATTTGAGTAGGAAACCTCCCGATTTATTGCTTGGTTATTTGTGGGAACTGGTCAGTGCCTATGATTATCTTTTTAAATGGTATTTGGAGCTGTGGGTTCTATTGCTGCCAATTGTAATAATCTTCCCAATATTTGCCTTTTTATCCACAAATTGTTGATGCTTGCTACAATAATGAAATACTATAGTCAAGTTGTCTTAATTTGATTTTTTAGATGCTATGTTGATCTTAAATGACATCATAACCTGCTCTACCTTTTGCTGTTACCATTACTTCAAAACTTATTTGGCATATTACTTCAGATGATGACGCAATTATTGTGTTTCTGTATCAGTGGAGATGCAGAAGCTCTTTCTAAGACAGAAAAGTTTCTCTCAAGTGGACAAATAATGCGGGAAGAATGTCTGAGATTGGCATCTACTTCTTGTCAACCACTTGAAAACACCTTGTGCGAGGAAGAATATTACTGTGTTGAATCTACTGGAGCAATTGTGACTCTAAACTCCAGTGTTCGATTGATTTATTTTTTCTGCTCAAAGCTTCCATCGGATGAGTCTGTTTTCATTTCTGCAACAATTATTTTCTTTTGCTTCACATTGCAAGGTATTTTCTGGCACAAATATTCTAAGTTACTAAGGGATTATATTTCCGCCTGTCAGATATTTTAAACCTCTACCAAGGTTCAAAATTGACAAGGCATTAGGTACATGCACCCTCCATCTCCCCAAAAGCAGTCCTGTACAGGCAGTTTATACAGAAGGAGAAATTTCTGTCCTGAAGGAGGCAGTTTGTCTTAAGGCCTGCCGAGAATTACATGCCATTGGTGCTCTCACAGATTCTCTATTACCAGAATTAGGTGTTCCATGTGAAGAACCCAACATTGGTATGCTTATTATTGTCGAGTTCAACTAAAATGAACTGATTCATTTTGTTCTAGCTATTGTAATTTATATTTTTAATTCTGATTGATTATCTAGGTGGTAGTTTATGGTGTGTGATAATTGATTATGTAGGTGAGACTAGTTTATTGCAAAAGTTATGATAGTGTCGTAACTTATGGTAACATGGTAATTTGTAGAGTTTGGGGTCTAAAGAGACTGTTTTTTTTAGCTAACCATGAAGAAAATACAATCTCAAAGTAGATTTGGTAATGTTGAGTTGAAGTAGTATGGAAAATTCCTCACTGTGCGCTTGCCTTTTGCGTGCTTCTGCTACTTAAAAATTGCTAAACTCAACCTTCAGGCAAATGATTTGGCCTCAATAATAATGGACACTTCATGCCACTTGGTAGGTTAGGCACAAAATTACAACCAGCTCTTGTGGTAAACTGTATTGACCAACTCTTGTGGTAAACTGTATCGGAATGTATTTAATATATCACATCATGGTTATTAAGGTGTCGCTTAAGCGCCCCCCCGGGGGGGGGGGGGGATGGAGGTATGGCGTTCGCCCCAAGGACATAAGGTAATGTACCGGCCACGATGCCTTTGCTCCGTGCCACGCCGCCTCCTCCTCTACTCCTGCGCCTCTGGGAGTGGGAGTGGGGGAGAGCTTGGGCAGAGGGTGAGGAAAGGATTGGAGGCGATGGCTGGATGGGAGTGGGAGTAGCTAGGGCAGAGGCGTGGGCAGGGTGGGACGGCCCATCGCCTGGTTTACTTTTTTTTATTATTTTCTTTTATGTTACCGAGCAAGGATCTTCTGTGGTTAAACTCTGTGTATGCAATACTATGTGTGTATGATATCACCTCGCCATGCGCCTTAAGCGCTTTGGCAGTAAAAAGGTGGGTGAGTCACCTTGACTTATTGCTTTAATAACTATGTATCACATAATTTATACTTGATAGATAGAGTAGACTCATGGTAAATTACGTAGTATAATGGATAAATACTAACAAAAGCTATGCCAAAATCAACCCAGGTCTAATCTATGATTTTACCTATTCTGTCTTCCTACTTTTAAATCCTTAAGCATTTTCAGTATACTTGGAATGTGTAGGTTAAGAAGTCAGAATGAAAGTACAAGGTCACTTATTTTTTTTGAATTTCAACTTGCAGTTATTTTATTCAATATGGAATATATACGTGCAATTGGGTTGGCATTATGTACTAACAGTACTTTAATGTTCCTCATGTAGTTGTTGAGAAATACCAACATGAGCAGCCTCAATACTTTCCAGTAGAATTTGTGGACAATTGGTTCTCCTTTTCTCGTCTTGGCATATATTATTGCTACAAGATCTCTTTGGAAGGGTGTTTTCATACAACTACTACTCCGACTGACCTAATTTTAGCTGTCAAATGTGATATGGGATCTGACTTTGTCTCTAGCTCATTCAAATTGTGTGGTGCGCAGGACCATGTGAGTGTTACCATCAAATACGTGGGCATCATTCATCTAAATCAAGAGCAGGTAAGTTGCGACTTTATGTTGTTCTAGTTTAGTAGTTTTGTAATCATCAGATTATCCTTCTATCTCTTACTCTCTTTCATCAGTGTATGCATTTTGTGCTCTCCATGATGAATACACATTTTTTGTTTCTTCAGGTAGCTATCGCTAAAAGATTTCAAACAACTATTCTTTCTTTGCTTATTAACAAGGACCATTCGGAGGTCACTGATTGTATTAAATACTTCCATGAGATGCAAGTATCCATGGGAGTTGTCTATCTACTTCTGCCCTTAGTTTCTGGCAAAGTTGATTGGTGCAGTGTCAAGTTCTCTGCCTCACCAGTATATGAAGATACTAACAAGGATACGAGACACTGCCATTCTTGTAAAGATGTTGATTTACTGCAGACAAAAGATGGTCCTTTGTGCAGGTGCATGCTTAAAAATTCCATTGTCTGCACCCCTCATAATAGCAGGTTTTATGCTGTTAGTGGGTTCCTGGACTTAAATATGAATTCCCTTTTGCATCGAAGTGATGGGAGTGTTGTTACCTACAAAACCCATTTTAAGACTAGGTATAAGTTTTTCCTTTCAGTGTTAATATGTATTTATGCATCATGCATGGTCCTGTAAGCTTTGTACATTTGCATCCGTGCATCTTATTTCTTTGGTTATATTTCCAGGCATGACCTTAATTTAACCAATGAAAATCAACCTCTCTTGGCTGCCAGTGAACTTATAAAAGTGCGGAACTTCCTCCACAAGTGCAATTATAAAAAAGGTTCTTTTCTGGTTGACAGTAAATATAATTTTTGCTTTAATATGTGTTGTGACTGGTGACAAACGTTCGAGGGGTTTTAGCTTTGTGTGGGGTTCATGCTGTAAAAGTGAGATTTTACTACGGAGCCTTCTGGGCTTTCCATACAGCTAATCAAATTCCTAAGTATGTATCCCAAAATGTGAACTCTTGCTTGGCATCGAATTTCAATTTTTCTAAAAACTTTTTTATCTAAAATTTTCTAAATTTAATTTTATATAAGACATTAATTGAATATTAAACTTATGAGACAGCAAACATGCTACATGTATTTTAATTTTAATTTAATTTAAGAAGTGCCATATGCTTTGGTTTTCATTAACCTCATGTTTAAACCCTACCAAAACATTGGGCTTTATAGCAGGCATGTGTATTTTGCATAGCCATCACTGGGACATGCCGAATGAGTTACAATTGATTTTTCATAGCCATTAATGAGCTACAACTGTGCCCATGACTGACTTGATCATTCCTTTTCCTTGTTTCAGAACCTAGCGGTACATATGCTGTTGAGTTGCCACCTGAACTCTGCAGAGTTGTCATGTCACCAGTGTCGGCTAATACTTTGTACAGCTTCTCATATATTCCTTCCATAATGTACCGCATCCAGGGTATTCTTCTTTCTGTGAAGTTGAAGGTCCAATTAGGTCCAAGAATGCAACAGTTCGTTGTACCAGCTCAGAAGGTTCTTTTTCATATTGCAAGTTTTTGTTTTATCTACAATAATAGTGATAATAATCCACTAGCAACTAGGTTAACTGGATGCCTTACATGTTAGAAGGAAACTTGTATTTCCCTTGTTTTTTCAAGTCCTGAGAATAAAAATGTCATGGTGCAGCATTATTTTGCTAGGTGTGGTCGTGGATTAGGAAGAGTTCAGTCCTAGATTGTGAAAAGAATGGTTCTATTCTCTTATTTTTCAGATGTTTAATCTGGCAACAATGTTCTACTGGGACAATGTTCCGTCCTTTAGAAGTGGTTGTTCTCTGATGAATGCTAACATCAATTTGATCTCTGTCAAACTCACAAACTGGATCGTGTAGTAATATATCAATACCATAAGACCGTTTGATCAATAGGCAACATTTGTGAGCTGTTTTATTAAATTTGGCTAAGGACCAGAGTGCCTCATTGTCATCGCCGATATTCAGGGCAATCTGATATTTTTTTTACTTGCACTAATATATTCTTCTCAATGCGCATTGCTTATACGTTGATTTTCTTTATTCTTCTCAATCTGACATTTCGTGAGTCGCAGATTCTAGAAGCAGTAATTACAAAGGAATGTCAAGAGGAATTTTCACAGGAATCATTAGAAACACTTGGGGATTCTTTCCTCAAGTATGTTGCAACTCAACATCTTTATAGCAAATACAAGCTTTATCATGAGGGCATACTAACCAAGATGAAGAAGAACTTGATCTCCAATGCAGCTCTATGCCAGTTGGCCTGCAACAACAATCTTGTGGTTAAGATCCTACTTATTAATCTGATTTGCATAATTTTATTTGGGCATGATAATGTCATGCGATATTAATAATCATGGATCCCAAAATTCTTTCATATCGGTTATCCAAATACCTATATTATGTTTGTCACATGCTATTTCAGCTCTTTTAAGTAACCTATGACTGTTATCTCACCAGTAGGCAATAATAAGAACTAGATTGATGTATTGAATTGTAGGCCAAAGGGCCAAATATATAGAGTATACCAAGGGGACTCACTAGTCTAGACTGGAACCAATTGGGTGCTAATCATAAAACTAGTATAAATTCGTAGTCTAGTACTTTAACAATATGGGCTAAGTAGCATGTAGGTTGGGCTGCTCGCACACCTCGCCAGCATGGATCAGGTCTGGGGTTTGCTTGACCTGGTCCACTTGCACCACTATCTGAGCAGCAGCACTGTGCGTGAGAAAGGTTGTTAGTTGTAACATGATGGGGATGGTGCTAGAAGCTGGCTTTCCTTGGATTCATTTTTAACTTTGGCAGAGTTTTTGCAAGCTGGTCGACTAACTGTTTGCTAATACTGCCAGTTAATGGCATTTTTATATCTGTTACAACTTTCTGGTAGACTGGCACTACATGGCTAAGGTCAAGTTATGCAATGATTTATACTAATGCAATGTCCACAATAGTTATTCACTGCTAAAACTGAAAAGCATACTATTTTTTTTTGGGTACCAAATAACATCTATTTTATTGTTTTGTCATGTTGCACAGAAGACTTATATGTTTTTTTATTAAAAAGACCGGGTCCTAGTTGACATCAGTTGGCCTTTCCATTTGGTTGGCAGGGATATATTCAAGGTGAAGAGTTTAACCCAAAAAATTGGAACATTCCAGGGCTTGGTTATGACACATATGGTCACAGCAAAATTTTCTGTCTAAGCCCCAATGATATGTACAGTTTGAGGAAAATGTCTATTAAAAGTAAGAGGATCGCAGATACAGTTGAGGCCTTAATTGGGACCTACCTCAGTGCTGCTGGTGAACAGGCAGCGTTTCTTTTCATAAAATCATTAGGAATGGATATAGAATTTCACACCGAAATTCCAGTTGAAAGGAAAATTACAATGAAACCTGAAGAGTTAATTAACATGAGAAGCTTGGAGATAATTCTTGGTTACAATTTCAGTGATCCTTCATTGTTGATGGAAGCATTGACACATGGTTCATATCAGATTGCTGGAACTACTTGCTGCTACCAGGTTGATTTCAAAGCCTCTGTGCATATCTCTATTTGAGCTTCAGTAGTTACTGTTTTATTTTGCCTTTCAAAAAAATTCCTGTTTAGCCAAGTGCAAATACCTAAAAACTGTTGTTACTTTGGAAACATTTTTTTCTAAGGCAATAAAACTTTGTTGTTCTCGTGTGCAGCCTCAACCTGCTGTATTTAGGCGGTACCGTCCGCTCCTTATGTATAATGCATTTGTTAGTGTATATATGCTGCTATTGTATTTTGTCTCTACTATAGGGCTTTGTTGTAACTTTCCTTGTGTGTATACCTTGCCCTATTGGGTTTTAACAATACCAAGCTGGCTCTTTGCAACATGGTATCAGAACCTATGGTTCCTCCCGATCCCAAACCCTAGCCACCTTCATTGTTGCCGCCGCCACCGTTTGGTTATTGGTGTTGAGCTGCCGGCGAAACCTCTAGATCCAACATCATCTGCTATCGGATTTGTCATCGTTGCTCCTCAGGCCGCTGTCGCCCCTACCTTAGGTCCTCGCCACCTCCTCGGGCTACCGCTCCACCGCCTCGGGCTGTCGCGCTGTTGCCCCCTGCCTTGTCACGTTGACATCGCCTCAGGCTGCCACCTACTGCTCTGCCTCCTCTTTAGGTTGTGTTGCTGCTGCCCTACTCTTTGAGTTGCAGTGCCTTGCCTCTGAAGGTTTTGCCGTAGGATCTTTGCCTGGAAGATGGCCAACGTCTTAGGGAGGTTGTCACAGGCGAGAGGTCTTGTCCTTCAGTTCCCATTCCTTCTCACATCAGTATGCCCTTAGATGACTATGAGCGTTGGCGTACTTATTGTTAGATAGTATCATATATTGTCTTGTATAGAGATTGCTAGTATTCTAGATTGCCTCGTATAGATATCGCCTTATATGGTCTTTCCTTTTGTACCCGCATGAACGTGTATATATTCTGGCCTATTGGCCTCATATTGAATACAATTGCTATTTATAACATGTATCAGAGCAAGGTTAGGGTTTTCACCGCATTGCACTTGCCCCATCCACCACCTTCTCCTTGTTTGCTGGCCGTTACCGCTCTTCCTGTGGCTCTTCTTGCTGCCGGCTGCTGTTCCTGTCCGGTCCTCCGACCAGCTTACCGCCGGAGCGGTTCCTCTGCTATCTCCTTCGGCCGGCCTTCCGTTGGACTACTCGACGCCTGCTCCGCCGGATTACCTGCCGCCTCTGCCCTTGTGAGGAGCGGTCGCGCCGCGCCTACGTCAATCGTCGGCCCGGGCCACATTGCGCTGAGTCAAGCCACCGACCAGGTCTTGCTTCGCCACTAGTGATGCCGGACTAGAGGAGATGAGAGCCGGTCTCCACCTCCACCCGGTGACCTCGCGTCGGCCGGACTCTCCGTGCACTGCAATCGCCTCCACAAGAGGCCGGGGTCACCATGGATTCAGGGGTGCTATTAACATTGCCTGGCTTCTCTACCCTCTGTCGCTCGGAAGAGAGCTCGGGGAGAAAGGTATTAAGGTGCTAAAAAAAATGTTCTCGTCTTTTGGTTCTTCGGGCACCGTTTCTGTTCCTCACTGCCCAGTTATCTTCGATGGTCTCAATTATTAAGACTGGGTTCTACATATGAGCCTTCACATGCGTGGTCAGCTTCTTTTGGAGTCTCTCAACGATGAGCTGCCTTGTCTGCCTCATCCTGCTCCCCTTGTCACACCTGTTATTCCCAAGGAGGCTGATGATGCTGCTCAACAGAAGGCGTATGATGATTATGCTGATGCCGTGGAGTCTTTTCGGACTCAGTTTGCTGTCTACAAGATGTGGATTAATGAGGATGCTCATACCTATGATATTTTTGTTGCTAGTATGGAGTTGCATCTCACAGGAGATTTGGTTGCTTTGTCTTTAACAAAGTTAATGTGGGTGCATCTTCGCGACCCCTATGAGTTTGCTGGTAATTCTTTGTACATAGTTGTTGTGCGACAGGACTAATCGTTGCAGCAGGGTGATTCTATCGTGGATAAGTTTTACGCACAACTGTCTTCGCTGTGGGGTCAACTTGATTCTCTTAGGCCAGAGGTTTACTGCACTTACCAGTGCTGTCAGCGTCAGCACTCATCTGGAGCTTTGCCACGTCTACGACTTCTTGATACGTCTTCGAGCTGATTTTGAGCAGATTCGTGACTAGTTGTTTTCTTACCACCCTCGTGTAACCTTGTTGGAGGCCCTTGCAGCTATTCGTACTGAGACACCTTCGTGCTGCAGGTCTGCTGGTGTCTCCTTTGGTCTTGGCTGTGTGTGTACCAGTTTCCACAGTTGTGCCTCGTGCTGCCCCTCCACCAGTGGCGCCTACTCCTGTGATAGTCGTTGGGGGTGGAGGGTTTTACTGCACCTATGCGATAAGAATGGACATGTGGAGAAGTTTTGTTACCAGAAGAGGATGTTGCTTGTTGAGGTGGCCGCCCTCCTAAGGGCACTGGAGGCTCGTGCGCCTCCCCTCAAAGGACCCACTGTTATTACGATGTCGCCTAGGCGCCGACTAGGCGTCCAGGCGGCCGGCCGGAGTCGCCATGGCTAGGCGGCCGCTTGGACGGCCTGAAGATGGCTAGGCGGCCGCTTGGACGGCCTGGCGTCGCGGCGTGGACGCCTAGGCGTCGGCCTGACCATCTTGGGCGGGCGACTGGCGTTGGGATGAAGCCCTGGAGGTATTTGACTGAAGCCTGGATGTCGGATCGGGAGGTGGTTTGGGAAACAGACTCACGCACGGGTGGAGACTAGAGAAAAGAAACCATAGTCCGCCGCCGCCGCCGGTAATCCTCCGCTTCCCCCTCCCCCTCCGCGTCCCCTTCCCCGTTCGTTGCTCCGCCCGTTGCTCCTCCTCTGCTCGGTGCTCGGCTCGGTGCTCCGCCTCCCGGCTTCCCCAAGTCCGCTTCTGCTCGACGGCTCGGCGCTCCGCGCCTCCGCCTCTTGCTCGGCGCTCCGCTCCTCTGCTTGGAGGAAGTAGTGATGCGGACAGCGGGATGCGCCGATGCGTCGATGAGGAAAGGGATGCGGTGCGGGATGCGTCGATGAGGAACGGGAATCACTGAGATGAGGAATGGGATGCGGTGCGGGATGCGATACTAGTATTAGTATGCGAGTGCAGTTGTGAATGAGTACTGAGAGTCTGAGTCTCTGAGATGAAGAATGGCCTATGCGAGTGTAGTTGTGATGACTGATGAGTGAGGACTGCTTGACTATTATTAGTATTAGTATTGAGTACTGACTACTGAGTATTGACTGTTGTGTGTTGAGTATTTTTTAGTATTTTATACTGAGTATTATTACTTAGTAATTCTTTGATGTACTGCACATCAATCCTCACTCCTGCTATATACAAGGTACTACACATCAATCCTCGCTCCTGCTATATTTGAACTTGAACTATGATTTTGTACATAGGAAACTTGAACTATAATTGATCTTCAAATCTGAACTAGTTGGTCGCCTAACTGTTGCCTAGACGAGCGCCTAGTCGCCTAGGCGTCTAGGCGCCCCGAAGGCGACTCGCCTCGCCGGGGCGCCGTGATAACCATGAAAGTACCTATGCTGGTTTTGACTCCACTCAGGAGATTCTCAATCTTCTACGTCGCGTGGCTGCTTTTGCACCGATAGGTTCTGCTACTAAAGTCTTTTAGTAAGAGATCACCTTCCACATCTCCTTCAGGTATCTCACCATGGATTTTTGACTCCAGTGCTTCTTTTCATATGACATATGATTCCACCCGTCTTAAATCCATTACTCTCGCTGCTTCTATCACTGTTTAGACCGCATATTGTACCTCTTTCTGTTACAGGACGAGGTACTCTTTTGTCTTTCTCTTTTCATGTTCCTGTTGTTTCTCATATTTCCAAACTGACTATACAGTTATGTCCGCTGGCCAGCTCACTGATCATGGTTGTCGTGTTATCCTCGATTCTGACTATTGTGTTCAGGATTATGTCATCTTCTTGAGACAGCTTGTGCTCTTTTGCTTGCTTCTGTTATTGTACCGCACTTCTAGGCTGAGGATGTTTCTACTGCCACTTGATTAATATTCACCTTTGTCTTTTCTTCAGGATGGGATTCTAGTGGAGCGTCTTTGTAGTATGACTCCCAATTATTCTAGTCTTCGCCTCTTTGGATGTGTGCTATGTTCTTCTTGTACCTCGTGAACGCATCAAGCTGATCGCTCGGTCTGTTGAGTGTGTTTTTCTGTGATATAGTGCTGACCATAAGGGTTATTGTTGTTGGTATCCTGTTGGTCGACGGATGCGGATCTCTTGGGATGTTACTTTTGATGAGTCTCGTCCCTTCTACCCTCGTCTTCTTTCACTCTAGCATCTCTTGTCGAGCCGCTTTCTTTTCTGACTTTTCCTGATACTCCAGTTGCCACTTTTCCCTTTCCACGATTAGTGTCTCCATCGCCGGCCCCTCCTCTGTTTCTTCTTCACCACCGGTGCCTCCTCCAGAGATTTCTTCTAACATTGTTCCTTATCCTCTATTGCTACACTCGTCGTTCGCAAGTTGAGGATTCCTCTGATGTGCCATCTTCTCCTGCCGAGCCACCTCTTCAGTGCCTCCTCGCTATGCTCTTCGCGATCATCAGTCTATTCGGCCTGCTGAGCGCTTTGACTTTGCTGGTGCAGCTCTTGCCGAGCCGACTTCTTACCGTGATGCTGTTATTCATCATGAATGACAGCATGCGATGGCGGAGGAGCTTGCTGCCCTTGAGCGCACTAGCATGTGGGATCCTGTGCCATTTCCTCCACGTGTTCGTCCTATTATGTGCAAATGGGTCTATAAGGTTAAGACACGTTCTGATTATTCTCTTGAGCGCTACAAGGCTCGTCTTGTGGCACGTGGTATTCAGCAGGAGCATGGTCGTGATTGTAATGAGACTTTTGCTTCTGTGGCTCACATGACCACTTTTAGCACTCTTCTTGCTGTAGCCTCTGTTCGTGAGTGGTCCATCTCCTAGCATGATGTCAAGAATGCCTTTCTTAATGGTGAGCTGTGTGAGGATGTCTATATGCAGTCACCATCAGGGTATTCTATTCTTGAGGTCATGGTTTGTTGGCTTCGCTGCTCTCTTTATGGGCTTAAGCAAACCCTTTGTGTTAGGTTTGAGCGTTTTTCTTTTGTGATCATTGCGGCTAGCTTTTCTGCTAGTGCTTATGATCCTGTGTTTTTTGTTTACACTTTGCCTCTTGGTTGGACTCTTTTCTTCTATATGTTGATGACGTGATCATCACAGAGATGATTCTCAGTATATTGCTTAAGTGAAGGCATGTCTCAGTAAGCAGTTTCTCATGTCTAATCTGGGTCCCCACACTGATAACACTAGTGTCATGTCCTACCTTGTCTATAGTGTGGACACTTTTATCTTCATGGACATAGTCGAGCTGCTGACAACAAAGCAGATGTGGGAGCACCTTCAGCAACACTAGAAGGCGAGTAGCGATCCTCTCTACTACTCTCTGCTACAACAACTTCAGACCCTTAATTCAACAGAACGATCTCTCTATTGAGGCCTTCTATCGCCAGTTCGCTACTCTCTGGCCCCAGCATGACTCCCTGGACCCTCCTGCTTGTCGATCGTATGCTTGTCATGTGGTACAGTGAGCACACACTAACAAGCATTGTATCTATGACTTCATCATGCGTCTCCGTCCGGAGTTTGAGCCTATCCGAGCTCGCTTAACCGCTCGATCACTTGCGACCCTTTGTGTTGAGGAGCTTCGACTTCATAGCACGACCGAGCAGTCTTCGCCAGCTGTCTTGGTTGCTCCTGCTGCTCTAGAGGCTTCGACACCTGCACGGACATCATCTCCTGCTGCTGCCCCTGTTGTTGCCTCCTCGACAATAGGTGTTCAATGCAACTATCGCAAGAACTATGGCCATGACTGCCAAACTTGCAGGAAGAGGCGGAATGACGGCCACAAGGGTGGTCGCTTAAAAAGGCGGTTGAGAGGCTCTTTTACTCGAACTTCCTACTCTGCTAGGGACTCACCCATTGACATTGCTCAGCTGATCAGCTGATCACTACTCTGCTTTAGTGCCTCATTCACTAGAGCTCCTTTGGATCTGTTCCGCATTCTTTTCTAGGTACTCTTTGGGTTCCAGGCTCTAGTGCCTCTTTTCATATGACACTAGATTTTGCTTCTCTCACTTCTGCAGGACCTCCTACCATTTCCATCTCTATTCAGACAACCGATGGCACTCCTATGCCTGTCATCTGTAAAGTCACCCTTTCAACTCCTCATTTTTCATTTCCTGATGTTTCTCATATTCCTCGGCTTCCTATACCCATGTTGGTTTTGATTGTCACTCTTGTTTTCTTCAGGATCGCCACACCAGGGCAATAGTTGGCACTGGTCGCCGCTGTTGAGATAATTACATCCTTGACCGACTCCATATTTTATCCACATTTGCTGCTCCTGTCGCCTCCTTCCATTGACTCTGCTATCACCACATCCACCAGTTTTGCTTAGTGTAGAGGTGGGCATCGTGCCGTGCTGGGCCGGTTCGGCATGGGCTCATCGTGCTTCATACCTGAACTGTGCCGGGCCGCGATGGCCCATCGTGCCGTGCTGTGTCGGCCCGGCTCGCCTTTGGCGAGCCCAGGCACGACCCATTTGCGTTTTGTGCTTAATTCGTGCCGTGCCGGGCTAGACTCGGCTCATTTGCACTATTGTGACGAGAGGAAAGGACCCGGAGGCGCACAACGCTAAGGCAATAGACACAAATATTGGGGGAAAAGAAGTAAATTTTATTCATTTTTGAACATGTACAAAGTTACTACCTCGTTAAAAATCTTATACCCCTGTATAGGGTACCCCTGATAAGAAAAAGAGTACAGTAACTATGTATCTATACATAGACTATTCGAGCCGAGATAGTCAAAGTCGGCTATCGCGTTCGTGTTCTCCGGATCCTGGGGCTGATGTTGTGTCCTATTATCTGCATGCTCCCAGTCTTTTGAGGCATGTAATTGCCTTAACAATCTCAGATCTGAGAGACAACCTCCTCGGCTCAAGTATCCTCCTCACCAAACTGAAAGTGGATTCTGACAAGATAGTTCACATCGGAACCACAAGTACGTGTCGTGCAAAATGCGATAGCACGGTGTAAATACATTGGTGATTCTTCCACCACAAGAGCAAGTAGAGTCGATTGTTCTTGTCCATGTCAAGCTCGGTCTCCACGAAAGGCGTGTTGAGGTAGTGGTTGATCTCTACTCGTGGATTCCATGGCGACCTGCTCGGTGCTTTAGAAGACGAACCAGACGCCTTGCCTTTCAGCTTCTTCCATATGTTTGAAGCGGTCAAACTGCCTCGTGCTTATTGCATTGTTGAGGTATATCTTACGTCACTATGGTGCCAAACTTTTCAAAATATTTATCAAAAACTCTGAAAAACTCGTTATAATCATGAGTATAGGCCTCATAGATCGAATGCCTTACCTATTCCCTCGAAGGCGCTCTGCAAATCAGATAATTTTCTCTGAGGATCCAAAATAGTAGCAAAACAGTAGAGATGTGGAATAGCTTGAAAATATTTTAATTTTTTTTGCTCCTTGGTTCTGTCATGGGCTGTAAAATATAATTATCTCGATTTTCTTTAAAAGCATTAGCAATAGTCCAAAGCCACTCGATAACTAAGCAAAAAGTTGGGTAGTACACACCATATAACATCTTAGTTGCATTGTATTTTTTTTTTAAATGACGAAAATGATGGAAATTTTCCAATCCGATTCAGTTACCAACGGCATACCATTATTGCAATTGACGAAGACAGTGATAATGTGCTCGTAGTCCTTACACTGCGCTAGCATGGTATACGTCGAGTTCTATCTAACCTTCATATCAAGGTTGAATCTTCTTGGTGGCTTATTGTTGGCCTTGCAGTACTCCGAGAACTAGATGTACTTCACATTTGAACCTGAAGCAAAATTGATAGCATCGCATATGCTGTCCAAACTAGGTTTCATTACATGCAAATCTGTCTGTACAATAAGATTAATGATGTGGTACACGCATCTCTGTTGGAGTACGAAGCCTTCAACATAAGTCTCCAGGTGCAGAGACAGATACTCCATAGCCATCGCGTTATCTGATGCATTGTCAAAGTGATGGAAATATTTCTACTTTCTATTTTAAAGTCAGTAATAACATCAAGTACACGGTTAGTGATAGCCTCTCCAGTGTGTGCCTCATCGATTGGTCTAAACCTTGACCCTTTTGTTTAGGACGTAGTCGTCGTCTAAGTAATGTGCAACAACACTAATATAGGTTGCTCTTTGGTGAGAAGTCCATATATCTGATGTCAAGGCAAAGGAAAACTAACTCTCGTGAAGGCCTGTTTCAGCATTTCTAGTTTATTTGTGTACATTGCATATATGTTACGTGTAGTTGTTCTACTAACATGTTGGTATTGTAGGCAAAAACCACGTTGCACCGTGTCGGGACCTGAATTTGCAAATCCGGACCCTCTGTGTATATCGCACTAGTCCAGGATCACGCTAGTGCACACAGGCTCAACATAGATGCTATCACAGTCATACACAGCGGAATATAGCATAACTTCAATAATTAATAATAACTGTTGTCTTACATGATTATTGCCACACAGGGCTTAACTAAGAAATAGCAATTAAGCAGCAGCGAAAATAAAGTAAACGTAGTAGCTCCCTAGTTCACCGCAGGCAACTGACGAGGCTCGGACCCTAAGCATTCGCATCCATATAATCCTCCTCCATGAGAGGCGTAGCTTCTTCCTCTTCTGAAGTTATTGTTGTTGGGGTGAGTACATAAAGCACTCAACAAGTTGTGCACAATAATGCAATTCTAATATTCTACATGCTTGGCTTATTTCAAGGAAGGCTAACATGGCTATTTTGCAATAATGCAGCATTTAACACGAATACAGTAAATAGATTGAAAAACAGTAAAACAAATAGCAGTAATTAATAGATTTTAGTATTACAAGTAAATCAGATTTCCACTCCTAAGTCAAGTCCATTTACTCCGTGGCAATCCTGCCATCCCATCCAATTTTCATTTGAATAAAGTCTAACCCTTAACTGTAATTCCCGAGCATTGCCCAATACCGTGAGCACGGCTATTCGAATAGATTGTACACTCTGCAGAGGTTATGCACTTTACCCACACGATACAACCAAACACCACCAAGGCGAGTGATCATAACAAAGTCTTTACAATGCTACACTTAGACCCAGTACTGCTCGCTAAGGTTTCAACACTAAAGGGTTAAACCACCACAACAGGGCCCCCCTCTTGCGCCATGTGAGTTTAACCGTAACCCGGGACTCACTATTCACCACGATAGTACCGAAATCTAGGCTTCACAAATTATTCAGCTAGGCTGTCCCATTCCAGACATGTGGTTGCAAAAAAGACTCAGGTCAAAGGCTTGCAAGGTTAAGTCCTTAAAGTGATTAAGGCAAGACTTTCACATACCCCTGCCAATCCTGGCCCACCTTGGCACACTGCCCCTTGCCCCAATCAAAAACATTACCTCCCCAGTTGATTACCAAGCACCACGTGCTACCAACATTTCAATCTAGTTGTGTGACCTCCTCGCCACGACAACTTGATATCACTGTATGACAACACATGACACACCAATTCTTAAACATTGTTCCATATTCCATTAGTCAAGATTAAGTATCAACATTCGGACACATGTGATGACGTAGCATGGCTAAGCAATCTATGACAGTCTAACTAGCCCATGTTGATTATCAATATTAACCAACTATTAATTAACCATCTTAGGGTGACAATTAGATCATGGCATATAATTGACAAGGTACGATTTAATTCAAATAGGCATATTATCTAATTCCCAGATTAATTGAAATCATTTATACACATAAAGTATCATGCATAAAGTTTAAGAGACAAAATAGCAATTTTGTGAAATCAGGTGCAACATGGTCAAAGCACAACTTGCCTTGGAGTAGGTGCTGGTCTTGCTCTAAGCTTGGGTCTTGAAGCAACGAATCTTCCTCCGAATCACCGAGCAGTTCAACGTCTACGCGAAACGATGTCAAAATAGCAAATAAACACCAAAATAGAGAGCAAACAAACTACAAAAAATAAAATAAAATTCACCAATAAATAGATCTTGATTTTACAAATTTTTAGAAATTTGAATCACTCAAATCCGAGTTAAAATGCAAAAGATATAGCCTTTTGAAGTTTGAATAAATACTGAAAATACAGAAAATAGAATTTCCGATTTTCCCGCATTATTTTTCTATTGGAAAAGATCTTTATTGCGTCCTGCTAACGTTAGCCCTGACCCGAGCCAATCAGGCGCTGACACGTCACCTCGGCGCACAGACCCGGTCCACGGAACCACCTCTGGTCCATCGTGGATGCGGCCCACGGCGCCTCGCGTCACGCGCCCGACATCCGCGAGGGGATCCGACGGCTACCGATCTAAACCTACGCGGCTCAATCCTAACCGATCAGACCGATCCAACGGCCAACGCTTACCCGAGCCGTTTACTGCTTTTACCGAGACGTGGCACGATCACAGCGGTCCGACGAAGATCCAACGGTTGATGAAGCTTCCCGACGAAGATCCAACGGTTGATGAAGCTTCCCGACGAAGATGGCAGCACGGCGACAGACTTGCACCGGAGTGGAGGAAGACGACCACCCGAACGGCGTTTTGGCGTGACGCCGGCGAGATGAAGTGGCGGCCACAACGCGTCTTGGAACGGCGACTCCGGATCTGGAACCGATTCAGCGAGAGGCGGCTTGACGGCGACGGAACAGGGGAAAAACGATTGGCGGCGCGATCTGGATCTCTGGCGAGCACTAACGCACGAGCGATGGCGTGGCGAAACTTACCGACGCGAACGATGCGAGCGGTGGCGAACCTCGAGTCGCGGCTACGGCTTTTATAGCCTCAGTAGGCGCGCTAAAAAGGCAACCCTAGCTCCGCGGCGGAGACGGCGTGCGGCGGCGAGTTTGGAAACCCGAATCGGAGACGAAGACGCCCAGTCGTCCGGTTCGCGATCAACGACCACGATTAGATCTCGGGCGATCCGATCCAATCCGCACTTTCCAAAATCAACGGATGCGATCAGCTCTTTCCAAAACAACGCGAAGCAATCTCGGACGCACGATCCCGATCCAACGGCTCGCAGCGCTAGGGTTTCGCGATGAAGAAGGTCGTCCGATGGAAATCCAACGGCCGAGCGCGAAGGCGGCGGCGAAGCGGGCCGAACGGGCCCGCACGCGCTGGGCTCATGCGCGCACAGTGCTGGGCTCGGCCCAGTACTGTTCACAGAATTTCTAACGCTTTACGATTTAAAATAATTACATAAATTAGTTTAATCTGTTTTAAGCAATTAAAATATCAGGAAAAATCCCAGATAATTCTCATAAATATTTTGAGACATTTTGAACTTCAATAGAATATTTTTGGCAAAACTTTATTTTGACTTTGGCTTTAAATAAATACTTTTCATAAATAAGCCAATATAAATTGTTTTTGGAAATTCTAAATAAATCCAGAAAAATCCAAATAAATCTAGAAAATTAGAAAAAGCACAAATAGCCATAAATAATTTTATTTGCAAATTTTGGGGTGTTACACGCCGTCCTTTCAAAACTAGAGCTCCCACCTATTCTAAGTGGAAGATCCTCTGTAACTATGTAACGTGCAATTTCATCTCTAACTACATCAGCGTTGTATACCTATGTACTTACCGAACCGTCGGTGTTGAAGTTGAGCTGTGTCCGGATGCCTTCACCAGGCCTTCTTCCGGTCGATATCTTCTTCAAGCATGTCTCCGCATGTCGTTTGAGATGACCTATTCCTCCACATGCACGTGCAAATAATTTAGCTTGAGTATTTACAAATAGCATACACTACCTCACGCCCGTCCACAATTTTGACGGTTCTATCCATATGTTGCCAGCACCACACCCGTCGACTGCTGGATATGGACGCCCATCCCGGATGCACCGATGTAGCGACATTAGAGCTCGATGTGGATACCGACACCCGCCCTTCGGGAATGTAAGAGGATTCCTCGATGTCCTGCGTACCGTCCAAATGACGGTCGTCTATACCATAGTCTCCCATGCTCAGGGAGAGTTGGCGCGGATCGATCTCTTGATCCTGACAAGGGGGGCTTGGAGAGTGAGGGCGTGCTCTCCTGCTCTTGCTCTTACCAAACATTTTGTTTCGTGGTGGGAGAGCAAAAAGAGCAAACTAGGAACAAATAGAGAGAACAAATGAGAGAGTGAGCGGAATGTGCTAAACAAATGAGAGCGAGGGAGAAGTGCTGAACAAATGAGAGCGATAGCGAGCAAAATCGTCCGTTGAAATCAGGCGAATGTTAAAATCATCTTTATTTATTTCCATGCTAAACATCACAGTCTGTTTCTGTCGTTCGCTGAACGTTGCTCTCTTTCTCTGAGAATTCACCGAACGTTGGGCGAATCTACTCGTTAAGAGGATCATTTCCCCTATGTTTTCCTTCTCTCCCCCCTTTCCCGCGCGCCCACTCTTTTTCTCTCTCTTGCTCGACTCGTGCTTCTCCTCTTTTCCTCTCTTTCTCCTCCTCCACGCCTCTCCCCTCTGTATTTCCTCCACGTCCAGGCTCGGCGCTCCCTCACCTCCGCCGACCGTCACCTTCCACGACGGGGCCAGACGGCCCCTCGCCTCCTCTCCTCCTCGCCCCTCACGCCCCTGCCTCCTCCGCACCCTCCTTGCCCCTTCCATGCCCAGGCCTGGCACCCCCTCGCCTCCTCCACCCCCCTTCTCGCCCCCTCCGCCGCCCCGCGCCCCCCTCGGCCACCAACGCCCTCTCGCCTCCCCTTGTCTCCCCGGCGCCCTCCCTTCGTGCTCCCTCTGTCCTGCTGCCCTCCTGCCGTCACCCCTCGGCGCCCCCCTGTCGCCCTTCCTCCACCCTCCACCCATCATCTCCCCACGGAAAGGTGGCCACGGCCTCTCCTCCCCTCCCCATGGCGGCACGGTGGCCATGGTTGATGCGTCACGGGCGAGGAGGCGAGCGTGGCGGCGGCGCCATCGCTGCGCGGTCACGGCGGCGAGCCATGGCGGAGGCGGCGACACGGCCACCCCTCATCTCCCCGCCTACCTCGGCCTCCCATCTCCTTCCCTATGACGGAGGCAGGCGTCACGGCCACGGAGGAGACGACGGGTGGCGAGCGTGGGCTACAGAGGAGGCGGCAGCACGCGCGGCCAAGATGGCCACGGCCACAACGCGCTAGCCACGGCGGAGGAGGCGATGGGCGTGGACCACGGCGAGCAGGCCACGGGGGGCGGGCGGGCGGGCGGCCACAGTTCTGAGACATCAGGTCCGTCTTCTATGTTGTCTCCCTTTCCTTTCCACTATTCTAGGCATAGTTGTTCCTCTCCTCCACCTGATCTCTTTGTTGGTCAGGGTCCTCTCATGCCTTTGCCTACTCCTTCACTAGACTCCTCTTCTACCCCATTTGCTCCTCGATATGATTTTTGTGATCGGGCTTCCATTAATCCTCCTCTTAGGCACTTGTTGTTGAGCTGAGTTCTTATCGTGAGACCGCCTCTCACCTTGAGTGGTAGCTTGCCATGGCCGAGGAGTTTGATGCCCTTCAGCGTACTGGTACGTAGGATCTTGTCCCTTGTCTCCTCGTGCTACTCCTGTTTATAAGATCAAAACCAAATCTGATGGTACCATTGAGCGCTACCAAGCTCGTATTGTCACAGTTGGTTTTCAGTAGGACTATGGTCGTGATTATTATGATGAGACTTCTGCCCCGTTGCTCATATGACCACCGTTCGCACCCTCATTCCTGTTGCTTCCGTTCGTCAGTGGTTTATATCTCAATTGGATGTCAAGAATGCCTTTCTTAATGGTAGTCTGCACGAGGTCTACATACTGGCACCATATGGGTATTTTGCTCTTGATGGGCTTGCCTGTCATATTTATTGTACTTTCTATGGCCTCAAAAAGTCCCCTCGTGCTTTGGTTTGAGTGTTTCACCTCCGTCGTCATTGCTACTAGTTTCTGTTTCAGTGCTCATGTTTCTGCTCTATTTGTTCACACCTCTCCTTGAGGCCAGACGCTTCTTATCTATGTTGATATGATCATCACTGGTGATGATCCTCAATAAATTGCCTTTGTGAAGAAGCGTCTAATGAGCAGTTCATGATGTCTAATATGGGCCCTCTTTGCTACTTCTTGGGGGCTGAGGTCACTTCTACGTCAGATGGCTCTTATCTGTCCTAGTAGAAGTATGTTCAGGACTTCCTGGATCTCTTTGGTCTCATTGACAGTTGCACTACGGAGACTCCTATGGAGCTTCACCTTCAGCTTTGTGCCACTGATGGTGATTCCCTTTCAGATCCCAAACTGTACTACCACCTTGTTGGGAGTCTTGTTTACCTTGATATCACTCGTCCTGACATCTTCCATGTTCACATCCTGGGTCAGTTTGTTTTGGCCCACTCAAATCTACTATAGTTATCTCATTCGGGTTCTTTGCTATTTGTGTGGAACTATCTCTTACCTTCTGTTCTTTCCTTGCTCTAGTTCACCGTAGCTTTAGATGTACTCTGATGCGACCTGGGCTAGTGATCTCGCTAATCATTGGTCTCTTTCTACCTATTGTGTCTTCCTTGGTTCCTTATTGCCTAGAAGATCAAGAAGAAGAGACTGCAGTATCCCGCTCGAGTGCTGAGGCTAAGTTGAGAGCTATGGCATTAGTGACTGCTGAGGATACTTGGCTACAGTGGTTGCATGCTGATTTTGGTGTAACAGTTATAGTCCCACCACCTTGCTGTCGGACAGCATAGGTGCGATCTGCATTGCACGTGATGCAGTGAAGCATGAGCTCACCAAATATATTCGTGTTGATGCTTCCTACACTCGTTCTTAGGTTCAGGCGCAAGTTACTTCCTTATCGTATATGCCCTCAGAGCTACAGGTTGCAGACTAAACATGTCTTCTACCTCTCCAAACTTAGTGTTTCATATCCACCATCATGAGTTTTGAGGAGGGGGGGGGGGGGGTTCTAGTATAGGGGCTTCTTTGTAACTTTCCTTGTGTGTATTCCTTGCCCTATTGGGCCTTAATAATACCAAGTTGGCTCTTTGCAATAGCATTAAGTCTATAGAAAACAAGAATGTTTACTACCTTTAGTATATCTTACGCTTGATACATAGATACGTAATTATGTAGTTAATTCTCTAGCTGAACTGTATCTATATAAGCCTATTCATAATGAAATGTTTGACAGGATTACAGTAAATTAGCCTTTTAACAATGGATGGCGAACATTTGCCGTTCCAAAAGGAAACTATTTAGAGCCAATACTTCGAATGAGGATTCAACTTACAGGTTCGCTTGTTATATGAAACAATGTAAATGATGTTTTTCCTAGTTCGAAATGCACAAGAATAATTTAAAACCATGATGTAATGGTACCCTGTGCAGACCGCAGCAGTTCTGTTACTGTTCACACGATCAGTGCCATGCGGTATACATGGGCGGGTTCAGGCCCATGGTAGCCAGGGTTCCTGCCCTGGACCTAGGATCAAAAACCCATGAGGACGCCCTTGAAAAACTTCCAAAAATACAAAGGGGCAGATGGCTCAGCCCAAGTAGGGCTGGTCTAGCCCGGGGCATGGCTGACGTGGTTCTGGCCCTGGTAGCACACAACAACAACCATGTAAACAGTAGCACAGGTATGGCTTGTAGATTAGTTGAAGTACAGTTTGAGATAAGATTAGTTGTTTCGGATAAGATCATTTAGCTCAGATTGCATGGTTTAGATTGGATTGCGTTTTACCTATTAGATCAAATTTGATAGGAGCTGAACCTCTATTTAAGGAGAGGGCTGAGTTGTTTCCATTGAGTAGAGATAAATTAAGCAAAACCTCCTATCCCTAAAGTCCTCTTGTAGTCTTTCCCTTGACCGATTCTAGAACTATTCCCCCACCAATCTGTACCCTTACCTAGAGTCATTCTATCTCAAGTTGTAACCATCTGACCTCCCTCCAACTGATGTTACACCTGTTGTGCTGTCGTGCACCCCAAGAGCTGATATTATATTGATACATTTCTAAAGTTTGTAATATTTTGTTATGATGTACATTTTTCTATGGTAAAATTTTCTTCTGTGCCGCTCTAAAATATGTGTAATATGCGATCTGCTCAAGGTTCAGTTTGTTAGACTTATTTCTGACTATATAATACTTGTATGCACTGTTCTCTTTCAAAAGACTAAAACGTCCTTGTTTTTGTCCACAATAGTATGAACACCACACAGTAGCACCGTAGTTCACATAGTATCATTTTTATGAAGTGACATAACTCCAGGATTTCAGTTTTTGGTTTTAGGATATCGGAACTGGCTTGGCAAAAACTGGTAAAAAACAGGGCCGGTTTTTGTTTTCTAAAATTCTGCTTGTTTTTATTTTGTAGATTTGAGGTTGGGGTAGAAACTAGCTGCAATTCGAAGCATTTTGCTGTGGAGGTTGAAACCTGCCGATGGGCTGTTTTCTCAACTGGTTACTGGCCATAACACCATACAAGGTTTTCATTTTTCCCCATTTGTTGCTGAATTGCAATCAGGGTTTAAGAAACTGGAATCAGGCCCAAAATCGGAGGTTCCGGTTTCTTCGCGAAAATAGGGTTTTCTCCCTTTTTTCATTTTTTTAATTTTTGATTCTTGTTTATTTTGCATATTTGAAGTTTGGGGTATAAACTAGATGCAATTATAAGCCTTATGCATTTTTGTATGGAAGATGTATTAAAATAGGTGTTTAGCCGTTTAGGGTGGTGAACAGGATGAACCAACACCGGGGTGCCAAAAACTGGACCCAGCCGGTTTTCGTTGGTTTTTTTAACCCGGCTTACATTGCTCTGTTGAAAGAATGAGAAATCCTTGTTGTCTTTTAATGACAACACCTCACAAGGGTATTTTAGTTCATCTATATGTTACACATTTTGTAGTGACTAGTGAGATAGAACAGAAAATTCCCCTTATATGTTTCATGATTTATTGGTATGTAAATTCAAATGTAACAATGTGAAGCATATGACAACTGAATTGAAGTTTATAACAAGCTGCAGTAAACAGTTGGGCGATTTTGTTGAGTAATGTACTTACTAGTTTGTACCCCTGTGCAGAGGCTTGAGTTTCTCGGAGATGCTGTATTGGACCATCTCTTCACTGTAAATTATTACAACCAATACCCTGAATGTACTCCAGGATTGTTGACAGATCTTAGATCTGCTTCTGTGAACAACAATTGCTATGCACATGCAGCCGTTAAAGCAGGATTAAACAAGCATATTCTTCATTCGTCATCAGAACTGCACAGAATGATGACTTACTACCTTGAGAATAATGGGCAGTCATTTACAGGTCCATCGCATGGTTGGGAAGCTGGCATTGGTCTACCCAAGGTGTGTCCTCTCTACTGTTGGAGCCTTCTAGGTGGCTGTGTTGACTGCATTCGTTGGTTTGTGTTTGTCTGTATTCTTTTAAATAACCCCTGAAAACGTCTATATAGCCTTACCATGGATGCAAAAGCTGGATATAAAAAATTTGCCGGACTCCAGCTGTTAGCCGGCCAAATTCCAACCCTCTCAATTTTCTTCAGAATTTCTTAAAATTTCTAGCAAATAACATATACGTATGGTCGCTGGCTAAATCAATAAAAATTAGCATAAAACAAAATGTCACCACCGGCAGCTATGTTGCTACCAGTATATCCACTAGGGAAAAACTGTTAACAGGCGGCAAGAACCGGCCAGTTCCCACTGGGTTTTGTTGGGATCATACTGGTTAGGAACGGTATGACCGATAGATGATGGTAATCAGCTGGCTCTGGAAGTTGAACCTTGGTGTATGTCTATTTTTCTACACTTTTAAAGATGATAGCTAAAGTCGGGATAAGTTATACATAAAAGTGCATGGTAACATGGAACAACTGTTGATTAATCATGAGAGTTGGCTCGCTTGCTCGTTAGGCTTTCTAAACTGGAGCAATATTCCTATATTTTCGTAAAATCCTATATTTTATCCACTCCAGGAATCTTTTCAATTGCATAACTTAAGTTGGGACTTATTACTTGTTTGCAAACAAAACAGGTCCTTGGGGATGTGATCGAATCAATAGCTGGTGTAATTTACCTTGATAGCCAGTATGACAAAGAGGTTGTCTGGAGAAGCATGAAACGGCTATTGGAACCTCTTGCTACCCCAGAGACTGTTCAACGTGACCCAGTGAAAGAGCTGCAGGAATTATGTGATCGCAGATCTTACAGTAGGTGTTCTTACACACAAACTAATGAGGATGGAGTATCGTCGGTGGTTGCAGAGGTGCAAACCGAAGGGACAATATACCGTGCAACTCGAACAGGTCCCAATAAATCTGTGGCAAAAAAGTTGGCAGCAAAGTCTCTGCTCGAAGATCTCAAGGCTGCAGTACCATGACTCATGCAGCAGTGGCAAATGATCTGTATAGCTACCTTCACGTTTCATAGTTCCACGTTGGATAAGTCAGTCTGTAACTAGCCCGTGGTTATACCCATCCAAGATTTTGTGGGATTCTTGCATGTACGAAACGTGCAGTTTAATCTGTGCTTTCCATACTGTGGTTGTAACATTCAGCTTCACGAAATCTGGTAGGTTCCATGATTTGAAAAGTTCATCTATTGAATTGCACATCTGTAAAGTACGGGCATACATCTCAAAAGTGTGGTACAGCTGCTCATACGACAGTTTTTTTCCCTATTTTTTACTTATACAGTTGTAAGCACCACTTTGTACAGAAAACGTTTTGTTTTGGTATTGGGAACATTGATTGAAAACTTTTGTTCTACCACTGATGCTCATCTCGCTTCCTTCCTGCAAACATATTTCCATAGAATGCCATGTAACCAGCCAATACTGCCAATGTTTGACACACTACTGGTTCTTCCTTCATGCCTTCATAGTTCCATCGACCATCTGATGTGCAGGCATATCTCCATAAAATGCCATGTAACCAGCTAGAACTGCCAATGTTGAAACCCTGTTGGTTTTTGCTCCATGCTTTGTTGCATAGTTCCATTGAGATTCTGACTGGTTGAACAGATAAACAGCAAAAGAATCCCATTGGTACCAGGCTACCAGCAGAAGAGGTTTCAAAACCGTGGCTGCTACAGTGTGAACACACAGATATCATCAGCAGTTGATCTCGCTCAAGAACAATTTCTTTTTTGATTTTGTTTGGCAATTGCTGCACAATTTACATTTCATGTATCTATAAAAGCAGGATGGTTACACCTGCAGAGCTGCAGCAACTAATTGTACAATTTATACAACCCCAAAACGACGAAACAGAAGCAGCTTCCCTGGGGTAAGTCTAGTGTTATTTGGAGTTGTCCTGAAAAGAAGCCATAGAATTTTGAGTGTTAGTACCATGACACCGACGGCAGATGACAAAGCTTAACTGATTCTTAATATTTGCTTGGGATGAGATGCAGCATACTTTTGAAGCTGTTGATGTGGAGGCACCCTCTGAATTCCTTGCTTCAGATTTCTCGTTTGAGTAACTAGCAATCAAGGAAAATAAAAATTAGTAACCTTTGGTTCAGGACGTAATTAAGTTAGGCCGCCAGAGTAATTCAGTAAAATTAAAAATAAGACGGTATAATCAGACTTACGTTGACAGTATGGTGACCCAGATTAGCTCCACAGTCAACCCAGAGAAGTCTTTGTTCAACAGGAATTACACCGTATGTAACTAAGTGTGCAAATGGCCACAGCTTCCATCTGGCCTGCAATTAAATTTGAACCAACATTTTCAGCTTTGTCAGAATAAAAAACAAGATAAATAAAAGGGGCATGCAATAATATATAGCTAATTGACTATAATATGATCCACAAGCATTTTGTACTAGTATATAATTGAGGAATGGGCTACCACCTATAGTTATTACAGCAATGAAAATTAAGCATTATATATGAGTTACTTTTGCAGCTCAGTTTGTCAATTGACTGAATTGAGTACTTATCGTTTTTCTGTAAGTGAACCCTGATTAAATTAAAGCGGGTTATAGCTATGGATTATTCTGTTAAGTGAATACAAGTCCGTGAAAGTTCATCAAGTTATTTTTTTTACCTAAAGCTTGGGAGAAAATATAGGTATGAATATTTCTCAAGCAAGGAATTCATAGAAACATAATTCACAATTTAAGAGATGATTGATGCTTACAGTAAGCATGGGCCAGAACGAGAACTTGAGCTCGCTGAAAATAGTGGAAGGTGATTCACAACGAAGGAAACCCAAGGCCACAAAGTAGATGCTATTCCACATCGCATACCAGGCCGTCTGATCGAACGAAACCTTCGCAAGAACAACCCACCAATCCTTGAACGAGAACAGTGCCTGAGGCAAGAAAATAGATGCATTCGTATCATTCACCATATCAACAAAAATACAACAACAAACACCAAGCCTTTACAAATCCTTAAGGCAACAATGGCTACCTCACAAAAATGGTAGTAGTAATGTGAAAGGGATCCGTGAAGCGTGAATCCAACGAGACCGGACCGGAACATCCGAGCACGGTCAAACTCAAAGATTGGCACTGCAAGCATAAGCAGCAGCAGCAGCAGCAGAATTAGTTATTGCAACAGCAGAAAAGGTTATCGAAAACTAAGAACAGCCATGGAAATGGAATTGTATACGCACTTGCGCGATCCAGTCGCCGAGGGAATAGACGACGCCACTAATCATCATCTTGGCAAGAACCGGGTTGGTTTTAAGGGCATCCTCGTACGCCGACCAGTTGTGCTCCGGCATATACCTCAGGATCTCAAAGATTGTCCACCCCTGAACCGAATCCAATCAAGAACAACCCCAAAACAAGGTTAATCTCTAATCCGATCGAGACCAAGGCCACATATTAGAACAAACAATTTGTTGGGAATCAAGAAGGTCCGTACATGCCAGTAGTCGTGGTGGACAGTGAGGAGCTTGGTGAGGACGCATGTGCTGGCGCCGAGCACGATGGCCGTGTTGATGCCGCGGTCCAACATCTTCTTGCTGCTGTCGCCGCCGGCCCCAGCTCCGCCGCTGGCGAAGCCGCCTCCCATGGCACCCTGGAAGGCGAGCCCTCCGACTGCTCCTCCAGCTGGCCCGCCGCCGCCATCGCCTCCTCGCCCCCCGGGCCCGGCAGCACGTCTGCCTCCTCCGCTGCGGCCGAGACGCACAGGGCGTGGCGGAGGCGCTTGAGCATCTCGTCAGGAGCAGATGTGGGGCTAGGGGCAGGGCATTCGGTTTTTTGCGTCTAATCCGTTAGATTTTTTTGTTTTAAAATAATTTAGTTTTTGAAAACTGGCTACGAATTTTTTTAGACCAAAATGAAAAACTGAACCTAATTAACCGAAATATTTCAGTTGGTTAATTTGGTTTTTCGGTTAACAAAAATATGAATAAGTACTAGGTAGATTAGATTTAGTCATTTCCATATTGCAACACACAGTAGGGATAAACACACACAATATTCATAGGTCATTACAGTATAAGCATAATAGAACATATAAATATATCAAACATATGCATAAATGTGTAGAACATGAGAATTGTTTAGTGACTTTAGAAAGAATATTATAAAAGTGGTATTGTACATGAGCTATTCGGTTATTTCGGTTTTTGAAAGCGAAAAACTGAACTGAACACCGAATTATACCAAAATAAAAACCGAACCGAAAATCGAAATAATCGGTTAATTCGGTTCGGTAATTCGGTTGCGGTTTAAAAATACCCACCCCTAGGTAGGACAGTGGAGGCGGGGAGGGGGTGGCTAGGGGCCGCTAGAGGCGGGGGCGACGGTCGCCATGGCCGCCACCATCGCCGTGCACCCCTCTGCTCTAACCCAACAAACCACATCACACGCTGCCTAGAGGTGGAGGAGAGTTATTTCTCGCTGCCGCTTGCTGGTTTCTTATGCGTCGCGGCCGGTGATTTTTTAAGCCATCTTTTATCTAGAGCTCTCATACTTTTTTTTGGTTGCAAATTCAGTTCCGTGCAAATGCAATCATAGAAATAGTTAGTCCTTCGTTGTGGAAGTATTAACAGATGGTACGTATTATCTACCGCGCTCTAGTACTGCAGAAAGGTCCTACCGGGCTCCCCTTCTTCATAGGAATACTCCCTTTCTTCAGTAGGAATATACCTATCAAAACCAACTATTTAATCTATTAATTAACCACTTTAATTAATTAATCACTTAATTAATTGCTTTACTTAATTAAATCACTTAATTAAGTGCTTAGCTAACCTACCGAGCCATAGATGCTCAGAAGTGTTGCTGTCGAGCTATCCCTGCTTAGCAGCACTCCTATCTAGCTCTTGCTGTGCAGTAGGTGTTGTCACGGTACAAAAACGCGGTAGACAATACACATCTTTCGTGGTAATAGAGTTAGATTTTGAAAAAAAATGTGAGGAAAAAAACCAGCTTCGTGAATTCTTATAGGCCACGACCAGGGTTTGAAATTTCATTTTCGGTTCACATTTCGGGTGTGGGCAAAATCCAAAATTTCAGTGAAATCTCAGAATTTCAGATGAAATCCAATAAAAATTCAAAAAGAAAATTTGAAATCCAGAATTTTTGAACCGAATTTTTGGCTAAAATTGCAGAAATCTTGGCACAATCCAACCAAGTGAAAAAATGGTCGAAACGATATTCAAAAATATTGAAAATTTTTGTGAATGGTCCTGATACATCATTAATGTTTCCATAAAAATTTTAGGTGATACTCAAGCATGAGGAATTTTTAAAAATTCTGAAAGTGCTACTGTCCTAACAAAATGTTGACCGGTAAATTTCAACCGAATGGAAAATGGTGTAAACCACATTAGAACATTTTGATTTTTTATGGTCCTGACACAAAAATAATATTCTTATAAAATTTTCAAATGATGATAAAGCCTGAGGAATTTTCAAAAGTTCAGAAAATGCTACCGAAGGCCGACTAACAAATTTCAACAGAATGGAAAATAGTGCAAACCGCGTTAGAAATTTTTGAATTTTTTTTGATGGTCCTCACGCATCACTAATGTTTGAATAGAATTTTTAGATGATTATACAGCTTGAGAAAGTTTTAAAAATTATGAAAGTGCTACTGTCCTGATAAAAGCCTTACGGTGCTACATGTATTGCTTCCATAGATTTGATTGAGAAACTAAAACAAGCTTACAATTTTTTAAAATTTTATAGAAGGGTTCTGAGGAAATACTTAAGCTCTCCTACAAATTTAGAATCATGATCACACTCGAGTGAATTTATTAAATTCTAACATGGTTATTGTCTCAATTATGTTCATTCCGTTTTTGAATTTTTAAATATAACAAATGAAGCTCAATTCTTTTGAAATTGTTTTTGTATGATCCTAGAATGATAAATATGGAATAATAATTTTTTTAGAGTATTATCAATCTTTTAAAATTTTATAAAAATCTGACAGTGTTTATGCTATTTTTATAAAACATCACAAAAATTCAATTTTTCAACAAAGTTTCATGGTAGATGACATTCTTAAAGGTTATCGACCCAAATCTGGTCCTCAAAGTCAAAATCTGGTTAATCCCATGGAAATTTATGAAATTTCTGTAGCAATTTGGTTTTTTTAATTCTTTTATTTGGTCAGGATTTTGAATCTCGTTCCCGATCGAAATTTCTAAAATTTCACCAGTATTTTGAACTATGGCCACGATGCCTAATTTTGCGTGACCACGCCATCCTATGTAGAGATGTCCAAACGGGCCGGCCTAAGGCACGACATTATTGGCCCGGCCCAAGCACGGCATGGCCCGGTCAGAACGGGGCGTCTGCTGCATGACCCACTTGCGTCTTGGTGCTTGGGCGGCAAGACAATGACACGGCATGGTGAAAGTGCATCTAGGCACTTATGTTATTTTGGTGATTAATAACAAACACACATAATGACAATCTATGTAATTAAGTAAATGCTTAACTTAGTGCTTAACAAATGACAAACCTCTAATATGATTATATTACTATGAGACTAACTTGTTATTGCCTAGTTGAGTATCAGTCTCATCTATTTTAGAGGAAAATCAAGTGGGATGGTTAAGCAAAGATAAGGTATGCAATTTTGGTATCTATTCTATATTTGTTATTGCATTCCTTTCGTGCAAATGCATAGTGAACTCCAAGTAGTATGTTGATTATATATATAAACATTGGTTCATGTCATATTTATTTGTGCATATATATTCATTTGAGTTCATTATGTGCTTTGTTTTTAGTATGCATGTATTAACTAGAGTTAAACTTCATATTGCTATAGATTGACTTGGTGCATGCATGTTTTAGTTGTATATCTTCTCATGCAATTCTCTTAGTGAAGTTTAATCTAGTGTTGGATCACATATTTACTCTTATTCCAAATATTATTTGCACATGTACAATTCGATTATATTCTATCATGTGCTTCATTTAAGTAAAGACTGCGATCCTTGCCATGATTTAATTGGTTCATCATATTGGCAATTATCTCTCTAGTGCATATAGATCAATTACATATTCATCATGATGTACTTAGTAGAGAACATTTCTTATGTCAAGTGTTTTCATTTATGTTGTGCTTCCTTATATGAAACACTTGTTGTAATCAACTGCTCACAAATATCAACTTGTTCATATCTATTGAGCTTTTGGGACTAATGTCTTTCATGAGTAGTTTGGAAAGAATTAGGTCCCGTATGTGTATGATGACCAAGGTATCTTGGAGGATGATCGTTAAGCCGAGGTCAATAAGACGGCGGTGTCACCAAGAGTTGAGGACTAAGTCAAGATCGACTTGGCGTGGAGATCGTCAGAGAGGATGATCAAGTCAAGGTTGATAGGACGAGAGTCTCATGAGGTGAATCGAGTCGAGTTGGACAAGGCGAAGATGTCATCAATTATATGGTGAAAGTCTTCATGCACCGGCATTAAGAAAGAAGACGGCAAGTGACTTTTTCTAGACTTGTATTATCTTTGATTTAATTTGAGTCTAAGGATTGCCGTACTATTAAGAGGGATGCGATGTCGAATGACTTTTAGATGTATCAAGTGTTCAAGTGATCCATCCTTGTGAATCTTAGAAAGAGAGTGGTGTTGGTGGTACCGGAAAGTGAGGGTTGTAGGTCTCCCTTGGATTCTTTGTGAAATCTGTGTTTATCCTTTGAGTTTTGGGTAGTGAGACCTTGTTGGTTGTGTAGCCCTCGTTCTTAGCTTTCGGTAGAGTCCAAGATCTCTGAAATCGGAGTCCGGAGTCAAAAGTTATGCTCGTTTTCGTCGGGCTGCTCAGTGCTGTTCGGACAATCCGGAGTATCCGGTGTTTAGTCCGGACACTCCGGGTTGAGTCCGGAGTGTCCGGGGTTTTTGTCCGGAGTCTCCGGGTTGACACCCACGGTGGCTGCTCTCAGTTGGTCCGGAGTATCCGGTGTTAAGTCCGGACACTCCGGGTTGTCCGGAGTGTCCGGGGCATTTATCCGGAGTCTCCGGGTTGTGCGTAGCTGTCTCCAACGGCTAGTTTTTGGGACCTCTATTTAATGCCACCTTCTTCCTCATTTAAAAAAGGGCTGTGTTCCCACTGATTAGAGGTGCTATACCCATGTTCTTGAGCCCCCAAAACACCTCTTTACCCTTAGATATAAGTGATCCCCTTGGTGAGAAGGGTTGGGAAGAGTTTGAGGAGTGAGGTGCTAGGTTGAGTGGTTTTTGAGTTGATTGAGCACTTGATTTTATCTCCAAGCTTGTTCTTCGTGAGCATTTGTTACTCTTGGAGGTTGAGGACTCCTAGACGGCTAGGAGGTCGCCTACGATCCACCGGAGCTTTGTGTGGTTGGCCGTGGGATGTTTGTGAAGGCCGGTTCCGCCTCCGTAAGGGAAGGAATCAAAGGAGTGAAGATCGGCGAGTGTATTTGTGCAACACCGGGAGGAAGAGGGTTAAAAGAGACCCCGGCTCAAGTGTGACCGAGCCGCCTCAACAGAGACGTAGGATCCCCTCAAGGATCAGAACTTCGGGTGAAAAATCATCGTCTCTAAGTTTGCTTCTTACTCTTGTTTTAGTATTTGTTTTTGAATCTTGAAATTGCCCGATCTACTCTTTTGTTGTGTTTGGCTCCAGATCTACAATATCTCCAGGTACCTGATAGCATTTAGATCTTTTGTATTCAAGTAGATTGTTGAAAAATTGCAGGGATTTAAAATCTCATTTCGAGGTCTTAAATCCGGAGTATCCGAACTTCTGAACCCGGATAGTCCGGACATTTTGGACTATCCGGAGAAAAGTCCCGGACACTCCGGTCTGAGTCCCTCGGATCCAATCCGGAGTATCCGGACTTCTGAACCCGGACAGTCCGGACATTTCGGAGTATCCGGATAAAAATCCCGAACACTCCGGACTTAGACCCTCGGAAGATTTTATTTAGCTGCAAATTTTTTATTCCGCTGCATTTAGTTACAAAGTTTTTAATTCGCCTATTCACCCCCCTCTAGGCGACATCCCTTGTCCTTTCACATGGCTCGGTTCGGTCCGGCATGATTAGGATTTTTTTTCCTGAATTTTTTTATATTTTTTCTGCATTTTTTCATACTTTTTCTATTTTTTCTATTTTTTTCGTATTTTTTGAATTCTTTTGGCACTAATGGACCGACACGGCCCGTCGGACCTGTGTCGGCATGGCATGGCCAGTTAGCCCCGCGGGCCGTGCTTGGGCTGCCTCCTCAGCATGTGGGCCGGCATGGCACCACCCGTTTATTAGTTGGGCCGAAACGAGCTGTGCTATTTTTTAATCGGGCCGGACCGCCCATTTGGGTACCTATGATCCTGTGGACGTGAGCTGTCTCGAGATTGTGTGCTCTCCTGTGATTCTCACGTGCTAACTCAGGGAAGCGACACAAGACATCGACAGAAACATCCTAGGAGGATTAGGGCCTTGGGGGTGGAGTGAAGATTCTAGTGGTGGTGAGGTGTCTGACTGTGTGTGTGGATATTTTTTCTCCGCCTTATAAAATAGGTTTTTGGAATTAATTAGCACATGTCTTCCCTAGAAAATTGAAATTTGAGGTACTTGGATCATGCTCATGTGCCCTCCGCTATTCAGTTTAGCAAACCCTTGACCTAGTTTCTCTAGGCAATGGTGATTTGGTGACCAACGGTAGGCGGCAAAGGTGCCTCAGGCGTCAACGCGGTGGCAAGTGGAGCCGATGAAGGACCATAAAGAGAGTTGAATATCAGAGATACAATGAGTTTTTCTTTTAAATAATACAATTTATTTAAAAATTATAAAAATAATACACCGAAAAAATACAGAACCGTTTGATATGGCGCCATTCCAAATGGCACAGAGACTCTGTCGCCATTTAGAATGTTGAAAGACGCTCCATCACCATTTCAACTGACGTTAGGGATTTTGTTGTCACTTGAAATAGTGACAGAGTGCCATGCGGGTGGCTAGGTCATCTGTTGCTACTTCAATTGACGATAGAGAGAACAAATCGTCAATTGAAATAGAGATAAAAGCCCCGTCCCCTCTATCGTCATTTGAATGTTGCGCGTGGCTGGGAAGGTGAGGGCAAGCGTCAAAAAGCTAGAGGGAGGAGAGGAAGAGAAGAGAAGAGGAGAGAGGAGAGAAAGAGAAGAGGAGGAAGCGGGAGGGAAAGAGAAGAAGAAGAGAAGGGATTTTTTTAGATGAGTTTTTTTGGATTATTGAAAATATGGTAGGTTAGCAACTAAGATAATTAGATCTATATTTGGGTAGATATATAGTTGTGTAGATATGTAGTTATGTAGATATGTAGTTTTGTAGATATATAGGTATGTACTTATGTAGATCTGTAGTATTTATGTAGATATGTATGTTTGTGTAGATATGTAGTTGTGTAGATCTGTAGTATTGTATATATGGTTGAGAACTAAACAGATAGATTACGACCAATTTGAAAATAATGTAAAGAACGGTAGGAATAATGTGGGTGATTTTGAAAATCTATGTCGTATAGTTTGAACATATAAATAAAGTATAAATTTATGAAAATTGGCAATATAGTTGGAATTTTTTTTAAATTACTAGGATGTTTGTCGGAGAATATGAAACTAGAAGAAAGAAATTTATAGATTTTGCAGCATTTCTTTGTTGCGAAAGATTAGAAAAATTGGTGGTTGTTTTAAGAAAAAATGTGAAATAATTAGCATAAAATACAATTTTTTTAAATGCATAATATATTATTTGAAAAATGGGCAGATGCATTATTGTTGGTAATTTTTTTATTGTGGTTCGCTCCATATATTTATTTGATATTATATGGGTTTTAGTCGTTATTGATATGCGTAATAGGGGAGAAATATGAAAATAAATATGGCAGATGAATTATTGTAGTAGTGTAGAGTAGTTTTTTTGTGATATGTAGGCATAGTGGTGTGATTATCTTTACAATTCATTAGGTTTATTGCATAATTTCTTAAGGAAATGAGATTACGTCATGTACATAATATCAATTTGAGGAAATGCTCGACATGTATGGATGAGCGAGTACATTTTAAAATACACTATAGAGAAGGGGTTCCACAGATGGGTGTAGAAAGGGTTCAACTAGGTCATTTTTCAAGTGTGATAGCTACCCTATCACATGTAGAGGAGCATCCATAGAGCACTATTATGAGATAATTTCATCACCTATTCTTGTTGGACCATGGGTTGCATGATCTGAATTTGCACGGTATTGACACGCGTGGTCGTGGAGCTTGTACATATGATTGGAGGAGCTAGGATGGCCTCTAGTGTTGTTGGTGCAAGCATTTTAGAAAGTTGTTTTCCCGCCATACAAGAGGATTCCATTGTTAATGATGTTGTAGAAATTGGGGAGTCAAGCCGCAGTCATGCATGCTTATTGAGCCAAGATGTGCGACAAGGAGGGATGTACAAAAGTATGTGGGAGGTGCAGGAAGCAATGAAAGTATAGACAGTGTTAGTACGAGAACATTTAAGGTTGTGAAGTTAGTGCAGCAGGTATATGATGTGAAATACATTTCCCATGGCATGTCGATGCATACTAGCCTAAGTGGGACACCCTTTAGAAGTGCTCAATAGCTGTTCCACACACATGCATGCTGATGGAGAGGATGGTCGCTGGTGCGGAGGAGTACGTGGTGCGCCGATACTTCAAAGTGTATATGCTTTGGTTCCTCAACTGGATCATATTCTGCTTGTGCCATTGGGATAGCATGAACAAGTTCATCATCTAGAACGTAAGGATGATAGTGGATGCGAATATCAAGGACATCTCACGGCTAGCTTGGGGCTCTTTGGTACTGTGCCCTTTGTGCGGGTGTTAGCGCATGGGGGGATAGCTCTACTCTCGCTGGATGCCCTCTTCTTCTGCAGTTGTGGTCATTCTTACCCTTCCAGATTGGATGACCACATATCGAGTTGACACTATACGGGACTGCCTTCTATGGGACACCGGCGACAACGTGAACCATCCTACCATGAGGACATTGTGGTGTTGCCAACGGGTTATTATCATACCTTCGCTGTGATGCATACTATAATTCGCCATTAATTTACTAACTTTCGCTTGTACCACTTCTTTTGCAGCCAACTTTCATGCCAGATATCTCCCGTGCATCGTACCCTATGTACGTTGCGATGTTCAACTAGCTCACCGACGATCGTGTCATCTAGAGGCCGTATATCATGGAGGTTGTCGACGTGTGAGCACCGTCAGGGCTGTCCGTGCAGTGCACCAGGGACACCACCTTTTGGCTTACTCGTCACCACCTGGTGTAGAAGTCTTCATCGAGACATAAGCCATTCACGGGCCATGTAGCAATTCGGACTTCGGCAGCCCTTCCCGATCCTCGCCGGTGACATCATCCCACCACACATCCATACGTGAGTTGTTCTCTACTTATTGTTCTAATCCAATGCACATTGCACTTCTGAACTACTGAGGTTCATATATTAATTTTTTTGCAAGCACACATGCAATGGTGTGATAGGACATGAAGGTTGGACATAACACATGCATGCACATGCTCAGTAGTGGTCACGTGCATTGGAGAATATCCACGAGGAGGCTGCCCCTACGACCATGTGACGTACGATGCTTACATCCAGTGGTACAGCACACACACATGTTCGAGTCGTGTGTGTTGTAGAGAACCCTTCGAGTCACGTTAGTACGACGGGAGACACCTACCCCACCCAACCGGAATTCACTTTTCATTGCTCATTTAGTAAAACACTCAGCATGTATTCCAATTTAAAATTCATATGGTGTTGTCGGGACCCGATTCTGAGAATCTGAACCTTCTGTGTATTCTGTGCTAGTCCAGGATCACGCTAGCATACATAGTCTTTACAGGGTGGAACATCACAAACATTCACAACGATACCATTATTATTAGTTCAAACATTTATATAAACTGAATTGTACGACCTTATGGTCTCCTTACATAATATTAGCCACGCAGGGCTTACATTATCAGAGTATTAAAAGATAACAGAGAAAGCAAATAAACTTCGTGGAAGCCTTCATCTTGCCACAGGCAACCGACTGGGCTTGCCCCCTAATTGTCCAGATCTTCAATGTACTCCTCCCAAACTGGCGTAGACTCCTGCACTGATGTTGGGTTGATAAGCAAGGAGGGGTGAGTACTCAAGGCACTCAATAAGTAATGCACATAATGCATTGCTATTACTATATGCAAGACTTATTTCAAAGAATTGGCTTACTTGGCTCATTTGCATCAAACAGCATTTTTAAACCCATATCTTACTTGGATTAAAAGCAGTGAAACCGTTAATAATAATACTAAGTTCTTTGAATAGTTTTTCTCCGTAAACTTGGCACACAGCCTTAATCAATTTATTTTCACACTAGCACATAGCCACCCTTTCCCCATTTTATTTTTGAAGATCTAACCTTGACTGTAATCCCCAAGCAATGTTCAATACCGCGAACATGGCTATTCGAATAGATTTGACACTCTGCAGAGGTTGTACACTTTACCCACAAGATACAGCCGCGCACCACACAGGTGATTGTCCACAACAAAGCCTTTCAGGAACCTCTACCTTACCCAATGAACCTCTCCGGTATTGCCTTCACTATCACTTCCCTCACACAGAGCCGAAGTATAGGACAGGCCAACACCGTTGGATGAGCACCAAGCCGTAGCACAGGTACGCTCCCCCACACAGATACACCCCCGTGTACTGTCACCCCGAGGTTTCAGAGGAAAGATATCAGAACCCTAATCAACTAGGTCTGTCCCATACCAGACATGTGGTTGTACGGGTGACTCAGTTCAAAGACTTGCAAGGTGGAGTCCTTAGCTGACCAAGGCAAGACTTTCATCACTCAACAGTGGCACACAGCCCAATGTGGCACACAGACTCACATCACTCATTAGCCCATTGCCACACAGGCCCACCTGGCACAAAGCCTCTTACCCCTTGCCCCAGTCTAAATCATTTCCCACCTGGTTGATTATTGTGCAACACATGCCAGCAATAACTCAACATCGATACGGAATCACACAGGTCTCTGTACCTCAATTTCATCACGTGGCATCACCACACCATTTTCAAATACATTCCATATGTCATTAATCAGCATTGTTGCATTTTTTAGAAAATCTTCGATGACCCGTTGCAAGGCTAAGCATCTATTCACGGTCTAGCCTCCCGTGTTGGCATCATATTAATATCCAACAGGTATAAATAATCTTAGGGTGAGAATTATTTCAAGGCATACAAATAGTAATTTCAAGGTGGTAATAACAATATGGGTTGATTAGCTACTTTACCCAAATTAATTTAAATCCGTTTTTAATTAACTTAGCATGCATAATTTCAAAATAAAATACATTTAAAAACTGGGATCAAAATGGTCAAAGCATCACTTGCCTTTAAAGAGTTGCTGGTCATGCTCCGAAGCTTGATCTTGGGCGACGAACCCTTCCTCGAAACTTTCCGGCAGATTTGCGTCTACACGTAAAAATTATATATACAATAAATAACCAAAACAGTAGACCAGATAACCTAAAAAATTCAAATAAAATTCACCATTAGAAATAGCACAATTTTATAAATTTTTAGAAACTGAAATCACCTCAATCGGAGTTCAAATGCAAAAGTTATAACCTTTCAAAGTTTTAAATAAAATATAAATCAGAAAATAGAAAATCCAGAATTAAATTATTTATTTTTCTATTGAAAACTCGTTTTATTGCATTAGCATGACGTCATCTGACACGTGGCGCTTCCTGGTGCTGCCACATCGCCTCGGTCCATGGACTGGGTGCACGGCCCGGCTCTGGTCCACGGTGGACTCGGTCCACAGAACAGTGCCGACGCTGAAAAGTGGGTCCCATTGATGACGTCAGCACTGACGTCATTGCAGACGTCATACGCACAGCTCGACTCCCCTCGGTTCCCGTGCACACACATGGCAAGATCCGGACCGTTCCCTCAACCAACGGTCAGATCCACGCGCACGCTATCCTCGGCGATGCTTCGATATCTGTGCAGACACGCGGCGCAATCTGGACGGTCCGTTGAAATCAACGGCCGAGACCCAGCCGTTGCCTCGGTCAACACGCACACGCGTCAGAACGCGATTCGGCCTCAGTCAACACGCACCCGGTCGTTGCCTCGGTCAACACGCACCCAGTCGTTGCCTCGGTCAACACGTTCAAAAAATGAATGGTGCCGATTCAGCGGCAACGCGGCTAACTAAAGACGCGTGGATGCATCACAGCCACACGACTCCGATCGGACGGCCACGATACCCGAGCGGTTTACTGTTCACCCTAGCAACGCGCATCATCTCAAGCGTTCAAAAACGATCCAACGGTCCAGATCTAACTAAAGCAAAAACACTAGAACTAATCTAAACCGTTCATCTACGCATCTACGGCCACGATCAACACTAGGCAAACAAAAAGGGCAGCGACGTGGACGTACCGGAGCAGTGCGATGAAGATCGGACGACGGATGAAGCTCGCGAAGGTCGGCGACGACGAGAAGAAAGAGGCTACTGGAGCTGGGGAAGACGACGCGGTCGGCGGCACTAGAGGGCGATTCCGGCGAGAAGAACTAACGGGCTCGACGCGGCTCGCTTCAGTGAACTCGAAACGGGGCCGGAGCACGGCGGAAGGGCTCGGACGACGGTGGGGCGAAGCAAAAACAACGGCGGCGCGCAAGAGCAACTACAGCGAGCTAGCATGGGGTCTCTGGAGTGTCTCGACGAGCGTGAAAGGAGTCAAATAGCGCGGCGGGAGGAGCTCTGCACGACGCACTCAACGGAGACTTAAAAGCTGCCTCGACGTGCGCGCTACAGGCGGCGAAACAAGAGGAAACGCTCGACGGCGTTAACTCCGGCGATTACACTGCGAAGGGACGTGGCGCTATCCTGGACATCCACGCAGCGACGATCCGATGGCGCACGCATGCGGGCGACGCGGCGCAATGACAACCGTTGGATCTCGATCCGACGGTTCGAGCACGCGGCGGCTAGGGTTTGCGGCGAGGCGGGCCGCGCAGGCTGGCGACGCGGACTGACTTGGGCCGGACAGAAGGGTTTTGGCCCAAACACTGTTCAGGCGATTTTAAATAATTTTTGAATTAAAATAAATCAGATAAATGGATAAATCCGGAATAAATATCAAAATACTGAAAAAAATTCCATAAAAATTCTGGAAAATATTTTGAGACATTCTGAACTCAAATAAAATATTTCCAATAATACTTTGCATAAACTTTTGTATTATTTTACTTGGTTTCAAGAAGGGTCATATTTGAATAAATCAGAATAAATTCCAATAAATTTCCATAAATTCTCAAAAAACAAAATAACTAAAAATTTAAAATATGGCAAATTTTAGGGTGTTACAGGTGTTTACGGTTACTTTCAATACAACATGTTTCCCTTCTTACATAGAATGACCTTGCTAGGGAGGCGACCTCTGTTAGGTTTCATCTCAACTCTGTGGATATGTTGCAGCTCAACATGGATGAGCTGAGAGCCGCGGTAGACCATTTACGGGACAGGACGAGGCACATCGTTGAGCTTACATCCTACAGCAGGCTCAGGGAGGACGATGTGGTGTAGTATCGGGTATGTTCTTCAGCGATATGTGGGCAACATGTTGGCCACAACACAACTGGGACAGTGCACATGCACACCCCACCTCCTCCAGATATGGCTAAGGGCTCCAATTGGCAGTGTCCTGTGCCCTACGCCCACGTATTTCTAGGTAAACCTTGCACTACTATTTCATACATCACGTTCAAGCCATGAAGTTGTCAAGTAATTTCAATTATGGCATATATTTGTTTTGCAACCCATGATTCACAACATGAGAATGCCATTGACCAAAGGAGAAACGACAAGCCCAAGGACGATGACGATGCCATGGTCTATGACTAGTTACTTCAGCCCTCGTAGTAGTCCACAGGCGTCGTACTAGGTGCATTGCAGCTGTTCGGTGCATCAGGACCGAGCTAGTCCATCATGCCTGACTTTGTTACTCTACCACTGGTTCGCCAATCCAGGAAAACTTGAGGTATTCCACCCAACCACTTGACATCGAAGAATTCCACCTGACCACTTGACATATCCATCTGGACATGTATAGCATCGTGCAATGCTTGGGGCCACACGAGGTGTTGCATCGTGGAGGAACCGTGCATAGGGTTTTTACTTTGTTCATTTTTGTTCTCATGTATTATTCGTGAACAACTTTGCTTACATGCTGGTGTTTTAATTATTTCTTCATCGTCCATGTTTTCATTCCTTCATGTTGGTTGAAATGGGGATAGGGTTTTGACATCATACTGCCGATTACTTTCCATTAGACGTGACAACCACTAGCTTTTCAAATTGATGTGACCACACCTCTCTAAAACTATAATTTCCCTGCGCTAAGCTTAACACGAGCTTTTCTTAGTGAATTGACTACTCTCACCAACTTTCCTTAGTAAATTGACAACTCTACCAACTTTCCTCACTGAATTGACAACTCCACCAGCTTTCCTTACTGAAGTGACAACTCCCCCAGCCTTTCTCAGTGACTTGACAACTCCCACTAATTTTCCTAATTGAATTGATAACTCCACCAACTTTCCTCAGTAATTGATAACTCCCCTGGCTTTCCTGACTAAATTGACAGCTTCCATCGGCTATCCTTAGTGACTTGACAACTCCCACTAGCTTTGCTCAGTGACTTGACAAGTCCTACCAACTTTACTTAGTCTTGAAAACACGCGTCACCTTTTCTCTGTGCATTGACAGCTCACACCACCATTATTTAATATTTACGATGCACCAATATACCCGAACCACCGATAAAAATGGGGGACACTCCACCACCATAACCAACACTTTACCAGGGAAATCACCACATCCAACTCTCTACCGTAGGCACCACCACACCCAATGCTCCACCACACCACTGGGGTTAACGATGTTGTACTATGCAGTGATAATTTGAAAGCAAAAGTGGGTTGCTAAGAAGGTAGGAACCTACCCAGATTGTTCATATAAGGATGCACCTGTGCCATCGAAGTTTCCACTCCTAAACTACGACTATAGTACTCCAACGTGGATCATTCAATCTATACATCCAAACATCACCGGCAAGGCTTTCTACACATGCGTGAATGTCGACATAAGTCAATGTCACGTATGTATATTCTACAATGCATGTTGTGTTTGTCGTACCTATAACTTCATCCATGCATAATCCCAACATACCAAGAAGTGCTTCTTCTTTCAATGGATTGATGGACTGGATAAGTATAGTAGGGCATTCACGGAGTGAAAAATTTGGCTGAACTACCCAGTTGCACCATGCGGCCATGCACTTGGTTGGCCCATGCATCCATAGGTAGCACATGTGTTGCCTCCATATGATTTATGCATTGTCAGCACAATATACTTATCATATTTTAGAGTTCCAACCATCCTCTCTTAGCCTTCTTACTGTTGGAAATATGCCCTAGAGGCAATCATAGAGATGAATATATTTCCATAAATGTTCATAAACTATGAGATTGTTCTTTGAATAACATCATGGATATTGATTAACAAGTACGTGACTTGTTTGTGAAACTCTGTGTTCTTCTTTATGATGTTCATTCTAAAAAGGGGTCCCTAGTCGATAATCATATGAGGACACATATGAGTAGACTAGCATATGTATTGGTTGATGACCATGTTTCACGAGACATAGATATGGGGATATCAAACCAATAATATGGACACATGTTAGAGAACATGATGTTGGACATCGACCCACTATGAGACACTGCGAGAATGTTGTATTCTTTCATGTCATCAGTTGGTCTCATATACGATGTGTATGCTATATCCTTTGACTTGAGATTGTCGCATGTTCTCAAGGTGCGTAATAGCTTACTTAGGGGTCATCAAACGCTACATTGTAACTGGATAGTTATAAATATGGCTTTCGGGTTTGTCATGAAACATGCTGCGAGGCGTGGTCGATCAAAATAGGATTTGCCCCTCCATACAACGGGAGAGATATATCTAGGCCTCTCGAGTGGATGGATTCTAGAAACATATGGCCATGCTACTTGAGTCATCGAGTCAAAGAGTTAACTCGATGTATTCGGGAATCCGAGTCATGGCATCGAGAAAGAGTGGTCGAGCCATCCAAATAAGGATAACAACAACTCGCCTTGGGTTTGACCAATATCGTGAGGCAAAAGGAAATGCATATAGGATATTGTCGAGGTTCGTCCGATCTTTACATGTTCTCAGGAGTAGATAAGTCCTGCTAGGGGCCGCTATCGACTATTGGTCGAATGCTCAATGATTGAGTAGGAGTACTCGACGGTCGAGTAGATGTACCCGATGGTGAAGGAGGAGTACTCAATGATCGATAGGGGTACTTCAGCCATGTCCGAGTGCATGTGAACCTATAGGGTCGCACACTTAAAGGGCTATAACCAATTTAGATAGGGACTCGAGTTGTAATGGGCTTAGAGTTCCTAATGGCTTTAAGGGTTGAAACCCGTTATAGGACGTCTATATAAAGGGAGGAGGTGCTAGCTTTGCAATTGATGAGATATAGGAATTTGGAATTCCTGAAACCCTAGCTGTTACCCATCCTCCGCCCAGAACCACGCAGCCGACGCTAGCACTCCGGCGCGTGGTGTTCCTTCCCCGTACGTGTGGATACCTTGGTGGTGTTGCTGCGAAGCTTCAATGCTAGGACGATCCGCAACCTGCGAAAGTCACAAGGAGCTATTGGGGAGGCGCGAGGCTAGTACGACTACATCTACACCACCGCGCTACATCGACTCTACTTTCGCTACGGGTCTGCACGTCTAGTGGTAATTCTGTGATCTATAACTTGCAGTGGTTCCTTAGTTACATGGTAGAAAATTTTGATTTTTCGCTAGAGTAGCCTACCCGTTTCCTAGCACTTCCCTCACCTCTCCTCGGCCATATGCTTGATTTGTTCTTTCTTGCTTAAAATAGCACCACTGTGTTCTTTGATCTTGATTTGCATACAAGGAAAACAATTCAAAGTAGTGATGGAAAGTGGGGCTGTATCCCCTCCCCCTTCAAGCAAAATCATCCTTGGTTTCATGATATTCTTCAATATTTCTTTAGGCTTTAGCACAATTTCAGAAGTGATCTTTCTTCGGCCAAAGTAAATGGAACACACTCTTATGCATGAATGTAAATCTATTCACCCTTCCTTGATGTGTCACATTCCTACCAAATTACCATGGATGCCCCAACAGTAGATGACAAATATGTATAGTCATGACATCGCATTCCATCTTGACGACAAAACCATCAATAGCAAAAGCCACATGAACTTTTTGCAGAACCTTAAGTTTACCAACATTGTGAAGCCACTGCATGTAGTATGGCTTAGGATGCTGCCATGTGCTAATTTGAGAGCATCAACCATGTCCTTGCTGATCACATTGTTGTAGCTTCCACCATCAATCATGAGTTTGCACTTCTTGCCTTTGATTGTACACTCCATTTGGAACACATTACGCCGCCGCCCCTTTTCAACAATTAAAGCATTGTTAACATTCACCTTGTGAGCCATCAAACTAGGACCATCCAAATTAGCTCACAAAAAGAGTAGGTCTTGTCTCATATGTGAGTTCATCAACTTTAGAATCTGATTTTGTACCCTGTTCTTCATCTCTGCTTTCAGCAACATATACACCATCTTGAGTGAACAAGACTTTCTTCAAGTTAGGACAATCTCTGATGATATGGTCCCTGGCCTTACACTTGAAGCACTCTTTGTTGCATGTTCTAGTGATAGAGAATGCGCTAGAATCTGCCTTTGAAGTCTCCTTGCTTGCTGCACTTGTAATCTTTGATACTTGAATAGAGTTACAACTGGCTTAGTGGATCCATCCGATTTAGAACATGGACCACCTTCACTATCATGAGTTGGACATTTCCATAAGGACAAAAAGGTTCAACCACCTTGTTTGATCTTCATGTCATTTACCTATATTTTATCATGCTATGATTGGTGAAGAAGCTCTTGCACCGTGTTGTATTGTATCAAATCAACACAATTGCGGGTGTCGTCGTTAAGCCCTTCAAAGAACCTTGTCATGGGTTTACCTACTATAGGAGGTGTGGCTACAGGTTTGGCTTCAACCGCATGCCATTCTGTTCTTCATGGTTAAAATACAAGTGCATGGTAGAATAGTAGACGGTTGGTGAAATTGTTATGCAAAGATTGTGGATGATTTATGATGTTAATTTATGAGTACTTTCATATTGTTGATTTATTATTGATTATTCATCCATGAAAACTAAATGGCACGACATGAGAACAATGATAAATACATTGAAAGGTAAATGTGGCATCATATGCATAGTGAGAAAGAGATAGATGGCCTGAGTGGCATCTATAGCCTATTGTGTGTAGTCAATCCTACAAAAGTGGGAAGAGAAAAGACCTACTGAGGTAGGCACTCCACGGGAGTGGAGGTTAGACCCCGCAAGAAAAAGGATGGGGCGGGGCCCCGTATGAAAAGGACAGGGCATGAGTGGTTTATCGACGGTTGACACTGCACTATATCGATATATGCTAAAGAGAGAAATATATATGTGCATGAGCATTTGTATTTCTACAAACATTGAATAATGTGGAGAATGATGTGAATAAGCTAATGATGATGAAATTGTTAATGTTTACTATTTATTATGTACTTACTGAGTCGTAGACTCACCCTTGCTTATTTAATATTTTAGGTGAACAATGAAGGCAACTTGAATAGGATAGGAGTAGCACCATCACATGACGTGTCACATCTTATTACCACAGATATCTAGTAATAGTGATCACTCTTGGATTAATATAATGCTTAGCCAATTTAGTTTATAGACTCCCGTATTCAAAATAAAGGCATGTGAGCATAGTTAGTATTTAATGTTAATGGTGAAGTTAAGTCGTTTATTTAATTATCTCTATACTATTTGTAATTGTCATCGCCAAAAGGTAAAGATTGCTCCTAGACACATGTGATTTGGGCATACCCAAGTGTGAAGACTTAGGAGTTCCTGAGAGAGTGGACTCAGGTGTGCTTGGGTTCGTGGTTCCAAGGTTTAACTCGTTATTGTTGTTATGCAAATTCTTGTCATTATTGTTTAGTATAAGTGATAATTGTTTAAGGATGCTTGTTGAAATTGTTGTTAAAAATCATGGGTAAATTGATGAAAAAAGTAGGATATGGTAATATCTTGAGCACTTGAAGTGCTTGGGTGTTACATCTTCACTCATTGGAAACCTTCGCCTCAGACTGGGGAAGAGAAAGGATAGGCATAGGCCTACCCTCTGAATCTGCATATTTCTGGAAGGCCCATGATGAGTTTATGGCCAAAAAAAAGAAGCTGAAGGAGCAAGCCAACGCGGCTCAAGTCCACGAGGAGCTTAAGGTTGCTCTTGAAGACCATTATTGGGTGGATTTCTATAGAAGTAATTGGAAGAAAACAAAGGCCTACAGTCTCACGAAATCAAAGAGAAAGACACCGATGAATCCTGCCGCATAGAGTCTATGACAACAAGCATGAATTCTTTTCCATCCCCCTAGTGTTTTCAATTCCAAAAGGCACACATGTATCTTAGCTGTAGTTTCTATTCATGGTTCATCTGTGTCGCTATTTGTATCGTAGAAGTAACAAGGTGAACATAGGCACCAAACCAAACTCTACGTGCCATGTAATTCGCACCTATATTATGAAATAGTATGTCCAGCTTCGTTTGGTTTGTTCAAACAAGAAACATCACTTGACCTCATTATATGCATACAACGAATTCTTCGGTTAAACGAAAGAAAAGGCCCCATTTTACTCTCCTTTCCTAAAGGAAAATATTTCTTTATTTCAATATATGACTAATGTCGATGTTTTTTTCACCAAAAACTAAAAGGTCATTTCTATTTTGTTTTTTAGGATTTTGTCCCCATTTCAATTGGCAACAAAGCCTTTGCTGCCATGCCAAATGGTTACAATGGTATATTTATGTTATTTCTTTGCATATTATTTCTATATTGTTTTTATTTTTTTATTATTTAAAAAGTTTTAAGATGAAATGATGGGCAGTCTCGATATCCATTTAGTGGGTAGCAAGCTGCAACAGTGGGTAGACCTCTATTGTTCTTTGCTAGAGGACATGGGGTCATGGCTATAGAAATCACATAAATATACACCCCCACTTACTTAGATTTTTCTTTAGCTTGAAAGCTAGAAAGCATAAGCACAAATAAATAGGTGGCTTTTTTACCAAGTTTTTAGAAGAGGCTAAGTCTCCCGTTTAACTAAAAGCCAATATATATGTGTTTTTCTTGCTTTTGCGAGTTGGATTTGGGTGTTTGCCACTAAAGTGTATACGAAATTACCCACCAATACCATTGTATATAAACTCAGAAATCTCCGAACCCTTCTTAATTTATCCTTGCTCTCCTCCTGCCCAAACGCATCCTCTTCTCTAGCGCTGCTAGGGTTTGCACCCTGCACTCTGTTGGCCCCCTCACCAGTGTTGACGCTAGTAACCTCGACTTCAGATGCCGTCGTCCTTCTCCCCACGACACTACCATCCTTCTCACCTATCGCTGCCATTTGCATCCTACATCCATCGCCCTAAGCTCCTCAGCGCAGTTATCGTTCTACTGCCATCGTCGCTGCCACTGAATCCCTAGTGCTGCCCATGAACTTGTTTCGCGTTATTTCTCACTGTCGCTCGCTTTTTTTTATCTATCATGGCTGGTCATTTGTCAGAGGCCATGGCCGCGCCTATGGATCTTGAGCAGCTGTGCCATCCTGTGGATGTGAACTGTCTCGAAATTGTGTGCTCGCTTGTGATTCTTGTGTGCCAACTTGGGGTATTTTGATTGAGGAAATGACTAAATGAGGGGTGGATCGATGGATAATTGTTGTGGGAGTATATTTTATAAAACTATAGGTTTCTTTTATAAATTATTAGAAAACTATACATTTTAGTTTATGTTTCACAAAACTATAGATTTTAGGAGTACTTGTATCACAAAACTACAGGTTTCAGAAGTGACAGCTCCTTATAACATGTCTAATAGTGTAGGTCCACATGATAGCCTCACACGCGAATGAAACAACTACTATAGAAAAAGCCATCACAGACGGTTCAAAAACACCATCATAGACTGTTTTCTGAACTGTCTGTAAGCATGTGTGAGTGATAATACGGCGCATTACAGATGGTTTTTGAATCGTCTATGAAACACCTATCACAGACGGTTCTTGTTATAAACTATCAAAATGATGGAGCTCATCAAATATGGAGAACAATCAAAATAATCCTATTATTTCACAAGACCAGAGTGAAAATAGGTTGCCTATGGTATTCTCATTCGGGGATGAGGATAAAGTGGAAGATAAATCAGAGCATGACAACTTTCAGGACGAACTGTGGATGGAATTGGATTTTGCCTTGGAATCCATCAAAATTAGAATAAGAAAGGAGATAAAAGTGCTACAAAGGTTCATACTTTAAGACAATCCTGATCAGACAAGCTACGCCTCAAAGCATCTCAGATGTTTAGATATTCAATTATAAAATCTATAACTGGTAGTGTATTGTAAATATCATTGCAGAAATATCTAAGGAGAAGAAAATTTTTAACAACAAATACTAATCATGGAAGTTCTTTCAAGAGAGGAAGAAAAAAATGTGGATTACAGAGCTTTCAATTCATGACAAATTTTCTATCAATCTTTTGTGCAGTAGAATATTTCTATAGCAAGATTTTGGTTCCAACAAGCAAGACACTATTCAGTAATTGGATTCAAGATGAGCAAATATTAAGGATAATTTCAGGTGACAATATATTGAGAAGATAAGATAGCATAAAGATCAACAAGCATACTGTTGGTGCCGAAAAATGTGACGACGGATTAATTGGCTTAAACACATGCGAATGTCGGATTCAAGAGGTTCAAGGTGTGCCAACCGATTTGATCCAGCAATCGGCAAGAGAGATAAAAAATATGCTTATAGCATATTTAATATAATAATCGACAAAGATCTAAACAACTGTAAGAAGCCAATCAAATCAAAAGTAACGATAAGTCTAATAGAATATTAGGACTAATTAGATGGTTCAAAATGGTAGATTTTTTCGAAGAAGACGACGCGCAACAAGATCGAAGAAAACCAAACCTGGTGTAATCGAGAAAGATCAACAATCGACGATGCACAACTTTATTGATCAAAATAGAATTACAAGGGAGATTCTAAATTACAAAGTTCACTACTAAACAAAAGCTCATCACAGACGGTTCAAAAACCTCATCACATACGGTTTTGTGAACCGTCTGTAAACATGTGTCAGTGATAAGAAGGGCACATCAAAAATGGTTCCAAACCGTCAGTGAAAATTAACACCAGAGACGGTTCTATCTGTGAATCGTCTGTGATTATGCAATATCACAAACGATTCTAAGCTAGAACTGTCTCTGGTGACACATCATCATAAACAGTTTTAGCCTATAACCATCTGTGATAGTCCATCATCACAGACGGTTCTAGCAATGAACCGTCTGTAATATGTACGAATCACAAACTGTTCTAGCTAGAACCATTTGTGATATTGCATCATCTCAGACGGTTCTAGCTAAGAACCGTCTGTGATGATGGTTTGTATTATTAAAGATTTTTTATTTTATTGGCAATTTTCAGGAAATTCTAGCCATTGTAGGATCAAGGATAACCGACTAGAGGGGGGGGGGTGAATAGGAGGTTTTTAAAATTCTTTGGCTCTAATTGCAATAGATGATCAAGTAATACTAGAATTGAGAATTTTAACAATTAAGGACTAAAACGTTTAGGTTTTGCTAAGTGCACCAACAAGCTAAGTCTAAGCCAATTTCACAATCCTAGATAGGCAAGCAATCACTAAGTATGCTAGGAATATAAATTTGCACAAGTGAACACAAGAGAGCAAACCACAAGAGATGAACACAATGAATTTTATCTCGTGGTCTCGGAGACTTACCGGTCTCCCTTAATCCACGTTGAGGAAGCTTGAACAAATCAAGCCGGCTCCTTGTGTAAATGAGCCTCCCTTGATCACTAGTGGTAGCTCTTCCCCGCTCCGGGTAAGTGAGCTCCAACCTTCACAATCTACCATGTCTTCTCACAAGCTCCTTTGAGAAGATCACCGGTTCCACACCTCCAAACCGTCTAGGAGGCGGCAACCTTCAAGAGAATAGATCTTGATGCTTGTTTGAGGTTGATTAACTGTCTAATGGTTCAACTTTAATGTACACACTTGAATTCTCTCAACAACTCATAAAATGTGAATTAAATGCACTACAGATGAAAAGAGACTTGCAAGAGCTCACAAATATGCAATGAATATCGAAGAGTTGCTCCTTGCTGCAGGTGGGAGTGTATTTATAGCCCCCTCCCACAATTCTAGCCATTACCACCAAATTCCTGAAAAAATAAGGAAAGTCGGCACTACCACCCATGTAGGGTCGGTAGTGCCGGCCTCAGGCACAATGGTCTCTAGTAGCATTTAATGCTGAGAGGAATTAGCCATTACAACAGTATCACTCCCAGATAGGCGGTAGTGCTGGCTAAGTAAAACTCAGGAAAATGCACTGTTTTGGAAAACAACTATCGACCTCTAGGGCCAGTACTACTGCACCTACGGTAGTACCGCTCTAAGTGGGTCGGTAGTGCTGGCCTGGGCAAATCCAAAAAATCAGTATTCTGTAAAAAGGTTACCGACCATTGAAGCTGGTACTACCGCACCTGCGGCAGTACTGCTCCCAGATGGTCGGTAGTGCTGGCCTTGGAAAACCCCCAAAAATGCCCCTCTCTATAACTACCAACCCCTTCAGCCGGTACTTCCGCCCTTGAGGCAGTATCGCTCCTAGATGATTGGTAGTGTTGACATTACTGATTTTTAGAGAGGATCTCAAGGGATTTTTCGAGAAATGCATATGATCAAAGTATGAGCATGAATTTGAGCCATTGACACTAATTATCTTCAAGCTACTAGCCAAAAGTCCCTCTTAATTGTACAACACTTATACTAGTAATTCAATCTTTTCTCCAAACACCGAGATCGACAAAAAGCTAGAAAAGGGTCCTTACATCTTATACCTTGGCATTAGCTTGATGTTCCAATTTCATTAAAGCTCAATGATTTCACCTCTTCATAGGACCAACCAAAATTTCATAACATCAAGAAAAATTGTTAGTTTTTAAAACTTGATTGTCATTAATTACCAAAATCAAACACAAAATTAGGGGGCTAGATGCTTCAATCTCCCTCTTTTTGGCAATTGATGACAATCTTATCAAATATAATGAAATTGAGTATGATTAAAGTATACATCAAGTCAAGCAAGTTGTATACTTTTGGATTTTGCTTTAAATGGCATTTCACTTCCTTTTGGAAGAAAATGAATTGAGTTGAAATCAAAATGCCATAAAAGCCACAATTTATAGTTGAAACTCCCCCTAAATATGTGCATGAATATACTAATGTAAGATTGCACACATTTTGAAGAACTTGGAAATTTTGGCGAAGTTTCCACTATATGCTAGATCTAAGAGAACAAGATAAATATGACAATTATGCATACACATAAAACATAGGATCCAATACGATAAAATAGTAAGCATAGAAATACGACAATTAAGCATTCAACATTACAAGCATCCATAAAGATACATTCAAAGCTTCCAAAAGCACATAACACATAAAGAGGTTCAATTAGCTTTACAAGATATATAAGAAAAACACAAAGCTAATCCTCAAGGCTTCACTTCGCTTCTTCTACTTCTTCCACCTTCGTCTTCTTCTCCTCCCTTCTTCTACTTCTCCCCCTTTGGCATCAAGTACCAAAAGAGGGGTCTTCACGATATGACTAGGAAGGTGGAGGAGTACCACGACCGCGTCCACAACCACGGCCATAGCGACGAAATCGAACGAAAATAAGCTCATCACGTAGATTCTCCACCGTCGCCCCAACGGAGTCCAAGAACTCCTAGACTTCCTGTACCATGGCCCGAGTCTGAAGCTAGAACTGATGCTCCTGGTCAAGCCTACTCATGATGCTAGAGCCGAGTGAGGGGAACTGAGCCACCATGTTAGTGTGAAGAGAGTCCAGACTTGCCAAGAAGGCATCCTGAGGCACGTCATGGGAAGCATGAGGTGGATCCTGTGGGACATCCTGAGGCTGCTGGTGGTGGTGGTGTGCTGGACGACCAATCACTTAAGGAGGGGCTTCTCGAGGCTTGTACTGCTTATGTGCATAGCTACATCCTCCCTTGTACCCGGTCTTCCTCAAAACAAGCTTCATGATATAGGAAGCAAATATATAGAATTGCCTCACTCACTAGCCGAAGAGGCCATCTCCCTCATCATGAAATCGACCACATCAAACTTTTGTCTATGCATCATCTTACTCATAATGTTCCAGGCATATCCTCGAATGTCATCAAAGTTACCACTCTTAGGGTGAATGGTAATCCTAATGATTCTGATCACCAAACTAGCCTATGGAAATAGTCCTGTCAATTTTCCCAGCCTCCTCACATTAACAACAGGGTCATAAAACTCTAACTGCTAAGACACCCCGAGAGGCCTATCACTATGGATATTAGATAGCCACTATGGTAGATGCCCAAAGCCTCCTCAAATTCTTGCTTAGTGGCAGTGTAGACCTTGGCACTGGACATCCAAGTCATGGAGTCATATGTGTCGGGGATGTGAATTGTGGCATAAAGCTGTCGTATCATGTCCTCCTCGAAATCACATCTGACTGACAAAATTCATTAAGCCAGCTCCATGGAACAACTCTGGGACACCGGCAAACAGCGGTAACTTCCTAATGTGGTCCCAATCTTTCCATTTCTGATCTACGAAATCCTTGTCTGAATAGATTTCATTGAAGACCTTCTCTTGGATGAGGGTACGAAAGAATTTCTCCGATGTAGTCCTTGGGAGGTGATACTGATTTGCTCCCCTTAGTGAATAGTACTTGTCTCCCTTTATTTTTCTAAGATCCTCATGCGGGTCAAAACTAAGGATTCCTCTTCCTCGGAATCCTCTTCCTCATCACATCCATTTTATAGTCTTTGTTATCCTCTTCTTCCTCACTCGACTCATGAGCGGGACCTTTTCCTTTGTCAGCCTGTGAACTGCTTCCTCCTCCTCCCAATTCCTTCTGCACTATTCTTCTTATCTCCTCATCTCTAGCAGCAATGGTGTGGGAGTCTTCACTGTCGCTTCCACTGTCAGATCGTGGAGTGGGAACCCCTGTACTCCGCGTTGATTTTCTAATGGTCTCCCACGACGGGGAGCCTTTGGCTTGGAATGATTTTTCACCCTTGGCATGATTTTTGGATCACAAGGATAATAGGAGAGATAAGCAAAAGAACTAGGAACTCAAATTTAGAATTTTGATGAAAATGCAGCAAGTTAAGCTGTATTTGGCAGCAAAGTCTGTAGTACCGCTTATGTTAGACCGGTAGTGCTGCTCCTGGGCGGTACTACCGCACTAGCAAGGCCGGTAGTGCCGCACCAGGTAGGTACTACCGCTCTACCACAACAGTAGTGCCGGGTTCATCGTGGAACTGCAGCCACTAAGAGTGAGAGAACTCTACTTTTTGATTAGATCGGGCACTAGAATTGCTTAAAATAACTGCATAGGTCAATGATCTACTCATTTAAAATAGATATTTCACTTAAATACAACATGCATTTGCTATATTTGCATCAAAACCTAAAAGATTAAAAATTGGTACCTAGGGCATGAGATGAATGGATGGAAAGCTCAAGTGTGAGAGAGATGATTACCTTGAGAAGATTGAACACACTTGAGAAAAGAAAAGATCCTTGGAATGGAGATAAAGAACTATGGGGATTTTTGGGAGAGAGAGAGAGAGACTGAGCGCAATTTGGCTTTGTGAGGGATGAAGCACAAGAAAGGCAGTGAATGAGTAGTAATCGGCCAAGGTGTAAATGAGAAGGAGGGAAACAGCTGGCCATGCAGGAAACTGCCCAAAAACTAGCCCCTCCCGACACTTTCGGCAATACCGCTACCAAAGGGCAGTAGTGCCGGCCATGGGCGGTAGTACCGGGCTTAACATGTTGGTAGTGCCGGTCCTGACCCGAGCAGACTGAAACCTTTAGAAACAAAGTTGAGAAATAGCTATAATGTATTCATGATTTAGTGAAATACATATATGAGCATTTCCAACATATCATAAAGCTCAAAAACACATAGTGAACATAATTTGTACGAAGATAGTTTTTGAAAAGATCATTTTTCACTTTTTGAGAAATCAAACTCATTTTAAAGAGAAGATGAATCCAATTTCCTTGTTTGAGTTTTAAATACTTGTAGGAGACTAGAATCATGTGAAGCTCTAGTTCTTCAAGCCATAACTCAATAGCTGCATTATTTAGGTCAATTATAGACAAATTTTTGGGTTTGGTTAATAAACCGAAAGGAGAAATTTTACAACACCCTTTTTTTCGTAACAAGATATAGAGAAAGTTATACCGAGAAATACCTATAGATGAGATATATATATATATATATAATTTTTGAAGATGAAGAGTTTTCAAAAAGATTTTTGCATAAGCTTCAAGATAACATACTTTTGACTAATTTGACTTACTTAAGTCCATAATCTATCAAAGTTTGCTTCATCCATAGTAATTGAGTGCAACAACTACAGGCGCTTATATATTCGGCTTCGGCGGTGGATAGGGCAACGGAATTTGTTTCTTGTAAACCATAAAACAAGGGATCTACCTAGGAATTGATAACTTCCTAAGGTGCTCTTTCTATCCACTTTGCAATCTGCATAATCCGAGTCCGAATATCCAATTAAATCAAACTTAGGACCTTTAGGATACCATAATCCTATATTTGAGGAATGCTTTAAATATCTTAGAATTCTCTTAACGGCCACTAAATGGCACTCTTTAGGTGAAGCTTGAAAACATGCACACATGCAAACACTAAACATGATATCGGGCGTAGATGCGGTAAGATAAAACAAGCTACCAATCATAGAACGATAAAGTTTTAAATCTACCGGTTTACTTCTCTCATTGATGTACAGATGCTTGTTGGATGCCATAGGAGTTTTGATGGGCTTTGAGTCCTTATGCCAACTCTTTTGAGAAGGTCCTTCACGTATTTGGTTTGTCTCATGAAGGTCCCATCCTTGAGTTGCTTGATTTGGAGTCCAAGAAAGTAGCTCAATTCACCGATCATGGACATCTCAAATTCTCTAGACATCATATTACCAAATTCTTTGCAAAAATCTTGGTTAGTAGAACCAAATATGATATCATCAACATAAATTTGACATACAAAGAATTCTCCATCAATTATTTTAGTGAAGAGTGTTGTATTAACCTTCCCAATTTTAAATCCTTTTGAGAGTAGAAAGTCTCTAAGATGCTCATACCATGCTCTAGAAGCTTGTTTGAGTCCATATATCGCCTTAGAGAGCTTATGCACATGGTTGGGATTTTTAGGATTTTTAAAACCGGGAGATTGTTCTACAAATACCAACTTGGATATTTTTCCATTTAGAAAAACACTCTTCACATTCATTTGAAATAATTTAATATCAAAACAAGATGCAAATGCAATCAAGATACGAATGGCTTCTAATCTAGCCACGGGCGCAAAAGTTTCACAAAAATCCAAATCTCCGATTTGGGTGAAACCTTGTGCCACCAATCTTGCATTGTTTCTTACCACTATACCGTTTTCATCTTGTTTGTTCCGAAAGAACCATTTTGTGCCAATGACATTGTGATCCCTAGGCTTTTCAATTAGAGTCCACACATCATTTTGGGTGAAGTTATTGAGTTCTTCATGCATAGAGTTCACCCAATCCGGATCATCTAGAGCTTCATCTATGTGAGAGGGTTCAAAAGAAGATACAGAGAGTAATGTTCACAAAATGAAGCAACACGATATTGAGTTTGAGCACCCTTACTAACGTCACCCAATATTTGATCTATTGTATGACCCTTTGAGATTGCATGATGAATTCTTGGAGGTGGAGCTTGAAGTTGTTGATCATCCTCCTTTTCTTCCACCTCAATTGGTTGAGCTTGACTTGGTGTTGCGGAAGTAGATGGCTCAACTTGAGTGGATGAGGGTTGGTTTGACTTGATGTCTTCTAAAGTCATATTCGTGATTCAATGTCTCAAGCTTTCGTCACCTACATCTTCCAAATTTTCTTGCTCTTCTTGAGAACCATTAGTCTCATCAAATTGCACATCACATGTTTCTTTAACTAAACCTTTGATTTTGTTGAAGACCCAGTATGCCTTGCTATTTGAGGAATAACCAAGCAAAAATCCAACATCACAACGACTTTGAAATTTTGAAAGCCGAACACCCTTTTTTAAAATATAACACTTGCAACCAAAGACACAAAAATAAGAGATGTTCGGTTTTCTTTCAATGAGAAGCTCATAGGAAGTCTTTTTCAAAAGGCGATGCAAATAAAGACGGTTTGTTGCATGGCAAGAGGTATTGATAGCTTTCGCCCAAAAATTATCGAAAGTACCATATTCATCAAGCATTGTCCTTGCCATTTCAATCAATGTTCGAATTTTTCTTTCTACAACTCCATTTTGCTCCGGAGTGTAGGTAGCAAAAAGTTTATGCTTTATTCCAAGTTCATCACAATAATCTTCGATTCTTGTATATTTGAACTCGGAGCCATTATCACTACGAATTTGTTTTTTTGAAATCAAACTCATTTGAGCCCTTTTTGCAAAACTTTTGAAAATACCGGAGGCTTCGAATTTGTCATCTAAGAAGAAGACCCAAGTATATATTGAGTAATCATCTACAATAACTAAACAATAAGAAATGCCCTCGATGCTCTTATAGGTTGTTGGGCCAAACAAATCCATATGTAAGAGCTCCAATGGCCTAGATGTGGACATGATACTCTTAGAAGGATGAGAACTAGCAACTTGCTTACTGGCTTGGCAAGCACTACATAATTTATTTTTCTCAAACTTCACATCTTTCAAGCCCACAACTAGATCATGTTTGAAAAGCTTTTTGAGTTGAATCATCCCAACATGAGCTAGCCTTCTATGCCATAACTAACCTAAGGAGGTTTTCGCAATTAAACAAGTTTGAAGTCATGACTCTTTAGAGGTGAAGTCAACTAAATAAAGATTTCCAAATCTAAAGCCTTTGAACTCCAAGGAGTTGTCATTTTCTTTAGAGATTACAACACCATCTCTAGAAAATGTGCAACTAAGACCGAGATAACAAATTTGAGTAACGGATAGCAAGTCAAAATTTAAGGTTTCAACTAATGAAACATTTGAAATGTTTCTCGTTAGAGATAGCAATTTTAATCAATCCTATTACCTTTACCTTGCTATTGTCACCAAATGTGATCTTGTCATGATGACCACTCCCAACTTCAAACGTGGTGAACATCTTCCGATCTTCGATCATGTGTTGAGTGCAACCGCTATCTAACACCCAATGTCGTCCACCTGTTTTGTAATTCACCTACAAAAGAGGAATCAAGCTTTTTTAGGTACCCAAATTTGTTTGGGTCATTGGAGGTTAGTAACCAAGGTTTTGGGCACCCAAATGGCATTCTTTTTTCAACCAAGTATAGCAGTGCCAACAAATTTAGCAACTATTTTACCATTGCTAGTTTTTCTAAGAACATAGCATTAATCATAAACATTATTCTTAGGAGCTTTGCCTAATAGACAATCATTTGCTATATGTCCCATATCGTGATACTTATAGCAAGCTTCCCATTAGACTTCACAAACCTTGGAGCTTTATGGCTCACTTTCTTACCCTTCTTGGGGATGTACCCATGGCCTTCATAGTTGTAGGAGCATCGTTGATCACTTAGAATTTTGTCAGGGGTTGCTTTACCCTTGAACCATTGATCCAAGCTCTTACTTAGCTTGGCTACTTGCTCCTTGAGCTCAACATTCTCAACAATTAAATTATTGCTGTCATGAATATTAATGGAGCTTGAGCAAGAAGGTATGATAAGCAAATCATCACAAGAGGTTGCTATGCTAGTTTTTGAGATATTGCAATTAGAATCATCTACTCTAGGCATAGCATCAATGAGATCACAAGAAGCTCCTATATCAATTTTGGACTTAGATTGATCCTTGAGAAAGAGATTCTCATGAGCTTCCTTTAGCTCCTCGTAAGAGTCTTTGAGAAAAATAAAATTCTTTTCTCAAAGTCTTATATTTAGACTTCTCCTTGCCAAGGTAATCATTTAAGTCCTCAAGCATGTCCATAAGCCCATCATAGGAAGGCTCATCATCGTCACTAAATTTTACCTATGATCTCCTTTTGCCATGAGATAAAAAAGAGTGACGAATGGCGATGTGTCTTCCTTGATGGTGACTCCGGCGAGTCCCTTCTTCTTGGAAGAGGTGTCATCATCGGATGAGTCAGAATCTTAATACTCCTCTTTGGAATCCCATTTTCCAATGTGAGACTCACCCTTGCCATCCTTGTGAAGCTTCGTGAAAAGCTTCTTCTTTCTGTGGAACAACTTCTTCTTCTTGGGTGACTTGGCCTTGTCATCATTCCTCTTGGGGCAACTGAGAGGCAATGTGCCCCTTCTCATCGCACTCGTAGCAAGGAATGTTGGCGTAGTAGTTGTTGCTTGAGTTTTGCCCTTTCTTGAATTTGTGTGGAGCGCTTGAGCTTGAGCGCCTCTTCATGAACCTCCTCATTCTTCTCACAAGGAGAGCCATCTCCTCTTCGGAGTCATCCTCAGAGTCATTAAGCGTATCATCGCTTAACTCCGCCTTGGCCTTGAAAGTGATATTCTCCTTCTTTGAAGAACTTTGCTCCATGATCTCCATCTTGTCCTTGTAGAGCTCATTGGTGATGAGGTTCCCGAGGAGTCCAGTTGGCGTCATCCTTGGCAACTCGAGAGATTTGAGGAACAATGTCATCAATGTCTCGTATTTGTCCGGTAGAGCTGTAAGCATCTTACAAACAACATTAAGATCAGTTAGTGACGCCCTAAGGCCTTTGAGCTCATTCACTATGTTATTGAGCCTTGAGTACATCACATTGATATTCTCATGGGGAAACATAATGAAACTCTCATACTTAATCCTAAGCATATGCAATTTGGCCTCCTTGACCGAAGATGTTCCCTCATGGATTTTTGAGAGGGTAGTCCAAATCTCATGAGCGGTGTCAAGATTACTCACTCAATTGAGCTCATTCGCGTTCAAGGCTCCAAGTAGAGCGTTCATAGCTTGACCATTGAGATGAGAATTTCGCTCTTCTTGTTCAATGGTGAGTGTGGGATTTAATCCCGTAGCGAAACCCTTATCCACAATTCTCCATATGTTTGGGCTCATGGCCTTGACATAAACGGTCATGCGTATTTTTCAATACGCATAATTTGTGCTATCAAAGAAAAGTGCTTTCCCTATGGAAACCCCGTCGCGAGCCATTATTTACTCTCTATGCGGTAAAGCCCTAAAAGAGAGTCCAAGCTCTGATACCACTTGTATGATCAAGGATAATCGACTAGAGGGGGGTGAATAAGAGGTTTTTAAAATTCTTTAGCTCTAATAGCAATATATGATCAAGTAATAATAGAATTGAGAATTTTAACAATTAAGGCCTAAAACGTCTAGATTTTGCTAAGTGCACCAACAAGCTAAGTCTAAGCCAATTTCATAATCCTAGATAGATGAGCAATCACTAAGTATGCTAGGAATGTAAATTTTCACAAGTGAACACAAGAGAGCAAATCACAAGAGATGAACACAATGAATTTTATCCTGTGGTCTCAGAGAATTGCCAGTCTCCCTTAATCCACATCGAGGAAGCTTGAACAAATCAAGCATACTCATTGCGCACATGAGTCTCCCTCAATCACTAGTGGTAGCTCTTCCCCGCTAAGGGTAGGTGAACTCCAACCTTCACAATCTACCGAGCCTTCTCACAAATTCCTTTGAGAAGATCACCGGTTCCACACCTCCAAGCCATCTAGGAGGTGGCAACCTTCAAGAGAATAGACCTGATGCTTGCTTGAGGTTTATCAAGTGTTTAATGGCTCAACATTAATGCACACACTTGAATTCTCTCAACAACTCATAAAATGTGAATTAAATACACTAGAGATGAAGAGAGACTTGCAAGAGCTCACAAATATGCAATGAATATGCAAGAGTTGCTCTTTGCTGTAGGTGGGGGTGTATTTATAGTCCCCACCCACAATTCTAGCCATTACCACCTAATTCTTGAAAAATTCAGAAAAGTCGGCACTACCTCCCATGTAGGGCCGGTAGTGTCAGCCTTAGGCACAACGGTCGACTGTAGCATTTAATACTGAGAGGAACTTGCCGTTGCTGCAGTACCTTGGCATTACCGCCCATGTAGGACCGGTAGTGCCGGCCATAAGTACTCAGAAATGTGCATTTTCACCCTCTGATATTAAATGACTACCGTGCATTTGGGTCGATACTACCGCACCTGCAATACTACCGCTCCTAGATGGGCGGTAGTTCCGGTAGAGTAAAACTCAGGAAAATGCACTGTTCTGGAAAACAACTACCAATCACTAGGGCCGATACTACCGCACCTGCGGCAGTACTGCTCTAGGTGGGTCGGTAGTGCCGGCCTAGGCAAACCCAAAAAATTAGCATTCTGTAAAAAGGCTACCGACCATTGGGGCTGGTAGTACCGCTCCCAGATGGTCGGTAGTGCTAGCCTAGAAAAAGCCCCAAAAACACCTCTCTCTATGAAATAACTACCGGCCCATTGTGCCGGTACTGCCGACCTTGCGGCAGTACCGCTCCAAGATGGTCGGTAGTGCCGACATTACTGATTTTTAGAGAGGATCTCAAGGGATTTTCAGAGAAATGTATATGATCAAAGTATGAGCATGAATTTGAGCCATTAACACTAATTATCTTCAAGCTAGTAGCTAAAAGTGCCTCTGAATAGTACAGCGCCTATACTAGCAATCTAATCTTTTCTCCAAACACCTAGATTGGCAAAAAGCTAGAAAATGTGCTTACATCTTGTACCTTGGCATTAGCTTGATGTTCCAATTTCCTTAAAGCTCAATGATTTCACCTCATCATAGGACCAACCAAATTTTCATGACCTCAAGAAAATTTGTTAGTCCTTAAAACATATTTGTCATCAATTACCAAAACCAAACACGAAATTAGGGGGCCTAGATGCTTCAACCATGTCCTCTGAAACAAAACAGATTATATAATTTACATCATAAGCATATTATTATGACATACATTTCACAAATCAACTCAAATTACATATTACACACTACGTACAACGCATCCATTTCGGAAATCAACTCATATATATTAACCAATTGAATCCATAACTACAACTCACAAATTCAAAGCACAAGGTTCACAAATTAACCCAAGTGGTAACTAAAAAATTCACAACTCATTAGGTGAGGCTGAGTGACACTCGCCTTTTGGATTTATGACCTCATATATAAAGAAAGCATAGAGTTGTCATCGAATTCGTAGCAGGTTAGCCTATTCTAACGTTAATTCAGCGCATTTCCAAGCCTGTCGATGGGAAGAGTAAAGTCTTGCATGTATATAAATTGATAAGTGGAAACAATTATTGCAAGATTGATAAACCTTTAGGCAATTGGTCTTATTTGCACCAATGAGGATTTGCATGTCGTGGTAAACGTAGAATCCACATTGGTCTCTTCTTCCAAAATATTGATCTCTTCTTACCCATACTATTCTCACAGGTCCTCAATTTACGTTCCTTTCTAAGCACAATGTCCAAGTTCTTAACCATATCATGAACATCTGTCCCTCTTAAAGGCCTTGGAGTTGAACCTTCTTTGTTCGTTTATTCGAATTGTTTCTTCATCTTGCGGTATGGGTGATTCCTTCGAAGGAATCAACTATGATGCATGTACACGGTTTTGCGTGAGTGATTCAGCCACACACTCTTGGTATCATCTAAGCAGTGAGTACAGGCTTTGACTCCTTTTGTACTCTAGCTCGACAGGTTAGTAAAGGCAGGATAATCATTTATGGTGCAGAACAACTAGCAGTGGAAAGTGAAGTTCTCTCATTTGTGAGCATCTCATACCTGTACCCTTGGAATCCACAGTGTTTCCAGATCTTCCACCGATATTGCTAAGTACACATCAATATCGTTCTCAGGTTGCTTTGGGCCTTGGATAAGTATAGACAATAAAATGTAATTCTGCTTCATAGACAACCAAGGAGCAATGTTGTAGATACAGAGATTCACGGGCCAAGTGCTATGATGGCTGCTAATGTTACCGAAAGGATTCATTCCATCTGTGCTCAATCCAAACCTTATATTCCTCGGAACCACAACGAATTCTTGAAACCTTCTATCGATGTTTCTCCACTGGGTGGAATCAGCAGGGTGCCTTAGCATTCCATCGTTCTTACGCTCATTCGAGTGCCAACACAGTAGTTTTGCCTTCTTTGGGTTCGCAAATAAATGCTTCAAATAGGGAATTATAGGCAGATACCACGCCACTTAGCAAGAGGTACTTTCTTCACCTCGATGCCCTCATCATCATCATCTAATTGATTTTTACGTTTGTACCGGGATGCGTTGCACACCGAACATACATGCAAGTTTGCGTACTCTTTGCTTTAGAGGATACAGTTGTTCGAACATGCATATATTCTTTCTACTTCCATTCCCAAGGGACAAAGAACCTTCTTGGCTTTGTAGGTGGTTATCGGCAACTCATTTCCCTCTGGAAGCATGTTTGCTAATAAACCTAACAGCGCTGTGAAACTCTTATTGGATCAACTGTTACTTGCCTTAAATTTCAGCAGTTCAAGCACGGATGACAACCTTGTGTATTTGGATTGCAGCCTGAGTTGTCCATCAAGCCCCAGAATTTTTCATACTCTCGCTCATCACGGTTACCTTCTGCATCACACAGCATCTGATCCAGATTGTCATCGTGAAACCTATCCTCATCGAAAGCACAATCATTATCATTCGGTGTATCATTGGCTTCGCCGACGATGTTAATACTACTTCTTGTATAATATGCTCTTCACTGTGACTGGTCCAACATGTGTACCCCATTTTGAAACCCCTTAGAATCAAGTGTGCTTCGATTTGCACTGAGTTTCGAAACATCCTTAGATTCTCGCAATCAATGCATGAACAAGATATAAATTGCACCCCCTTGTTGAATATATCCTCCTCTACAGCTCTTCTAAAAGTAGAGATGCCATTAGTGTACTCGGCACTCGCATGGTTCTCAGCGTACATCCAGCTTCGGTCCATCTATGCTATGTATATAACAATAAGTGTTAAATAATGAATTAAGTACACTAGGAGTGCATATGCACACATTCTTAAATTGGAGCACAAATTAACTAGCTAAAACCTTACCCTATATCATAAACCATGCTAGATGTAAAGAACAAATGGATATATATGTAAGCTACATTTAAATTTAGCATCTTCAATTCTCTCTTTAACTAGCTAGCTACATCTACAATTAGAACCAATTACTACTTTAGATCACAAAGAACAAATGGATCTACACCAAGCTAGATCTAAACTATCTTCAATTCCCTCTTTACCAAGCTATATCTTGAATATAATGCAATTAGAACCAATTACTAACCTTAGATCACCTAGAGCAAAAGGATCTACAATCACACTTCCAAATCCACGGTCCCCTTTCACCTATCACCTCTCAATCACAGCCACCTAAAAAATAGCTCAGAAAACCCCCCAAAACACTAAGGAGGTCAGGGCTCTCTGTACTTATTTCCAGGAAAATCTCAACACAGACGGTTTTAGCCAAAAAACCATCTATGATGACCATGGTGTCATCACATGCGGTTTTTGGCTAAAACCTTCTGTGATGAGATTCCCATCACAGGCGGTTTTAGGCAAAAACCGTTTGTGATGAGCATGGTGTCATCATAGATGGTTTTTGGTTAAAACCGTCTGTGATGTTAATCTCATCATTGATGGGTTTTTTTTAAAAAAAGCTGTCAGTGAAAAAAAGCTGTCAGTGATGACAATGGTAGTCATCACTAATGGTTTTTAGAAAAAATTGTCTGTGATGATCAACAATCACAGATGGTTTGATGGTTTTTTAAAATCGCCAGTGATGAAGGGTCTAATATAAATCTTTTTGTAGTAGTGGCTACTTTAGTTGACAAGAAAAGGTAAATAAAAGTATATATGAGTTGTTTGATTGATTGGTTGTGTTTTCTCTCTGTTTGCCCTCAATCTTCTTTTTATAGTGCATAGGACGATCATATCCTTCTCCAATGCGTTGCCAAATGTGATTCGCATCGGCCTTTGTACGGATAAAATTTCATCTTTGAATCAACATCGGTCATGATTCTATCTTTGAGTTAACTTTCCCCTTTTCAACAGACATCGGTCATAAATACTCATTTTATCCTTAGCGTGACAAACTGGTCATGCCTTGCCAAATTCTGGTGCTGACATATGCCCCTATTTTTGGGAGATAATATGTTATCTTCCAAAAATTTTCTTCGTCGGCTTCAACCATCATTATCTTAACCATGATTTTCAAATATTTTCATCGCTGTTACTTGGTAACTACTCTACTTATTGTGCCGTAATCTTTAAAATGCACCGTTTTTACCATAACAGCAGGCACCGCTTCGGGAAATTTTCCCGCCTTTTAGTTCCTTTTACCCCCTTATAAATATGGGGCCCATCCCCCATCATTTTTCACGCGCACAAGCTCTCAATCTCTCTGCCATCGGCTTCACTCTCAATTTTGGACTTCAAGCTTCCATTCATCTCTTCTTCCATCGGCTTGACAACCTCCCATTCAGCTTCAACAAAGATTGACTCTCACCAGGTATTCATCCCTATTCCCGATAGCAACAATCAGTATTACCTAGGACCAATAGGAAACACCGATCCATCGGCTGTAATAGAGCAAGAAATCCCTCGTCAGCCATTAAATGCTCCTGGGTATAATTTAGATGGATGGAGTAAGTGTTTTAGGGCATGGCCGACAGCACTTAAAGGGTGGAGATTGGTACAATTGGCTTGCAGCAGTAAAATTGCCTCAATGGGAAAAAAGGGATAGCAGAATGCCCTCCTTTGTCTCTGACCGATCTAGAAGCCAATGAGCCCTTAGTGGCCATGGCCTGTTATTTTGGTCGGACACGCTAAACGTGTTCATGTTTAGAACGGGTCCAATCAGCCCAACGCTCCTGGACGTAGTGCAGCTTTCCTGTTTGAGGCCCGACAGGGATTAGATATCGGCTTTTAGTGCCAAGCCTCAACACAAGCTTATCCACACCAAGGAAGAAGGTTGGAACAAATACATTAGTAATAACAAAGGAACCGGCCCAATATCGGACAAGGAGCATATAGCCTTTAGAAAGTGTGGCTAGACCGATTATTATCCTGTAGGGCGTCTCTTGGGCTAACTCAGGTGTATCAAGTCTTGGCCGAGCAGTTAGTGGAAGGCCGTAGAGTAGCCTTAGGAAAAATATTCGTTGGCTCAGTTTATCAAATGATGCATGTTATACGGAATCGGCAATTCACTGGGATGGGGCAGTTCACAGTCAGCAATATGGGAGGCCCACTATGGTTCATTCAAACTTGGCTATAATGTATGTTTAGACGACCATTTGAGATACATCCATCAACAACAACACTCTTCCCCTGCAAAGAAATTCCTGAAGACCAAGAGATGCAATTTAGGAATAGCCGATCATACGACGAAAAATACATCCTTTATTCGGGCAGTGACTCCAAGATTATAGTTGTCGGAGCAAGAAAATTCTTTGCTTTTTTTCAGCTCAGCCAGAGTAACTTCCGCCAACATGACTTTTCCTATTACAAAGAAGCTGATGACTATCCATCCCCATCTTTCCTTCACTTGACGAGAGACAGTGACACCATGCTTGAAGAATCGTTGAATCTATATAAAATCTTCATCTCTCCAAGTGTATTGTCCGTCAGCTTGCACCTGAAAAATCAAACATATTAGCCATCTTATGAATTGTACTATTCGTTAGTATATGCAAGACAACTCGGCTTTGGACAAGTCCCTCCAAGTTTTCAGATTTTTGATCAGCTGCAACCAAGAGATCGAGTGCGACGTGCTTCATCGGTTGAACTAGTGCTGCATATAGTAGATGATCTCCAAATCATGGACTTCCCACACTTTCTTCTGCACACTCGAAGGGTGAGCAGCTTTACTAGTTGGTGGCCGTCCATCTGTTTGGCTTTATATTTGGCAGAGAGAATCATTGCAAGAATCAACTCCAAATTGTTTTCCAGATCTATCAGAGCCGATAATCAACACTAACTCCGCTAGTAGCGACTCGCGTTCTAGCAGCGATGCTAGTTCTTCGGGCTATACTAACACAAGTTGATGAAGACCCAACCTGCTGTTGAGCAAAGGTGGCCCAATCTTTCACGGTACAACGACGATAGCTTCGTGACGCTCGCACTCAAACGACAAAAAAGCCAATTCAAAAGCGAGAAACTGGTCACACAAACCGCGATCAACACAAGAACGCGAATTGAGTGGAGGAATCGTATAGATTCAGTGGACAATCACAAGAACATGCCGTTATTGACTTGCACCAACACTAACAAACCCAAGAACGGGAAGAACTTATCAAGAACACATGGTATTTGCGTCACAAACAACCATGGCTTATGCTGTCTATTTCTGAACATCCAAAAGTCCATTCCAGATGGAAATACATAAGTATTTATACTAGGAACATCCCTCCTAGCTTAGGTGTGAAACTATACAAGAAACTAAAGGAGTTTTCTTGGGTAGATAAAAGGTTCAATGCCTTGGAAGTTGGACAGCAAGATATGGTCTCGCGCAGCTTTTGACAGCCTGTGCAACTCCCACTAAAACAGTCATAACTCCCACCTTGGAAGTCCAAATGATGCACGGTTTGAAATGCTAGAAACTAGACTTCAATATCTTTCCATCCATATAGCCCAAAGATATGTTGCTTGTCGTGATTAGAAGCAGCATCATGATCAAATGGATGGACAGATTTGAGTGAACCAGCCTTGCTCATGTAACTCTTCTTTGCCTTCCATTCCAATGGATCGCTGTCAATAATTCTAACAAATATGGATCCAAATAGAATTCCTTTCTCAGGTGACATATTTCCAAAAGAAAGGGATATTACTCCTTGTGTATGCATGACCAAGTCACCTTTCTTCTCTCCAAGGTTTGCATTCCAATTCTCAGCCTGTAGCACATTATCAACACAACCTGCATCGGTCTTGTGACTCACTTGCACTTTAGTAGCAGCAAGACAAGTAATGTGATTATTTGTAGACTTAGAGTCATGAGACGATACAACAATAGAGGATATATCCACATCATCCCCTCCCTCTTCAAGCGAAACCGTCCTCGGTTTCGAGTTGTTCTTCAAAACACTCTTTAGCTTAGTGAGGATGTCACAATGAATATCATTCCCACTTTTGGGCAGCAAAGAAACAAACACCCCTCGATGCATAAATGTATAGCGGTTAGTCCTCCCTTGGTGCGTAGCATTCCGGTCAAATTTCCATGAACGCCCCAAAAGAATTTGACTAGCATGCATTGCAACGACATCGCACTCCACCTTGTCTTCATATCCATCGATGGAAAATGGTACATGCACCTTATGGGTCACCTTGAGCTTACCAACATTATGAAGCCACTTCATGTAATATGGCTTTGGGTGGCGCTGTGTGGTCAATTTCAAAGCATCAACCACGTCCTTGCTAATCACATTGTTGTAGCTTCCTCCATCTATCACAAGCTTACACCGTTTCCCCTTTATCTTGCATTCGGTTTGGAAAATAGCACGTCGATGTCCCTTCTCCACAATTGGAGCACTATCACGATCCACCTTCTGAGCCATCAAACATTGTCCATCTTCAGGGTCACAATGAACCACATCATCATGTTCTTCACCTCCCATATCTGATTTCTCACTTGCATCACTCTCTGAAACATACTTTCCATCGGTGGTAAGCATTACGGCCTTTAAATTTGGGCAATCTTTCATCATGTGTCCCCTGCCCTTGCACTTGAAGCACTCAATATTCCGAGTTCTAGCGGTAAAGAAGGCACCAGAATCAGCGTTGGAATAATCCTTGATTGCTGTCCCTACTGCTCTTGATGCTTCTTTCGGAGATGATCCACTTGGTTTAGTTGACGCAACCGTCATAGACGAAGAACAACCTTCGCTAACATGCTGTGATGAGCGCCGCCAACCACTAGAAGTGATACGTCCATGATGCACAACAGATTTGTGTGCGTCTTTCAACCATAGTTCCGCACGCTGTGCTTGATGAAGTAGCTCTTGTATGGTATTGAATTGCATCAAATCAACACGGTTTCGCACATCCTCATTCAGCCCTTCAAAGAACCTTGTCATGGTGGCATCCGCGGACTCACGAATAGCTGTACGGATCATGAGTATTTGCATTTCTTGATAGTACTCATCAACAGATTTATCACCTTGATATAGCCGCCTCAACTTTGTGTGCAACGTTCGAGTGTAGTACGCTGGTACAAAGCGAGAACGCATGATTCTCTTCATCTCCTCCCAAGTATATGGACGCTTCCCTGCACGATTCAATTGATCCCACCAAATAATAGCATATTTGGTGAACTCAATGGAAGCAACACGAACCTTCTTTTCTTCGGAGTAGCGATGGTTGTCAAAAATTTGATTGACTCGCATCTCCCACTCCAAATATTCCTCCGGATCAGCACGCCCCTTGAACTCCGGTATGGTGATTCTTACACGACCAATACCATCCACCTCACGATCAACACCTCTCCTATGAATTCCTCCAAGTCTAGCACCTTGACGGTCATTGTGATTATGTCGATTACGACGAAAATCAGATCGAGCTTCAGATATGTTGTCCTCCAAATCAGTTCCAAAGTCCCGTTCATCGCTGCAATGTGAGCTAGCACGTCGACCGCGAACATGTGCTTGCTTGCCTCGGCGGCCATCTCCTTGTTGTGGCGTAGCATCTCTTCCAAACGCGAAGATTGGCATTGACATCATTGAACCCATCCGTGATGCGGTGTGCATCAAGTTCACTCACCACGGCCGATTCTCCCGCCATGGTAGAAGACCGACGCGCCTCAAACCGAGCACGCGTAGCGATGGGAAGATTGGGGTTAATTGGAAGCTGCTCCTCAACAATTTCTTCATTTTCTCCAACATGATGGTTTGCCCCCGACATTGTTGCAAGCAATCTGAAATCAGCCACAAGAATTCCTACGTACCGTGAGCAATGAAAGCTCTGATACCAGATGATGAAGTCCCAACCTGCTGTTGAGCAAAGGTGGTCCAATCTTTCACGGTACAACGACGATAGCTTCGTGACGCTCGCACTCAAAAGGCAAAAGAGCCAATTCAAAAGCGAGAAACTGGTCACACAAACCGCGATCAACACAAGAACGCGAATTGAGTGGAGGAATCATATAGATTCAGTGGACAATCACAAGAACATGCCGTTATTGACTTGCACCAACACTAACAAACCCAAGAACGGGAAGAACTTATCAAGAACACATGGTATTTATGCCACAAACAACCATGGCTTATGCTGTCTATTTCTGAACATCCAAAAGTCCATTCCAGATGGAAATACATAAGTATTTATACTAGGAACATCCCTCCTAGCTTAGGTGTGAAACTATACAAGAAACTAAAGGAGTTTTCTTGGGTAGATAAAAGGTTCAATGCCTTGGAAGTTGGACAGCAAGATATGGTCTCGCGCAGCTTTTGACAGCCTGTGCAACTCCCACCAAAACAGTCATAACTCCCACCTTGGAAGTCCAAATGATGCACGGTTTGAAATGCTAGAAACTAGACTTCAATATCTTTCCATCCATATAGCCCAAAGATATGTTACTTGTCGTGATTAGCAGCAGCATCATGATCAAATGGATGGACAGATTTGAGTGAACCAACCTTGCTCATGTAACTCTTCTTTGCCTTCCATTCCAATGGATCGCTGTCAATAATTCTAACAAATATGGATCCAAATAGAATTCCTTTCTCAGGTGACATATTTCCAAAAGAAAGGGATATTACTCCTTGTGTATGCATGACCAAGTCACCTTTCTTCTCTCCAAGGTTTGCATTCCAATTCTCACCAGAGCACATTATCAACACAACCTGCATCGGTCTTGTGACTCACTTGCACTTTAGTAGCAGCAAAACAAGTAATGTGATTATTTGTAGACTTAGAGTCATGAGACGATACAACAATAGAGGATATATCCGCATCACATGTCTTATTGATATAACCGATGAGATATTGGCTAAAGTAGAAATTTTCTCCCTCTTGAATATCCTTTATATCCTTTTAATTTCACTAATCGGCTCTTAATTCATTTTGCAGACCAAGGTCGTCGGGAAGAAACCCACAGAGCCCAAGGCTATCAGCCAGTCTAGCAAAAGGACACACCCTGCCACTGCTCTAACCGGCTATTCTTTGGGAACTTTGGGAATTCAATATCCCTCACTCTCCAACTATGAAAAACAACAGCCATGTAAGTATCTTTTGGCTTATTTTATACTTTTACCATTTCTGTAAACTAACTTCTTTAACCAATTACTTTCCAGAGAAAAAATGCGGCCGATCTCAGAAGGTCTTAGCATCAAGGGGGCAAAAAACCCTTGAACGATCGGCGATCTTCAACATAAATTAACATTGTCTAACTTCTGAATATTTTCTTCAGCCTTCTCTTTCTCCTGCCGCACATATTGCCGATATCCTGGCTAATTTGCTGACAAAAACAGAATTGTCTCCTCCATCACAGCCAACGCCAAAGACCACAACTCCTAAAGCCGCTCCAATCGCCACTGCTGCTCCTGCTATTGCTACGAAGGCAAGCGCCAAGCCGATCGAGTCTGTGGGCAACGTGCTAGGATTCGATTGGTCCGATTTGGGTGATGAGGTTGATCTGGGTGTGGATAGCTTCCTAGAAGAGATCCAAAATATCTCAACTATTTCAAAAGATGTGTCGGCTCAAGTAACTTCAGCCCCAGGCATGGCAAAAAACTTGAATAACTTCTTCAATCTGCTCTTCACCCGTCGACCAATCTGCTCGAAAATGCCCAGCCTCTCAGAGACGCTATGGCAGCGGTGCAAGCCGATATGCCAGAAGAAGCCATGGCTTTATTGCTAGAGGTATGCCACCTCGATGAGAAGAAAGACACGGTGGAAGCAGCCAAGGACAGAATCGCTCATCGGGTAGCACAGCGCGATGATCAAAAACTGCTCGACAAGCTGGTAGCCGATACTAAAGCTCTCAAGGGCCGATATGATGTAGAATCCTAATCCCTAAGGCCACCAAATAAATGGTACACAAACTTGAATCGGCCAAGAAATCCTTGGAAGAAGAGCTGGCCAAAGTCAATGCTACTTTGGCCAAAGCCCAGGAGCACCTAGCATCCGCATCATCAGCTTTAAAGAATCAAAAGTTGGCTTGGGCATGGCAATAGCATCAGTTAAAAAGCAATCGACCAAAATCATTCCCATCCCCAGCTCAGAAAAAGAAGATAACAAAATTCTTGAGGACGTGGAACAGATCATCACCAAGGCTACTGCTGCACTGTCGGCTCTCGGTGCAACCCTCTAATCGGCTACTGTTTTATTTATAAACAATGAATTCTGTAATGGATATGATTGGGATGAAAACATTGATTTTTTTTGAATATTTTTAATATTTACAATCGGCTGTTTAACCGATTATAATCTATGCTTGAATTTATTCCTACAAAGTGTGATGTCTATAATCGGCTGTAGTTTATTTTTACTATAGTTCATAACCAGAATTAACTGCAACAAGTTAATTTGGCTTTTCGTAACCTATAGCTATCCTTAGACGATTAAGGCCCAACCCAAACACTTGGGTGATATCTTTTCAAGTACTTGCCATTAATCGCCTTAGGAAATACCGTTCCTTCCAACGTTTCCAAAACATAAGAATTTCCATCCACAAGCTGATGAATTTTATACGGTCCTTCCTATGTCGAAGACTATTTTCCAAATTGGTTATCCCTAGAGCCAACAGGCAATATAGTTTTTCAAACCAAATCAGCTTCACAAAATTACTTAGGCATTACCTTTTTATTATAAACCTTTGCAACTCTTGCCTTATTCTTCTTAACCGATCCAGCGTATGTAAACACAATTTAGCCAAGTTGTCTAAATTGCCGGTCATTAAATCATTATAATTTTGAGGCAACAAACCATTTTGTCTAGCCGTTCTTACCAAGTCAATGATGATTTCCAAGGGCAACACAGCCTCTTGTCCATAGACCAATTGGTAGGGCAATAATTTTGTTACACCATGGTACGCAATCTGATAGGCCCATAATGACTCTGATAACGTCACATGCCAATTCCTTGACTTTTCTTCAATTTTTCTCTTGATTAACTTAATCGATGTTTTATTTGACAACTCGACTTGACCATTAGCCTAAGCATAATAAGGTGATGAATTCAACAATTTCATCCCCAAACTTTTGGCAAAACCTTGAAACTCATCGGACATAAATACAATGCCCTGATCAGTTGTAATAGTCTGTGGAATTCCAAATCGGTGGACAATATGTTCGGTAGCAAATCCGATAGCTTCAACACTTGTAACCTTTTTAAGCGAGATTGCCTCAACCCATTTAGAAAAATAAACGATCACAGTCAATATGAATTTATGGCCTTTGCTTGACGCATGATATATTTGTTTGGTTAGATCTATTCCCCATCCTCTCAATGGCCAAGGCTTGATGATTGATGCAAAGCGATGCTGGAGCCAATTGCACAATGCCAAATTTCTAACAAGTCTGGCATCCCTTGTAATATATGAAACAATCATCCAACATTATCGGCCAAAAATACCCAGCACGCCTTAACAGCCATTTCATTTTATGAGCCGATTGATGGGATCCATAAATTCCTTCGTGCACTTCTTCCATGGCCACTTTAGCTTCTTCGGCTTTAAGACATCTTAGTAATAAACCCTCTAAAGTCCGATAATAAAGTAAATTATCAAAGAGGACATACTTTAGGGCTTATCGCTTGATTCTCCGATCAGTTGCTTTTGAAGGATCGGTCAAATGTTCCACTATTTTTGTTCTCCAATCATTGGTGGTAATGCACATAACCATTTTCTCTATGAGCTCGAATTCCTCTAATTGACCAAAAACTTTATAGCCTGATGCTCATTGAGCTAACAAGTTGGCCTTATCATTTAAATCATGAGGAATATGGCAAAGTGAAAAATAAGTGAATGAGCCAATTATATCGAGATACTGCTCCAAGTATTAGACCAAAACTTCATCATAGCAGTTATATTCTCCCTTAATCTGCTGAACCACAAACAGAGAATCACCACAAGCCTCAACAAAATCAACTCTGGTATTATTGAGCAGTTGTAGACCTTTAAGTAATGCCTCATATTCGATTAATTATTGGAACATCTGCAATTTAGCCTGAATGCAAACTCGAAACTATATCCTTTTGGCGAAATCAACATTATCTCGATACCATCGCCCTCTCGACATACCGATCCATCAAAAAATAGTTGCCAAGGGGCAACAAATATTTGATCGGTATTCATATCAGTTTCGTGTCATGTTATAAAATCGACAATCATTTGACCCTTAACAACTTTAGTCGACTCATACGCCAAGTCGAACTCGATGAATGTGTTCCCTATTTACCAAGTCGACCTCACAAAATTGGAGCAGACAACAAATATTTTATAACATCGGTTTTACAAATAACTTTACAAGCCGATGCTAAAATATAATGCCTTAACTTTGTGCAAGCATAATATAATGACAAGCATAGCTTTTACACAAAAGGGTACCTGGTTTCTTCATCAATTAATCACCGGCTTAAGTAGAAAATAACCCACTCTTTACCGTAAATCTCTTGCACCAAAAGTGCTCCAATTGTCGCCTCTTCAGTCGATATATATAATTTAAATGGTATACCTTTTTGAAGTGCGGCTAAAACTAGAGGATTAGATAAATAATCCTTTATGCTCTCAAAAGCTTTTTGCTAACCGGCTCCCCAGCTTAAGTCTTAATTATCCTTTAATTTCAACAGTGTGGTAAATAAACTAATACATCCAGACAAATTTGAAATAAACAATCGTAAATAATTAATCTTGCCGATCAGGTTCTGCGAGTCCTTTTTTACAAGTTGGTGGCTTAGTCTTGGATATAGCTTTGACCATTTCTTGATTAATTTCAATTCCTCTTTCATGTACCATAAAGCCCAAAAACTGCCCAGCCAATACACCAAAAGCACACTTGTATGGACTCATCTTTAAACTATGTGCCCTTTTAGTTTTGAACACTATTTCTAAATTGGCAAAATGCTGCAAATCTTCTTTGGAGTTTACAACAACATCATCGATGTAAATCTCCACAATATGGCTGATCAAATCATGAAAGATCAAATTCATGGCACGTTGATATGTTGCATTAGCATTTTTAAGCTAAACGTCATCACCACCCATTCAAACAAACCTAGGGCTCTGGGCCACCTAAAAGCTATCTTAGGTATATCAGCTTCTGCCATGAATATTTGGTTATATCCGGCATTACCATCGAGAAAACTAATAATCTTGTTCCCCGATGCAGTGTCGATAAGCATATCGGCTATTGGCATTGGGTACTCACCTTTGGTGTGGCTTTATTTAAATCCCTAAAATCAACACACACCCTGAGTTTGCTATTTTTCTTCATAATAGGAATAATATTGGAAACCCATTCAGTATCGGCAAGGCCTGATAAACTTAGCCTCTAATAATCGTTCAATTTCTTCTTTTATAATAGTATACAAGGCCAGATTAAATCGTCTAGGGGACTGTTCAAATGGTCGATAACCTGGCTTTATAGGTAGCCGATGCTTAACAAGTTGTCGGCTTAAACTAGGCATCTCATGATACTCCCAAGCAAAGCAATCTTTATAATTTTTTAATATCTTGATCAACTTTTCTTTGTAATCTGTAGTTAATTTTGAACTAATAAAAGTTAGTCTTTTCCTATCACCATCACGTATGTCGACTTTCTCTAGCAAATCAGTCGATGTGAAACCTCGGCCTAACTTCTCAATTTCTTGAAAATCTTCAATGGACTCATAGCTATCCGTTGTCTGCCAATAGCTTCCCATTTTATCTTATAAAGCCTTTATTGCCGATTTAGACTCCATCGGCACAAAATTTCACTTGTCCGATCAAGCGTGCTTAGCCTTACGTTGATCGAAATAAGCCCTATTTTGTTGATGTAGATAAAATCACAATCATCTAGAGCTTCACTCGATATGCACTCAGCCTCCTCATGTTGCCAGTTCACATCTGAACTCTCCATGGTGATGTGAGCCGATGTGTCAGCTTGAACCACTTCGACCTCGTTCCTATTCCATTGGACGAGCATCTGATGCATGGTCGATGGGACACAATAGTTAGCATGAATCTAGTCTCGCCCTAGTAGAACGTTGTAATTACCCTTGGCATCAACAAAAAAAGCGGTCGGTAATGTTTTGCTGCTAACTGTTAACTCTGTTACTATAACCCTTCTAGATTGATGGTTGCTCCTCCATCAACAAACATCCTTGATATCGACTTGCCATTAATATGACCTTTTAAATATAATGGCTTCAGATACTGATGATCGTCTTTAGGCTTCTCAAAAACTGTATCTTGAGCCCCCAAGGACAACTGAGCAATGTCTCTTTAACTGATATTGTACTTATTTTAAATTCGGCTGGCATAGTGAACACCATATTGATGTCCATCAGAGGTGGAGAATCATCTCGAATCATTGGTGAATCTAGATCATCGGCTGAATTGAACTCATCTTTAACTAGTTCTTTTCTCGTCCACTCTTTTTTAGTGATTTTAGTCGGTCGAAGCTCATTGAATGCTTCATCTCTCTATGTTTCTGGCTCAGCCTCTCTCATCTCCTAGGTCCTTAACCTCTGAAGCCGTCTGCGCTGTGATTGACTAAGCCCTGGAGGACATCATTTAGGTTTAGGTTCAATCGGCTAACGTAATTTTCCTGCCAGATTAACCTGGATTGTAGAACTTGACCCCTCTTCCAATCGCGTTTGCAGCTGGATTGGTCTATAAATTCTTTCATAGACCGATCTTCTATGGATTCATCCTAATGGTTTTACATTGGCTCAAATATTCTATCTTTAACCGACCGTCGTTGCCAGTCACCTTGGGGTGGATAATGTTTCATCGGACAAGAATATGGTGATGGCAAAGCTGACCCCCTCTCCTAATAGAACTGCCAAAAAGGGCATCATTCATGAGCCTTCTCCAAGTTATCAGGCCAATACATATTATCTGGCCGACGTGCAAGATAACGTGGCCTATTGCTTCTTCTTTCACACTTTTCTAATAGCTGAGAGAAAGTTGTCCTTGGCTTGTGAATCAGCTTGTGTGGTGGTGATGCTCTCTCGACCTTGTACCACTTGTCGATCTGCAAATCTCCCTTTGGCTTAACGGCCCTTGAATTCCTCCCTTCATGATCGGTTTTTATTTGCAGTGAGCCGACCGTGATCTTTAGGGTCTGCTTTCCACTAGAGCTCGACTGAACGTCAACATGACAAGCAACTTTTGACCCCATATCTTGTATTGGCTCTTTTCCTTTCCTAGAACAATGAACCATATTAGTATAAAAATGATTAGCATCCAATTGCATTGTCGGCTCTTCTGCGAATTTGAGTCGGCCATCCTTTATAGCCGATTGTATCTGCTGTCAAAAAATATTGCAATCATTAGTATTATGAGAAAAAGAATGATGCCATTTTCAATACATTCGCTTTTTAATTTCGTCAGCCGACGGTATAATGTATCCTTCAAGTAACCGTAGTATCTTTTCTTGTAGTAATAGATTAAAAATACAGTCACATTTAGAAACATCAAAAGCATATTTTATTTCTAACTTATTTTTAGTCGGCTTAAGCCAGGAACAGACTGGGGACTTTTTAGACCCCTTAATCCATTCAGCTATATTTATTTCACCTCATCGTCTTCAGATGAATCTCTTTAGCGAAAATCAACGTGGTTGACCTTGGCTTTATCTTTATCCTTGACATTGTTATTATTCTTGAATTTATCCCTAATGCTTCTATTATCGGTAAAACGACTTTCTTGAGTCAATGCCTTATACAACAGGTGACTTAAATCGGTAAACTCCTACCCACCGATTTTTTCCTTCATCTAGGGAATTAACCCTTGGAAGGATAAATCGGCTAACTGATTATCAGGCAAAGCAACACTGAAACACTGATTTCTTAATTCTCTGAATATCTTAATATAATTCATAACTGATTCCCCAAAATTCTGGTGAATAGAACTCAAGTCGAAAATTCTAAGTTCCAGACTTCCAAAGAAAAAGTACTCATGGGATCAGCACTCCAAATTAGTCCAAAAATTGACCGAATTTGGTGGTAAGTTTGTGAACCATGTAAAAGCAGCTCCTGACAAAAATAGCGGGAACAACCTAATTTTTAATCCATCGGACTGAGTAGCTTCACCGCACTGCACGATAAAATGCTCGACATGCTGTAAAGTGGTGACGGAGTCATCCCTAGAGAATTTTACAAAATTAGGAACTTTGAAGTTATTAGGATAAGGCATTCGAACAATATAATCAGGGTACAGCTTTCGATAGACTGTAACCTACCCTTTAGGCTGTATGTCGAATTGATCTCACAATATGGCGGATATCTAATCGGCCCAATTCACTGTGTTGGTCGATACAGTGTTAGGAGTTTTCCAATTACGATCGTAATTGGTATTCTGCCCTCCGAGCATAAGCTCTGGTTGATAGGTCGCTTGAGCCGATGGAAACTGATGAGGTTGCTCATAGTCAATGTTGTTCTTCCTAGCAATCGGCTCTGGTGCTGGAATGAAGCACTCTGAGTACGTTACAACCTTGTATGGAGCTATATTCCTCCAGAATTGGCTCATGTTACTAGGGTGCCTAGGAGGTTCAATCGGCTGTGCAACCAATTGGGAAAAAGCGTAAAACGGTGTCAAGGGTGGTAAGTTGGGTGGTGCATCCAACTTAGCAGCATTGGTATATGGTTGATAATGCACAACCCTACTTGTACAAGGGTCTTGTGGCAGTATTATGGTCGACTGGGTTGGCATCATAGTAAGAGATGGATTCGTAGACGATGGCTTAGGATCGGCCATTAACACCGAGTTTTGTGTGCTTGATGCTACCAAATGGATCGAGTAATTCGGTAAGGCCTGCATTGGATCGAGCAAGCTTTCGGCCGATGCCAACTCTTGGGCTATAGTCTTAACATTGTTGGCTATCATCGGCTTAAGAGTTGTAACTAGAGTCGATGATTGGTTAATCAAAGTATGGTGCACAAATTGATTAATCATGGCAGATAATTCAGCTTGTGCAGGCATGTATCAACTTGCCAATATATTGGTAATTCCCTCATCACTGAGAGGATTGACAGTCGGTAATACAGTTTTTTCAGTGACACCACGTCGAGTTTTCTGAAAGTAGCTTAGCATCATCTCCTTGAGCATGGCCTTCTGATCCTCAATCTCCTTGCACTGTTCTGGTGTCAAATCGTCCAATGTTGGGACGATTATAGCTTATAGTTTTCTGAAAGTGTGTTGGCGCCGAAAAATGTGACGACAGATTAATCGGCTCAAACACACGCAAACGCCGGGTTCAAGAGGTTCGAGGCATACCGGCCGATTTGATCTTGCAATCAGCAAAAGAGATGAAAAATATGCTTATAGCCGATTTAATATAATAACCGGCAAAAATCTAAACAGCTGTAAGAAGCCGATCAAATCAAAGGTAACGATAAGTCTAACAGCCTATTAGGACTGATTAGATGGTTGATAAAGGTAGATTTTTCTGAAGAAGGCGATGCGCAACAAGATCAGAGAAAACCAAACCTGGTGTAATTGCGGAAGATCGACAATTGGCTATGTGCAACTTTATTGACCAAAATCGAATTACAAGGGTGATTCTAAATTACAAAGTTACTCCTAGTTGACAGGAAAAAGTAAATAAAAGTATACTCCTAGTTGACAGGAAAAAGTAAATAAAAGTAGATGTGAGTTGTTTGATTGATTGGTTGTATTTTTTCTCTCCTTGCCCTCGATCTTCTTTTTATAGTGCACAGGCCGATCGTATCCTTCTCCAATGCGTTGCCAAAAGTGATTCGCATCAGCCTTTGTACGGATAAAATTCCATCTTTGAATCAACATTGGTCAGGATTCTATCTTTAACTTAACTTTTCCCTTTCTTACCGACATCAGCCAGAAATACTCATTTTATCCTTTGCCTAACAAACTGGTCATGCCTTGCTAAATTCTGGTGCTAACACATACATTGAGAAACAACATTATTTGATAGATTAAGACAAGGAGACCTTAGACCTCAGGAAGGAGGCGGAGGGCAGTGAAAGAGACTAGATTTTGAAATTATATTCAAGTGTCATATCATTTTCCATGTCTGCCATCATATATGCCATAGCTTCCGCAACATAGGCCTTTTGCTTCTCCCTAAAGTTCCACAGCTGTGGCACAGGGCCCATTTATTTGACACCAATAACTTATTAACTTCCACTCATATTTCTTAATCCCTACAAAAACGATCATGATGTTTTGGAAAGGGTGTCTTGGTATATTATCAGTAACCACGTGGAATTAAATACTAGAAACTTTTATATTAGTTCTATAAGCTCAACTTTGGCTTCTTCTAGCTCTACATTCGCCGTGCGCTCCTTAATGATGAGAACCTTGTTAAGAGATTCAATATCTTGTGATTTATCATTTATGTCTTTCAATTTTTGTTTCATCTCATAAATCTTTTTTATTAACTCAAAATCTTTTTTGCTTTTGTTTTGCTCCATTACATCAGACTTTCCCTTCAATTGTTCTATCTCCACCTCAAGTTTTTGTTTAGCATCCAATAGATTTTCTATGTCGTATATCTTGTTTGTAGGCTCTATTTTATCTATATAATTTGCAGTCATTGGGACAAATAAATATATGATGAACCATGATAGATGTAACAATGGCCATGATTTTATTTTCTTCTATCCTTGCGGCTAATATTTGGGACACTTTCTATAATTGGATTACTATTTGTATGTTGAATAATTTCGGATGAACATCCAAATTACTCTCTCTCTCTAAATAAAAAGTTAAACATGTAGATGACTTTGGATCATGATTACAAGTACTCATTTCTGTAGTAGTGAGAAAACTAAACCTTATTTTATTCGGTGTTATTGTAAAGGTGGTATTTCTAAAGTGGGGTGTAACTTAAAAGCAACATTTTCCTATTGTTCCTAGACATCTTCTTCAAAAATATCTTAGTTGTATTACTTTTCTTTCCTCCTATAATGCAATGGTAGAGCTCAAACCAATTGTATCTAAAAAAATATGACCGATCATAAGCAAAATAGTTTAATGTGTAGAACTTGCCATGGGTATTAAGGGTATTAAGGGTCCACCCCTGGATTTTCTCAATAAAGCTGTGAAACTTAAGATAGAAATAAACTTCAACCATCTACATCAACCGGGTTACTAGAACCAAATGTTATATATATATGTTTCCTAATATTCCCATAAGCATTCCTATCTACCTAGATTTCTAGAATCAAATATTTAGAATTAAGGTTTTAATGTTACTCAACAAACACCTTGCTATAGATTCAACATCAGCAACTATATCTTTATGAAACATTTTAGAACCAGAAGCCCAAACAATCTTACCAACAATACACTCAAAAGAATAAATGATGAATAATATCCAAACCATGTGACCGAGGGCTCGGGGAGACCTTAAGGCTCAGGGAGGAGGTGGCGATGAGCTCAGGGGAGGAGGTGTGATGGGCTCGAGGAGGAGGCACACGATGGGCTCAGGGAGTAGGCGCACGGGCTCGGGGGAGGCTGCGTCGAGGACGGGTTGCGGCGATGGGCTCAGGAAGGAGGCAAAGGTCGGTGAAACATTTCGTTTGAGTGAGGAGTGCGGCAGGCAAAAACCCTAAAACGATATATATAATAAGTGTTATTATAGACGGTTTGATTAAGAACTGTCTATGATAAGTTGATATCATAGACGGTTCATGAAACTAACCGTCTATGAAGTACATATCACAAACGGTTTGTGGTACAAACCTTCTATGATACTTTACAGACGGTTAGTTTCACGAACTGCCTGTGATATCAGTTTATCACAGACAGTTCTTAGGGCCTGTTTGTTTTAGCTTTGGATTCTCTAAAAGCTGATTCTAGATTGTGATTGTAGAGAAGCTGATTCTCCAAAAGCTAGAATCCAAAAGCACATATGAAGTGGATTATGGATTCTAGTGTATATGGGTGGGCTGGATTGTGAGAATCGAATTCTAGAATCAAGCTGTTTGTTTCTGATTTTGCTTTTGGGCCAGAATCCAGAATCAAAAGCTAAAACAAACAGGCCCTTAGTATATCCTATAACTTTGATGGTCGTGCTAGCAAAATCATCTGTGATTAGCTTTAACACAGACGGTTTTTGAAAACCGACTGTGATGAGGCGTCTAATATAGGCCTTTTTGTAGTAGTGAACAGAAAATGGGACACGTGAGGATGCCATGCGTGCCCTTACTATCAGACCTGTTACATGAAACAAGTTTTGTGACACAATTTCTCCTTAAAATCTGTAGTTTTGTGAAATATGATGTAAATCTATAGTTTTATGCTAGTTTGTACAAGAAATTTATAGTTTTGTGAAATTTACTCTCTTGGTAAAGATGGCTAACGTTGGAATTCGGACCAAAACTCCTGGCTACTAGTTTTGGGCGGGTAGGCCAATGAAGCGAGGCATTATATCCAAACTTCCAAAAACATCGGCAGAAACATCTAGGGAAAATTGGGGTCAAGTAAATATCCATGTGGTGGAAAGATGTTTGTTGGTGGATATGTTCTCCCCGTCTTATAAAATGGGTTTTTGGAATTAATTAGTGCATGTTTTCCCTAGAAAATTGAAATTTGAGGTACTTGGATCGTGCCTATAGGCTCATGTACCCTCTGCGGTTAGGTTTACCTAACCCTTACCTACTTTCTCTAGGCAACGGTGATTTTGTGACCAACAATAGTGCTGCAAAGGTGCCGCCATGCGTCAACACAGTGGTAGGTGGAGTCGACGAAGGACGATAAACAGAAAATATGATGCTCAAAGATGCAATTATGGCCAGTCTCAATAACTGTTTAGTAGGTAGCAAGCTGCAATAATGGTTGACCTATATTGTGCTTTGCAAGGGGTCATGGCTACAGAGATCATGAAAATATGCACACCAATGACTATGGTCTTGTTTGTTTAGGATTTTTCTTTGGTTTAAAAGCTAGAAAGTCTAAGGCCCTTTTTGTTTTAGATTTTTCTCTAGCTTAAAAGTCAAAAAGCCAAATTCCAAACAAATGGGAGCCATATTTCAACTATAAGCCATAAGCCATGAAAATGGTAATTTTTGTGTCTTTTGCGGGATAGAAATAAACTTTGCAACTCAACTTCATTGAAATTACCGACCAATGCCATCTTATATAAACTCAATCCTCTCCTCATTTCTCCTCCAGTCCTCCCCTCCCTTATCGAATCATCCACCCCAGCCTCTCACACTCCCATTCTAATCCCCTCCCGCCTCCCACTGCCGAATCACCTAAAGGGTTACTAGTGCCTTGTTGAGGGCCGGTCCCGATGGCATCGCCATCCCCTCGCCCAATGCCGATGGCCCTATCTCGTTCGTCCTCCTACCACCTCTCTCTCATCTCTCTCTCAGCTGACTGCCAAAGCACGGAGGATTGTGTGAGATGGCTAGATCCGTCCACAGCACGGCACGAGGTGGCCAGATTCGACTAGACCACTGTGGGAGGTGGGCTGATCTAGTTATGGTGCAGTGGGAGACAGGGCGAGATCCGACCAGATCCAATCCTCATCGTGGCTGGTTTATGACAGGAGGTGGCTAGATCCGACATGCGCACGATAGGAGGTGGATGGATTCAACAATGGCACAGTGGGGGGTGGTCGACCTCTGTCAACCTCCACCAGCAACCCACAACGTTTGTTGTCCCGCAAGGTTGTCGTCGCCGGATCCAGCCATACCACCTCCCTTTCATCGTGGTCATCGTCCTCCACCCTAGCGCTAATGGATCCGGCTAACCCAGATGTGGCCACCGCCGGATCCAACCATCACTGTCTCCCCTTCGTCATGGTCATCGTCCTCTACCCTGGCTCTATTTTTGGATAATGGGTAGATAATGAACAACAATTCTAGTTTTGGCTCTATTTTTGTTTTGCAATTTGATGAAAGATGAATGTTTGGTTTAGCGGTTGCTTGGCATCAGTCGTGTTTCGATTGTAACCTGGATCGTGAGGGTCATCTCCACTAATCGATAGCTATCCATCTCACCAAAAGATCGGGCCTCCGTTAAGCCTCATCAGGTGGTATCAGAGCTTTCGTTGATCGGTGAGAATTTCAGTACCTTAAATTAGTTTTTATTCTCTGTCCCAAATTGAAAATTACTCCACAAAAATTCAACCTTTAGATTCAATCTGGTATTTTAGTGAGTTTTGTTAGGTTTTGATCCATTAAAGTCCTTGTTTTAATTGCTGATCGTTTTTCCTTCGCGTAGCTTTTATTTCAAATATGTCCAGTACATTGTTTTGTTCATCACTTTCTCATACGAGCTCGAATTCTTGTGTTCTTGCACTTTCCTGAAACCTGGGGATGAGCTCTCCAAAAACCTAGTTGGGCACGGATTCTAATTCCATACCTAAGTTAGATTAATCTAGACGTCAAATTGGTGAAGCAAGTTGTACTTCCAATCCAGATCGATTTGGTATTTTGATCATAATTTTCACGTTTGAACTCCGATTGAGATGTTTTCATATTTTCCTGAATCCTTGAAGAGTCCTCTACAAAAACGTTTTTGGGTGTCCTTTGTGATTCGGACTCTTTCAAACCGAATTTAAGTCGGATTCGGTCTCGCAGACTGAAATGGGGGGCTATTCTATGGTGTTTGGTTTTTGAGCTATAACTTTCACACTCAAGTTCCAAATTGCATGTTCTTGTACTCTTTTGAAAGCTGAGGACATAACCTTCAATTCCTTCCATAGTGAACCATCCAAATTCGGTTGTTTTCAAGCTTTATTCTAGGTGACAATTCTGCTGCCCTAGAAACATTGAATTTGGGTGTCTTGCTTTAATTGGTGTTCTAGTTTTGTTCCTTTGATTTGGTTGAATCCAGTAGCATCCACAATCCAAAACACCCCAAAAATATCTATACACATACTTTGGGAACCAATTCATCCTTTGCGAATACTTTGATCCTAGTTGAGACTAGCTATTTGATATTATTTAGGGCTGCTCTAGTTGATACATTGCATAATCTTAATTTATCATATCATACTATCTTGCGACATCAAGTTAGGGATTCCAAAACTTTGTTTATACTAGTGTTGGCCAAAAGTCACTCAAAGAAAGAAAAGAGAAAGAAAGAGCAAAAAAAAGAAAAAAAGAAAACAGAATAGTGGCCGACAGCACTACATTGAGCAAAACCCTAATTTGTGTTCATTATTTTCAGATTGTGCAATTATATTAATTAGTGAGCAATCTTGTGCCTTTTTACCTTTTCTGAAGCAATTAGCTAGCGTCTCTCCATAATTTATGCAACACGAGCTTTGGTGCTGAAATTATTCTTATTTAGCTCATTCCATTGGTTGCATTAAGTTCCATCATCTTTGCGTGTGCGTTGTCTTGAAATTCGCTTATATCTTTGAGATCGTCAACTAGGGCTTGTGAATTTTAGTTTGGATCATTTCATTACAATAACTAGAATTACTAAATTGCATAGGAAATATATATTGCCTGTCCAAGCTCCACCTTTTACAAGCCAAATAGGTACCGTTCTCCTTGTAATCGCTTTGCCAACCTTGAGTGTATTTATCACGAACCAGCCGCCGGTTACCACCTGTTTGCTTGTTAAGAATTGGTAAGAACTTGGTAAAAGTTTAAGTGTGAGAGACTTTGAATCACCAACACATAGTAGTTGATAGGAACAGATACTTGTGGTTTGTTTCTTGTCTTCACTAACAATGGCAGGTTCTCAACATCATAGTGCTTGGGCCAACAGCATCCTAGGAGAAGAGGTAATTCACACTCTGAGATACAAAGAACGCACGAGCAAAGATTCACCATCACCGGAGGTACGACGACATAGTACGTATGATCCTAAAGTTTATCATACTTGGAAATTAGCTGTAGTACAATCATTTGACAAACATGGAATTCCTGAGCATGATAAGGTTAGGGTTGTTACTAGTGGATTTACTAATTTTGTTGCTCTTTGGTAAAATGATTATATGCGTAAAAATCAGGACATCCCTAGCACATGGATTAAATTGAAGAAAATTATGAGAGCTAGATTTGTTCCTTCATCTGTTGCTCGCCAATTACGGAATGAATTGCAATGTCTAAAATAAGGTAGTAAAACTGTGGATGAGTACTACAAAGAATTTCAGCATAGATCTTTGCGTTGTGGGTTAGAAGAGACCGAAAAGACTCAGATGAATAGCTTTTAGTGTGGACTAGATTTTGATATTCAGATCATGATATCTTGTAAAGAATTCAATTCTATATCATGCTTGCTTAATCTTTCACATAAAGATGAAAGAAAAATACAGAGAAGACAATCAACCACAGTTCAGGTTCCTACAGAGTTAAATGCTACTCCTGTTGCATGCACTACACCAAACCCTAATGAGAGCATACACCCCGAGCATGTGATAGAAATACCACAAAATTCGAGTGAAGTAGAGGATAGTACATGTGAGGATGATTCTACTAACGCAATCCAATCTACTTCTATTGCTTCTGTTGTTGCTATTCCATTTGATATGCAGGTTACTTCTGAAGATAGGAAGCTAAAAGCTGAAATACCTGCGTTGTCAAGTGAAATTTTTGAGGTACCTATTACTTCTAAGGAGGGTGCTAATGACCATGGTACAGATCTGATTTTACAGCAAGAAAGGAGCAAATTTGTGAGTATGTTCCTACTGTACTTAATTCTAGTGAGTTACCATCTTGTGCCACTATTGTAGAACCATGTGATGAATTGTATGCTTAAAATTTTGATCATGTGGTGCTGATTACGCATAAGGAAGTGATAACTAGAATATCCCCTGCCACTGTTTTATGCTATATCATGTTGAATGAGCCTGTTAGCTTGAATTGTGCTATGGATAAGATTTCTGAAATTTCATCTCTTAAGTCTTTATCTAGCACCTATGCCTACTGTTTTAAATTCAATTTATTTGGAGATTATGGTATAGATGGCAAGTTTCTTGTTTACAGAATATGCATTACTTGTGATAGACTTGCTGAATTGAAACTTGCTATATTGCGCAATCCTAGTTGTATGCATCAGCTTGTTTCATGTAAGGCACCATCAAATTTTTCTGATATGTGTGATACCCATAGCTTGCTACCTCATTGTTTGAATTTTAGTACATTGACATGTATTACAAATCAGCATGTCATAGTTGATGAGTGGAAGCCCAGTAAAATTGTGTCACTGTTGTTGGAATTTTTTGATATTACTTGTTTTCAATCTGATCATATGAATGAGATATGCTTGTTACCAAAATATGTAGTTTTGACCATCTATGTTATTGAACGAGGCTTACAAAACATGAGTATTCTTTATCCATGGACAGGGACAGATATGTGCTTTACTTATATTTGCAAATTAAGTTGTAAATTTAATCTTGTTAATATTTATGTTATATGCTTCACTTATGACCACAAATTGAGTTGTAAAATTGTGAGGAAAGGTACTTTGCTTAAATCTGATTTCCTCATTTGCTATTATGCAAATAGTATTACACGAATCCAAAAGAACAATAAAATATGGGATATATACATATATGTTGTGTACACGTTGTTCTTTTTGTTGCTTGTTTCTTCTCCAGCTTGTCCAAAACCGCGGATGGTTTTCTTTCAAGGAGGGGAGAAAGCATCCAAGAGTGCTAGCTTTCATCATGCCATTATATGCTGGAAAGAAGTGTTGAGCTATATGGATATGGATAATTCTCAGGTGAATCCTCTAAATTTCATTCTTGTCCTAAAAATATATAAAGAGGTGGAGCTACTATTTTATTTAATTAAATGCAGGATCCACATGAGGATGTTTTGTGTTGAGGATGACTCAAATTCAAGAAGGGGAGGATGATGAGGACATCACTACTATGGATACGTCCACACCTCGTTGGACCAACTCCAACACATCATCCATGGGCCAAGAAGATAGAGATATCAAATCCATCACGTTCTGGAATCCAATTCGGCCTCCGGATACCAGTCTGAAGTAAAACGAGCATACCTTTTGCATACGGAGTCCAATTGGACAGTTCTTATACTTGATTGAAAGCTTACAATAATACCTTTCAAACGGATCTAGTCCCAGCCCTAGATTCATCGTGGATCAGCCGGAATCATCGAAACAATAAGCTACATCACTGTTTTGGGCTGTTTTGGGCCTTGTAAGCGTGAGGGGGCCCAAGCCCAAGTTGTTTGCGCCCCCTTGGCTGTAGAAAACTCTAGGATTACCCTCTCACATCCCTCCCTCTCATATACTCAGTAGCCGCCGCCATAGAAACTTGGGTTTTGTTTAGTTGTAGTTTTCCTTGGTGAAACTATTTGGTATTCTCTTGTTCGACGAGATCAACAGCAATACCGTGCTTCAAAACCCCACATAAATACTTCAATTATATTTGCAATTTTAGATTGCTTTTGCTTTGTTCTTGGTTGTTCTTCGATTGCTTGCAGGAATTAATCTTCGTTATCAGGTCAACTGGGTGTTGGCACAGTTGATAACAACTCAGAGTTTGGTTCAGCGATTGCTTGGTGTCGGTCATGTTTCGGTTGTAACTTGGATCGTGAGGGCCATCTCCACTAATCGATAACTATCCATCTCACCGAAATATCGAGCCTCCGTTAAGCCTCATCAGCTAGCTATAAGTTATAAGCGAAAAAGTCTAAGCTCAAACAAACATGGCCTAAGTACAAACAAAAAGGTGGCTTTTCTATCGGTTTTTTTTTTGGAAAAGCCTAAGGCTCTCATGAAACTAAAGGCTAAAAACCAATATAGGAGTGTTTATTTTGTTTTGCGTGTTGGATTTTGGTATTTGCCACTAAAGATGGTACAAAATTATCCACCCATTTTATTGTATATAAACTTAGACATCCCTAGACCCCTTTTCATTTCTCCTTCTTCTTCTCCTTGCCGAACTAGCTCCTCTTCTCTAGTGACACTAGGGTTTGCGCCCCACACTCTGCTTGACCCCTTGCTGACATCGGCTCTGGCAACCCTGTCTACTGACGTTGTTGTTCTTCTCCACACAACACCAACGTCCATCTTGCTAGTCATTGCCATATGCGGCCTACCTCTATCGCCTAAGCTCCTCGATGCCATTGTCGTTCTACTACTACTACCATGGATCCCTAGTGCTGCCCACAAGCTCCCTCCTCCCACCGCTCCTTACTTCTCGGTCGGCTACACAATCCACATATGGCAAATCTACTTCTTTGCCAGGATCCGAATATGGAAATCCGAACCCTTTGTGTATACTACACTAGTCCAGGATCACGCTAATGCACACAGTAGCAATATAGATGTAATATCAACTCCATACACAGCATAATAGTAATAAATGACTAGATTGGATAATAAATAGATAGTGTGATGACCTTATGGTCAGCTTTATTTTTATTGTGCCTCACATGGCTTATTCACTAATTAACTGTAGTGGAATAGAAACATTAGCAGATAACCCTATCGACCTACCATAGGAAATTGACAAAGCTCGAATCCTAATAACCGGCTTCCTCATGATACTCCTCTAAAACTAGTGTTGGTTCCTCTTCAACTGCTAATTTATTGTTACAAGGGTGAGTACATAAAGCACTCAAGAAGTTGTACATAGAAATGCAAGTCTAATATAACTATATGCAATGCTTAATTCAAAAGAATGGCATACATGGCTAGTTTGCCTTTGAATACAATAATAGATTAAAACGATAGGTAAAACAAATAATAGTAATAATAAGATTCTTAGGTATTTCTCAAGTTAAACTAGCACACAATCTAATCCAATTCCTTTCTTTTCATTGGCTCATAGCCTCCATTCCTAAGTTTTTATTTTATAATATCTAACCCTTGTGTGAAATTCTCGAGCATTATCTATAACCGAGGACATGGCTATTTGAATAGGTTTTATACTTTGAAGAAGTTATACACTTTATCTACAAGATATTATCAAACTTATAGTGTTGGCCATTACACGTACTCATCGACGTGCGACTAAGAAGATTGTAACAAAACCTTTCATAAACTCTTTCTGAATATAAACAATCCTGATAAGCCTGGTCTCACTATTCCACCCTCACACAAAGTAGAAGAATAGGAGGGACTTATCATTGGACTAGGAATGATAATTATTCAACATATGGAGCCACTGCAACACACACCTTCCTCAAATGCTCACATAGCTTGGTTTACTTCCTGAGATATCATATATCAAGACTCAGCAACTTACTGAGTTAGGTATATCCCATTACAAACATGTGGTTGAATGATTAAGCCCATTTAAGTCCTAATTGACTGAGGTAAGACTTCTAATTATTCACAGTAACCATTATCAATTGATTCATATGGAATCACCAACCCAATACCACACAGACCCACTATAGCACACAGCATGTTGCCACTTGTCTCAATTTAAATCATTTACCACCATAGTTGATTATTGTGCAATACATGCCATCAACAGCATCATCGTGTGACAACACATCACACACCTTTTCATAAATATGTTTCATAGATAATTGGTCAAATTTGAATTTGCACTTTCAAATGGTACCAATTATTCATTGCATGGCTAAGCATACTAAACACGTTCTAATCAACCCACGTTGGTATTATATTAGTAACGAATTAATAATTATCTATCCTAATGTGACAAATGATCATGTCATAGCAAATGACAAGGTAGGTATAATTCAAATAGGTTGCACAACTAATTCCCAAACAATTTAAATAATTGAACTAGCATGCAATAGTTTGAAATAAAATAACTTTTGTAAAACTGGGTTCAACATGATCAAAGCACAACTTACCTTGGAATAAATTGTGATGTTGATTTTCAATCAACTATTCACCTTCATACACTCCCGGCACTTTAATGTCTAAACGAAATGAATACAAAAACAACTCCAAATATCAAATAATATACCAAAATGTAGGGCTTGATTTTATATGAATTTAGGAATTCGAATGGACTCAATCAGAGTTTGTATGAAGGAACAAACTCTTAGAAGTTTTTTTGACAGATAAATCCTAAAAGTTGAGAAAGAAAGGATAATATTTTAAGAATATTCCTCTCAGAGAGATTGACAAATGGGCCGGTGAATTTCTGATTTTATAATTACTTTATGAAATTCCAGAAATCAACCAGAGACCGGTATGTGTGCCTTTGATCTATGTACCAAGTCCACGAACACTATGCTTGGTCTATAGTGAACTAGGTGCACATGTTGACTCACTGACATGTAGGCCCACTTGTCCTAGACACGGCTCACGGTAGACTTAATCTGTTTTAGATCTAATCTAGATTCATGCTTGCATAGTGCCGATCTGGCACTGGCGTGGCACACACGTGGCTGCCATGTAGGCAACACGTCGGCGGTAGCAACGCTAGGACCTAGGGTTACCAGCAAGAAACGGCGAGCAGCGGGGCAACTCCGGTGCATGGCTAAACAACGAATAATGGCATAGTTGAGCCTCCAGGTTGGCTCAAACTGACGCGGATGACCTTGCGAGCTCGATGAGCACTGGCATGTGGACCAACGATCACCATCGGCGAAGATACAATGATGAGATGTGGCAGAGAATTTCGGTGAACAGCGAAGCTCTGCCGACACCTTCTCTGGAATCTTCAAACAAGGCCTATGTTTAGTGGCGAAGCTAGAGCTGAAAATAAGGGAGTGCCCAAAGTCAATAGGCAATGGAAATCGATGATACACATGTTAAATTGTTATATCAGGTTATGGTAGAGTTGGTAGTCATTGAAATATCAAATGTTGATATTGTCCACTCTTGAATATATCATGCCAAAGAAATATGCTCCTAGCTCTTAAGAACGACAGTCTTGAACTGGAACCATTAATTAGCTGCTGGCAAGATAAGATATAAGGAAGAAATAAGCATGACTTCAGAGAATTTTGGTCTGGATGGGGACGAATGGAAAAAGCTAGAGAGCTAGCTACACCTAAATTGCTACAACTTGGAATTTTGGGGAAAGAAATAGGAGCACAACCCAAAGTTTATTACCTACTTTAAGGAATTTTCTATAGGAAAGGGGAGAGTACAACTGCCCTGTATGCTCCCACTACCCTCCGCCAGTGACTATATATATGTTGCCGTCGGCAGTTCACCCAATCGATCAAGAGGGAGGATCAACAGTCTAAACCAAAGGAGAAACGGACGATGATAACATAAATAGCCCTGGTAACGGTACTGGGTAGCGACTACGGCATGCTAGGAGGGTAGGGTTGCAATCGGACCGAATAATTTCCGATCATTCGACCGACCGGATGTGTTCGGATCGGATTCGAATAATTTTTTCGGATTCGGTGTCGGATTCGGATACTATTTTTCGAATTCGGTATATCATTATCCGAAGCTTTTTAACCGGATATATCCGATCCTTACAAACTGCACTGCCCCCACCACACCCGCGTATAACGGCCTGCGCGTCGTCGTGTCACGTGCGCCTCACAGCGCCTTGTTGGGTCGCGTGCGCGGTGCGCCTCGCAGCACCTCGTCGGGTCGCGTGCTACTTACAGGCTAGCCTAGGACAAACTGCGTGACCACTGACCACTCATGTATGCATGACCCCTTAGAACTTTTGAGCGTGTCATTCTTTCCGTTGGCTACCATTCTTGATTCTTGCCTCGTACTCCCAATTCAGTTGGAAGAACAGCCCAATTGGTGTTAATTACAAGTAATTCTCAGGGGAGAATTTATTTTTCCTCTTCTTAGTGTTCTTGGATCGGCAAGGCGAATTGACTGGTTGGTTTGTTGCAGGTTGAGGAGTGCTTAGAGATGATTTCTTTGATTTCTTGCACGTCAAAGTTCGCAGTTTGTCTTAAGACTACGTGACCACTGACCGTTTAAATTGAACGTACTTTCGCAACTTTGTTGGACTACACGATAAAATGACTTGTTAGACTGCGATAATCTTGTTACATGTTAAATTCGTACGGTTGGTTAATCAGTGCTATATGTGCGCTTTATGTGGTATCTGTTTTCGCGTGTTATCCGACAAAAATTATCCGGTACCATATCAATTCCGATCTGTATTCGATTCGAATCCGCGACCGATATTATCCGTACCGTATTCGTATCCGGCACTATCCGAATCCGATTCCGAATCCGACAAAAAATATGATTTATGATACGAAAAGAATGATATCCGATCGAATCCGAGCCGATTGCACCCCTATAGGAGGGGGCATAAGTTAGGATGCGGCAATACATAGAACGACAGAAGAATGGGGTAAGAAATTACTAAGGTACAGTTACATATATATTTATTTGATAAACTTTTATAAAATACATAGCTGATAAATAGATAATTGGTGCTTCTACGCATCTCTTTTTAAAAGTTACATAAATATTAAAATATGAATAAAGGATAAATAATGATTACTTACCTCCTATTAGTTCAAGATTTGTATAACTTGTATTGAGGAATGATGAATAGAAGCACCACTCTAGATTGATATATCCTTAGAAAATATCCGTATATACATACTGGGATGGGACACCGGTTCCTAAAAATGGCACAATCCAGATTTTATGAAATTGGCTCAAACCAAGTTGGTGACAGGTGAGCGTTCGAGGAGCATATGGCTTCTGTGGTGAAACACCCCTAAAGTATCGACCATTTAGCTTCCGTCCTCTCATTTCCGCTGATAATTTGGTACCACAGCGCTTGTTTGTTCGTTTTCTAGAATAGGAATCCACTGCATTCCTCAAGTGTTCTACGTAAGTGTCACGCTCAAACGTATTTGTTTCGCATCATCCATTCAATCACTGCTACTAACACTTTTTTTTTCACAGACACTACTGCTACTATACTACCGTAAGCCCGTCACACACACACCCGGTTTCTCCAGCTCGGCCGGTACCGGTATGTACGCCCAGAGGCGCCGATTGATCGTTCGCTACACTTATCAGTTGCTTCTTCAGTTCAGACCGTCGACCTACTTTGCGTGTCAAAAAACTTCTCCGCACGCAGAAGATACGTACACGCACAAGTTCGTCGAATCTCGAGGGCGCGCTCGGGAGTTTCCGGGTAATTTGGACTATTGATAAAAACAAAATTCATATCTGGCTCAAGAAATTGCTAATTTAGTCTTGTTTCTAACCGCAGAAGTACCCGTAAGTGACACATTTCACCTATCACATTCTCTGATCGCGGCACCTTGTCAAGCATCGCGGCAGCTCATTGACCACGACACAAGTATGGCCGCAGCAGATTTGCTACCGAGCCAGGTATGCCAGCGGCCATGCGGCCGACGTCCTGTCTTTGCTTAGGGAGCTGTCTACACCAAAATTTGGCAAGTCAGGTCAAAATCGGCAATAAGATCAGGTACATAGAAGTTAACGGGCAAGTTGGAAAAGATTGAGGATATTTGATAACAGAAAAATCTTTAAGGGAACAACTATCCGAGATAAGGCTGATACGGATCAGGACTTCAAACGTATTGTAAACAGATACGATCGGCCGACGGGTATAAAAGACGGGTCGAAGCAAGATGCAAAAACAACAACACAATACAATCAACCAGCCTTTACTTTCTCCCTTCCTATCGACTAGGAGTAGCTTTTGTAATAGTCTCTGTAATCGATCTTGATCAATAAAGTTGCGCATCGCCGATTGTTGATCTTCATCAATTACACCCCAGGTTTGATTTCTTCTAATTTTGTTGCGCATCGTCTTCTTCAGAATCGATCTACCTTTACCCTCTGATTAGCCTTAATCGGCTAATTAGATTTATCCCGTTACCTTGATCTTGATCGGTTTCGAGCTGATTGAGTTTAAGCCGATTGATCGTTACGATCGGCTTTGTGCGAATTTTATATTTTTTACCTTGTCGATTACAGGTCAAATCGACTGGCACGCTCTGAACCCGGTGTTCGTCTGGTGTGCTGCTATCAGAAATCCTACATCAAGTTTTTGACGCCAACACACTCTTGGCACGCCCGGTGGGACCATGTCTTCATCAGGAAAGTCGATTCCGCCATCCGATCTCAACACAGAAGCCATAATCGTCCCAACAATGGACGATTTGACTGAAGAACAACGTCAAGAGATTGAAGCTCGGAAGATTGCGTTGGAGGAGATGATGCTAAGCTGTTATCAGAAAACTAGACGAGGCGTCACTCAAAAATCCGCCCTGCCGACGGTCAACTCCCTGGGAGATGCGGGTGTCACAGAACCGGTAAGCCGATACCTGCCTGCTCAAGCCGAATTATCGGTATGATTAATCAGTCTGTGCACCATGCTTTAATAAACCAATCATCGGCTCTTGTGACAACGCTTAAGTCGATGATAGCAAATAGTGTTAAAACTATAGTCCAGGAGTTAGCCTCGTCAGGTAGTCTGCTTGACCCATTGCAAGCTCTGCCGAATTATCCTATTTTTTCAGTAGCACAAAATACGCAGAGCTCAACGGCCGATCCTAAACCGTCGGCTATAACCTCACCCTCTACCATGATGCCTATTCAGCCGACCATAATATTGCCTAGAGATCCTCGGCCAAGTGGGATGAGTCATTACCACGCATACACCGACGCCGCTAAGTTGGACGCATCAACAAGTCTTCCGCAGTCTGCTCCGTTCTATGCTTTTCCACAATCGGTTTCACAGCCGATTGGGCCTGAAAGATACCCGCATGAACCTACCCTGTTTAGAAATCCAGGTCCGCATAGGGTAGTAACTTATTCAGAGCCTTTCGTCCCAGTACCCGAACCTCAAGTCAGGCATAATAGGTATGATCAGAATGCTCGTGTGCCGACGACCCAGCATAATTGGCAACCCGAGTTTGCACTCGGGGGGCAGAATACCAACTATGATCAACATTATCAAGGGACTGCGGTGCCAATGGCCGATAATGTAAACTGGGCCGACCAGATCTCCGCCGTCTTGAGGGACCAATTCGGCATACAGCCGAAGGGGAAGGTTATCGGCTATAGAAAGCCATATCCTGATTACATAGATCGTATGCCTTACCCCCACAATTTCAGAGTCCCGAATTTTGCAAAATTCTCCGGTGATGATTCAACTACTACTTTAGAACACATCGGACGCTTTATCGCTCAATGAGGCGAAGCAGCTCAGTCCGATGGACTGAAAATAAGACTGTTCCCGTGGTCACTGTCCGGAGCAGCCTTTACTTGGTTCACTTGTTTGCCTCCTAATTCGGTCCACTTATGGAACGATTTGGAAAGCCGATTCCACGAATACTTTTTCTCAGGGAGTTTAGAACTAAGGATTTTCGCCTTAAGTTCTGTTCGCCAGAGATTTGGAGAATCGGTAACTGATTACATTAAGAGGTTCAGAGAAGTTAGGAACCGATGTTTTAGTGTCACGTTGCCCGACAACCAACTTGCAGATTTGGCTTTTCAGGGATTAATTCCACCACTTAAAGAGAAGTTTGGAGGGCAAGAGTTCAACGATTTAAGTCATCTGCTTCATCGTGTATCGGTTCAGAAAAGCCGATTCCCAGATAATAAAGCGTTTAAGGATAGATTTAAAAATAACGATAATAAAGAAAAGGATAAAGTTAAAGTCAATATGGTGGATTATTGCCGAAGCGATTCTTCGGAGGATGATGAAGCAGAAATAAATATAGCCGAATAGGTAAAAGGGTCTAAAAAGTCCTTAGTCTGTTCTTGGCTAAAGCCGACTAGAAATAAGTCGGAAGTTAAGTATGCCTTTGATGTTTCCAAATGTGATCGTATTTTTGATTTATTATTACAAGAAAAGATAATACGATTGCCCAAGGGACATATTATACCATCAGCTGACGAGATCAAGAAACGCAGGTATTGCAAGTGGCACCACTCTTTTTCTCACAATACTAACGACTGCAATATCTTTCGTCAATAGATCCAATCGACTATTGAAGATGGTCGGCTAAAATTTGCTGATAAGCTGACCATGCAAGTTGATGCTGATCCATTTTCAATCAACATGGTTCAATTTTCGGCTAAAGGAAAGGAGCCGATGCATGATGAGCCAAAGAAGGATCGGCAGGTCAAAATTCAGCCGAATTCAGATGGAGATCAAACGTTGAAAATTACGATCGGCTCATTACAAATAGAAGCCGATCACGAAGGAAAAAATTCGAGGACCATTAAACCCAAGGGAAATCCTCGGGTGGGTAAATGGTACAAAGCTGAAAAATCGCCATCAAAGCAATCGGCCAAAAGGCCGGGACCAACGTTTTCACAATTGATGAAGAAATATGAAAGGATGAATAGCCGACCACGATATCCTACTCGCCGGTCGGATAATTTATATCACACCGAAAATGTGGAGAGGGCCTATAGAAGATGTCCTTTTTGGCAGTCACCGAAAATGTGGAGAGGGTCCATAGAAGATGTCCTTTTTGGCAGTTTTGTTGGGAAAGGGGAGTAGCATTGCCATCTCCATACAAATGTCCGATGGAACATTACCCCCGAAACGATTGGCCAAGGCAATCGGCTAAAGATAGGCTGTCCGGGCCGATTCAGGATCAAGGCAGAGGTTACAGAAGGCCTGTTCACGAGAGAATATCCAAACCAGATCAGACACCTGACCAGGTCGAAACACTAAGGCCCAATTCAGACCGGGAAGATTTGGCTGGCCAGATACGAAAGCCAATAGAGCCCAAACCTAGGTGGTGTCCATCTGGCCTTAGCCGATCGCAGCGCAGACGGCTTCAGAGGCTAAGGACGCAGGAGATCCGAGAAGCCGACGCTAAAAAACAGAGGGATGATACCTTCTATGAGCTTCGTCGGTCAAGGTTGTCAAGAAAGAGTGGAGAAAGAAAGAACAAGCCGAAGAGGATTTTGAGTCGGCAGATGATCTAGATTCTCCTATGATTAGGGATGATATACCTCCAATGGACATCAATATGGTGTTCACACTGCCAGCCGAATTCAAAATCAAAACTGAATCGGCTAAAGAAACTTTTTCATGTTCAGGAGTTCAAAATGCTATCTTTGAAAAACCAAAAGATGATCATCGGCATCTGAAACCATTATATCTGAAAGGATATATAAATGGAAAGCTGATATCAAGGATGCTGGTAGACGACGGAGCCACAGTAAACTTGATGCCCTATACGACTTGCAAGAAATTGGGTAAGTCCGATGAAGACTTGATTAAAACTAACATGGTTTTAAACGACTTCACAGGCGATCCCACAGAAGCCAAAGCGCCACGATTCTGAAACCGACCGTCGGCGGAAGACTTTGCCGAACGCATTTTTTGTTATTGACGCCAAAGGAAATTACAGCGTTCTACTTGGAAGAGATTGGATTTACGCCAACTGCTGTATCCCGTCGACTATGCATCAAGCGCTTGTCCAATGGAACGGAGAGGAAGTTGAAATTGTCACGGTCGACACATTGGCTCACATTACCATGGCTAGTTCCGACGCGAATTGGCAACATGAAGAAGCAGGATGTATATCGGGAAAGACATTAGAAAATTGCGATTTCATCTGCATGAGCAAAACAGGACTTGTGCCGATCTGTGTCAAACCAGGCACGTTTGATCGAGCAAACGAAGTGCTACGCCGATGGGGACAAGAAAAACAGTGAAGGCATTACAAGACAAAATGCAAAGCTATCAGCAAACAACGGATAGCTATAAGGCTATAGAAGACTTTCAAGAGATCGAAAAGTTGGGTCAAGACTTTACGTCCACTGATCTGCTTGAAGAAGTTGATATAGGTAGTGGGGATAGAAAAAGACCAACTTTTATTAGAGCGAAATTAGATGTAAAATATAAAGAGAAGTTAATCGAAATTCTTAGAGAATATAAAGATTGCTTTGTTTGGGAATATCACGAGATGCCTGGTTTAAGCCTACAATTGGTAGAACATCGGCTACCCATTAAACAAGGTTATCAGCCGTTTAAACAGTACCCTAGGCGTTTTAATCCAGCTCTATATAAAATTATAAAAGAAGAGATAGAGCGATTGTTGGAGGCTAAATTTATAAGACCTTGTCGATATGCGGAGTGGGTTTCCAACATTGTTCCAGTCATGAAGAAAAATGAAAAACTTCGAGTATGTGTCGACTTTAGAGATTTGAATAAAGTGACACTGAAAGATGAATACCCGATGTCGATAACCGATATACTTATCGATGCTGCATCAGGGAATAAAATCATAAGTTTTCTAGATGGAAACGCCGGATACAACCAGATACTCATGGTAGAAGCCGATATACCAAAGACAGCTTTCAGATGTCCTGGAGCCAATATTTTTATTCGAGTGGACGGTTATGACTTTTGGATTAAAAAATGCTGGGGCAACATATCAACGAGCCATGAACCTGATTTTTCATGACTTAATCGGTCACATCGTCGAAATATATATTGACGATGTCGTAGTAAAATTGGCAGATGATTTGCAACATTTGGCCGATTTAGAAAAAGTTTTCCAGAACATAAGAGCACATGGCTTGAAGATGAATCCTTTCAAATGTGCATTCGGCGTGTCGGCTGGGCAATTTTCAGGCTTTATGGTACACGAGAGAGGTATTGAGGTTAATCAAGCAAGAGTGAAAGCTATAGCCAACACCGAGCCGCCGGCATGCAAAAATGAATTACATAAGTTGATCGGCAAGATTAATTATCTACGGAGGTTTATCTCAAACCTTTCCGACAGAATTCGTGCTTTTACCCCGCTGTTGAAGTTGAAGGATAATCAGGAATTTGTGTGGGGAGCCGATCAGCAAAAGGCTTTTGATGATGTTAAAAGATATTTGTCCAGTCCCCCGGTTTTGGCTACACCACGAAAAGGGGTTCCTTTCAGACTATATGTATCGGCTGAAGAGGAAACTATTGGAGCTATTCTGGCACAAGAGGTTGATGATAAGGAAAGAGTAATCTTTTATTTAAGTCGCGACTACTTGATGCGTAAATCAAACCCTCTTGTTGAGAAATTATGTTTATCTTTATATTTCTCATGCACGAAGTTAAGACATTATATATTAGCATCGGCTTGTATGATGATCTGTAAACCGATGTTATAAAATATATGTTATCAGCTCCAATCCTACGGGATCGACTTGGCAAATGGGCTTATGCCTTGGTTGAGTTCGACTTATCTTATGAATCGGCCAAAGCGGTCAAAGGACAAGTTCTAGCCGATTTTATAACAGGACATAACACTACTGCCGGCTTAGTATCCGTAGCCCTTGGCGCTTATTTTTGACGGATCAGATGCGAGAGAAGGCGATGGAATCGGTATAGTGCTCATATCACCTAGAGGGCATAATTTCGAATTCGCATTTCGGCTAAATAGTCAATGCTCAAATAATCAGGAAGAGTATGAAGCGTTGCTCAAGGGTTTGCGATTATTAGAAAATATCGGAGTAAGTGCGGTTGAGGCATACGGGGATTCTATGTTAATAGTACAGCAAGTAAAAGGAGAATACCAATGCCGGGATGAAACACTGCTGAGATATTTAGAACAATGCTTCGAGATTATCGGCTCATTCACATCATTTTCTATCAATCATGTTCCTCGAGAATTGAACGATAGAGCCAATACCCTGGCCCAACAGGCATCAGGATACAAAGACTTTGGCCGATATCAAGTGACTGAGCTAATGGATAAAACCGTCATGTGCGTGGATGTCGCGGATTGGAGAACACAAATAAAGAATTACCTGATAGATTTATCTGAGTCGACAGAACGCAAGATTAGGCAACAATCTTTGAAGTACATTGTTATGTAGGGGTGAAAACGGTATCGGTAAATCCCTGAATTCCGAAAACCGTTTCTGGAATTTTTCGATCGGACGTGTCGGTATCGGTAATGTTCGGAATCGGAATCGAAATCGGAAATTTTTGTCGGAAACGATAACGATAACGGTTTTGACAAGTTCCGACCGTTTCCTTCGGTTTTCGGAAAAAATCGGTAAATTCCGTTGGTAATTACCGAATCGCCCGACCCACATCACACTCCTTCACCACTAAAACGCCCATAACTTTTTACTCCGAACTCCGATTTAGGTGATCTTGGACTCTATGCGAAGCTTATCACGAGGGATACAATCTCCACCCATTTTTATGATTTAAGAAATCATAGATATTTTTAAATATGATAAAAATAAAACTCTAATGTAGTTATTCAAGTCTAAAATCTGATTTTTCGAAATCCCTCACATAGACTTGATCAAGGGCATGACTACAAGCTCGAAAGAGTCAATAAGATCAAATATTGAGCCATGTGATGATCAACTCATGATCAAAACAATTTTACAAAACATATTTGTAAATTCTAATCGCATGCTCAAATATCAAATTAAGCACACCTCATTTGCAACATATATTTGTAAATAAACCAAGAACTTATGAGATCAATCTTTTCATGCCCGTCACTCGTTTAGAAGCTTATGCCTTCTATGCCCATCACTCGTTTTCATTGGTCGTATTCCTGATGCTGATGAGTGATAATAACTACTCTGCTAGTATCACATGTTTTTTTTTGCTTTTGTTTTCGTATCTCCAATGCTTCATTATCGATTTATCACCGTGATTATCTATGTGCTCCGAGCTCCGATTATCTATGTGCATGTCTTTGTATGTCATATTTTCGGTTTGGCGCCGCAAGGGTCTGGTTGGTCTAGTAGCAAGCGACTAATAAATTTCAATCCTCGTGTGGAGAGATGTATTATTTGATATGAGATATTGAGACTATCTTATACTATGTGATGTAAAGACTCGTGTGGAGACTATCTTATGCTATGTATGCCTGTATGGAATGTGTGATATCACAATCAGAAATGCTTATAAGGTATTGCTTTTAAGTGCTATGTGAATCATTTGCTTAATGCTTTAATGTATGCCTGTATGTAAGTGCTATGTGATGTTGCTTAATGCTTATGTCGTTATGCGTTATAAGATATTGATTTTCTAAACTAGTTATGCTATTGTATACATTTACATTGGTAATGTATGTTCATCGTAAATTTGTGAATATTTATTTATTACTAATTTCTATGTGAATGTACGATATGTGTGAATTTTTTGAAGTCAATTGGTGGTACATGTCATGACGTTACCGGTCTCTTTTTCGGATTCGATCGTTACCGATATATATTTTGTATCGAATTTTCGTTTCCGATATTTTCGAATTACCGATGCCGTTTACCTTTCCGTAGTTATCGATTCCGGTATCGTTTCCGAGGAAAAATGTGAAAACAAAAATGATTTCGGTGTTTTCCGACCATTTCCGACTGTTTTCACCCCTAAATGTTATGGACGATATGTTGTATTATCGAACGATGGAAAGATTGCTATTAAGATGTCTTGGGGCCGAAGAAGCGCGGGTGGCAATGGGTGAAGTACATGAAGGCATTTGCGGTTCTCACCAATTGGCTCATAAGATGAAATGGATGCTTAGACGGACAGGTTACTTTTGGCCGACGATGCTAGAAGATTGTTTTAAATATTACAAAGGTTGCCAAACTTGTCAGAAATTTGGCAATATACAATTAGCACCAGCATCAGCTTTACACCCAATTATCAAGCCATGGCCGTTTAGAGGTTGGGGAATAGATGTAATCGGCCAAATATTTCCTGCTTCGAGTAAAGGCCACAAGTTTATTTTGGCTGCAAACGATTATTTCTCAAAATGGGTTGAAGTTGTACCACTCAAGAAAGTGACCAGTGTTGAGGCAATCGGATTCATTAATGAGCATATTGTCCATCGGTTTGGAATACCTCAAACAATTACAGCCGATCAAGGCACGGTATTCATGTCCAATGAGTTTCAGACTTACGCAACAAGCCTGGGGATTAAATTATTGAATTCATCCCCATACTACGCTCAGGATAACGGACAAGCCGAGTCGTCCAACAAAACGCTAATCAAGTTGATCAAAAGAAAAATCGATGAAAAACCAAGGAATTGGCATTCGACTCTATCGGAGTCACTTTGGGCGTATCGGCTAGCCTACCACGGAGCAACGAAGCTTTCACCTTACCAACTAGTGTATGGTCAAGAAGCCGTATTACCCGTTGAAATCAATATTGAATCTATACAAGTGGCCAGACAAAACGGTTTGTCGGCTCAGGATTTTAACAATTTGATGATTGATAATTTGGATGAGTTGGTAGAATTACGATTGTCTACGCTTGATCGGCTTAAGAAGAATAAAATCAGGGTGGCGAAAGCATATAATAAAAAGGTCGTGCCTAAATCTTTCGATTAAGCCGATTTAGTATGGAAAACGATATTGCCTGTTGGTTTGAAAGATAATCGATTCGAAAAATGGTCACCTACGTGGGAAGGACCATACAAAGTTAATCGGCTAGTCGGTAGAAATTCATACGTAATAGAAACGTTGGAAGGATATGTTTTGCCTAAAGCTATTAACGGGAAATATTTAAAGAAGTATTATCCTAGCGTTTCGATTGGAGCCTAGCCGATTAAGGATCACGTTCAAAAAGCCAAGGTTAACACGGTGCTGTTAATCGGCTAAAGAGATTGTAGACTCAGAATGAAATTACAGGTAAGTAAAATTAAATCGGTTAAATAGCCGATTATAAGCATAGCAAAAGTTACAAAATATCCTAAGCATTCCAAAAACCTATCACCAAGCAATGTTTCATCATTAGAAAAAGATTGAAATTTAGAGCCCTGAACCAAGAAGCCTACCCCCTAAAGCCGATACTGCCCCTGCTGCCTTAGCAATGGTTTGTTGAATCTCATCCAGGAACTTTTCATCTTCTTTGTCACTGCCTGGGACAGGAGTGATCTTGGCCATTTGCGCCGAGATTTGAGATACAACTTGGCCGATCTCTTGCTTTTGGTTTTTGAGGGAGGCTGCAGTTGTAGCAAGTGAAGATTGCTTATCGACTAAATTCTTGTTCACCTCAGCCAACTCTTCTTCAAGGCGTTTTTTGCCGATTCCAAGTGAAGAATGTTGGCCTTATCCAATTTAAGGGCTTGATTGTCTTCATCAAATTTTTTCTTCTGAGCCTTTGTGTTAGCCACCAGCTTGTCCAGGATGATTTGGTCGGCTTTTTGGGCCTCCCTTTTTGCAATTCTGGCCCTTGCCTCTTTCACTTCGGCCCTTTTGCCGTCCAGGTGGCATAATTCAAGAAGGGCAGCCATGGCTTCTGGGGGGAGGTCGGCTTCGAGAGTCGCCATAGCATTGCGCAGAGGTTGTGTATTGGCTAGAAGGTCGGCTTCAGGCTGCATTATTTCTTCAAAAAGTTTATTCAGTCTGGCTTGCATCCCAGGTAATGAAGTTACTGCAGCCGACGCTTCCTCTGCGACTTCAAGGATTCTTCTAATATCCGTAGGAAAATCGTCCGTAGCCATTACCTCTGGATCTTCCAATTCATCAAGAGTAAATCCTAATAAATCCATTGGATCGGAAGACATGGAAGGATTGGAGGTCGAACCGATGGTATTGGATCAATAAAGGCCTTGAGCACGCAAGTCGATGATGGGGTGGTTCGAGGTTGCAATGGCGGTTGAGCTTTGGGGAGATAGCAGGGGAGATCGGCTAGGATGGCGTCGTCGCTTGTGAGATGGTGTCATTGCAAAGGAATAAAATCAAAATGAGAACAACGAGCAAAAAGTTATGCAAGCTCAAAATATCAAAACTCACCTCTCCATGGCAACATCACATTGGCGAGCTTTATCACTCGCTCATTGGGTTTAGGGACCTTCTTGGCAGCAGCCTTTGTGTACTTTCGCTTCTTTTCTGAGAGTTTGTCGGATAAATAAATCTTGTAGATGGAAATTGATTGGAGAATGAAAGAGAGCCGATACAAATACTTACTAGGTTGTTTCTGCTTCTCCAAGTCCGACAGAGATGGGCTTTGAATGCCCAAGGACCCAGAAGTGTAACCGGTGATGGCAGCCGATTGTTGTTTCTTGGGCTGATTGTCACCCGATGGGCCCGAAGCCGCCCTCTTTCCAATAGCCTTGTTCTGCAGAAAAAGAGCAAATTTAGATTTAAGGTAAAAATTCATGTAAGACAGTGGGAGATTTAGACTCTAAGCCGATACCTCGTCAGAGACATCTACACGCGTGTTAGTATATCCGGACGAAGTGGCCTCGCTGCTAGAATCAGCGCTAGATATTAACGTCGGCTCCGGAAGATTCGGAAAGAATTCGTTGGTGATGTTCGATGGAGACTTTGACCGATAGAGGGCTTCTGCAATAACTGACCACCATGAAGTATAGCCTCCTGCTCGTCTGGTGTTCAGGAAGAAGTGTGGTAAAGATTGGACTTGCAGGTCATCGGCTACTTCAAGAACAATCTCGGTCGACACAGCATGACGGACTCTGGCTCTTGGCTCAAGCCGATCAAGAAGCCGAAAACTTGGGATCACTTGACCAAATCCCAATTGTCTTGCATAAACGGACGGATGGTAGAATTCATATGACGACTGGTATGTCCGATTCCTTGTATGGAGACCAACATGAAGAATACAAGGAGAAATAAAAATTCTATACAAGTCTAGGGTTTCCTGAGGCATCGCAGAGCTGTCGGCTTCAAGTTGAAGGAACGAAGGCCATGGAAAATCGACCACACCACTGTAACTAAAGAAGTCTCGCTATCTCAGATCCTCATCGCTCAAATGAATGAAGAAGGACATATACTTCCTTGAATCGGCTACTGTGATTTTTGTTTCACTGCCAGAACACATAATGAACCGTTCGACAAACGATCGGCTTGCTTAGTACTGAGGAATAGTGTTCTCTGGATTGTCTTCTCTTGGAAAGGCTGTGTCATCATTAGGCTCTAGATCAAAAGGTCGGCTAAAGGAGCAATACAGCCAGACTTGAATAAACCATAAAGGGCCACTCACGTTACCCACGGTAAAATCGGCAAAACCTGTGTAAAGTCGACTTCTGATAATGTGCATCATTTGGTACACTTTGCTCAGAAACGTTTTTAAGTGCCACCGACGGCCTTCTACCAATCCTTCTGCAATGGTCTGATACACTTGGGTTGGCCCTAATGAAGCTCCGCAGAACAAAAATCGATCAAGCCACAGGTTAAGGAAAGCAACGTGCTCTTCATCCGATACTAGTCCGTTTACTTTATTATTGTTTGCAATATACTTGTACCAGCCTTCGCCTTTGGACCGAATAAGTTTATATTTGGGTTTGGCGCTAAAAGTCGATATTTGTTCCCCATCTGGTCTCAGGTAGCAAAGTTGAGCAACATCCAATAAAGTTGGGCCAACTAAACTGGTGCGAAACATGAATGCATTAAAAGTATCCGACCAGAAATAACAGGCCGTGGCCACCAAGGGCTCATTGGCTTTTGGATCGGCTAGACTCAAAGGGATGCACTCGGCTATACCCATTCTTTCCCAGGATTCTCTTTTTTGAGCTGCTACTCGGTTATACCAGTTTTTCCACCCTTTTAGTGCGGTCGGCCAAGCCCTAAAACTTTTACTCCAACCTTCAATGTTATACCCTCAAGGGAGGCGAAGTTATTCTCGATCAATAATCAGAGCGTGCATCTAGGTTTCCTAATGGGCCGAGGAAAAACTGATCGACACTGTTGGGGATTGGGATGAGTACCTGAAAAGGATCCATTCAGCCGATCTTGATGAGAAAGCCGACTGAAGTCAAAGGGTTGGCGTGCCAATGGGAGAGCAACAAGATGCGGAAGGAAGAAGCCGATTGTGAATGGCGTCAGAGCGCGAGCACGTGAGGAATGACCGAGTGGGGGCCGCATTTTATAGCAAGGTAAAAATTTGAAGCAGCGGGAAATGAATCTCAAAAGACACGGGCAGTTAAAACGCACTACTTGTATGTCAGAGAATTACGGCGCAAATAAAGCGGCAGTTGTTAAGTGAAGTTCAACAGTTAAGCCGATTGAAAAAGCTGATTATTGCGATTTTTTACAGATGACAAGTCATCTCTCAAAAATAGGGGACATATGTTTGCACCAAAATTTGGCAAGTCAGGTCAAAATCGGCAATAAGATCAGGTACATAGAAGTTAACGGACAAGTTGGGAAAGATTGAGGATATTTGGTAACAGAAAAATCTTTAAGGGAACAACTATCCGAGATAAAGCCGATACGGATCAGGACTTCAAACGTATTGTAAACAGATACGATAGGCCGACGGGTATAAAAGAAGGGTCGAAGCAAGATGCAAAAACAACAACACAATACAATTAACCAGCCTTTACTTTCTCCCTTCCTGTCGGACTAGGAGTAGCTTTTGTAATTTAGTCTCTGTAATCGATCTTGATCAATAAAGTTGTGCATCGCCGATTGTTGATCTTCGTCAATTACACCCCAGGTTTGATTTGTTCTGATTTTGTTGCGTAGCCTTCTTCAGAATCGATCTACCTTTACCCTCTGATTAGCCTTAATCGGCTAATTAGATTTATCCCGTTACCTTGATCTTGATCGGCTTCGAGCTGATTGAGTTTAAGCCGATTGATCGTTACGATCGGCTTTGTGCGAATTTTATATTTTTTACCTTGTCGATTACAGGTCAAATCAACTGGCACGCTCTAAACCCGGTGTTCGTCTAGTGTGCTGCTGTCAGAAACCCTATATCAAGTTTTTGACGCCAACAGGAGCACAACAGATTTCCTTCCGCTGTGGGCCTACCTTACTTACTTCAATGCATTGTGCTAACACGATGTTAGCAAGTTGCTGGGAAATGGAAGCGTGGCAAAGTGACACGTGTTGTCTGTCGCTGCTTTCATAGTAAGAGAAAAAAACTAGAAATACAATTTTGTTTGACCAAATATACAAATAAAAGAGAGTATATAGCGAGGCCAGTCAAGTCAAAGCTTCCGAGCTCGGAAGTCGGAACCACCGGTTGGATTCTGGAAGCGCATCCTCCTCCACACACGATATGCCGTGCCTGACTGAGGCCTCTCCGCTCGGTGGGCCGCCCGGCCGCTCCCTTCGATCCACACGTTCTCGTGTTTGCGGCGATTCATCCGCTTGTGGACGAGGTTGCTGGTTGCGCTCGGCCGCAGCCATCCCTGCGATCCACACGTCGTCAAGATTTGACTATCCGGCTTCCTGCCGGCACTAGATTGTCTCGCGAACCGAGCAGGCGTTGCCACCAAAGGAAAATGCAGAGTTTTCTTTCTTCCGTTCTGCGTTTTGTTTGTTGCTGGAAATGGTGTCTAGGGGTGAAAACCGCACATCGATTGTCTTCGTTATTGGATTACTGGATCGGACTGGATTGGATAGAATGCAAATATGGTTAGATTTTCCCATCTGAATAATTGTAGTCTTCTCCTACACCCAATTTCATACTGAATCTGATGAAGAAAATATGAAAACGTCATAAATGATGTATTGCCCGTACTCAAATTCGAATTCCATAAAGCTAGGTACATAGTTGTTGCAGCGTGGCCAACTAAGTAAATATTGCTTTATCTTATTCTAGTGCCAGTCCGTGTTCCTTGAGTATTTTATGGGTTGAATGTGAGAATTTTAGTTATTATTATCTAGAAGTGTACAAATTATACATATGTCCATGTTCAATCAAATTGAGCAGAAAATTTAAATTTGTATTCGACGTTTCTTTAATTTGTGTTTGAATTCAACATCTAAATCATGTTCCATACGTCCATCCATCTTAGACTCATTTCGTATCTCAATTGCTAGTTCTTGGGTTGACTAGTGAGAGATGATCTAGTAGTCTAGCGGCACCACGAGACGATGAGAAAAACATTCCCAACTGCAAATAGACATATATAATAAATTGGATCAATGGTGTAGCTAGGAATTCATGAAAGGTAGGACAGTTCTAGCATTTTGATGTCCAGTTTGGAACATAATTTTTTTTCACGACTCCTATGAAAACTGAATTATTTCCTATGCTATACATGTGAATTCTTGTATTCCAGTACAGACCCTGAATTGTAGTGAAGCATTGCCATCACCTAACTAGTGCAACCTTCTTTGATTGACTTCCATCAACAATGATGTTTGACCGCTCAATCTCAAGAAACCTCTCGCTACTACACTGCTAATGCATGCTAAAAAAAAGCCGTATTCGTTCAAAGTGGTATGTACGGCTTGGAGGGAGATCTTTCCTATCTTTTGAGATCCACCCTACAATCATTTTTCATTCAGCAAATTTACCAAATTAGTCAAAGTGAAAATACATATGTTAAGGCAATTAGTCAAAGTGAACATACATATGTTAAGGCGGGTGCCGGGACAATTTTTGTTTTTAAGGGAAGACACATATTCACGCTTGTCGACGATCGGAACCGCCGACCGCAAAGAAAAAAAGGGGGATGCGAGTAGATCGTTCGGGGGCGAGGCCCGAAATCGCGCTCGTTCGGGAACGGCTAGCGTCACGGGATGTATGTCGGGGAAGAAGCAACGAACACAAGGTTTATACTGGTTCGAGCCCCCGAGTTCGGGTAACAGCTCTACTCCAGTCTTGCCCTGAGGCGAAAAGATGTAAATGAAGTTCCTCGGGGGAGTACAGTCGGGACCCGAGCTAAAGATCGCTCGGAGGCGAAGTTGCCAGAGAGAGCTCGGGATCCTTTTTCTTGTCCTCCGGTCTATGCTTGAGGAGTCAGCCTAGGTTCTCCCTCCTTTGGTCGGGGCAATCTATTGCCTTTTTGTAGCCCTCTGAGGGTTTCCCTGCTTGGTCCCGACTCCCGAGGTTGACGTCAGGTCCCCGTGGCGAGTCGACGGGGGTTGTTGAGGGGTGTCGATAGTCGTCGAGGGCTGACGGTAGCTGTTGGGAGTTGACGGGAGTTGTTGGGCCCTAATTCCCGCGCGAGGGCAGGTACGACACTGATTCCCACGCAGGGGAGAACTTTTACATGAAATAAATAAAATTGTTACAGATGCCTTTTACTCTGTGAGGCATAGAGGTCAAGTAGGGACCTCCTTCTAGCTCCAGGCGCCCGAGCTTGAGCTCGCTGGACCCGAGCCCGAGCTTGGAGAGAGCACTTTCTAGGTCGGAGACAAGCCCCCGGGCTCGTGGGGAACTGCCACGAGACCCGGGGGACAGCTTACACGTGGCGAGGTACCGATCCCCGACAGCCAGCCCCCGAGGCTCAAGGAACGACCTTAAGGTTTGGGACGTTCTTGAGTCTGTGATAGCATCTAGGCCTCCCCTCAATCTTGTTATTGTATGTTTTATTGTTTTGGTATTGATGACTAAGTTAATCATACTCAAAGCTTTGAAGAACATATGCTGGATTCAAAACTGAAGCAAGTTGGTCGAACAAGATTAAGGTGCTCAGTTCTAATTTATGACTTGGGAGATGATTCAAGTCAAAAGGCTAGGATTGTTTTTTTTGTTGTCTAAAGGGGGACTTTGCACAAGCTAGTGAATTGGATCATAAGGCAAAGACAAAACTAGATTTCTCGGAGCAAAAGACACTTAGTCCTTTTTAGGTCATACTTCTAGTGTACAACGGACCAAATTTCGATATCCACTTCTTCAAATTGCACTCTCAAAGATATCCTTGGAAGTCAAATAAGATTCTTTGGTCAAACTCTAAACTCCCATCAAATATCCGATTATCGGATCAAGTCTATTGTCTTCTTATCATTTCATCCTTGGTAAAACCTCCTTTAAAATCATCCGATAGCCAAGGGTTTGCCTATGTATGACTGGACCAAAATCTTTGGTCCGCATACATATAAAAGTCTCTCCTCAGGATGCACCAAAATATTCTCCGTTTCCCGTCTACAGCAGACCAAACTTTGAAGTCTTATTTATTGAAACTTTATATGAATATCCTTTATCTTCAAAAGAATTTTTACATAGACAACGGACCAAACATTCGTGCTAATATTTTTCCAGTCCGTTGCCGAAGTAAAACGCTTGGATAAAACTTATCTCTGTTGAAAAAGGTCTGTGGCACCTAACTCTTGAAAAGTCCATGTATGACGGACCAAATTTTTGGTCCGACGTACATAGGTCTCTATGCACAGACCTAACTTCTGAAAAGTCCGTGTATGACGGACCAAAATTTTGGTCCAACGTACATGTGTCTCTTTGACAGACAAATCTTCTGGATAATCCTTGTAAGACGGACTAAAAATGTGGTCCGACGCTCATGTACTTCTCTCGATCAGATCTTTGGACTCGGCCTCGTGAAAATCGATGCACAACGGACCAAATTTTTGGTCCGTCAGAAATACCTTTTTTTGTCCGTCATACACATGTCCAAAGATCGCTAGGCATCAAGCATTTAGTCCGCTGTGCGGTATATTTCTAGTATTTCGACATCCGACACGCCCAACGGCCATCGTGAGCAGTGTAACGCTATATTCACTCAAAATGGCTATATAAGCATTTCCGAGCCATCTACCAAAAGATAGATGAACTCCTAACACTTTGGTATTCATACATAGCTCTCATTCTGAAAAAGGAGTCTTTGCTTCATCTTAACACCAAAATTCTCATACATCTCTAGGTGTGTTAGCTCCAAGCCAGTGTCTAGTTGTGTGAATTACAAAAGTGAACCAAGAGACAGAACTTGTGCAAAGTTTATTACTCTTGAATCTTAGTGATCCTAGACAGCTTGGAGGAAGTATACAGCATGCACTGTCCAAAAGTGTTTGTGGAAGGCCACCGTGGTTGTGAGAGGTTTGGAACTCACCTCACCGAGTAGTGAAAGAGTTACCGAGTGATCACCGAGCTATCGCGATTAGCTTTGGAGAAGCAGAACTTCGAAAGAAGTGCTTCAACGTGGATTAGTTGTGCGGCTCTGAACCACGGGATAAATCTTTGTCTCTCTTGTGTCATTTCGTTTATTGCTTTCGCTGTTATCCTTATTTGTTTTAACTCTGTTTTACACTTTACTGTGAGTTGCTATCTGTTCTATTTAATAAGTAGTTCAAAATGTTTAGAACTTACTGAAATTGCCTATTCACCCCCCCTCTAGGCCATCTCGATCCTTCAGTCTGATGCTCTTGGAGGAGGGATCGGCTCTTTGGTCGAGCTCGGAAGCCCTCGAGCCTGATCTCGCACGCTGGAATCCTTCAAGGGCTTTTGTCGTGGTCGTGCCCGGGAATGTTCGGGCTTGCATCGCTCTTCTTCCAAATTGGAGGCCGTGCCACAGACGCTTCGGACTTTGCCGCCCGACTTCAACGGATTCGAGGAGGCGGTCTATAGCGCCCTGCGTTCTGACAGGGAGGACGACAGACACGGGACGCGACGCCTCGGTTTCTTGGAGGGGGAAAGCCGAGAAGGCGCGACCATGACGCTTTGCTCCCTTGTCCGAAAGTCTTGACGCGCCTTTTGAGGAATAACTGCTGTCCGCTGTGAGAGATTGGGTCTCTTTGAAAATCCGAGGCCGGTGCAAACTTTCGAAAATCCCCCATTCTTGCGCCGTGCCCTAACCCTCTTGTTCGCCATTTCTTTCTTCTTCCGACCCGCCCCCATCGCTCTGAGCACCATGGCCAAGTTTGGAAAAAGCATACTGATCACGGAGAGGATGAGGGAGCTCGAGGCGCTAGGACTTCTAGACCCGGCGACCTGGCGGCTCCCGGCGGCCGGAGAGGCCGAGCCGCGCCCCCGGGAGGACGAGATCGTGAGCACGGAGCAGTACACGCTCTTCGGGCTACGGACCCCGGAGAGCGACTTCTTGGTAGCCGTTCTCACGCAATGCGAGATCGAGCTTGTCAATCTAGTACCGAACTCCATTCTCCTTCTCTCTATCTTCTCACACCTCTGCGAGGGATTCCTGGGGATCCTTCCCACTCCCTCTCTTTTCTTTCGCTTTTATTCCTTATTCTGCACCTCGAAGGACCCCGTCGTCGGGTGTCTCTACTACCGGCTGTAGACCGGACTCCCTTGCACTTTTCTTCTGGTTTCGACCCGGGATTCCCTCGGGCCGTGGACGAAAAAGTGGTTCTATTTGAAGAAAGGCGAGAGAGGCGGGCTTGCTTACAACAGCGTCACTATGGACAGAAAGCGTGAGACCCCAAAGCCCGAGGACTCGGTGTCCGATCAAGAGGCTATCGCCATCATTCACATCTGCGCGACGCGCGGCCTCACCAACCAGGCCATGGTCGTTGACTATCTGCGGGGTAGGGTGTCCCCTCTACGGAGGAGGGTGCACCCGTTCTTCGAGATCTGAGGGAGGGACGACCCTACTCAGGAAGGCACCAAAGGTAAATTTCCTCGATATCATCCTTTCCCGAGCCCGGGTGAACCTTTCTTCTGACTACCTTTCGTCCCCATTTTTGTTTTCCTACAGCCCTGGCAGAGTCGTGGGTGGCGACGCGCATGCAGGAGGTTTTTGGGAAGGCGGCCCACAACTATGTCCTCAACGACCCCGTCCACAAGAACATCTTGAAGCGGAGTGGTGAGGTAATCTCTCTTACCCCTTCGTCGGGTTTGATCTGGGCTCGGGCCCGTCCTGACCTTGCTGAGCCATGCAGGAGAGCCGGGAGCTTCTGGAGATGGAGAGACACCTATTGTCGTTGCCTGGACCAGGCAAGGGCAAGAAGACAGCCAAGAGGCCTGCCCCGGGGCAAGCCGCGATGAAGCCCCACGTGGAGTGGGGTGACCGTGCGATGGTAAGTCATCTTCGCCGAGCCTGGGAACACTCGGGCTCGATCTCGGCTTATTGTCCCCTCTGATTGTCTCCTTTTCTCTGACCTTCTCTCCTTCTTCCCGCAACAAGAACAGGCGACGGCTGCCGCCGAGCTGTCAAGCCCTCGCCCGACGTCGCGGTCACAGGGCGCTCAAGGAGAGGATGCCCCCGCCGCCATAGTGGGAGCGGGGCGTCGAGCTACACCCCCTCCGCCCAGAAGACGGAGGCTCGTCACCCAGGTATGCGTACATTTCTAGGTCTGGAGTGTAGGTCTTCCTTCTTCTCCCCCCTTTTTTTTGCAAGTCTTAGCGACCTTCTTTGTTACAGACTCTGACTGTTGTGCAGGGCGAGTCTGAGGACGAGGAGGAGGGTGCGGGGGACTACCTCTTGGTCCCCCGAGCACGGCCGTAGCAAGCTCGGCACATCGCGACGCCCACGAAGGGCGACGCGGCCGAGGGGCCCGACCAGGTCCCCAGCCGAACAGAAGGGAAGAGACTTCACCACGGGTTGATGCCACCGGGCCGACGAATCGAGCTCGAGGCGGTGCCAGAGGACGCCACCGAGCTTGACTGGGCATCAGGTACACCAAATCCCCTTGTCCATTGTTGCCTGGATTTTGGGTTTTTGTCTCCTTCAGAATTTCGTCCCCTTGGCGCTCGATTCCGCCACGCCGCCTGTGTTTCTCACGAGGCAGCTGGCCGTGCCCTCCCGCTTCACCGACCGGACCAAGAGGGCTACCGAGGAACGCACGTCATCCCTGAGTAACGATCGCACGAGACTCGAAAACCGTCTCCAGGAGGTTAGTCGAGCTCGAGCCCAACTTTCACCTTCTTTGTTTTGCTTTACACCCGTGGGGTTGTTGTGACACTTCCCGTGCCTCTTCAGGGCCTGGACCTGGTTGCCAGAGGGCTCGGGACCATGCGCATTCATGCCAACCAGTTCCGGGCGTTATGCTCCCTGGTCGAAGAATGGGAGATGTACGTCCTTGGCCTCGAGGAGAGCGCGGCGCGGGTGTAGGAGTGTTAGTGTTATGCCCTTGAGGCAATCATTTAGATGATTGTAACATGACTATGTTTATGAATAATAATATGATTATTGGTCCAATGAATGTATATCATTGTATTGATCAACAAGTATGTGACTTGATTATGAAGCTCTTTACTTAATGATGTAATTCGATATATATCTCGATCGGATATCATCGTGATAGGACTACGATGAATAGATCAAAGACATGTAGTGATCGATGATCATGCTTCATAGATCATGGGATATGGAGATATCATCTCTACATTGTGGACCATGTTGAAGAACATGGGTTAGATAGACCCGCTATGAGACACTGCGAGAATGTTTCATTCTTATGTGTCATCAGTGTATCTCATACCTAGAAGATGTATGATCCTTAGACCTGAGATTGTCATATTCCCTACATGTGTAATAGTTTTCCTTGGGGCTATCAAACACTACTTCCTAACCTGATAGTTATAAAGGTAGCTTTCATGTTTACTATGAAACGTGCAGAGAGGAAGTGAGCAAATAAGATGGAATTTGCCACTCCAATGAAACGGAGATATATGACAAGGCCACTCGTGTGATATGATTAAGAAAGTGCATGGCCATGCCGTGATTGAGGAGTCAATCACAACTTATTAATATATCACGGATACGAGAGATGGATTGAATCATCAAAGGATGACATGCTTCTCGCCTTGAGATCAATCTTCATATACTTGGCAAAGGGATTATTACATGAGTTCTTTTGATAGGTTCTATTCGATTTGATCACAAGATGTTTGGGAGTTGGTATACTTTGCAAGAAGCCGCTACCAACTATTGGATTGAAAAGGAGTTTTCCGAATCCATGTCCAAACGTATGTGAACTCGCAGGTCACACACTTAATGGGCTCGGGACGATTAATTTGGATTGATCCGTAATTAATGAACCTCGTGGGCTTAGCATGTCAGGTGGGCCCCGGTTTAGGTTTCATCTCGTGGCTATATAAGGAGGAGGAGGGAGGCGCAGGTGTGCTTTCCACTGTTTAGGTTTGATTCACTTGAAACCCTAGCCTCCTCCTCTCTCGCCCCTCGCCGAGCGACTAGGTGCTTGCACACGACGCACTGCGCCCATCTCGGGACGTGTGGACTATGCGGTGACGCCGCGCTGCGGCGGGCGTGGGAGGACGATCCACGCGCAGGCGAGGACGATCCACTACATCGACGCAACGATCGCGGGCGAGGACGAACCACTACATCGACGCGAAGGATTCCGCAACTCGCGCGTCTAGTGGTAATCTTATCTATGATCCTTCTTGCAGTAGCTCAGCTGCGCTGTAGTTTTTTTTGTGCTAGCGTAGCATACCGCGCGCTTCCCTTCAAGGAGGAGGTCCAGAAGTTGAAGGTCGAGCTCGCCTTCGAGCTCTCGAAGGTTGTCGAGGCCGAGCAGAAGCGGTCGGCCGAGGCCCTCGCTAATGCCCGCGAGAAGGCCGAGAAGACCCTCGAGGCTGATCGCTCAGCGACCGCAGAGATCATCGAGACCACCCGCGCGGAGGTGGAGGCGCTCCGAAAACAAGTCGCGGAGCTCTCTGTCGCCCCGGCGAAGGCCCCTGCTGAGTCCGAGGCGAAGCTGGCCGAGCTCGAGGAGAAGCTAGGGCGAGCAACCCGAGCGGGGAGGAGCGATCTAACCCAGCTTCAAGAGGAGCGAAGTCGCATCGCCAACACCGAGGTCGAGACGCTGGCCCTAAGGGCGAGAGTTTCTGCACTCGAGCAGGAGAAGCTTACTCGGGAGATGGCCGACCTGTAGATAGGTCAGTAGGTAGGGAAAAGGGGCGAGGGTAACTCGACCCCCCTTGTAAATGTTTGTTATGTAAATTTCGATTAGAAGAAATAAAATTCCCTTCATGTTCGAAATTGGATGCGTCTTCTCAAGACTTAGCCAGAAATCTTAGCGGGAGACTTTGGCCTTTTTGCCTTATCGCTCCGTCCTTGTCGCCGGTCTAGGGTGCAGGAGTTAGTTGCTGGAGCCCGAGGGCTAGCCAACATCCTCGACCTGAAAAAAGGGCCCACAACAGGGTCAGGTCACTGGACATGCCTTTGATCGGGGGCAAACCTTAACCGTGGCGTTAGGTCAAGGCGGCCAAGTCTGGAAACACTCGAGCTTGGGGGCCCCCTCAGCGGGCAGCCTCCCATTCCAATCACTCGATAGGGAAATAGTCGGCTTACTGCGATAAGGATCGGCTTACTGTGGTCAGAGCATCCCAGGAGGAATTTTTAGAAATCCACGACCTCCAAGCCTGGGAATGCTTCAGGCTCGGTGTTAGGTCAAGATGGACGAACCCGGAAATACTCGGGCTTGGGGCTCCCTCGGCGGGCGGCCTCCAATTCGAATCACTCGATGGGGGAATAGTCAGCTTACTGCGATAAGGATCAGCTTACTGCGGTTAGAGCATCCTCGTAGGAAATTTTAGAAATCCTCGACCTCCGAGCCTGGGAATGCTTCAGGATTGGTGTTAGGTCAAGATGGCCAAACCCGAAAATACTCGGGCTTGGGCCAAGTTTTGGGGCATCAGGTCGAGGCAGCCGAACTCAAGAATGCATCGAAGTCCGGGCTCCCCTAAGGCGGCCTCGATTGAAACCTCATCAAGGGGAATAGTCGGGCTATCTGCGATAGAGATCGCCTATCCCTTTGCCAAGTATATGAAGATTGATCTCAAAGGCGAAGCATGTCATCCTTTGATGATTCAATCCATCTCTCGTATCCGTGATATATTAATAAGTTGTGATTGACTCCTCAATCACGGCATGGCCATACACTTCCTTAATCATATCACACGAGTGGCCTTGTCATATATCTCCGTTTCATTGGAGTGGCAAATTCCATCTTATTTCAATCCATCTCTCGCTTACTTCCCTCTCGCACGTTTCATAGTAAACATGAAAGCTACCTTTATAACTATCCGGTTAGGAAGTAGTGTTTGATAGCCCCAAGGAAAACTATTACACATGTAGGGAATATGACAATCTCGGTCTAAGGATCATACATCTACTAGGTATGAGATACATTGATGACACATAAGAATGAAACATTCTCGCGATGTCCCATTGCGGTCTATCTAACCCATGTTCTTCAACATGCGTCCACAATGTATAGATGACATCTCCATATCCCATGATCTATGAAGCATGATCATCGATCACTACATGTCTTTGATCTATTCATCGTTGTCCTATACGATGATATCCGATCAGACATATTTATCGAATTACATCATTAAGTAAAGAGCTTCATAAGCAAGTCACATACTTGTTGATCAATACAATGATATACATTCATTGGACCAATAATCATATTATTATTCATAAACATAGTCATGTTACAATCATCTAAATGATTGCCTCAAGGGCATAACACTAACAGCCACGTGGACGGTCGCGATGGGGCGATAGGCGCCGCCGTGTCCGATTCGAATCCGGCGGCGATTTCCGACGCGGCTTCGGCGTTCGTGCCCAGCGCGGACTCCTAGGTCCTTAAAAGACGGCCCGACCCCGTTTCGAGGATCACCTGCCCTCGCCGCCCCTTTTCCCCAACTTTCGGCCGCTAGAACGCTGTGTGGAACCAGAGCGAGTTCTCCGGACTTCGTGGACGACCGTCGCCGTTTCAGCCGTCAAAATTGTCGCCGTCGTCGTGCTTCCGCCGGAACCGAGGTAGAGCCAAGTTCGCCGAAGCCTTCTTTCTCAGATCCGACGAAGTCCCGGTAGCTTCCGTCAAGGTTTCGCCGCGTAGGGGTTGTCTTCTCCGAATCCGGCAATGGCGTCGGCTATCCGCGTTCGTGGACCGTGAGATCGGAATCCAACGCTTGACGCGCTGCCACGTTGCGCGCAATCACTAACCGTCCGATCGGATTCATGCGCTCTGGATCGTGCGCCCGCGCGCCAATCGACCGTCGCGCGTGTCGGGCTCGATGGCCGTCGCCATGGACCGGGTGCATCGTGAACCCGAGGGAGCCGTGGACCCAGTCCATACGCCCGGGACACGTGTCGCTGCCTGATTGGCTGGCGCCAGGGATGACGCCAGTGTGACGTCATGATGACGCAATAAATCTATTTTCAATTTCAAAATAAATCTGTTAATTCTGATTTTCTGATTTCAGTATTTATTTCAAACTTCAAAAGGCTATATCTTTTGCATCGTAACTCGGATTTGAGTGATTCCAATTTCTCAAAATTTATAAAATTGAGATATATTTAATGGTGAATTTTATTTGATTTTTGAAGTTCAATTGCTCTCTGTTTTGGCATTTATTTGCTTTTCTTCTTGGTACGCGTAGACGTTGAATTGTGCGACGCTTCGGAGGAAGATTCAACAACTCAAGTTCAAGTTTCAGAGCAACACCAGAACCTATTCCAAGGCAAGTTGTGCTTTGATCATGTTGAACCCATGTTTATAAAATTGCTATATTTGTTTACCCTATTGCATATTATTTCAAGTATACGATTGTTTCAAATTAGATTGGGTTTAGCTAATATACCAGATTGATCTACACCCTACCTTGTCATTTGTATGCCATGATCTATTGTCACCCTAGATTGGTTAAATATAGTTGGTTAATAGTTATAATCAACATTGGAGGTTAGTCCGTATTAGTTGCTTAGCCATGCCACGTCATCACATGTGTCAGAATCATTGATAATTAATCTTGATTAATGGAATATGGAACAATATTATGAACTTGTGTGTCATGTGGAATCACACGATGAGATTGAGTTGTTGTGGCGAGTCATGTCACGCAACGATGTTGAATTGTTGATAGCATGTGGTGCTTGGTAATCAACTGGGTTATGATCATTTAGATTGGGGCAAGTGACAAGGGGCGAGTTTGCCAAGGTGGGCCCAATGGGCAGAGGGTATGTGGATGTCTTGCCCTGATCACCCTAAGGACTTAACCTCTGCAGAGTGTGAAACTATTCGGATAGCCGTGCTCGCGGTATTGAGCAATGCTCGGGAATTACAGTTAAGGGTTAGCTTAATTAAATGGACAATTTGGTTGGGATGGCGGAATGCCATATGGAAGATGGAATTTGACTTAGGATTGGAAGCTTGGTTTACTTGAGAAATACTGAATCTATTTATTATAGTTATTTGTTTTACAGTCTTTGTAATCTATCTATTATACTTGTTTATAAATGCTACTTATTGCAAAATAGCCATGATAGCCTATCCATTGGGAATAAACCTTGCATATAGATACATAGAATTGCATTACATGCACAACTTGTTGAGTGCTTTAAGTACTCACCCTTGCCAACAATAACCTCACGGTTGAAGAGTCTACATCAATCTTTGGAGGAAAGGTTCCAAGAGGATCACGAATGTTTAGGCGCAAGCCTTGTCGATTACTGTGGTATACTAAGGGTTGTCTACGTTTTCATTCATTGTAGTTTAATATGTTGTTCGACCTTGCGGCGTAGTCATGTAAGTGGACCCTATGGTCATTCAATTAGTAGTATATATCATATGATGTCTTTCCTAATGCTTTCGCTGTGTATGATTGTGATATTTACTTATGTTGAGCCTGTGTGCACTAGCGTGATCCTGGACTAGTGCAGTATACACAGAGGGTCCGGATTTGCATATTCGGGTCCCGACACTAGGGGAGTCAGACACCCACGTACTAGGGGCTTCACAGCTCTCTGAAGCACCAAGACGAGATAGTCAACCTAGCACGATGTTGTCTCCTACACCCACTTGCTCTCCTAGCCAAGTCACGGTAAGCACCTGACCACTGGACCTACCCGTCAAGTCATGCACAACACTGTTCGAAAGTTGGGGCCACTCATGAGGTACCACCTAGGAGGAACCACGGGTAGGGTTTCTAGTCTTTTGTGGACCTTATTTTAGAGTTATGGTGTAGCATGCAGTTCTTGTAGTTAGTTGGTCCTTATAGTCTGTTGCTTTGTTTTGCCACATGCTATGATATTCGTGTTGTTATGCTCCTCTTTGTTTTTCTTTGCAAAGTTGCTCCATTATATCCCCCTGGTCGACACCATGACACAAGGGGCATGGTACATGATTTCCCCTCTGACTACAAGATAGCCTCCCCTACTCATCAGCGCAATGATGGGGTAATGCTAACACTATGCATCACGAGAAGGTGAGTCCGTAGCCATTTCATTTAGAAATGACAATACCATGCCGCCCCCTTTTTTAGCCCGATGTGACAACACTTTGACTAGCCTTTTTCATATCAAGGTAACAACACACTACTACTTGATTTTCAGACCACAATGATCATACCTTTCTTGTAGCACACTTTATATGCCTCAAGTCCATCGCCTACGTCCAAGAGGGCTGATAAATTGTCCCCCACAAAGAACCGACATATCTCCAACAAACTCCTTCAACCACAACATGGTGAACAGAGCGGGTAGCTCAAGGCGAGGGAGAGGATAGTGGAGAACGAGACTGTGACCTTGACCTAGAAGACACACACATCTACGGTCCTTTAAAACCTGACCCTCTATCCCTGATATTCCTCTTAAAACCAGGTAGTTCTACACACCAAAAAATCCCCTCCACGACTACCCACATATCCCCAAGCCTTGGCTGCAATGCAAGCACAAACTCGATGCAGTCATCCAGGTTTCCAATGTTGAGGGGAACCTAGGACATTTATTCTTTTCTACCCTCTTTTCATGGTTAGTAGTTCATTTCCTATTTGTACTTTCACGTATGTATCACTATGTCGCTCATAATCACCACATCTTCCTTGTAGACCGTGAATTACAAATTATTCACCGAATGGGTAGATACATTGTATCCATCACATGCCTAGGTTTACATCCACACTCTTAGGTGCCACCCTAAACGAGTTGTAGGAGGAGCTCCAGACCGAGAGGGTCAACAATGATGAGCTTCGCAGGCAGAGGATCAGGAGAGGAACAATGAGGAGGTGGTCCACCTCAATAGTGTATGCAGTTGTGCCATCCCAAGCTGCAATTGCACTGCCACTACCACAACAACTAGCCCAGTTCACACCGTCATGATAACCGGCATTCCATGTGGGTGCTCTACGTTGTCCTATTTTTGCCTTAGGGGCGTTGGCCTATAAGGCCGATTAGATCAACACTCACTATGTCATTTTTATTCCAAAAGGTATGAATGTACCGTTAGTGTGAAGACCTATATGGCCCACGCTGGAGTAGTGGTGGGATTAGTCCCACATTGCTTGTCTAAAGTGAGTTTTAGTAGCACATAATGCATGTTGGGTCAAAATATAGCACCTCTGGGTTAACCTTTTTACACGAAGTGAGGACAAAACTGTATATGACGTATTTTGTATACCCGGGTTCACCTCATGGTGGGTTGGGCATTAAGCGGATTTTGGATCAAGGTATTACGGATGGTATTAGAGCATTGACTCTCATTGCACAAGTGTATGTCGAACAGGGATGTGGGCATATAGCACATGGTGCGTGTGGGCCCAGAGTAAACACACAGTATTGGCATATCACTACACCATGACACAATTTCATCAACACTATATCTGTCGGCAAAGACCACGTAATGCGACATATTATCTGTCGGCAAAACTTTTGCCGACAGAAAAGAACAGTCGGAAGAAGTCCTGTCGGGGAAAACATTTACCGACAGATAGATTTTTGCCGATAGATTATCTGATCGTGTTATAAGAGATTTATCGATAGATGTACTTTTGCCGACAGATAGTCTTTGGATAAACCACTAATGTGCAAAACCATGGATTTCTTAGATAGAAAACAATGATAAACATTCTTGTACAGAATATTATAAATCTAACTAATAATTAATTCATATTTACACCACATCACATCACAGCACAGCACAGTAGAAAATGATTCAATTAATGCATCCATTCAACACAGCAACTAGAACATACAAATTTGTCCATCAATTAATACATCCATTCAACACAGTTCAAGTTCATTCAACTAGAATATACAAATTTGTCCAAAAGCCCAGAGTTCCTGTAGTTAACAATCAATCCTTTACAAAATTCAACCCTATTGGATCTTCAAAACTAGGGTCAACATCTTCCACCCACATGAGGTGTTAAGTATACAAAATGATTACTTAGCATACATGTAGCTAGTTGTTTTGAACAAAAGCATCTGTATCGATCGGCATGATGGTAACACTAACTTCCTAGGTTCTTGCAATTCTTCCTACAAAAAAACACATTTAAATTTAGTGCAAGCACATAAACTTTAAGAGTAGAGTACCAGCAATACCTTTGAAGTTTCGAGAAACACAATATTTCATAGCCATATGATGTTCTTTACATACAAACAAAGGAATATAACGAATGAGCTAATACCCAGAATCTTTGAACAATGAGAGCTACTGGACATCCTTTTGGGAGAAAGTAAAAAAGCATTGTGTTGTTTTATACTGAAGAATGACACAGTTTTATGAAGACATAGCTGCAAAGGGTAAGAAGGAGAAAGAAAGGAACAGCCAAATATTAATTCAAAAGCAAAGTTAACTCTTATGCAGCAAGGACATAAAGAGAGGCGTGTAGTTATCAAAATATTGCTAAAGAATATAAAATCTTGCTTATGTTGTGAAATATTTGCTAAAATGACTTACATTGCGAATTGGTGGAGCATATATATGGAACTGGATGTTATAGTACATGCATATTTGTCAAGGCTGCCAAATGTGGGGGCTATTAAGGATTACTTAATCAAATGATCGAAGGCATGTCCAGTGACCTGACTCCGTTGCGAGCCCTCTTTTTTCAGGTCAAAATATTAGCTAACCCTCAGGCCCCGCAACTGGCTCCAGCGCCTCGGATTTGGTGGCAAGGACGCGGCAACGGGGCAGGACAGAGTATTTCCAGACTTGGTCGCCTCGACCTAACGCCACGATCAAGGTTCGCCCCCGACCAAAAGTATATCCGGTGACCTGACTCTGTCGTGGGCCCCTTTTTCAGGTCGGGAATGTTGGATAAACTTCGGGTCCCAACAGCCAACTCCACGCCCCGAGCCGCCGGCTAAGGCAGGGTGGCGACGCAAAGGCTAAAATCTCGAGCAGGATTTCTGGCTAAATCTTGGGTTTCTGGCTAAGTCTTGAATTCCTGGCTAAATCTAGGATTTCTGGTTAAGTCTCAATAAGACGCCACCTAATCTCGAGCAGGGTTTCTGGCTAAGTCTAGGATTTCTGGCTAAGTCTCAATAAGATGCCACCTGATGTCGAGCAGGGTTTCTGGCTAAGTCTTGAATTTCTGGCTAAGTCTTGGAGTTCTAGCTAAGTCTCAATAAGACGCCACTTGATCTCGAGCAGGGTTTCGGTTAAGTCTTGCATTTTTGTCTAAGTCTTGGATTTCTGGCTAAGTCTTGGATTTCTGGCTAGGTCTTGGTAAGACGTCGTTCGACCTCGAGTAAAGATCTCTAACTAAGTCTTGAGAAGATATTCGATCTCGAGGAAGGCGCATTCGATCTCGAACATAAAGTGAGTTTATTTCTTCTAAATCAAAATTTACAAAACCAACATTTACAAGGGGGTCGAGCCTCCTCGCTAACTAATCTATCTACAGGTCGGCCATCTCCTGCGCAAGCTTCTCCTGCTCAAGCGCAGCGACCTTGGCCCTCAAAGCCAGCGTCTCTGCCTCGGCATTGGCGACGCGGCTCCGCTCCTCCTGGAGCTGGGCTAGGGCGCTCTTCCCCGCCCGAGTCGCTCGCCCTAGCTTCTCCTCGAGCTCGGTCATCTTCGCTTCGAGTTCGGTGGAGGCCTTCGTGGGGGCGGCGGAGAGCTCTGCGACTTGTTTACAAAGCGTCTTCGCCTCCGCGTGAGTAGACTCGACGACCTCCGCGGCCGCCGCGCACATCTCATCATTGGCCTTCTTGGCCTTCGCATGGGCGCTCGCGAGGGCCTCGGTCGACCGCTTCTGCTCGGCCTCGACTGCCTTCAGAGCTCGAGGCCGTGCTCTGCCTTCAGCTGCTGGATCTCCTCCTCTATCCGCGCTGCGCTCTCCTCGAGGCCGAGAACATACTGCTCCCATTCCTCGACCAAGGTGCACAGCGTCCAGAATTGGTTGGCGTGGACGCGCAGGGTTCCAAGCCCACTGGCAACCGAGTCCAAGCCCTGAAGAGGCGCGGGGAGTGTCACAGCGACCCCACGAGTGCAAAGTAAAACAAAGAAGTAAGAAGGCAGGCTCGAACTCAACTAACCTCCTGAAGACGGTTTTCGAGTCTCGCACGGCTGTCGCTCAGCAACGACGTGCGTCCCTCGGGGGCTCCCTCCGGCGCCAAGTCGGCGACGCTGTGGGAGGCACCTGTCTGAGCTGCCTCGTGTGAAGCATAGGGTGACGCGGGCGGAACCGAGCCTGCCAAGGAAGATGAAGTTACGAAGAAAGCCGAAGTACAAGGCAAAAACAACAACCAACGAGGAGGATTGGCATACCTGATGCACCGCCAAGGTCGGCGGTGATCGCAAGCGCTGCCCCAACCTCGATTGCGCCGGGCCTAGCAACGTCGATTTCCACCGTGGCCTTGGCGACATCGGCCTCTCTGCGCGGCCGGCCCGTGCAGCGTCCGGAGCGAGGAGCCTGGTCGAGCCCCGGTCGCGCCGCCCTCAGGGCACCGCAGATATCTTTGAGCACGCTGCGGCCTTGCTCGGGGGGCTAAGAGGTAGTCCCCCGTGTCCTCCTCCTCATCCTCGGACTCGTCCTGGACAACAATCAGAGTCTGTAACACAAAGGGTCTCTAAGACTTGTAAGAGGGGAAACCTACACTCATGACCCCGGGCAAGAGATGGGCGCAAACCTGGGTGATGAGTCTCCGTCTCCTGGGTGGCGGGGGCGTGGCCCGACGCCCCGCTCCCGCGGCGGCTAGGGAAGCATCTTCTCCCTGGGCGCCCTACGTCCGCAACGCCGGGCGCGGGCTCGACGACTCGACGACCACCGCCGCCCGTTCTTGCTGCGAGAAGAAGAAAAGAAGGTCAAATAAGAGAAATCAATCAGGGATGACAAGAGGCTGAGGTCGAACCCGGATATCCCCGGGCTCGGCGAAAAGCGACTTACCATCGCGCGGTCGCCCCACTCGACGTGGGGCCTCTTGGCGACCTGGCCGAGGGCATCCGGGGCAGGCCTCTTGGCGGCCTTCTTGCCCTTGCCCAGCTCGAGCAGCAGCAGCAGGCCCCTCGCCATCTCCCACAGCTCCTGGCTCTCCTGCGTGGCTCGACGCGGTCAAAGCAGGCCTGAACCCGAGTCAAACTCGACAAAAGAGGGTGAGAAAGGGTTACCTCGCTGCTCCGCCTCAAGATGTTCTTGGGGACGGGGTCGTCGAGGCTATAGATGTGGGCTACCTTCCCAAACATCTCTTGCATGCACGCCGCCACCCACGACTCCGCTGGGGCTACAAAAAAACGAAACGAGGATGGAAGGCAATCAGAAGAAGGAGTTCGCCCGAGCTCATGAAAAAGCGATGTCGAAGAAATTTTACCTTTGGCGCTTTCCAGGGTAGGGTTGTCCCTCCCTCGGATCTAGAAGAACGGGTGCACCCTCTTCCGCAGAGGGGACACCCGAGCTCGCAGGTAGTCCATGGACATGGTCTGACCAGTGAGGTTGCGCGTCGTGCAGACGTGGATGGTTGCGATGGCCTCTTGGTCGATCGCCGAGTCCTCGGGCTCCGAAGTCTCGCGCTTGCTGTCCACGGCAATGCTGTTGTACGCGAGCCCGCTCTCCTCGCCCTTCTTCAAATAGAACCACCTTTCCGTCCATGGCCCGAGGGAGTCCCAGGTCGGGACTTGAAGAAAGGTGCAAGGGAGCCCGATCCGCAACGGGAGTAAAGGCACCCAACGACGGGGTCCTTCGAGGTGCGGAACAGGGAATAAAAACGAAAGAAAAGAGAGGGAGTGGGAAGAATCCCTCGCAGAGATGGGAGAAGGTGGAAAGAAAAAGGATAGAATTAGGAACCAGGTTGACAAGCTCGATCTTGCATTGCGCAAGAACGGCTGCCATGAAGTCGCTCTCTGGGGTCCGCAGCCCGAAGAGCATGTACTGCTCCGTACACACAATCTCGTCCTCCCGGGCACGCGGCATGACCTCCCCGGCCGCCGAAAGCCGCCAAGTCATTGGGTCCAAGAGCCCCAGTGCCTCGAGTTCTTTCATCCTCTCCGTGGTCAAGGTGCTTTTCCCAAACTTGGCCATGGCGCTCAGAGAAATCATAGCGGGTCGGGGGAACGAAAAGGCAACAAGCAGAGAGGCTAAGGCGCAGCGCAAGGGTGAAGAACTTCAGAGGTATGCGGCTTCGAGCTTTTAAAGAGGCCCGATCTCTGATAGCTAACATCAGTTACTCCTCAAAAGGAGCACCAGGACTTTCGGGCAGGGAACGTGAAGCGCCACGGTCGTGCCTCCTCTAACCTCCCCCCGGAGACCTGAGGCGTCGCATCCCGTGTCTACCACCCTCCCTGTCAGAACATGAGGCATTGTAGACCGCCTCCTCGAATCCCCCGTGGAGAACCGAGGCGACGAAGTCCAGATGTCCCCCAGACACGGTTTCCAATTCAATGCCGCGAAGGCGAAAGGACATGTCTGAGCGACCACGACAAAGGCCCTTGGAGGGTTCCGGCGCGCGAGGTCAGCCTCGGGGGCTGTCGAGCTCGACCAAAGGGCCGATCCCTTCTTAAAGAACAATCAGACTCAAGAGCGCCCCGAACTTTAAGGCCGTCCCTTAAGCCTTGGGGGCTTTCTGTCAGGGATCGGTACCCTCGTCACGTGTAAGCGTCCCCGAGGCCCCGTGGCGGCTTTTCCGCGGTCCCGGGGGCTCATCTCTGACCTGGGAGGCGCTCTCCCGATGCTCGGGCTCAGGACCAGCGAACTTGGGCACATGCGCTAGAGCAGGCACCCTCCACCTTGACCTCGATCTCGACGCCTCGACCTCAACACCCTCACGACCTTCAGAGAAAAAGGCATCTATAATATTTTATTTATCTCATGTAAAAACTCCCCCTGCGTGGGAATCAGCGCTCTACCTACCCCTGCGCGGGAACTAGGGTTCAACAGCTCCCGTCAAGCTCTCAACAGCTCCCGTCAAGCTCTCAACGGCTATTGACGTCTCTCGTCAGCACCTGTCAACTCGTCACGGGCTCCTGACGTCAGCCTCGGGACCAAGCAGAGAGGCTCCCTAAGGGCTACAAAAGCAACGGACCGCCCCGACCAAATGGGCACGACACGAGACAACCAGAAGACACACGCAGAACGCGCAACACACGCCAAGAAAAATAACAGAGCGACCCCTAGCTCGGGCCCTGTTTTTGTATTCTCCCACAGAATCGCATATACACCTTTCGCCTCAGGGCAAGACTGGAGTAGAGCTATTACCCGACCCCGGGGGCTCAAACCAATATAAACCTCGTGTCTGGTGTCTCTTCCTCAACGCTAGGCGCCTCCGAACGAGCACGACTTCGGGCCCCGCTCCCGAACAATCTCCTAAGCATCCCCTTTTTCTGCGGTCGACGGTCCCGATCGTCGACAATAAAATACTTTGTTGTTTATCACATATACAAACTTTTTTCTTAACTTAGTTACCAACCATTCATTTATGTTGTTGCGATCATCATGATGGGTATATTGAATCAAGTCCAATATTGAGTATTCTCTCCATCTAAGTTTATAAGGTGTATTTTTTTAATGGTCTTATCCATAAATATAAGGTGTATTTCATATTCTAATGCAAAATTAGTGCGATGCTCCCTATATACCCCTAATAAATATCTATATTTACTTCATATTCTCTACATGCATGTATTGAATATAGTTCTCACTTATAATAATTATAGGTAATCTAGTGATTTTTAATATTTTCTTTGTCTATATACTAAGAAGAAATATGCTTTATAAACTTGGACAAACGGAGTATTTATGAAAATTCATATTATACGACCATCAATACTTGCGTACTAAGCATCAATATAGTAAAAGATGGTTTCTGATTTTTTTTTGCTAGAATAATATAATACTACTGAGAAATTATATATTTATAATAATTTATTTATCACGGTTAAGATTTATTATCACTTCAGAAATATGTGATAAATAGTTTGACTTCATATAAACTTTTGTATAATGTATAAACAGTCGTACCAAGATTAAAAACTAATGGATTGTTATCAATGAACACTATTAATTCTTAACTGTTATCAACAGCTGATAGTTCTTATTTGTGTAATGCTATATTGCTAAGTGTAGTGCACCCCTAATCTAAATTTTCTGGTTCCGCCACTGGTTGAAGTTGCATATTATGGTTGGTGCAGTGTTCATTGTGCTGATTGTGTTGTTAGCTACTAGGATTTCCAATTGAATGAAGAAATTGTGTGCTTGTGTTCTGGATGTAAATTGGAATGTAGCTTGTGGATGTGTTAGTACCTAAATTTGGCAAGGCATAACCGATTTGTTAGGTCAAAGATGAAATTAGATATTTCTAACCGATATCGGTTAAAAAGAGAAAAGATAAGTTACAATTGGAATTATAGCTGATATGAAGTTCAATATGGAGAGTCTTAGCCGATATCGACTCAAAGAGTAATTTATCTCCCGGAAATTGAGATCGATACGTATTGTGGATCTTGAGTTGGAGAAGAATACGATTAGCCTAAGTGATATTATTGACACTAAGATTTAGCAGATGTAGCCGATTTAGAAAGATAAGGTTAAACATAGATGTCTTAGCCGATATCGACTCAGAGAGAAGTTAATCATTTGGAAGTTGAGGCCGATACAAATCATGTGTTTGCAATAATTGGAAGAGGATACGATCGGCCTAAGTGCTATATAATAGGTCTAGAGGTGATAAGAAAAGGTGCCCAGAGCCAATCAATCAACTCGCATCTATTTTTTATTTATTTTATGTCAACTAGGAGTAGCTTTTGTAACTTAGAATCTTCTCTGTAATTCGATTTTGATCAATAAAATTGCGCATCGCGACTGTTGGTCATCTTCAATTACGCCAGTTATCTTAGGTTTATTTTCATACCGATCTTGTTGCGCATCGCCTTTTTCGAGGAAAAACATATCTTTACCTATCGTTTAATCGACTGTAATAGTCGTTTAGATTCATCTAGCCGATCGTACCATATAATCGACTGAGACACTTATTTATCTTGGTTTAACCCGATTATATCGGTTTGCACCTATTTATCTTGCCGATTGCAAAATCAAATCGGCTGGCATGCTACGAACCAACTTAAACCCGATGTTTACGTGTGTTATAGCCGATCAATTCTTCGTCATATTTTTCGATGCAAATAGGATGGAACAGTTCCTTTCTTTTAAATTGTCAGCCTTGCTCGTGTCCATCCTATTCATGTATTTCATCATCATGTCAGTCTTGCTCTTGTCCCCACCACTTTTACCTTTTTGATGTACCTCTACGCCTTGTCTGCTCGTATTGGCTCATCTTCATCAGGAATTTTACCTTTGGGAATCTCAGCAAGCTCCATCCCACAGGGGTTACTCTCGCATCGGAACTCCTCACATTTGTGGGACTGGAAAGAGCACAGAAATTTTAGGGTTAGTGGATGGGAACGAAAGCAATACAGAAATCCAGATGGTGTGGTCTTCAAATCGGCTTAATACGGAGATGAGTAGCGATGCAACGGCGATGAGGAGTACGAGGATGGGGCGGCTGTGAAGATACAAGGGTTAGCGACAGGAACAAATCGAATCGACCAGCTCAGTAGCCGAGGGCAACAATGTCATTTTCCAAAGTGTGTTTTGGCGAGAAAATAGAACGAATGGGAAAACATGTAACGAAGGTGGACATAATGCAGAGAAACGGAACGGTGGCAACTTCTGGTGGTATTAACATGTGCTAGATTTAAATTTTGGAGTTCGATTTGAATCAAACAAGGAAAAGAATCGCTTTCTGATTCGGTTTGTTAAATTCTATTCTGATTCTTAGAGCTGTAGGTTTGGATATAAATTTTAAGGTACAGTTCTGAGTTTTTTTTAAGCAAGAAATAAGTAAGAGAGCAAGAAAATAAGAAAAGATGTTAGTTGAGCCGTACTACCAAAATATTTGTATTCGTGAGTCCTTGTGCTTGATTTTTTTACCGTTATACGTGCCTTCATGATCCTAGACTAAAACCAACAATTAGTAGCGATGGTCTAACTTTGGTGTGCGCTTGCCTAGCTACCACTAATATTTCTCGGGGCAGGCTATCGTCACTGAGCGATACAGTGTTGAGTGAGATCTAATTGTGCATCGAGCGTGATTATGACGGTACATGCAGCTCCATGACAAGGAGACTTTGAACTTTAGCGGTACAAATCTAAAGTTGGGATCATTCGTTGTCAGTGTCACCAAACCAAATTTTCCAATAAACATTCCTTTGTATGTTACCTGGGCTGTGGATACACGAATAGTAACATAAACAAACCTGTATGGCACCTCGGCCCATATCTCCCTAACATGTGGGAAGTCGGCTGCTCGGCTGGCCCAACCTTGGAGTTTTCACTAATTAGATCTAGCCTGGCCCCAGCCCGTCTGGCTCATGGACGGTACACCACAGTATACTGTGCTTAGTAGAGTCAAGACCGAAATTACTTGTGCTTTCTTTCGACATAGAAAAGACCTCGCTTCTTTTAGACGAACAAGCAGTGAGAAATATGCTCAAAGTTGTCTAAGTTAAATTTCACTATGTCATGTAACAAAAGGGATAAATCCTTGATGGCTCCCTTGTTGTATGTGCCAGAAAATTTCTGCTCAAAGAGTCTAATCCCTGAAAATTTATGGAGTCACGTACAGTGACTAGAGTGCTTGGATTTTTGTTTTTCACGTCCTCCTTGAACCATCTTACCTCTTTCCTGTGTTACATAGGTGAACCCAGTAATATTTAGATGTACTAGAGATTTTGTTATATTATTCAATATTTTTTCTTGTAAATCTAGTTGATCCTACTCTTTTGTTCTTTTCTCCGGTGAGTCTCATTTCGTTTAGTTGTTCGTAGTGGGGTTTAGTGTTGTGTCAATTGCCGAACTAACTCACACAACGACAACAACGCCTCTGTCAGAGAAGCCACCATGCATAGTCGAAATTTTACTGTGAATAACATGGTAGTAAGTAGTGGTAGTAGAAATCAAATCTAACCATCTATTCCCCAAGGGTATTTTAGACTTTATCTATCTATTCATCGGGGGTATTTTAAATTTTTCCTAATTCGTTCACAGTTTTGGATTCATCGAATACCTAATGATCTTTAGAGACTTCTTATCCATTCATCAAGATCACAGGACGTGTTTTACCGTAGAGGATAAATAGTATGACGGAATTTTTTACCCTTTTACCACTCTCTGAATTTTATTACCAATACTATAGGTGGTAGTATAACTAGATCTAAATTAATTTTAATCATTAGATTCAAAAGAATAGGCGATTTATATTGATTTTAATCCAATGTAGAAGAGCTCAAAGATAAACAACGTTACTACCGGGAAGCATAACCTACACGCCCATGATGATTCCATTGCCATGATCATCGGCAATCATGCACCGTCATTAAAGCTGAAGTCTCCAATAAGGAAGTACAAATCTAGCATGTTATTATTCATCGACTCAAGGAAAGGTAACAAACTGTTTCTCATGGTTGACAATATAAAAGTTAGGTACTTATGTACTTTAACCTCCTCTATTAGTATAAACTAGTGGATCTTTCTAACAAAGCTATTTTTTCAATGAAATAATGCTAGGGTTTTAGGGTTTTCAGTTCTCTGTCCACCACCGCCCCTATTGCCTCTTCTCTGGTGCTCTCACCGGCAGAGTGAATCAGGGACACGTTGGTGTCCAAAGGCATTTTTAGATTTCTTTAGTTTCTTCTAAATCCAGTTGCTCCTGCTCTTTGGTCTTTTCTGTAACGAGTCAATCACTCGATTTCCTTTACATGTGATGGGTTTTGACACACCAGAGCGACTTAATTAGATAACATCGACACCTCCACTAGAGATTGCCGCAAGGTTGTGTTGGGTGCAAATAATTATCCTTTGGTATCACTCCGACGAACAGCGTTGCTAGTGAGCCGTATGTCCTAGTCCTACACACCCATAATCCTTGAAAATGTACTTCCCGCTATTGTAATTGCCGACAATCATGTATCCATCACTAGATCCAAAGTCAAAGACGAAGAAATATGTACAGTGGTCATCAACTCAAGGATTTGATGTTATGATGTTGTTCTTCCTATGTAAAGTAGGTACTCTGTACTGTACATTTGGGTTATTAATATAAATCATAGGATCTTTAGAAAAACTAAATATCACTCAAAAAACATGTAGTTAAACAAATTGTGTGAGTGATTGAAATTTTCAATTTTGTCCTATTATCTTTCATTTTTCTGATGGGTGGGGTTGCTCCTCCGAACCTCATACACAAATGTCTGCCTCTCTCGAATGTGATGACTGATCTACTCGAAACATTAGATCTCGTAATCTTTATTGGGAATATATCTAGACTTGCAATACAACATAGTTGGCAAAACTAACGTAGACTAGATCACTAGAACTTTAATCGGTAAGATAACCAGAATACGTAGCAAAGAGAAAACTATAATGTAAGTTCGGATAAATATTGAGCTCCTTACCGGTTCTATTAGGGGTCTGCACTGTATGCTCTTACCATTAAACAAGTTGTGTAATGTGTACATCAAGTAGAAAGATATATGTGTGACATGTGTCACATGCGGTAAGAAATGAAAATCGAAGCTTGTGCCCACTTGCGAAATTTTTAATGGTGTAGCCTGGTAAAATATTTTTTTTCGAGAATATCCTCTGATCCGAAGAAATTTCAATTTTAGCCACTGCACAGTATATTTCAGCGGTTCAGATGCGCGAGAAATTTTTTTTCGCTAACTCCAGCGGAATGCGTTCACGACATTTTTTTTTAATTTTTTTCCCGACATTCACCGGACTCAGCCCACTTAAAATTTTTCTCATTTTTCACGAGTTCGTAGGGTGGGGCTGGGGTGGAGGGTGGGGTGCGAAAAAAGCCGTGGAAGCAAAAAATATTTATAGGACTTTAATGATATTGAAAAATTATGAAATTTTTGTGGAGGTTTGTGACACATCAATGATATTTCCATAAAAATTTGAAAACATTATCACATATGAGGAATTTTTAAAAATTCAAACATTACAACTGTCTTAATGAAACACTGACCAGTAAATTTGAAGCGAAAAAAAATGAAACATACCATGTTGATAAAATATGAAATTTTTTGTGCGGGTTTTTGAGACATCAATTATATTTCCATAAAAATCTGAGAAGATTATCACATACGTGGAATTTATAAAAAATCAAACATTACAATTGTCTTGATGAAACACCCACCAGTAAGTTTGAAGCGAACAAAAAATGGAATGAACCACATTGATAAATTCTGAAATTTTTTGTGCAGGTTTTTGAGATATCAATTATATTTCCATAAAAATATGAGGAGATTATCACGTTCGAGGATTTTTTTTAAAAAATCGAACATTGCAACTGGCTTGACGAAACACTGACCAGAAAGTTTGAAGCGGACGAAAAATGGAACAAATCACGTTGATAAATTCTGAAATTTTGCGTGCAGGTTTTTGAGACATCAATTATATTTCCATAAAAATCTGAGAAGATTATCACGTATGAGGAGTTTTTAAAAATTCGAACATTACAACTGTCTTCATGAAACACTGACTAGTAAGTTTGAAGGGAACGAAAAATAGAACAAACCACGTTGATAAATTTTGAAAATTTTTGTGGAGATTTTTGAGACATCAACTATATTTTCATAAACATTTGATAAGATTATCATATATTTTTATCAATTTTTTATGAAAATATAGTTGATGTCTCAAAAATCTGCACAAAAAAATTCAGAATTTATCAACGTGATTTGTTCTATTTTTCGTTCCCTTCAAACTTACTATTCAGTGTTTCATGAAGACAGTTGTAACGTTCGAATTTTTAAAAACTGTTTATACGTAGTAATCTTCTCAAATTTTTATGAAAATATAATTGATGTCTCAAAACCTGCACGAAAAATTTCAGAATTTATCAACGTGGTTTGTTCCATTTTTCGTCCGCTTCAAACTTTCTGGTCAGTGTTTCGTCAAGCCAGTTTGCAATGTTCGATTTTTTTTTAAAAAAATCCTCGATCGTGATAATCTCCTCATATTTTTATGGAAATATAATTGATGTCTCAAAAACCTGCACAAAAAATTTCAGGATTTATCAACATGGTTCATTCCATTTTTTGTTCGCTTCAAACTTACTGGTGGGTGTTTCATCAAGACAGTTGTAATGTTCGAATTTTTATAAATTCCACGTACGTGATAATCTTCTCAGATTTTTATGGATATATAATTGATGTCTCAAAAACCCGCACAAAAAATTTCATATTTTATCAACATGGTATGTTTCATTTTTCTTTGGCTTCAAATTTACTCGTCGTGTTTCATCAAGACAGTTGTAATGTTTGAATTTTTAAAAATTTCTCATATGTGATAATCTTCTCAATTTTTTATGAAAATATCATTGATGTGTCACAAATCTCCACAAAAAATTTCATAATTTTTCAATATCGTTACAGTCCTATAAATATTTTTTGCTTCCACAGCTTTTTTCGCACACCACCCCCTACCCCACCCCAGCCCCACCCCACGAGTAACTCGTGAAAAATGAGAAAAAAAAATTTAAGCGGACTGAGTCCGCTGAACGTCGGCAAAAAATTAAAAAAAAATGTCACGAACGCAGTCCGCTAGAGGTAGTTAAAAAAAAAAAAATTCCCGCACATCCGAACCGTTGAAATATACTGTGCAGAGGCTAGAATTGCAATTTCTTTGGATCAGAGACTATTCACGAAAAAAAATTATTTTGCCAGGCTACAACAGTAAAAATTTCCCCACTTACACATATGAAACAGTGGCTACGGCTGTCTTCTATTAAAATTTACGGTCAGATGCTCAGATTCCTCCATATAAGAAGGTAGCTGTTTTGACATCGACATGATGTCTGAGCTCAATTTTAATAACTAATTTATATTATAATATATTTAAAATTTCCAACAAAATTAAAATATTACAAAAGCACGTATAATTTTCACACAAACAAGCAAACCACCCAATGACATTGACAGCACAAGACAACAGAGGAAGAGCCGACCGAGCAAGTACAACTCTTCCTCATCTAAGAGCAGAACGTGTGGCGAGTGGCCAGCAATAGATCTATTTCTACCCTGCAGCAGGTTCCAAATTTCGGCGAAATTTCGGACCACCCCGAAATCAAAAGTACCGGTCGAAAAAAAAATTAAAAAAATTGAAATTGCTACATTAATCCCGAAATTTCGTGTTTTTTTTGCTAGTTTTGAATATTTTAGGACCGGATTTAGTCCAATAACCCTTAGGAAAGTCATCTCCAATGAAAATTTGTTGGAAAAATAAATTTTTAAACATTTTAAAATTTTGGCGGAAACACTGTCAGATTTTTATAAAATTGTACAAGCTTGATAATAAGCTGAACATTCTATGGTACTATCCTTAGTAGTTTAGGATCATACATAAAAAATTTCAAAATAATTTAACTTCATTTGTTATCTTTAAAAAAATCAAAAACAGAATAAACATAATTGGGACAGTTACATTGTCAGAATTTTATAAATTTTCTTGAGTGTGATTATGATCTACAATTTTTGTGAAAGATTAATAATTGACTCAGTACCATTATATAAATTTTTCAAAAAATTTCAACTTTGTTTGTTTGGTCAATCAAATCTACGTAAGCATTTAACTTCGTTTGTTATATTATATTTCAAAATTCAAAAAGAAAAGAACATAAATGGTACTGTGCCTTGTAAGAATTTTATAAAATCACTGGAGTGTGATCATGAATCACAATTTTTATGGGATATTGAGAACTTCCTTAAAACCATTCTGTAAAATTTTGAAAAAAAAATATGGTTTACATAATTTTTCATTTTGTTCAAGTTTGCCGGTAAGCCTTTTAACAGGGCAGTAGTACTGTTCGAATTTTTGAAAATTCATACAGTTTGATAATTATCTGAAAATTTTATGAGAGCATTATAGATACATCATAACCATGCGAAAAAAATTTCAATAGTTTCTAACTTGATTTGTACCATTTTTCATTCGTATCAAACTTGTCGGTGAGTGTTCTATCAGGACAGTACCACTTTCCAAATTTTTAAAAATTCCTCACATGTGATAATCAGTTGAAATTTTTGTGAGAACATTAGTTATGGATCATAACCATGAATTTTTTTAACAGTTTATAACTTGATTTGTACCATTTTCCATTCGGATCAAACTTGTCGGTCAGTGTTTTATCATGATAGTACCACTCTTCGAATTTTTAAAAATTCCTCAGATGTGATAATCAGCTGAAATTTTTGTGAGAACATCAGTAATTTGTTAGGAACCTCCAAAACAAATTTCAAAATTTTTCGTTAAATTTTAAACCAATTTTCGGCTGGTGCAAAAAACTCAAAATTTCGGGTATTTCGTCCGAAATTTCGGGTTTTTTCGCCGAATTTCGGAATTTTTTTTTCCGGAATGGACCAGATTTGAATTTTCAAATTCAAATTTCGTCCAAAATATTGATCCGGCCAGGGACGAAATTTATTCCGAAACCGAATTTTCAAACCTTGCCCTGCAGTAACATCTTCTGATTTGCCAGTGACCTACCTAGATTCTGGTTGGAGAGCAACGCTGTGGCACCACATTGCGACGCCAACGCCGGGCTTTGACGGAAATGGCCGGCCGGCCACCGTCCATCTCCATCTCGCAGCCCAGGAAAAGCAAGAACAGAGCTCATGTGATTCACAGGGGACAAGTAACTAATAAGTAAGCAACAATGGCTAGCTTCCAATCTATGATACGACAACGATAATAATAGGCAACAAATTACAGAGCAACTAGCAAGGGTGAGGGAGAGGAAAGAAACAGAGGAAGCCATGGAATGGAGCACTAGAGGAAGATGAAGCACTCCATGGCCACTGAGGGGTTCTGGCCCAGCGCGCCCTCCGCCATATCCTTGTGCTCTCCTCCTCCCGCCAATGCCGCCTCGTCGAGTTCGTCTCTGGCCTCCCCCGGGGCCCGTCCGCCGCCGCCGCTGCATTGCGGCTTGGTTTGCTCGGGGGTGGTGTTATCCTTCGCCGCCTTGCGCGTGGCACCGACGCCGGCGCTCGTTTGCCGGTGGATGGCTCCGTTGGTGTCCGGAGAGGCGGGCGGTCGCCTGGCTGTTGGGAAGTGCGGCCGTCTGCCGGACCGCTCGCCGGGGTCCCGCCTGATGGTGCTCCCTCCGTAGGCATTGCCGTTGCCGTTGATGCTTGCGTTGAGGGAGCGCTTGGCCGGCGTCCGCAACGCCGAAGGCAGCATCATGTCGGCCTCCCTGGCGGAGTGGGTCCTCCTGACTGCGTTCTCGGCTGCCCTCCTCGCCACCGACGGGGAGAACCTGCCGCTGCGGCACCCGATGCCGGACACCACCGCCGGCTGCTCCCGCCGCGGCCGCGGCGCCGCCGGCTGCTCGCAACTGCCTGCGCCCTGCCTCCTCTGCGCCGACGCAGGGGACGGCGACCTCGCCCTCCCGTTACCGGCGTCCTTGGGCTTCCTCTGCTCCGGCGACCTCCTCCTCGCCCTCTCCTTCTCCAGCACGTCCACTACCGCCCTCTGCTCCACCTCCTGCTCCTCTCCGGCCTTCGCCTCCGGTGCCGCAGCGGACGCCACCGACGTGCTCTCGGAAGCCTCCTCTTCCTTCTGCTCCTGCCTCCTCTTCACCTTCTCCGGCTCCGGCGACGGCGGCCTGGGCCGCGGTACTGGCGTCTCGGACAACACCTCCTTGACCTCCTCCTCCACCACCACGGGCGGCAGAGCATTCTCCTTCTCCGCCGGGAGCGGCGCGGCCACCTTGCCCCGGCGCCGGCGCCGGCGCGGGTAGCCTTCTTGCTCACGCAGCTCCCCATGGCGGGCGCGCCAGCCAACTTGCTATAAATCAATGTAATGGAGTGGACGGAGTAATGGCGATGTGGTGGTGGCGCGAGCGGGCGGATGGGAGGTCGGGGTCAATTAGATGGCGCTCATCGATCAGGTGAATGCAACTGTAGCTGCATATGCATCTGCAATTCTGCATGAGGGGGAGGAATCGGATCATGGATGCCTTTAAATCCTGGGGTCAACTACCTTAACTCTCTCTCTCTCTCTCTCTCTCTCTCAAACTGGGTCAATTCGCCACTGAGCTGGCGCCATCACTTCTCTAACTCCCAGCAGCTGGTGATGCACTGAAGCTATTACTACTGCTACTCTGGTACTGGCAGTGGTATACTGGTATGTAGCAGTAGTACTACACTCATGCTCAGCGGAACGAAAGATGGTTTTACCTGTACTTTGTTTAATTTCCTTGGATCGTTTGCATGATCGCGATTAACAACAGGTGTAGCCAGCCCTCGTAGCTGTTGCACCACTGTAGCATAGCAGCGTGCATACAGGGATGAAAAAGTTGAAAACGGATATGCCGATCAATCCATACAATTTTCAGATATAGATTTTGGATATTTGTTGAATAGTATGAGATCGAAAATAAATATAGATTTTTTGTATCGAATACGGATTCGGTAGCTCACTATCTATCGTATATGAATACAGATCTGGATAATCCGGATATTCATAGGCCTGATTATCTGGATATATACGTAGTCTAGACCAAGGCTACTCTTTTAGTCAAAAATATTTCTAAATTTCAAAATCATATTATAATTTAATTAATCTACAAATAAATTTTTAATTATTAAAATTAGCACACCAGCTACAAAAATTAGGAATGTTTTGGAAAAGTTCTCGACACAATCTATCATTTTAACAAATTAGTTTCAAGATTTTATTAGATTTTAATTTTTTTTTCAAAATTCAAACATTGCAATCCTTAATAGGAAAATATTTTAAATAAGTAGCTAAAAATCTTGAAAGATCATAAATACATAATTTATTATTTTAAACATAATTTAATAAAGAATAAAAATCTTGGGTCATTACAAGTTCTTCATAAATGTTTGGATCAAATAAAATAGTTACGTTTTTTTTGTTCATTTTGTGTTTACAATTTAAAGGGTTTTTATTTTCCGATAAATATCCGTGACCGCATTCGTTTTGATTCGTATTCGCTCTATATCTGTATTCAACATTATTCTTATTCATATTCGTATCCAAGTTATCCGTATTCGTATTCGCATCCGAGAAAAAAAATATGAAAAAAATATGATAGAACCATTATCCATTCATATTTGATCCGTTTTCATCCCTACGTGCATGCAAAGGAAGCTTTGCAACATTTGACCCTTGCACATATTTTTTCACTTTTGACCTCGTTCCAAATGAAAATACAAATCTAGTCTCTTTGTTGACCACGAAAGGATCGAAAGGCGACAAGTGTCATATACCGATCTCTCCTACCGTAGCAGGTTGCTAGCACCACAACTCTCCTTTCCGAGCTTAGGTACTATGGTACCATGTCCTACCATGCTACCCTAGTTCAGTGCCAAGCTCCTGCTACAGTTGCCCAGGCTACCGCAGACCCAGCCATCTATCAAAATACACGAGTTTGGCAGATAACATATGTCGTTGCTTCTGTGGTAAGAAACGAGTTTATTTTTTACAAATATATTTATATGAAAAATTTGTGCAAAAAATATGTCTAAAAACTAAAAAAATCTAAGATTCCATGCAATCCAGGTGTACATTGCTGGGTTAGGGGCGCTACGTGCAACATCTTGCGAGAAGGAAAGAGCACGGTTAACAAAATCGGTTTGAAAAAAATCGTCCGAAAATAGAAATTCGAAAATCAGAAATATCGAGCCAAAAATTAGTCGAAAATAGTCAAAAATCGTAGAGTTTCAAAATCAAATTATTTGAAAGAAAAATAAAAAATCGACTATTTTCATGGAAAATCGGTCGATTTTCATGGAAAATCGACGGACTAGTTGAACCTTTTTTTGCGGTCGATTTTTTTGAGCGATTTTCGTCGATTTTCTTTGAAAATCGACCAATTTTTAACGATTTTCGGACAGTTTACTCCGAACTAAATTTTCCAATTTTGTTTAATTTTTATTATTTCTAAATTAGATCGGTTTATCAAACGATTTTAGAAACCGAATCGCGCCGATACTATCAAAAATCTAGTGATTTACATCGATTTTATGAACCCTGAAAGAGAGATGCGGTTTTGTTTGGATTCGAGTAGGGCGGGGCTTCTCTTGGGAGTTGGGACTAATGATTATAGGTCCGGCAGGTATAAAGTATAGTCTGAGTGTCTGACTCGCGCTATTATTGAGAGGACGTAAATGATCGAGCACCACGGGGAGATGGAGCAGTAACTCAACGCCTTAACTCTCGCTACTACCCATGCAATGCTCCTTCCGGTTATAAATCCTTACTATTACTCCATATAAATACGAGTCGGTGACCTCCCTCTCCTCTTCTAAGAAAAACGTATATCGACGCATAGATCACGGATAAAAAAAAATTGACAACTTCAGAGTGTATTTTTTTTACAAATATATGATATGATTTGATTATTTGGTTAAAAATGTATTTTCATTGCAACGTACATGCACTTGACTATATTGGTTTTTTTATGTCAGTAATAAAATACAATTTTAATTGCTAATTTTATTGTAATATAGTTATAATATCTTATATGAATATAATATTATAAAAAATCTTTTCTAGACATATATATATATATACACACACATATACATACGATTTTCATATATCCAATCTTTAATAATAGCCAAAATTTTGAAAATTCGACTACATGTATCCCAAAATGACATGTATGTATGTCTAGAGGGAGTATGTAATACTCATATCATTGCTAGTTCACCCTTAACAATACGTGCTATGTTACACGTCACGGTTTAATATAATATAATATAATATTATATATATATTATTATTTTAAATATGTGGTATTGATAATTTATATATAATGAACTATATTTAAATTTAGATACCGCACCACCGACGATAAATACCGTACATCCATTCAATGGTATAAAAAAAATGTATTTTGGTTTCCAACGCTCAGGTAGCGCGGCATTGCTTTTCCAACGCTCCCGAGTACGGGATTTGTGTTGGGGAGACTAGTTTTGAAAAAAAAAGTTTATAAGAGTTAGTTCTGTAAAATTTTTTTAGAGGCTATGACAGTGAAGATTTCTGAACCAGGAGATTCAGGAGTCTTTTCCCATGTACGTACATATCGTGCGTGGTAGTTTCTGTCAACTACAAATCTTTTGGTGCATAATTATTTAATCAAGGTGGCGTGTTAAAATAGCACGATTTAGATGCAGCGCCGTGGCATCAGTGTTGCCTCACACCGGCAGATCGAGATGCCTTGCCGGCATTAAGCTGAGAGGCTGCGGCAGACACGGCAACAGCGTGGGGGCAGAGCAGTAGATAACGATGGCGGCTAGAAGGGAGCATCTCCAAGGGGACCATTCCAGCAGCGACGCACACAAGGCAACCGGACTGGCCGGCGTTGAGCTAAGAGGCTGCGGCATGCAGGCTGCAACAATGGCGTCGGGTGGCATAGCAGATAGGCATGTCGATGGCGACAAGCAGAGAGAATCTCCGAGGCAATCGTGCTAGCAGCGTTGAGCGGAGATATCGTGGGCTCATTGCAGGTTTCGTCGGCGGCGGCGCGCTAGCAGCCCAGCAATGCAGTTAGAGTGACGGCAATGGCTCCAGCCTCATAATACCTTCTGTCTCTCTCCTAAGGGATCCAATCAGAAGGAATTCCCTCACTTCGCTCAAGTCTTCGGTGTTGAAGGATCTGTTCATATATGATGAAGAGTTGAAGACCCCGTGGCTAGATCTGTGGCACAAAGTCTTGGTGCCGGAGTTGACAGCTTTTAATGTTCTTTTGATGTAGCCAACAATGAACTCCGGTTGAAACCCAGTCATGGTCGCGGACACAAGCTTAGAGTCGACGAACCCAACTAATTGTTGACAAGTTACGGCTCGCTGCTTCATTGCCCTACAACTCGTGCTGAATGTTAAAAAACATAATGCGAAATCCTATAAAAGTCATAAGTTCATACTATATGGTGCGATACTCACAGCGTTCAGGATCGTACAGTAGAAATATCAATGACTATCAGTTGGTACAAATGGAACATATCCTCAAAATTGACTGGGAATGTCCCATGGTCGTCGCAGTGGAAATATCCCCTTCTGTACCTCACATTGAAATCAACACGCCGTTCGGCCTCGTTCACTCTATCAATGTACCATCCATGAAGCATGCGAGTCCATTTGCCTAGAGCATTTAATTAGCTGATAACCAAAAAGGGGTTTTCCATGTACGTAGGCCATAAAATCTTTAGGGGTCTTTGTGGCCTCTGCTGACTTTCCTTTCTGGGCAGAAGGAGTCTCCAAGGTCGAGGCAGGAGGCTTTTCACGTACTTTAGAGGGTGTTGTGGTCTCTGTCAGCTTTGCCTTCTTGATAGAAGGAGTCTCTGAGGCCTCCTATGGTTCTGTGGCTGTCGTGTTAGTGGGACTCGTCATGTTGGTGGGAGTAGAAGTAGGCGCATGTTTGGTAGGAACCTACAAAGCACGTGCATATGTAACTTATTGTAGTACTATTGGAATGATAGAGAAAACGCAGTAGATTTTTACCTTGATCAGTACGACACCCGTCGTGGGCCACTTGATGAACAACATCCGTTGAACAATTGTTCTAGCATATTGTAGTAGAGTAACAGATGAATGAATGATTTTGAAGAAAAGTGTATCTATTGAACAACTAAGTACGTACCAATGATAACTCCTAATCTTTAATAGGTTAGGTCCTAATCCCATTCGAGGATATGTGGTTCGAGCAAATTCCTAAATCATTGTACAACTCCAGAGAAAATTTCGGCAGCATCACCCCACTGTTCTCCAGATACACGTCTCAATAACAGGTCCAGAGGGGTGTGTATCCGAAGAACACTAGGGAGATGCTACTGAAGTCTACTTTAGAGTTGTACAACAACTCAGAAATTTGCCCGAACCACATATCCTCGAACTGTCCAAAAAACATAGACAATTCGAAACTGCATGCTTATAAATATGTCATTTCGGCAAATTTATAAACAAGCACGCTCGGATGGGAGATATAGGTTACGTAACCTAAACTCTGACATCATGCTGAGATAAAAAAAATAAAATTAATATATCAAAAATAAACACATGTAATATGTCAAAAATAAAAGTAATATGCCGAAAGTAATATACTGTATTATATGACTAGCTGCCGGTTTGAATTGTGTTACTAATGGTATTTAAGTTGGAAGGCCAGTGTGCTTTTATCTCAAATTTTTGAGTATAAGACCTGTTCTGCAAAAAAAAAAAAACATCTGAGTATACACATAGTTGAGTTGCTTTCACTAGTACATCTGTGAGTGAAGTTTAAAAGAAATGATCAAAACAACAATGATATATAATTTATTGGATATTTCATGTTTGCAATGATATATAATTTATTATCACAGGACTCTTTGAAATATGGCACCAGTTCCAACTATTTGGGTACAAGAGCAATATTGGCATACATGCCATAGTTAAGCTCAACTCAAGATGGAAAACAAATAGACCTACCGAAGCAACAAAGTATCCAACCATGCATTTGTTGGCAGGAATGCAGGATACTAAAGGTTGGAAATATACATAGCATGAACAATAGGCATATGCAAAAGTGGAGACTTCTGGAGAGACATGAATCCTGTTATGGCCATTATGAGAAGTTGAACAGTAACTACAATCTGCCGCAAGTTCCAAAAGATTTACCCCATGGTTATACAATCCTAAAAATAAATAGAATTTTGCGTTTGCTTGCAAGTTACGGATTTGTGAACTATCAAAGTTTTTAAGCTAATAAGATGATGAGTGATACTATGGTCATACTTGCAATTTGTAGCTGCATAAAAAAAACCTTGCTAACAAGAAGAAAGACGAAACGCTGAGAGATTTCAAAGATCTCTGCGATCAATTTATCGCAAACTTTCAGGGAACCTACGAGAGGTTTGGCACCCCATGGGACCTATATCAGCTTCACCAGAAGAAAGACGAAACGCTGAGAGATTTCATCCGGCGTTTCATGCAGAGAAAAACACCATCAGGGATGTGTTTGATGTAGTGGTGGTAGCAGCTTTTCAGAAAGGGATCAGCGATCCTGATCTGATCAAAAAAATGTCCAAGAAACCACCGGCCTCCGTAAAGGAGATATTTGGATTGACCGACCGCTATGCCACGGTCTCAGATGCCCTGGCCGAGCGCCAAGAAGATCGTCCGCAACAGAAGAACAAAGGCGACAAGGCCGATTCCTCAAAGCACAAAGACAAAAAACGGAAAGGTAAGGAGCTAGTTGCGGTAGCAGAGCACAGCCGGCCCCGAGCCACGCGGAGGGAGGCGCCCGATTACAGTGCTATCATGGATGCGATCTGTCCCTTCCACACCCTAAGGAAAAGCACGTCGCCAAAGACTGCTTTACCCTGAAGCGTTTTGCACGTGAAAGCAACAAAGCAACCGGCTCCAGCGAAGGAGAAGGCTGCAAAGAAGAAAGACCCTCCCGGCGAGGACGATTACCAAGAACCCGAGCACGAGCTGAACTACATATACGGGGCTCCACCGGATACGAGTCCAAGCGGAAGCAAAAGCTTATCTCTCGGGAGATCAATACGGTGGAACCAGCAACCCTCCAGTATCTAAAGTGGTCTGAAGTTCCGATCACCTTCGACCGCTCGGATCACCCCAACCGAGTTCTACATTCGGGTAAGTACCCCCTAGTGCTCGACCCTGTTATTCGCAATGTAAAGCTCAAGAAGGTCTTGATTGATGAAGGGAGTGGACTCAACGTCTTGTTCGCCAAAACCTTCGACGACATGAACGTCCCCCGCTTCGAGCTAAGGCCAAGCTCACAGCTGTTCCACGGGGTGATCCCTGGGGCATCTTCGTTTCCACTCGGGCAGATTGCTTTGCCCGTCACCTTCAGTACCAAAAATAACTACCAGACCGAGTATATAAATTTCGAGGTAGCGGATTTCGAGACAGCTATCACGCTATCTTAGGAAGGCCCAGTCTGGCTCGGTTCATGGCTGTCCCACACTACACCTATTTGGTGATGAAGATGCTGGGACCCAAAAGCATCATCACGGTTCGCAGTGACATCAAGCGATCTTTGGAATGCGACCGAGAGAACTATGAACTCGCTGAGCTGCAGGAGGCAATCACTGAGGGGAAGAATATCCATCCAGAGGCTACCACATTGCAGGAAGAAGGCGACATCCCATCCAAGAAGCAGGCCACGTTAGGGATAAAGTCTGGTGAAGGAACCAAGAGAATTATTCTCGATTCATTCGACCCATCCAAAATGACTCTGATCGGGATAGGGCTAGAGGATAAATAGGAAGGCATGCTCGTCACCTTCCTCCAGGCTAACAAGGACATCTTTGCCTGGAAACCATCCGACATGCCGGGTGTTCCTAAGAAGGTGATCGAGCATTCTCTACACGTCGATGAAAAGGCAAAGCCAATCAAGCAAAGACTCTGGCGGTTCGCTCCAGATCGTCGGAACGCCATCAAGCAGGAGATCACTAAGCTATTAGCTGCAGGTTTTATCAAAGAAGTGTATCATCCCGACTGGTTGGCAAACCCTGTACTAGTTCAAAAGAAGAATAAAACTTGGCGCATGTGCGTTGACTATACTTATCTCAACAAGGCATGTCCGAAGGATCCATTCGGGCTACCTCGAATTGATCAGGTGGTTGATTCAACCGCCGGGTGCGAGATCATGAGTTTTCTCGATGCCTACTCAGGGTACCACCAGATTCGCCTAAAGGCGGAAGATCATATCAAGACTTCATTCATCATGCCCTTTGGGGCCTTTTACTATACCATGATGGCGTTCAGGTTGAAAAATGCTGGTGCAACGTATCAACGCGCAATACAGCAGTGTTTTCACGCCCAACTCGGACGCAATGTGGAGGCATATGTGGACGATGTCGTGGTAAAGACTCGGGAGAGGAAGGACCTTATCGCCGACCTAACCGAGACGTTCGAAAGTCTAAGGACTTTCAGCATGAAGCTTAATCCCGAGAAGTATGTTTTCAGAGTATCTTCGGGAAAACTACTCGGGTTTATCGTATCCCAACGAGGCATTGAGGCCAACCCAGAAAATATCAAAGCCATATTAAATATGGAACCGCCGACTTGCCAAAAGTACGTCCAGAAGCTTACGGGATGCATGGCCGCACTCAGCAGGTTTATTTCCCGACTGGTTATGCGAGGTATGCCATTCTTTAAACTCCTCAAGAAGCAGGACAAGTTCTAGTGGACGCCCGAGGCACAACAAGCGTTCGAAGATTTGAAGACCTTCTTAACGACACCCCCGGTCTTGGTTTCACCGATGCTAGGGGAACCTCTGCTACTTTACATCGCGGCAACGACTCATGTAGTCAGCGCAGCAATCATCATAGAAAGGGAGGAGTCGGGTCACGTGCAGAAGATCCAACACCCGATCTATTTCATTAGCGAGGTCCTGAGTGATTCTAAGGTGCAGTATCCACAAGCGCAAAAATTATTATACGCCGTACTTCTTACATCTCGCAAACTCAAGCACTACTTCCAAGATCATACTGTTTCGATGGTCACTTCCTTCCCAATAGGAGATATACTTCACAACCAGGAGGCCACTGGGAGAATTGCAAAGTGGGCAGTCGAGCACAACCATCAAGTCTCAAACGCTCGCCGACTTTACTGCCGAGTGGACAAAACTTCAAAACCCGGCGGTCGTCAAGGAACTCGAGTATTGGACGATGTACTTTGATGGTTCCCTCATGCTCAGCGGCGCGGGGGCTGGTATAGTGCTCATATCATCAAGTGGAGAACGGTTGAGGTACGTTCTGCAAATATTTTTTCCCGCGTCGAACAACGCCGCCGAGTACGAGGCACTCATCCATGGGCTCCGTATCGCCATATCGCTCGGTATCCGACATTTGACGGTTCATGGAGATTCAATGCTCGTGGTCAATCAGGTGCAAAAAGAATGGTCCTGCATCGAAAACAACATGGCCACCTACTGCCAGGAGGTACACAAGCTAGAAGGCAACTTCGACAGCTTGGAACTTGTTCATGTGCTCCGTCGGGACAATGAGGCGGCCGACGAGCTAGCAAAAATGGGATCCGGCCGGACCACAGTGCCCGTGGGAGTATTCGTCGAAGAAATTCATAAGTCCACAATAAGCACTCAGCCAAAGTCGGACATCCCAGTGGAGAAGAACGTAGAGGCAGAAGTCTTGATCATTACCCCCGATTGGACAGCTCCATATCTGGACTATTTGACGAAGGACGAGCTACCCAAAGACCGTATGCAGGCTGAACAAATAATGCGCCGAAGCAAGAGCTATGTTGTAATCAGGGGAGAACTCTATCGCAAGAGCTCCTCTGGTGTACTACGATAGTGCATATCAGAACAAGAAGGAAGAGATCTCCTCAAAGAAATCCACTCGGGAATTTGTGGAAATCATGCGGCGTCAACAACCCTAGTCGGCAAGGCTTATCGTCAGGGATTCTTCTGGCTGACTGCTGTCACTGATGCAGAGGACATCGTTCGGACATACGAAGGATGCCAATTCTTTGTGCGACAGGTAAACAAACTGGCACAGGAACTACAGACCATCCCAATCACCTGGCCATTTGCGGTTTGGGGGTTGACATGATGGGACCTTTGAAGAAGGCTCAAGGTGGTTATACTCATCTCTTCGTGGCTGTCGATAAATTCACCTAATGGATTGAGGCCAAGCTAGTCGCCACAATCACAGTCGCAAAGGCCAAAGATTTCTTCCATGAAATCATGGTTAGATTCGGCGTTCCAAACCGAATCATCACGAATAACGGCACCCAATTCAGAGGTGGCAAGACTGGTGCGGTGAACTCAGCATAAAAATTTGCTTCGCATCAGTAGCACACCCCCGAAATAATGGGCAGGTCGAGCGAGCCAACGACATGGTGCTACAAGGCCTAAAGGCAAGGATTTTTGATCGTCTCAAACTATACACCACTCGGTGGGTCAAAGAATTGCCTTCAGTACTCTGGGGGCTGCGAACCACCCCCAACAGAGCAACCGGGTAGTCACCTTTTTCCCTGGTGTATGGCTCAGAGGCGGTCCTCCCCACCAAGTTAGAATTCGGATCCCCGCGGGTTCGGTGCTATGAGGAGGTTACTTCGGAAGAAAGCCGGCTAGAAGACGTCGTTCGACTGGAAGAAGCCAGGGACGTTGCAACAATTCAGTCGGCAAAGTACCTTCAGGGCTTACGTCGCTATCACGGTCGCAATGTAAGGAGCCGTGCATTCTCCAAAGGAGATCTGGTCCTTAGAAAGAATCAGAAATGCGAGCATAAGCTCTCCCCAAGCTGGGAGGGCCCTTACATCATCGATGAGGTGATACGTCCTGGGGCTTATAGGCTCAAGCGTGAAGACGGCACAATTGTCAACAACACCTGGAACATAGAACAGCTACGTCATTTTTTCACTTGAACTCTGTAATTCAATTGCTTCTTTATGAATGAATGTTCACTCTTAAAGTTGTTCTCGTATGATCTTCTCGAAAATTATGCGTCTGAGTGCTTCGCTCCTATGAATTTTAAGACTCTAAGACATGCGTCATGAACCATGCCCCAGAGCCTAGGGGCTGAACTTGTCGGACGCGATATTTAAGATGTCAAAACTACTCGGATGGCCTTATAGAGCATAGCAGCATATTTAAAGAAAAAATGCAAGGTCAAAGAAACACTTTCAAATATTTGTCCACAGGTCCAAAGTCTCTGCGACAGCCGAAGAAGCATCTTTAACTTCCTCCCAGAGTTCGGCGGGCCGGTCTTCATCCACATTGCAGGCATAGCCATCTTTAATAGCTTCAAGATCCACTTGGGGATAAAGCGACTTGGTGATCGCCAGAGCCTGGTTAGCACCGTTGGTCGCCGTTTCCTTCAAGAGTCTCTTAAGCTCCTTGGGGGCTTCCTCTAGTTGGGAGATAACGTGGTCCCCGCTGAGCGACCTCTCGCCTCCAGGATGAAGCAACCTCAGCATTGGCTTAGAGGCCTCGTGAAGCTTAGCACAAGATGTTTCAAGGGCCTCGACTTACTCGTTATAAGCGGTGTATTGCGCCCGCGTCTTGAACTTGTAGTCTGGAAGCAAAACAGATTATTAAGAAATACCGAGAAGACAACGAAGGCGAGGGAGGGCCAAGCTGTTGAACGTACCTTCTAACTCCTTCTGCGATTTCAAGTTGGAGGCCTCCGAAGCCTTAAGTTGCTCTTGGAGCTTTGCAATAGTAGAATCCTGAGCTGGCACGGAGATAAGGAAATCAAAAGACCAGATGATTAAACGAGAGCACGGGATGGTCCAGGAAATATCTACCTCGAAGGGAGCCAACAACATCTAGCTTCTCCTGCCGCAGGATTTTCTTCTCTTCCCACAAGGCCTGGACTTCTGACCGAAGATCTTGCAGCTCGGCTGCGTGTCTAGCTTTGATCCGCTCCAAGTCGGCCAGATATTCCTGGCGCATCCTGACCTCCGGGAGCATCTTTTGGAGGTATTCGGACTTTTTCGCAGAACGTTCTCCCAATTTCTGTAACCCTCGTAGGGAAAGGTGACAACATGCTAACCGGCACAAGCAAGAAGGTGACAAGAGTAGTGAAAATATTACTCAGGCCAGGCGAGCACAAGCGGCGGCGTGACTATAAAAGTCATTCCTTTCTTTCTCCTCCGCCGGGTCGTCGAGGGACTTCAAGCCGTCTTCCTCATCAACCCACGCGGTTTGCATTATGAGTTGAGGGCGAGCAAGAGCTGGCGGATCTCGGGGTATCTCTTCTACTTTGGGGGATGGACGGGAGACGGGCACTCGAGCAGCGGGACCCGATGCCGAAGCACGGGGTGTCGAGGAAGGCGGCAGAGGCTCGGAGGGCGCCCCTGTGTCTCCAGGCGAGGCAGATTGTAGGGCCTCCTCAACCGGGTCGGGTATGTCCTGGGACTCAATTCTTTCAGGGGCCCCAGATGGTGTCTCGACGGGAATATCATAAGAAGGATTCCTATAAGAAGAATGGTTGGTGAATAAGCCGGCAAAACACGTCAAATAAGAGTCGATGGGACATCCAACCTGTCGGACTTCTTTATCCTCATCGACGGTTTCTTCTGAGTGGCAGAACCACTTTCGAAGGGACCAATCGGGGTGCTAGGATCTAGAACCCTGGGCTCCTCCCGAATGCTAGAGTCACTTGGAGTTGGACTCGGCTGTACCACAGGCTTATGAGGAAGGGGAGCTGAAGGCACCGGGGCTTGTGCTGGCAGTTCTTGGATCTTGGGACCACCAGTCGGGTGCCGAGGCTTTGGAGGGTCCTTGATAATTGCTTTCTTCCCCTTCTTGGCGGCTGGGTCTCCGGCTTGGGAGCTTGCAGGTCGCTTCCAGTGGACGCGCTTATGTACAGGCATTTCTGGGAGAGGCGCGTCACTAAAGAAAGCCAATCGATCCTGGAAAGGAGTATTAAAACTGTTAAAAGTTATTCAGAGACGAATGTGGAAGTCTATCAGCTAAACTTTCTTACCTCAGGAGGAGGATTTGATGTAGTAAAGGACTTTGGGCATCTGGCGGTGGACATCTCTACGCTTGGGATGAAAAAGTCGCCTACCCGAGCATATACCTGCTCCTTCGACGCTGATTCGAGCAGTTCCCGGGTCGGATCTTCCCTTCCTTCAAATTCATATCCCAGATGGACTCGCTCCTTCAGAGGTTGTATCCGGCGAGCGACAAAATGGAGGGCCAGACCAACTCCCGTGAGATCGTCTTCCTTTAATTTATCAATCAGCACCAAGAGATCTTGCACCTGATCCATATCGCCAGCATTGGGAACAGATGTCCAAGAAAGGGACACCTTAGGCCGGCACCCGACAAAAGAAGGGAGAGCAGGATCAGGATTGGCACAATAGAACCATTTCTGGTGCCAACATTTATTTGAAGATTTGAAGGGAATGGCAAAATAGGTTTTTGTTTAATCCTTCCCGCAATTGAAATCTGGCTCCCCCGATTACCTTGGGGTCGCTTTTTGAGGGATAGGGCTTCGAAAGGTAGAAGTGGCAGAAGAGATTGAAATGAGGGCGAATGCCTCGCTATAACATCCCAAAATTTTGCCTAAATATTATTTTATTGCTTAATTGTGCAATTATGATTTTCTGGAATTTTATTTGGATTTTTCTGGATTTAATTGAATTGATTTTAAATTAAGTATATTGACCTTTTTCTTAAAAACTATTTAAATTTGTGCAAAGTGAAAATAAAGTTTTGCCAAGAATATTTTATTTGAGGCCAAAATGTCTCAAAGTATTTTTGAGATTTTTCTTGGATTTTTTCTTAATAATTTATTTGCCTAAAAGGAATTAAAGGAATTTTTGTATTTATTTAAATTGGAAAAACCCAGAAAATCTTGTGAACAGTGTTGGGCCAGGCCCATCCACTGTGCGGCTTTTGGCCCATGTTCTAGAGCTCGACCGAGGACCGTTGGATCCTCATTTGAGGGTTGATAGCGTGCCGAAACCCTAGCTCATCTCGGGCGTCCGTTCCGTGTACGCCCCGGATTCGTCTGCGTCGATCGCCTTGTGGCCGTCCGTTGTGACACGTGGAGGGCTGGATTGCGTCGTCTTTGTCGTATCCGATCTGGACTCCATCGCCGCGCCGTCTCCGCGTTCGCAAGAACTCCGCCTTGAGCACGCCTCCCTATGTCCCTATAAAGCCGCGAAGCATTGCCCGAGGTTCTTCGTCAGCAGCCGCATACTTTGGTCGGATCCGTTTGGCAAAAATCGTCGTGGTGAGCGCAGGAAAGCTCGCCGTAGTTGGTGGTTCTTGCCGTGGTGGTTTTCGCTTGATTTCACCGCCGTCGTTGAGTTTCCGCCGCCACCAGTGCCATCACCGAGTTCGTCAGACCGCGCCGCGCTAGACCCGCAGCTTCTCGTCGCCAGTAACTCACCGAAGCACCATGTTGCGTGTCATCTTCTTCGTCACCGGTGATAACACCGCCGCTGTGCCATTGTTGCTAGTTGAAACCCTGCTGGCCGTTGGATCTCGCCTTCAGCCCAGATCTTGCCGATCCGCTGACTAATCGTGGGTAGATGCGTGTCGGGCATGGGGGCCGAAGCGCCGTGCTCCAGGTGCACGGTGGACCGGCCAATGTCGTGAGCTGGGTCTATAGACCATCACATGCGTCGGCCTATGATTGGCCCGAAGTCTCGCTGACGTAATGCTGACGTCATAATTGCATTTTTCAATTGGAAAATAATTCAATTGGAAATTCTGCGATGCTGACGTCATCATGAGGTCACGCTGACATCATAAATCGGGTTTTCAGTTTAAAAATAATTCTGTTAATTTCGGTTTTCTAATTTTCTGTATTTTCAGTATTTATTTAAACTTCAAAAGGCAATATCTTTTGCATCTTAACTCGGATTTCAGTGATTCAGATTTCTAAAAATTTGTAAAATTGAGATCTATTTAATGATGAATTTTAATTGATTTTTGGAGTTCATTTGATCTCTGTTTTGGTGTATATTTGCTTTTCTCCTTCGGTACGCGTAGACGTTGAATTGTGCGACGCTTCGGAGGAAGATCCAGCAACTCAAGAGCAAGCTCCAGATCAAGATCAGGACCTATTCCATGGCAAGTTGTGCTTTGATCATGTTGAACCCATGTTTATAAAATTGCTAAATTTGTCTTACCTATTGCATATTATTTCAAGTATACAATTGTTACTTAGCTATTATACCAATTTGATCTACACCTTACCTTACCTTGTCATTGTATGCCATGATCTATTGTCACCCTAGATTGGTTCATTATAGTTGGTTAGTAATAATAATCAACATGGGATGGATAGACCGTATTAGTTGCTTAGCCATGCCACGTCATCACATGTGATTGAATCATTGATAATTAATTTTGACTAATGGAATATGGAACGATGTTATGAACTTGTGTGTCATGTGGGATCACACGATGAGATTGAGTTGTTGTGGCGAGTCATGTCACGCAATGATTTTGAATTGTTGATGGCACGTGGTGCTTAGTAATCAACTTGGGTGATAATCACTTAGATTGGGGCAAGTGACAAGGGGCGAGTATGCCAAGGTGGGCCCGATGGGCAGAGGGTATGTGGATGTCTTGCCTTGCTCACTCTAAGGACTTAACCTTGCAAGCCTTTGACCTGAGTCAATCATGCAACCACATGTCTGGTATGGGCCAGCCTAGCTGAGTAATTTGCAATGTCTTAACTTTGGTACTATCGTGGTCGGTGTGAGTTCCCGAGATATGGAGTAATTCACATGGCGCAAGAGGGGGGCCTTGGATGTGGTAACCAGTCCCACCAGTGTTGAAACCTTAGCGGGTAGTACCGGGTTAAGCCAGCGCATTGTAAAGGCTTTGTTATAATCACTCGCCTTGGTGGTGTTTGGTTGTATCACGTGGGTAAAGTGCATAACCTCTGCAGAGTGTGAAACTATTCGGATAGCCGTGCTCGCGGTATTGAGCAATGCTTGGGAATTACACTTAAGGGTTACCTTAATTAAATGGACAACTTGGTTGGGATGGCGGAATGCCATATGGAAGATGGAATTTGACTTAGGATTGGAAACTTGGTTTACTTCAGAAATGCTGAATCTATTTACTATCATTATTTGTTTTACAGTCTTTATAATCTATTTATTATAGTTGTTCATAAATGCTGCTTATTGCAAAATAGCCATGATAACCTATCCATTGGAATAAGCCTTGCATATAGTTACATAGAATTGCATTCTGTGCACAACTTGTTGAGTGCTTTAAGTACTCACCCTTGCCAACAACAATAATCAACGATCGAGAATCTACACTGTGGTGGAGGAGGAGTTCCAGAGGACACGAGTCATTAGGGTCCGAGCCTTGTCGGTTGCTGTGGTGAACTGATGAGCTATCTACGTTTTCTACTTTCCTCTGCTTAATTCTTAGCTTATATTTCCAGTTTTGCCCTGCGTGGTTTAATAATGTAAGTCGGTCATAAGATCATACACTTAGCTATATCAATAAATGGAGTAATATTCTATTATCTTTGTGTATGATATGGTATGTACCGATGTTGAGATGTGTGCACTAGCGTTGATCCTGGGACTAGTGCGGTAAACACAGTGGGTTCGAATCAGTGGATTCGGGTCCTTACAGAGGTGGTATCAGAGTATACTGACTGTAGGTCTTGGCCCTAGATAGTATGGAGAAGTCCAGGTTGTGTCCAAAACTATTTTCTAAAGGAAAATTTAAATTTGACTAACAAAACACTCTCGACTCATCTCATTCTCTACTTCTCGCCTTTGCTGAATTTACCGTTTTACTTGCCGTTTGGGTGGAGAACTTATTCAAAGTTCTTGTGGAGCAGATGCCGATCGTTCCGACGTTTGAGGAGTCAGCAGGTGGCTACGCCATGGAGCTGTGGAGAGTTCTTCAGACGCTTGGAGGTTTTTATCGTTCGCTTTACCGAGGAGGCAGCTGCACCGTTAATGGTGTTCACCGAGGATTTGTTTGCAAGCTGATCATCTACGCCTGGGAGAATGATGAAGCTAGTAGGCCAATCAATATCTCCGCCAGAAGATTCTCGTACGAGGTTGCGATCCAGGAGGTTGCCCGACTTGCTCTTCGTCGTGTCTGCCGCGACTACGCCGACGAACTCACGACTCAGTGTTTCGACTTCACCCTGATGTGCAAGCATGCCGACGCCGTCGGATCATGGAGGACGAGTGTGCTACCGCGGTATACCTTGCAGAGTTCGCTCTTGCCCAGGAGGAGCATATGAGAGAGACTACTCAGGAGCTGGAGACAGTGTACGAGGCACTCAGAGTGACTGAGCATGAGCTTGAGGAGACTCGTGCTTCAGCCATCGGGATGATCACTGAGCTGGGAGAGGCCCTCGAGGCGGTCGAGGACGAGTTGGAGCGTGTGACCCGAGAAGCTCAGGAGCCAGCCGAGGAGGAGTCAAAGGAGCGAGAGTGGGAGCCTGAGGAGGATCAGTCTTAGAGTTGTGTTGAGACTCGAGTGTTGAGTCGCGTCTTTAAGTTTGTCTTTACCTTTTAGTAGACGTTAAGGTTTCGTGTTTAGTTTAATTCTTTATAATGCTGAGTGTGCAGTATGTGTTGCAAAGCTTGTAGGCTTAAATAAGCAGCCATACCAAGAATAAATAAAGAATTACTTCAGTTGGGTATAACCTATCTTCCCCGCTTTAGAAATTCTTGCTTCTTATCTATGCTACATCTACCTTTCCTAACCCAAGAGGCAATCATCAGATGGTGAATACTCGTGGAACCAACGGTGCTTCGAGAAGTGGACTACGCCAGAATGACAACCCCAATGATGGAAGCCATCCTCAACCACCACCGCCAGTGGACATGCAGAATCTGGGAGCGTTTCTTGCCGCGCAGACTCAACTAATACAGACTATGATGCAGCAGATGCAACAGATGACCAATGTAGCAGCAACCAACAACAACCATGCAACTCAGAACAACAATGGTGGACCTCGACCTTACTCCAAGCTATCAGATTTTATGAGGACTTGGCCGCCAACCTTTGCTGGGAATGTTAATCCTTTGGAAGCCGATGACTGGCTAAGGACTATTGAGAAGAAGCTGCATATTACTCAGTGTGAGGGCAATGAGAAGGTGCTCTATGCCTCTCATCAACTGGAAGGAACCGCCGCAGAATGGTGGGAGAATTACTATGCCGCACATGGAGCCCCGCAGGAGATTACCTGGGATGAGTTTACTACTGCTTTCCGCCAATACCATGTTCCAGAGGGAATGATGGATCTCAAGAAGGAAGAATTTAGGGCTCTGAAACAAGGAGGCCAGCCAGTGGCCGAGTATCTGAATAAGTTTACCCAGTTAGCTCGCTATGCCCCTGAAGATGTAGCGACAGATAAAGTTAGGCAGTCTCGTTTCATGAAGGGACTGAATTCAGGATTGCAGGTGGGACTGATCACCCACAATTTTCCAGATTTTCAGGAACTAGTTAATAAGGCTTTGATTTTGGAGGATAAGCGCAAGGAGTTAGGTGAAAACCGTAAGCGCTTGATGACTAATCAGGGTGGACGTCCAAACCACCTACGTCTGAGAATGTCACCACAACAGTTTACCAGATTCCAACCGCCAGCTATAAACAAGGCATCAACCCCTGCGCCTCGCTAATCGTAATTTTCGACACGGCCGACAGGCAGAGAATGCGCCAGGTGGGAGTCAGCAGTCTGCAGTGAAAAGATGCTATACATGCAATGAGCCAGGGCACTTTTCTAATAGGTGTCCACAGAAGGGAGGCATCACGCCAGTTCGCTTTAACCTCGGAACAACACCTGCCAAGGCACCGGCTTCAGGAGGAACTCGTGCGCCAGGCCAAGCTGGAGCAACTCCCCAATCAATAGTGCGTGGTAGGATCAACCACATCACCGCAGATGGAGCTCAGGAGGCTACAGACGTCGTACTGGGTAAGTTTCTGGTTAACTCATTACCCGCTACAGTTTATATTTGATTCTGGAGCTTCACATTCGTTTGTTTCTCAAAGTTTTGCAACCAAGAATGGATTTAAAGTGGTGAATCTTAAGTGTGTGCTCTTAGTCCAAGCCCCAGGATCGGAGCTTAGATCTAGCCTTGGGTGTTTGGGAGCTAAGTTGCTTATGGACGGGATAGAATTTCTAGCTAATCTTATACTGATAGATGCGCAATCCCTAGATGTTATCCTTGGAATGGATTGGTTGTCTAAGCATAAGGCTGTTTTGGATTGTGGCCGAAGGATTGTATCTCTGGAAGGCCCTAGTGGCAAGAAGGTGGAATTTCAAGCGACCGCAGTTCGTGATGGGCAGTTAGTGGTCAGCAGCGTACAAGCCATCAGCATAGAGGATGTGCCAGAAGTCAGAGAATACCCGGATGTGTTTCCGGAAGATTTACCAGGGTTGCCACCAGACCACAATATCGAGTTTGTTATCGAGTTGGCACCAGGGACAGCACCGATATCAAAGAGACCATATCGGATGCCTACCGACGAGTTAGTGGAAATGAAAAAGCAGATTGAGGAACTACAAGAGAAAGGTTTCATTAGACCAAGTTCATCACCGTGGGGAGCACCGGTATTGTTTGTTCGTAAGAAGGATGGAAGTCTTAGGATGTGCATTGATTATCGTGCACTTAATGAGGTAACGATCAAGAATAAGTATCCATTACCCAGGATCGACGATTTATTTGATCAGTTAAGAGGATCCGGAGTTTTCTCCAAAATAGATCTTCGTTCAGGATACCATCAGTTGAAGATCCGAGCGGAGGATGTGCCTAAAACTGCGTTTTCTACGCGATATGGACACTATGAGTTCACATTAATGTCATTTGGATTGACTAATGCCCCTGCATATTTCATGAACATGATGAATAAGGTTTTCATGGAGTATTTGGATAAGTTTGTTGTAGTTTTCATAGACGATATCTTAGTTTTCTCGAAGACAGAGGAAGAGCATGCGGAACATTTGAAGATGGTTTTAGAGAGATTGCGAGAACATCAGCTGTATGCTAAGTTCAGCAAGTGTGATTTTTGGAATGAGAAAGATGAATTTCTTTGTAACATCCCAAAAATTTGCCAAATATTATTTTATTGCTTAATTGTGCATTTATGATTTTCTGGAATTTATTTGGATTTTTCTGGATTTATTTGAATTAATTTTAAATTATGAATATTGACCTTTTGTTCAAATCTATTTAAATTTATGCAAAGTTAAAATAAAGTTTTGCCAAAAATATTTTATTTAAGTCCAGAATGTCTCAAAGTATTTTTGAGCATTTTCTTGGATTTTTCCTCATAATTTAATTGCCTAAAACCAATTAAATGAATTTCTAGAATTATTTAAATTAATAAAGTTTTAAAAATCCTTTTGGAACAGTATTGGGCCGAAGCCCAATACTGTGCGCGTGAGGCCCGCTTCGGGCGGCCCAATCAGCCCGTTTTAGTAAACCCTAGCAGCTTTGGATCTGCGCCGTTGATCTCGACCGGGCGCTCAAGATTTGTCCGCGTGGCCGAGCATTCTGAGCCGTCGGATGAGCGACGCGTGGACGCGCCGGATGCGTCCGCGTCACCTCTCCGAGTCGCCGCCGGAATCCGTCGCCGCCACGGGGTCATCTTCGGAGTCCGTGCTGCGCACGCCTTCCCATGCAGCTATTTAAGGCGCCGACGCGGGCACGGAACCCCTCACCTCGCGCCGCGCATCTTTCCCAAAGCCCGGAGCTTCGAGTCGCCGTCGTTCGCACGAGGAAGCTCGCCGGAGTGGTGGTTCGGACCGTGGGGGTTTTCGCTCGGTTTCATCACCGCCGTTGAGCCTTCGCCGTCACCGGTGCCATCTTCGAGTTTGCCGGACCGAGCCGCGTTGAACCCGCAACTTTTCGTCGCCAAAACTCGCCGGAGCACCGCGTAGCGCGTCGTCTTCTTCGTCACCGGTAAGAACCCGCCGTCGCGCCTCCATCGCCGGATCCAGAAGCTTGGGGCCGTCGGATCCAAACTTGACGGTTGATGCGCTGCCACGTCGCGCGAGATCGCTGACCGTCCGATTGGTCTTCTGCGGATCAGATCGAACCGTGTGAGTGGCCAATCAGATCGTGCCGCGTGGCGGGCACAGGCACCGAGGCGCCATAGACCCGGTCCACGGTGGACCCAATCCAATCCATGGACCAGGTCTATGCACCGACCACGTGTCAAGTTCCGATTGGTCCAGCCGGGCTGGCGTCGCAAAGATGACGTCACGCTGTTGTCATAAATCAGTTTTCGATTTAAAAATAAATCTGTTAATTCTGATTTTCTGATTTTTGTTAATTTCAGTATTTATTTCAAACTTCAAAAGGCTATATCTTTAGCATCGTTAGTCGGATTTGAGTGATTCAAATTTCTAAAAATTTGTAAAATTGAGATATATTTAATGGTGAATTTTATTTGATTTTTGGAGTTCATCTTCTCTCTGTTTTGGTATTTATTTGCTTTTCTTCTTCGGTACGCGTAGACGTTGAATTGTGCGACGCTTCGGAGGAAGATCCAGCAACTCAAGAGCAAGTTCCAGAACCAGATCAGGACCTAATCCATGGCAAGTTGTGCTTTGATCATGTTGAACCCATGTTTATAAAATTGCTATGTTTGTTTTACCCTATTGCATATATTTCAAGTATACAATTGGTTCAAATTAGATTGGGTTTAGCTAATATACCAGATTGATTTATACCCTACCTTGTCATTGTATGCCATGATCCATTGTCACCCCAGATTGGTTCAATATAGTTGGTTAGTAAATATAATCAACATGGGATTGTTAGATCGTATTAGTTGCTTAGCCATGCCACGTCATCACATGTGTTGGAATCATTGATAATTAATCTTGATTAATGGAATATGGAACAATGTTATGAACTTGTGTGTCATGTGGATCACACGATGAGATTGAGTTGTTGTGGCGAGTCATGTCACGCAACGATGTTGAATTATTGATAGCATATGGTGCTTGGTAATCAACTGGGTGATAATCATTTAGATTGGGGCAAGTGACAAGGGGCGAGGAGGCCAAGGTGGGCCCGATGGGCAGAGGGTATGTGGATGTCTTGCCTTGATCACTCTAAGGACTTAACCTTGCAAGCCTTTGACCTGAGTTAATCATGCAACCACATGTCTGGTATGGGCCAGCCTAGCTGAGTAGTTTGCAATATCTTAATTTTGGTACTATCCTGGTCGGTGTGAGTTCCCGAGTTATGGAGTAATTCACATGGCGCAAGAGGGGGGCCCTGGATGTGGTAACCAGTCCCACCAGTGTTGAAACCTTAGCGGGTAGTATCGGGTTAAGCCAGCGCATTGTAAAGGCTTTGTTATAATCACTCGCCTTGGTGGTGTTTGGCTGTATCGCGTGGGTAAAGTGCATAACCTCTGCAGAGTGCAAAACTATTCGGATAACCGTGCTCGCGGAATTGAGTAATGCTCGGGAATTACAGTTAAGGGTTAGCTTAATTAAATAGACAATTTGGTTGGGATGGCGGAATGCCATGTGGAAGATGGAATTTGACTTAGGATTGGAAACTTGGTTTACTTGAGAAATACTGAATCTATTTATTATTGCTATTTGTTTTACAAGTCTTTACAATCTAAATATTATATTTGTTCATAAATGCTGCTTATTGCAAAATAGCCATGATAGCCTATCCATTGGAATAAGCCTTGCATATAGATATATAGAATTGCATTCTGTGCACAACTTGTTGAGTGCTTAAGTACTCACCCTTGCCAAACAACAATAATCAACAGTTGAAGAATCTACACCTGTGTTGGAAGAGGAAGTCCAGGAAGACACGAGTCATTAGGGTCCGAGCCTTGTCGGTTGCCTGTGGTGAACTGATGAGCTATCTACGTTTTCTACTTTCCGCTGCTTAATTATTAGCTTATATTTCCAGTCTTGCCCTACGTGGCTTAATAATGTAAGTTGGTCATAAGATCATACATTTAGTTATATAAATAAATGAACTATTATTCTATTATCGTTGAGTGTGATGTGATATGTACCGATGTTGAGCTGTGTGCACTAGCGTTGATCCTGGGACTAGTGCGGTAAACACAGTGGGTTCGAATCAGTGGATTCGGGTCCTTACAGAGGTGGTATCAGAGCATACTGACTGTAGGTCTTGGCCCTAGATAGTATGGAGGTGTCCTGTGTGAGTCCAAAACTATTTTCTAAAGAAAAATTTAAACTTGACTAATAAAACACTCTCGACTCATCTCATTCTCTACTTCTCGTCTTTGCTGAATTTACCGATTTACTTGCCGTTCCAGGTGGAGAACTTATTCAAAGTTCTTGTGGAGCAGATGCCGATCGTTCCAACCTTCGAGGAGTCAGCTGGTGGCTACGCCATGGAGTTGTGGAGAGTTCTTCAGATGCTTGGAGGCTTCTATCGTCCGCTTTACCGTGGAGGCAGTTGGACCGTCAATGGTGTACACCGAGAATTTATTTGCAAGCTGATTATCTACGCCTGGGAGAATGATGAAGCTAGCAGGCCAATCAACATCTCCGCCAGAAGATTCTCGTACGATGTTGCGATCCAGGAGGTTGCCCGACTTGCTCTTCGCCGTGTCTGCCGCGACTATGCCGACGAGCTTCACGACTCAGTGTTCCGACTTCACCCAGATGTTCAAGCGTGCTGACACCGACAGATCGTGGAGGACGAGTGTGTTACTGCAACGCACCTTGCGGAGTTCGCCCTTGCCCAGGAGGAGCATATGAGAGAGACTACGCAGAGCCGGAGATGCGTACGAGGCACTCGAGTGGCGAGCAGAGCTTGAGGTGACCGTGCTTCAAATGACCATCGGGATGATCACCGAGCTGGGAGAGGCCCTAGAGGCGGTCGAGGACGAGTTGGAGCGTGTGACCCGAGGAGCTCAGGAGCCAGCCGAGGAGGAGTCAGAGGAGGATCCCGAGGAGCGAGAGTGGGAGCCCGAGGAGGATCAGTCTTAGAGTTGTGTTGAGACTCGAGTGTGGAGTTGCGTCTTTAAGTTAGTCTTTTACCTCTGTAGTTGACGTTAAGGTTTCGTGTTTAGTTTGCTTCGTTGTAATGCTGAGTGTGCAGTATGTGTTGCAAAGCTTGTAGGCTTAAATAAGCAGCCATACCAAGAATAAATAAAGAATTATTTCAGTTGGGTATAACCTATCTCCCCGCTTTAGAAATTCTTACTTATCTATGCTACATCTACCTTTCCTAACCCAAGAGGCAATCATCAGATGGTGAATACTCGAGGGAACAATAGTGCTTCAGAAGTGGATCACGCTGAATGACAACCCCAATGACGGAGGCAGCCCTCAACCACCGCCAATGGACATGCGAGAATCTCGAGCGCGTTTCTTGCGCGCAGACTAACTAATGCAGACTATGATGCGGCAGATGTCGCAGATGACTAATGTAGCAAAGAACCAACAACAACCATGCAAATCGTAACAACAATGGTGGACCTCGACCTTACTCAAGCTGTCAGATTTCATGAGGACTCGGCCACCAACTTTTTCAGGAAATGTGAACCCTTTGGAAGCCGATGACTGGCTTAGGACTATTGAGAAGAAGCTGCACATCACGCAATGTGAAGGCAATGAGAAGGTGCTCTACGCTTCTCATCAACTGTAAGGAACCGCCGCAGAATGGTGGGAGAATTACTGTGCCGCACATGGAGCGCCGCAATAGATCACCTGGGATGAGTTTACTACCGCTTTCCGCCAGTACCATGTCCCAGAGGGAATGATGGATCTTAAGAAGGAATAGTTCAGGGCTCTGAAACAAGGAGGCCAACCAGTGGCCGAGTATCTGAATAAATTTACCCAGTTAGCTCGCTATGCCCCTGAAGACGTAGCGACAGATAAAGCTAGGCAGTCTCGTTTCATGAAGGGACTAAATTCAGGACTGCAGGTGGGACTAATCACCCACAATTTTCTAGATTTTCAGGAGCTAGTTAATAAGGCTTTGATCCTAGAGGATAAGCGCAAAGAGCTGGGTGAAAACCGCAAGCGCTTGATGACTAATCAGGGTGGATGTCCAAACCATCTACGGTTGAGAATGTCACCACAGCAATTTGCTAGATTCCAACCACCAGCCGTGGACAAGACATCAACCCCTGCACCTCGCCCTGCCAATCAGAACTTTCAGACTCCAGCATAGGGCAACAATGCGCCAGGAGGGAGTCGGCGAATGCGCAAAGTGAAAAGATGCTATACATGCAATGAGCCGGGCACTTTTCTAATAGGTGTCCACGTAGGGAGGAATCACGCCATTCGTTTCAACTTGGGAACAACACCGCCAAGGCACCAGCCTCAGGAGGAAATCGTGCGCCCGAGTTAAGCCGAGCAACACCGCAATCAACAAAGGCGCGGAGGATCAACCACATTACCGCAGATGGAGCTCGTGAAGCTACTGACGTCGTCTTGGGTAAGTTCGTTAACTCGGACCGCTTCGCTTTGTTTGATTCGAGCTTCGCATTCGCTTGTTTCTCAAAGTTTTGCAACCAAGAATGGATTTAAAGTGGTGAATCTTAAGTGTGTACTCTTAGTCCAAGCCCCAGGATCTGAGCTTTAGATCTAGCCTTGGGTGTTTGGGAGCTAAGTTGCTTATGGATGGGATAGAGTTTCTAGCAAATCTTATCTTGATAGATGCGCAATCCCTAGACGTCATCCTTGGAATGGATTGGCTGTCTAAGCATAAGGCTGTTTTGGATTGTGGCCGAAGGATTGTAACATTGGAAGGCCCTAATGGCAAGAAGGTAGAATTTCAAGCGACCGCAGTTCGAGATGGGCAGTTAGTGGTCAACAGCGTGAAAGCCATCAGCATGGAAGATGTGCCAGTAGTCAGAGAATACCCGGACGTGTTTCCAGAAGATTTACGAGGACTGCCGCCAGATCGGGATATCGAGTTCGTCATCGAGCTAGCACCAGGGACAGCACCGATATCAAAGAGACCATATCGGATGCCTACGGACGAGTTAGTGGAAATGAAAAAGCAGATTGAGGAACTGCAAGAGAAAGGTTTCAATAGACCTAGTTCATCACCATGGGGAGCAACCAAAGTCTGTTACTCAGATCTGTAGTTTTCTGGGTATGGCGGGATATTACCATCGGTTCATAGAGGGATTCTCGACAATTGCTAAACCCCTTACGCAGTTGTTGAAGAAAGAAAAGAGGTTTGCATGGACGCCAGAGTGCGAGAAAAGTTTTATGGAATTAAAGAAGCGTTTAACGACAGCCCCCGTATTAGTGTTGCCAGATGTGCAGAATGGATTTGATATTTATTGCGATGCTTCAAAGCAAGGCTTGGGGTGCGTGTTAATGCAAGAAGGCAAAGTCGTTGCTTATGCGCCAAGACGCTTAAGACCGCATGAGGTGAATTACCCAACACATGATTTGGAGTTAGTCAGTAGTGCATGCTTTGAAGATATGGCGTCATTATCTCATAGGAAATAGATGTGAGATATATACAGACCATAAGAGCCTGAAATACATATTCACTCAAGCAGATCTTAATATGAGACAGCGAAGGTGGCTGGAGCTAATTAAGGATTATAATGTGGGAATTCATTATCATCCTGGAAAAGCCAATATGGTAGTAGATGCTCTGAGTCAAAAGAGCCATAACGCGAATACATTGACAATGGAAGATCAACCAGAATTATGCAAGGAATTTCAGAAGCTAAGATTGGAAGTCGTTCCTCAAGGAATGGTAGCTGCACTAGAAGTGAAGCCAACATTGGAGGATCAGATTAGAGAAGGCCAGAAAGATGACGATAAAATTTCTAAGATCAAGGCTAAAAAGGAGGAAGGCCTAGCTGTGGATTTCACTCTAGACGAGCAAGGAACCATGTTCTTCAAAGGCCGAATTTGTGTGCCGGATAAAAAGGAGCTGAAACAGCTGATTCTTGAGGAAGCTCACGATTCCAAGTACTCAGTTCATCCAGGAAGTGCTAAGATGTACCAGGATTTGAAGGAGAGATTTTGGTGGCCTAATATGAAGCGTGAAGTAGCTGAGCATGTGGCTCTATGTGACGTATGTCAGAGAGTAAAAGCTATGCATCAAAGACCACTGGTTGTTGCACCTGCTGAAAATTCCGAAATGGAAGTGGGAGGAAATCGGAATGGATTTTATCACCGGTTTACCTAAAACCCAGAGAGGTTACGATTCTATTTGGGTTATTGTGGATCATCTAACCAAGGTCGCCTATTTTATTCCAGTGAAGACCACATACTCCGGAGATCGTTTAGCGGAGTTGTACATGTCAAGGATTGTATGTTTGCATGGAGTGCCCAAGAAGATTGTGTCGGACAGAGGTACCCAATTCACCTCAAGGTTTTGGAACAAGTTGCATGAAGCAATGGGGACTCGTCTGAATTTCAGTACAGCATATCACCCGCAGACAGATGGTCAGACTGAAAGAGTAAATCAGATTTTAGAGGATATGTTGAGAGCCTGTGCTTTAGCTTATGCTACGTCATGGGATAAATGTTTGCCATATGCAGAGTTCAGTTATAATAATAGATATCAAGCTAGCTTGCAGATGTCACCATTTGAGGCGTTGTATGGACGTGTTTGTCCTACTCCGTTAAATTGGAATGAAACAGGAGAGCGTTTGGTTTTTGGGCCAGATATCCTCAAAGAGGCAGAAAGTCAAGTTGCGATGATTAGGGAGAGGTTGAAAATAGCACAGTCAAGGCAAAAGAGCTATGCAGATAACTGTCGTCGAGATTTGAGCTTTGAGCCAGAAGATTATGTGTATCTCAGAGTTACCCCTCTTAAGGGCGTTAAAAGATTTCACGTTAAAGGGAAGCTTGCACCGAGATATATTGGTCCGTTCAAGATTCTGAGCCATCGAGGAGAGGTAGCTTATCAGTTAGAGTTGCCTCAGTCTTTGGCAGGAGTGCATGATGTATTCCATGTGTCGCAGCTCAAGAGATGTCTCAGAGTGCCAACGGAGCAAACCCCGTTGGATGCAATAGAGGTGCAAGAAGATTTGACTTACAAAGAGCAACCAGTCAGAATTTTGGAGGTTATGGAGCGCAAGACTAGAAACAACTCTATTCGCTTTTGCGGGGTTCAGTGGAGCAATCATTCTGAAAGTGAAGCAACTTGGGAGCGAGAAGAAGATTTGAAGTCAGAATTTCTGAACCTATTCTCTAGTTAGCCCTAAATCTCGGGGTCGAGATTCTGTTAAGGGGGGAGGTTTGTAAACCCTCAAAAATTTGCCAAATATTATTTTATTGCTTAATTGTGCATTTATGATTTTCTGGAATTTATTTGGATTTTTCTGGATTTATTTTAATTAATTTTAAATTATGAATATTGACCTTTTGTTCAAATCTATTTAAATTTATGCAAAGTTAAAATACAGTTTTGCCAAAAATATTTTATTTAAGTCCAGAATGTCTCAAAGTATTTTTGAGCATTTTCTTGGATTTTTCCTCATAATTTAATTGCCTAAAACCAATTAAATGAATTTCTAGAATTATTTAAATTAATAAAGTTTTAAAATCTTTTTGAAATGCAGTATTGGGCGAAGCCCAATATCAGGCGCATGAGGCCCGCTTGGGCGCCCAATCACCGCTTCATAAACCCTAGCGGCTTTGGATCTACGCCGCTGATCTCGACGGGCGCCGAGATTTGTCCGCGTGGCCGAGCGTTCTGAGCCGTCGGATGAGCGATGCGTGGATGCCCCGGATGCATCCGCATCACCTCTCCAAGTCGCCGCCGGAATCCGCCGCCGCCACGGGGTCATCTTCGGAGTCCGTGCTGCGCACGCTTTCCCGTGCAGCTATTTAAGGCGCCGACGCGGGCACGGAACCCCTCACCTCGCGCCGCGCATCTTTCCCAAAGCCCGGAGCTTCGAGTCACCATCGTTCGCACGAGGAAGCTCGCCGGAGTGGTGGTTCGGACCGTGGGGGTTTTCGCTCGGTTTCGTCTCCGCCGTTGAGCCTTCGCCGTCACCGGTGCCATCTTCGAGTTTGCCGGACCGAGCCACGTTGAACCCACAACTTTTCGTCGCCAAAACTCGCCGGAGCACCGCGTAGCGCGTCGTCTTCTTCGTCACCGGTAAGAACCCGCCGTCGCGCTTCCATCGCGGATCCGAAGCTTGGGGCCGCTCGATCCAAACTTGACGGTTGATGCGCCGCCACGTCGCGAGATCGGCCCGACCGTCCGACGGTCTTCTGCGGATCGATCGAACCGTGTGAGTGGCCAATCGATCGCGCCGCCAGAAGCACAGGCACCGAGGCGCCATAGACCCGGTCCACGGTGGACCCAATCCAATCCATGGACCAGGTCTATGCACCGGGACCACGTGTCAAGTTCCGGTTGGTCCAGGCTAGGGCTGACGTCAGCATGACGTCACGCTGATGTCATAAATCTGTTTTTGATTTAAAAATAAATCTGTTAATTCTGATTTTCTGATTTTTGTTAATTTCAGTATTTATTTCAAAATTCAAAAGGCTATATCTTTAGCATCGTAACTCAGATTTGAGTGATTCAAGTTTCTAAAAATTTGTAAAATTGAGATATATTTAATGGAGAATTTTATTTGATTTTTGGAGTTCATTTGCTCTCTTTTTTGGTATTTATTTGCTTTTATTCTTCGGTACGCGTAGACGTTGAATTGTGCGACGCTTCGGAGGAAGATCCAGCAACTCAAGAGCAAGTTCCAGAACCAGATCAGGACCTAATCCATGGCAAGTTGTTCTTTGATCATGTTGAACCCATGTTTATAAAATTGCTATGTTTGTTTTACCCTATTGCATATATTTCAAGTATACAATTGGTTCAAATTAGATTGGGTTTAGCTAATATACCAGATTGATTTATACCCTACCTTGTCATTGTATGCCATGATCCATTGTCACCCCAGATTGGTTCAATATAGTTGGTTAGTAAATATAATCAACATGGGATTGTTAGATCGTATTAGTTGCTTAGCCATGCCACGTCATCACATTTGTTGGAATCATTGATAATTAATCTTGATTAATGGAATATGGAACAATGTTATGAACTTGTGTGTCATGTGGATCACACGATGAGATTGAGTAGTTGTGGCGAGTCATGTCACGCAACGATGTTGAATTATTGATAGCATGTGGTGCTTGGTAATCAACTCGGGTGATAATCATTTAGATTGGGGCAAGTGACAAGGGGCGAGGAGGCCAAGGTGGGCCCGATGGGCAGAGGGTATGTGGATGTCTTGCCTTGATCACTCTAAGGACTTAACCTTGCAAGCCTTTGACCTGAGTTAATCATGCAACCACATGTCTGGTATGGGCCAGCCTAGCTGAGTAGTTTGCAATATCTTAATTTTGGTACTATCCTGGTCGATGTGAGTTCCCGAGTTATGGAGTAATTCACATGACGCAAGAGGGGGGCCCTGGATGTGGTAACCAGTCCCACCAGTGTTGAAACCTTAGCGGGTAGTATCGGGTTAAGCCAGCGCATTGTAAAGGCTTTGTTATAATCACTCGCCTTGGTGGTGTTTGGCTGTATCGCGTGGGTAAAGTGCATAACCTCTGCAGAGTGTAAAACTATCCGGATAATCGTGCTCGCGGAATTGAGTAATGCTCGGGAATTACAGTTAAGGGTTAGCTTAATTAAATAGACAATTTGGTTGGGATGGCGGAATGCCATGTGGAAGATGGAATTTGACTTAGGATTGGAAACTTGGTTTACTTGAGAAATACTGAATCTATTTATTATTGCTATTTGTTTTACAAGTCTTTACAATCTAAATATTATATTTGTTCATAAATGCTGCTTATTGCAAAATAGCCATGATAGCCTATCCATTGGAATAAGCCTTGCATATAGATATATAGAATTGCATTCTGTGCACAACTTGTTGAGTGCTTAAGTACTCACCCTTGCCAAACAACAATAATCAACAGTTGAAGAATCTACACCTGTGTTGGAAGAGGAAGTCCAGGAAGACACGAGTCATTAGGGTCCGAGCCTTGTCGGTTGCCTGTGGTGAACTGATGAGCTATCTACGTTTTCTACTTTCCGCTGCTTAATTATTAGCTTATATTTCCAGTCTTGCCCTACGTGGCTTAATAATGTAAGTTGGTCATAAGATCATACATTTAGCTATATAAATAAATGAACTATTATTCTATTATCATTGAGTGTGATGTGATATGTACCGATGTTGAGCTATGTGCACTAGCGTTGATCCTGGGACTAGTGCGGTAAACACAGTGGGTTCGAATCAGTGGATTCGGGTCCTTACATTCTTGGTCATGTTATGACTACTAAAGGAGTTGTAGTTTACCCAAGCAAAGTGGACGCAATATTGCATTGGGAGCAACCAAAGTCGGTTGCTCAGATCCGTTGTTTTTTGGGAATGGCAGGATACTACCGTCAGTTCATAGAGGGATTCTCGACAATTGCTTAACCCCTGACGCAGTTGTTGAAGAAAGAAAAGAAGTTTGCATGGACGCCAGAGTGCGAGAAAAGTTTTATGGAATTGAAGAAGCGTTTGACGACAGCCCCCGTTTTAGTACTGCCAGATGTGCAGAATGGATTTGACATTTATTGCGATGCCTCAAAGCAAGGTCTGGGGTGCGTGTTAATGCAGAATGGAAAAGTTGTTGTTTATGCGTCAAGGCAGTTGAGACCGCGTGAAGTGAATTATCCAACGCATGATTTGGAATTAGCTGCCGTAGTGCATGCTTTGAAGATATGGCGTCATTATCTCATAGGGAATAGATGTCAGATATATACTGACCATAAGAGCCTGAAATACATTTTCACTCAAGCAGATCTTAATATGAGAAAACGAAGGTGGCTGGAGTTATTTAAGGATTATAATGTGGGAATTCATTACCACCCTGGAAAAGCTAATGTGGTAGCCGACGCTCTAAGTCGAAAGAGTCATAGTGCAAATACGCTGTCAATGGAGGATCAGCCAGAGCTATGCAAGGAATTTCAGAAGTTAAAGCTGGAAGTCGTTCCGCATGGAATTGTAGCAGCACTAAAAGTAAAACCAACACTGGAGGATCAGATCAGAGAAGGCCAGAAAGATGATGAGAAAATCACTAAGATCAAGTCCAGGAAGGACGAAGGGCTAGCAGTGGATTTCACTCTAGATGAGCAGGGAACTATGTTCTTCAAAGGCCGAATTTGTGTACCGGATGAAAAGGAGCTGAAGCAACTGATTCTTGAGGAAGCTCACGATTCTAAGTACTCAATTCATCCGGGAAGTGCCAAAATGTATCAAGATTTGAGAGAGAGATTTTGGTGGCCTAATATGAAGCGTGAGGTGGCTGAGCATGTTGCTTTATGCGATGTATGTCAGAGAGTAAAAGCCATGCATCAAAGACCAGCTGGTTTATTACAGCCGTTGAAAATTCCTGAATGGAAGTGGGAGGAAATTGGTATGGATTTTATCACCGGTTTACCTAAGACTCAGAGAGGTTATGATTCGATTTGGGTTATTGTGGATCGTTTGACCAAGGTCGCTCATTTTATCCTGGTGAAGACCACATACTCAGGAGATTGTTTAGCGAGTCAGATATGTCAAGGATTGTATGTTTGCATGGAGTTCCCAAAAGATTGTGTCGATGAGAGTACCCAATTTACCTCAAGATTCTCGAACAAGTTGCATGAAGCAATGGAACTCATTGAATTTCAAGATAACATATCACCCGCAGACAGATAGTCGAATGAACGGTAAATCGATTTTGGAGGATATGTTGAGAGCTTGTGCTTTAGCTTATGCTACATCTTGGGATAAATGTTTGCCGATGCGTAATTTAGTTACAATAATAGCTATCAAGCTAGCTTGCGATGTCACCGCTTGAGGCATTGTACGGACGTGTTTGTCGTACTCAGCTAAATTGGAATGAGACGGAGAGCGCTTGGTGTTTGGACCAGATATTCTCAAGGAAGCGTAAAATCAAGTTGCGATGATCGAGAGAGGTTGAAGATAGCACAGTCAAGGCAAAAGAGCTACGCCGATAACCGACGCCGAGATTTGAGTTTCGAGCCAGAGGATTATGTGTATCTCAGGGTTACCCCTCTTAAGGGTGTTAAAAGGTTTCACGTGAAAGGGAAGCTTGAACGAAGATATGTTCGTCCGTTTAAAATTTTAAGCCGTCGAGGAGAAGTAGCTTATCAGTTGGAATTGCCTCAGTCTTTGGCAGGAGTGCACGACGTGTTTCATGTGTCACAACTTAAGAAGTGTCTCAGAGTGCCAGCAGAACAAACCCCGTTGGATGCAATAGAGCTGCAGGAAGATTTGACCTACAAGGATCAGCCAGTCAGAATTTTGGATGTTATGGAGCGCAGAACTAGAACCAAGTCTATTCACTTTTGCAGAGTTCAGTGGAGCAATCATTCCGAAAGTGAAGCAACCTGGGAGCGTGAAGAAGATTTGAAGTCAGAATTTAGAAACCTATTCTCTAGTTAGCCCTGAATCTCGGGGTCGAGATTCTGTTAAGGGGGGGGGGAGGTTTGTAACATCCCAAAATTTTGCCTAAATATTATTTTATTGCTTAATTGTGCAATTATGATTTTCTGGAATTTTATTTGGATTTTTCTGGATTTAATTGAATTGATTTTAAATTAAGTATATTGACCTTTTTATTAAAAACTATTTAAATTTGTGCAAAGTGAAAATAAAGTTTTGCCAAGAATATTTTATTTGAGGCCAGAATGTCTCAAAGTATTTTTGAGTTTTTTCTTGGATTTTTTCTTGAAATTTATTTGCCTAAAAAGAATTAAAGGAATTTCTGTATTTATTTAAATTGGAAAAACCCAAAAAATCTTGTGAACAGTGTTGGGCCAGGCCCATCCACTGTGCTGCTTTTGGCCCATGTTCTAGAGCTCGACCGAGGACCGTTGGATCCTCATCAGAGGGTTGATAGCGTGTCGAAACCCTATCTCATCTCGGGCGTCCGTTCCGTGACCGCCCCGGATTCGTCTGCATCGATCGCCTTGTGGCTGTCCGTTGTGACACGTGGAGGGCTGGATTGCGTCGTCTTTGTCGTATCCGATCTGGACTCCATCGCCGCGCCGCCTCGCGCTCGCAAGAACTCCGCCTGAGCACGCCTCCTATGTCCCTATAAAGCCGCCAAGCGCTGCTCGAGGTTCTTCGCCGCCAAATGGATACTATGGTCGGATCCGTTTGGCAAAAATCGTCGTGGTGAGCGCAGGAAAGATCGCCGTAGTTGTTGGTTCTTACCGTGGTGGTTTTTGCTTGATTTCGTCGCCGTCGTTGAGTCTCCGCCGCCACCAGTGCCATCACCGAGTTCGTCAGACCGCGCCGCGCTAGACCCGCAGCTTCTCGTCGCCAGTAACTCACCGAAGCACCGCGTTGCGTGTCATCTTCTTCGTCACCGGTGAGAACACCGCCGCTGTGCCATTGTTGCTAGTTGAAACCCCGTTGGCCGTTGGATCTCGCGTTCGGCCCAGATCTTGCCGATCCGCTGACCAATCGTGGGTAGACGTGTGTCGGGCACGGGGGCCGAAGCGCCGTGCTCCAGGTGCACGGTGGACCGGCCAATGTCGTGAGCTGGGTCTATAGACCATCACACGCGTCGGCCTATGATTGGCCCGAAGTCTCGCGACGTAATGCTGACGTCATAATTGCATTTTTCAATTGGAAAATAATCCGATTGGAAATTCTGCGATGCTGACGTCATCATGAGGTCACGCTGATGTCATAAATCGGTTTTTCAGTTTAAAAATAATTCTGTTAATTTCGGTTTTCTAATTTTCTGTATTTTCAGTATTTATTCAAACTTCAAAAGGCTATATCTTTTGCATCTTAACTCGGATTTGAGTGATTCAAATTTCTAAAAAATTTTAAAATTGAGATCTATTTAATGGTGAATTGTAATTGATTTTTGGAGTTCATGTGCTCTCTGTTTTGGTGTATATTTGCTTTTCTCCTTCGGTATGCGTAGACGTTGAATTGCGCGATGCCTCGGAGGAAGATCCAGCAACTCAAGAGCAAGCTCCAGATCAAGATTAGGACCTATTCCAAGGCAAGTTGTGCTTTGATCATGTTGAACCCATGTTTATAAAATTGCTATATTTGTCTTACCTATTGCATATTATTTCAAGTATACAATTGTTCAAATTAAATTGGGACTTAGCTATTATACCAATTTGATCTACACCTTACCTTGTCATTGTATGCCACGATCTATTGTCACCCTAGATTGGTTCATTATAGTTGGTTAGTAATAATAATTAACATGGGATGGATAGACCGTATTAGTTGCTTAGCCATGCCACGTCATCACATGTGATTGAATCATTGATAATTAATCTTGACTAATGGAATATGGAACGATGTTATGAACTTGTGTGTCATGTGGGATCACACGATGAGATTGAGTTGTTGTGGCGAGTCATGTCACGCAATGATTTTGCATTGTTGATGGCACGTGGTGCTTGGTAATCAACCTGGGTGATAATCACTTAGATTGGGGCAAGTGACAAGGGGCGAGTATGCCAAGGTGGGCCCGATGGGCAGAGGGTATGTGGATGTCTTGCCTTGGTCACTCTAAGGACTTAACCTTGCAAGCCTTTGACCTGAGTCAATCATGCAACCACATGTCTGGTATGGGCCAGCCTAGCTGAGTAATTTGCAATGTCTTAACTTTGGTACTATCGTTGTCGGTGCGAGTTCCCGAGATATGGAGTAATTCACATGGCGCAAGAGGGGGGCCCTGGATGTGGTAACCAGTCCAACCAGTGTTGAATCCTTAGCGGGTGGTACCGGGTTAAGCCAGCGCATTGTAAAGGCTTTGTTATAATCACTCGCCTTGGTGGTGTTTGGTTGTATCACGTGGGTAAAGTGCATAACCTCTGCAGAGTGTGAAACTATTCGGATAGCCGTGCTCGCGGTATTGAGCAATGCTTGGGAATTACAGTTAAAGGTTAGCTTAATTAAATGGACAACTTGGTTGGGATGGCGGAATGCCATATGGAAGATGGAATTTGACTTTGGATTGGAAACTTGGTTTACTTCAGAAATGCTGAATCTATTTACTATCATTATTTGTTTTACAGTCTTTATAATCTATTTATTATATTTGTTCATAAATGCTGCTTATTGCAAAATAGCCATGATAAGCTATCCATTGGAATAAGCCTTTCATATAGTTACAAAGAATTGCATTCTGTGCACAACTTGTTGAGTGCTTTAAGTACTCACCCTTGCCAACAACAATAATCAACAGTCGAAGAATCTACACCTGTGTTGGAGGAGGAATTTCAGGAGGACACGAGTCATTAGGGTCCGAGCCTTGTCGGTTGCCTGTGGTGAACTGATGAGCTATCTACGTTTTCTACTTTCCGCTGCTTAATTCTTAGCTTATATTTCCAGTTTTGCCCTGCGTGGTTTAATAATGTAAGTCGGTCATAAGATCATACACTTAGCTATATCAATAAATGGAGTAATATTCTATTATCGTTGTGTATGATATGGTATGTACCGATGTTGAGCTGTGTGCACTAGCGTTGATCCTGGGACTAGTGCGGTAAACACAGTGGGTTCGAATCAGTGGAATCGGGTCCTTACACTCGCAGAGGTGAACGAAGATGGAGATTTGCAGGATAGAATTGGGATTCAAGTTCACCAATTCAATACCATAGAAAAAGAGAAGATCGTGAAGAAAAGCGCAGGCAGGAAGGACCAGCCCGCGTTGGAAGAAAGATTCGAAAACCATGATTTCTTCAGAGCGAGGGGTAGGGATGGATTCACCTGCGGTCGGTCGTGCGGAAATCAAAGTCAAAGCTGGAAGAACCTTGTCATCCGCCATGAATTGTAACCGCTCTTCCGTCGTTGTCGAGGTGGTCCAATCTTGGGGCAAAGGCAGCAAGGAGGTGTTTTCGGAAGAATGAGAAGACATTTCGGAGGAATGACCAACGACGACGCAAGAATGCGAGTGTAGCAGCAGTTAACCCTAGCGGCAGCGAAGTCAAAGAGACAGGGAAGCAGAAGGGGTAGGAGTGTGCGGTGGAAAAAATGAACCATCGATCAATGCACGGATTAATCTTAAAAGGGGGAAAATCAGGTTTTCGCCGAGTCGGCGGGAAAAAGATTGTAGAACACCTAACCCTGCTCTATGCTTTGTAATGATTCGCTAGCTCGGCGTCCTGACATATGGAGGCAGTTATGGTTTGACCAAGTCATATTTGGGACACGTTGCTCCCCACGATGGAATGTTTAACCTCTTATTGAACTAAGTGGGATGTGGGTATCCTCCAGTTTTAATTAAAAATGTCTTCTTGTGATATACCCCATGTTGGGTCGCTAGTTGGTTACCGCATGGCGGAATCATATATCACGAGTCGAGCCTGATAAGGCACGGTTCCAATGGTATGCCCCAAGATGTGTCGATAAGCTGTGCATCATAATAAATGAGTATGGATACCGTTCGGATAAACCTTGATATGTCCCAAGACGGACCAGAGCTATATCCTACTCCAGTCGGATATGGGTATCACTCGGCCAAGAGCCATGTAAATATGATACGCTCCAAGTCGAGCCTAAGCTATATCCTACAGCAGTCGGATATGGGTATCACTCGGCCAAGAGCCACGTGAATATGATATGTTCCAAGTCGGACCAGAGCTATATCCTACAGCAGTCGGATATCGGTATCACTTGGCCAAGAGCCGCGCAAATCTTAATATGTCCCAAATCGGACCTAAGATGTATCCTACGACAGTCGGATATAGGTATCACTCGGCAGAGAGTCATGCAAGCTTCGATATACCCCAAGTTGGGTCTAAGCTATGTCTAACGACAGTCAAAGATATCACTCAGAAAACATTTCTTTATTATATAAATTCCCCAGGCATTATGCCTGGGAAAAGACTCTATTACATTTACAGGAGTATTATACTTCTCCGCGGCGCACACGTCCAAGCGCCTCCACGAGAGCTTCCCTAGCCCTATAAAGGACGGGGAAAATTTCAAGGAAGGCATCGACGGCGACGCGGTCGAAGGCAGCAGCATCTTCTTCATCCCACTCGGCCATGGCGAGGTCGAATAGCGCCCACTCCTCGGCAAGTTCTGGATCCTGGCCGTCCATGAAATCCCTCCAGAAGAAGGTGGAGCTTGGTGTAGGAAAATGGAGGACTAAGCGTGAGAGAATAAATTCTAAAAGCACTGGCTCGCCTTTTATAGCTGATACGGTAAGGTTGAAGTTAATGCGAAGACGTAATGACATCAAAAGCTGAGGAGACTTCGAGTTAAGATAGTTCAGAAGCCAAAGAGGTTTTTGGAAAATGAATTGACACAAGAGGTCAAAACAACTTCGAAGACTGTCCGGGGTTATATTCGAGTCCTTCATAATCCCCTTGCTGCAAGGAGAAGCATTCAAATCAAAGAAGAAACCAGTCAGAGGTTTATGCTGGCAGCTGAGAACGTTGATCCAAAGTTGAGACCCAGATAAGGATATAGCAATTGGATCATGAATCACTCGGGGCTACTATGGAATATAAGAACCCAGGTGTCTTCATAACCGGCCCAGAAGTGCCTGAGGGGGAAACAGGGTCGGGTGGAAGGCATAGAGGATAAGCTCCACGCCAAGCCTTGCTGCCGTGCACAAGGAGATACATCCTAGAGACAGTTGAACATATATTTAGATATAAGAGACATGATTGTAATCCGAGTTGTTAGTATGATGAGATAAAGATGTAAACTCTATCTTGTAACCGATTAGAATCCAATAACCGATCGGGACTCTGTAAACCGCCCCACCCCCATTATATAAGGGAGAGGGCGGGCAACAATAGGGACACGAGCAATCTTAGATCCAAGAGATCCAAATAATCCCAATGCACAGGACTAGGGTATTACCTCCTCTGTCGAGGGCCTGAACCTGTCTAAACCTTTATCTTGTGCGACCTTCGAGTTTGAGATCTCGCGCCTACCCCATAAATTCATTGCCAACCAAAAAAGTCGACATGATAGATGACTTAGGAGAGGGTGTTAATAATAATCACAATCGGTTTTCAGTTTACAAGCGATTGTGATGTAGCACTGGGCACATTACAATTGGTTCTAACATTAGAACCGACTGAGGTGTGCCATGCAACCAATAGTGATGTACTTGGCACATCACCATCGGTTTTATTGTTAGAACTGATTGTGATGTGCCTCGTTAGGTTATTTATACCCTCGGGCTAAACTCTGCTCTCTTGTTGTTCCAGAGGATAAGAAAACTGCTGCCACCCGAAAAAACAACATATATTCTGGTTGGAAGTAATACTTGGGTGAGAAATTTTGAAATCCTCAAGGTTGGGTGTTAAGAGGGTAAATTTGAAGCCCTAGATTAAGGATATTTCCCCTCTTTTTTCCCTCATTTGTGGTTTTCTTCAAAATGCGAGCATTCCTTCAAACTCTTTCAATTTTGCACTAGATAATTTCGATATGTCGCAAAGAAAGTTTAGGTTGCACTGGAATTGTGTGTATCCTATCAGATTTCACACCCTTTATTTAACAAACACACATCCATTTAAATATCTTTGTAGTATTCTCGGGTTAATCTGGAATTAAACCTTCTATCATATGATGAATGTTAGAGATTAGGTTGCGTAACCTACCTCTCCCGTTCGAGGGTGCTTGTTTATAAATATGCTGAAATGGCATATTTATAAGCAAGCACTCTCGAATTGTCCACGTTTTTTTGGACAGTTTGAGGAAATGTGGTTCGGGAAAGTTCCTGAGCTGTTGTACAATTCCAGAGAAGGTTTCTGCAGCATCTCCCTGGTGTTCTCTGAATACACACCCCTCTTGACCTGTTGTCAAGATGTGTATCTGGAGAACAGCGGGGAGATGCTGCCGAAATTTTCTCTGGAGTTGTACAACAGCTTAGGAGCTTGACCGAACCATATTTCCTCGAATGAGATTAGGACCTAACCTATTTAGAGATTAGGAGTCATCGTTGGTACGTACTTAGTTAGTTAACAGATAGACGTTTCGTTAAGATCATTCAATACATCAACTTTGTTAAAGCTTGCACCCTTATTTTGTTTCATTAATGTTGTAAGATTTGCAAGTTACTGCATTAATTAGGTAATTCGATATCATTGTTGATGTTTTAAATGTATGTCTCCTAACTAGGGAATTGGAATATCTTAACTAGGGAAGAAAGTATTGAGAGTAAAATTATATATATATATATCTCTTGGAACCCGTCCTGTATTTTGCGAAGGTAATATTGAAATGATGTCTCAATATTCGAAATAGCTAGCTAGCTATCGCTCTAGTTTTTCTTTAATTTATTGTGCATAGTTTAATTGCAGATGGGCTGTGAAGAATGGATGTATCAGAAAAGTCGTGTGAGTGCTGAATTTCAGAGGGGTTAAGGAGTTCAAAAAAATTGTAGAAGAAGACATGGTGAAGAGGGGTGTAAACTTCAAATATTGTCCTTGCATTGATTGCATCAATCTCAGGAGATTTAACAACTCAGCTCAAATTGAAGACCACCTGATTCAACGTGGCTTCGTGAGGAATTACATGTGTTGGATCCATCACGGGGAGACAAGTAGTACCCTTTCAGTATGCAATAAGGACATAGTGGAACCCGATGACGAGTTGCAACGTGAGATGTTTGAGGAGGACAATTTAGAGAAAATGTTGCGGGATGTGGAGGGAAATTATACGGAAAGAGAGTTTAAAAAGTTTAAAAGCTTGATGGAAGATGATACCAAACCGCTGTTCTCGGGTTGCAAAGCGGAATACACCTAGTTGGGTTCGGTCCTTGCATTGTTCAAACTGAAGGTAAAATACCGTTGGACAGATACAAGTTTCAATACACATTTAGTTCTTCTATCAGATGTGTTTTCGAAGGAAAACGAGTTGCCAACAAGCATTTATGAAGCGAAGAAGCTACTATATCCCATGAGAATGGAAATAGAAAGGATACATGCATGTCCAAATGATTGCATCTTGTACCGTAACACACATAAGAAAATGCTCATTTGTCCAGTTTGTGGTGTACCTCGGTACAAACAAAAGGAGAAGCGTAATGACAAGAAACGTAAGAGCCAAGGTGATGACAGTGAATAGGTCATTAAAGGGGCACCGGCCAAAGTATTGTGGTACTTGCCCATCATTCCCCGTCTGGAGCGGTTGTTTGCAAATCCCAGAGAGACAAAATTATTGCGGTGGCATTATGAATGTCGAAAGGAAGATGGCAAGCTGAGACACCCCACTGGTTCGACTCAGTAGAGAAACATCAATTGGAAACATGAGGAGTGTGGTGCGGATATGAGGAACATAAGATTTAGATTGAGTACCGATAGAAAAAATCCGTTTGGTAATATGAGTAGTCGTCATAGCACTTGGCCAGTTCTGTTGTGTTTCTACAATGTCCCTCATTGGTTGTGCATGAAGTGGAAGTATATCATGATGTCGTTGCTAATCTCGGAACCCAAATAGCCAGGAAAAGATATTGATGTGTACCTTACTCCACTGATGGAAGATTTGTTAAACTTGTGGAACAAGGGGTCCTAATGTGGGATGCATACAGAAGAGAGCACTGCACCCTACGGGCTATGGTATTTTACAACATAAATGATTTCCCGCCACTTGGCACTTGTGGAAGGCAAGTATATTCACTTGTGGAGGATATCGATGTTCAGTATGGAAAGAGCCATAAATCTGTTCGTCTCAGGACCATTTGGAAGAAGAGGTCAATATTTTGGGACTTACCATACTGGAATGAGTTAGATGTCCGGCATTGTTTTGATGTCATGCATGTTGAGAAGAACGTCTGCGACAATTTGGTTAGCATCCTGCTGAACATACCTGGGAAGACCAAGGGTAGTGTAAATGCTCGTCGTGACATGGCCTACATGGGAATCAAGCCCAAGCTTGCAGTGATAAAGGAGGATGGAAAAGGTTCATACATCCTAGCTACATGCTACACCCTGTACAAGAAGGAGAAAGAAGACCTCTGCAAATATCTCCAAGGTATTAAAGTTCCATAGGGTTACTCCGCAAGTGTTAAGAAGCTTGTGACCATGGATGATTTGAAGTTGCTTGCTATGAAGTCCCACGAATGTCATGTCTTGATGATCCAAATGCTCCCTGTTGCAATCAGAAATATTATGTCAGAGGAAGTCATGTTGGCAACCACGAAGCTAAGTTATTTCTTCAATGCGATCTCCTGCAAGGTTATTGTCCCCGATGTGTGAAAGCATCTAGGCTCCTAATTCATTTTTAATTTGGTAATTAATGACAATCATGTTTAAGGACTAATGTTTTTCTTGAGATTGATGAAAAATAGGTTGGTCCTAGATATGGTTTGCGTTGAAGTATGAAAATGAATCTAAAGAAGATCAACCGTCAAGCTAAAAAGCCAAGGTACGAACTTAAGGACCTTTTCATTGCTTTTGCCGATCTCGGTGTTTTGGAGAAAGATCGGATTGATAAATTAGGTGTCATACTATTAAGGACTCTTGGCTAGTAGACTGAAGTTTAAAGCGTGTCAATGGCTCAAATCCATGCTCATATCTTCATCATTTGCATTTGTCAAAAAATCTTCTTGAAAAACCCTCTTGTGTTCTATACTGTCGGCACTATTGTGTGTTCAGGAGTGGTACTGCTGCTAAGTCAGTAGTACCGGCTCAAGACCAGTAGTTTTATAATAGAGGGGGACATGTCTGCTCCTGTGAGGCTGGCACTACTGACCACTTGGGTGCGGTACTAACAGAGGGGCGGTAGTACTGGCTCATATGGCTGGTAGCTTTTTAACAGAATGGACGCTTTTTTTGTCATGCTCGGCCAGCACTACCGCCCTCATGGGTATGGTACTGCCACATGACCGGCACTACCAGCCTCACATGGGCGGTAGTGCCGGGCCACTGTAGCAATAGCTAGTCAGTCTTAGCATTTAATGCTACAGTCGACCGTTGAACCTAAGGCCAGCACTACATGGGTGGAAGTACCGATTTTCCTGAATTTTTCAGAGGTTTGGTAGCAAGGGCTAGAATTTTTGGTGGGGACTATAAATACACCCCACCCGCAGCAAGGAGCAACTCTTGGACACTTATTGCACATTCATGAGCCCTTGCTAGTTTCTCTTCTACTCTAGAGCATTCAATTCTCGATTTGAGAGTAGCTGAGCGAAAATCAAGTTTGTGCATTCATTTGAGCTATTTAGACATTTGATAAACCTCAAGCGATCGTCTCCTAGATGGCTTGGTGAGCTTCTCAACGGAGGTTGTGAGAAGCCCCAGCAAGATTGTGAAGGCCAGAGTTCGCCTACCCGAAGCGGAGAAGAACTACCAAGTGATCGAGGGAGGCTCATTTGTGAAAAGGAGCCAGCTTGAAGTTGATCAAGCTACCTCAACTAGATTAGGGGAGACCGGCAAGTCTCTGAGACCATAGAATAATGCACCTTTCTTTGATGGCACAAATTATGCGTATTGAAAAATACGCATGTCTATTTATCTCAAGGCCATGAGCCCAAGCATATGGATAATTATAGATGAGGGTTTCACTACAGCAATAAATCCCACACTCACAATTGAACAAGAAGAACGAAATTCTCATCTCAATGCTCAAGTAATGAATGCTCTCTTTGGCGCTTTGAACCCGGATGAGTTCAATCGAGTGAGCAACCTTGAAACTGCTCACGAGATTTGGACTACCCTCTCGGAAATCCATGAGGGAACATCCTTAGTCAAAGAAGCTAAATTGCATATGCTTGGATAAAATATGAGAGTTTCATTATGTTACCCCATGAGAACATCAATGATATGTACGCAAGGCTAAATAACATAATGAATGAGCTCAAAGGCCTTGGGGCATCACTAACCGATTTCGATATTGTTCGTAAGATGCTTAGGGGTCTTCCAGACAAGTATGAGACTTTGGTGACATTGTTTCTCAACTCATCGGAGTTGCCAAGAATGACGCTAACCAGGCTTCTAAGAAACCTCATCACAAATGAGGTTTACAAGGACAAGGAAGAGCTTTTGGAGCAAAGCTCTTCGAAGAAGATGGACATCGCCTTCAAGGCAAAGGCGGAGTCAAGTGATGAGCCGCTTGAGGACTTCGACGATGATGACACCGAGGAGGAGATGGCTCTCATTGTAAGAAGAATAAGGAGGTTTATGAAGAGGCACTCAAGCTCAAGCACCCCTCATAAGTTCAAGAAGGGACAACACTCTAGCGCCAACCGATATGCAAATATTCGGTGCTATGAGTGTGATGAGAAGGGGCACATCGCCTCTCATTGTCCCAAGAAGAAGGACGATAAGAACAAGTCGCCCAAGAAGAATAAGGCTTTTCAAGGGAAGAAGAAGCTTCACAAGGACAGCAAAGACGAGGCACACATTGGAGAGTGGGATTCCGAAGAAGAATATTTGGATTCTGACTCCTCCGAAGACAATACTCCTTCCAAGAAGAAGGGTCTTGCCGGCATCGCCATCAAGGAGGCTTCTTCAGCATTCGTCACTCGTCTTTGTCTCATGGCAAAAGGAGAGCATAAGGTAAAATCTAATGATGATGATGAACCGACATATGATGAGCTAATGCATATGCTTCAAGATTTGAATGAATACCTCGGCAAGGAGAAGTCTAAACATAAGGCTTTGAGAAAAGAGTATCTCTCTCTCAAAGACTCTTATGAGGAGTTAAAGGAAGCTCATGAGACTCTCCTTCTCAAGGAGCATTAAAAACCTCAAGATAATACTGGCATTAGTTGCAATATTATTGATGATATGCCTAGTTTAGAAAATGATTCTTGTTGTATATCAAAAACTAGCATATCTACATCATATGATGATCTCATTGATATGCCTTCTAGTTCATACTCTAGCTCTATTTCTATCCATGAAAATTTAATTGTTGAAAATAATGAGCTTAAGGAGCAAGTGAGAAAGCTAAGTAGAGCTTGAATCGGTGTTTCAAGGGTAAGGAGACCCTTGATAAAATCTTGAACAACCAACGGTGCTACTACAACAAAGAAGGCCTTGGGTTCGTGCCCAAGAAGGTTAAGAAAATGAGCAATAAAGCTCCTCGGTTTGTAAAATCAAATGGAAGGCTTTGCTATAAGTGCCATGATGCAGGTTATATACCAAGTGATTGTCCATTAGGTAAAGCTTCTAAAAATAACATTTATAATTCTTTCTATGTGCTTAACAAAAATAGTAATGGTAAGATCATTGCTAAATTTGTTTGCGCTCCTATACTCACTTGTAGAAAGAATGCCATTTAGGTGCCCAAAGCCTTTGTTATTAACCTCCAAGGACCCAAAAAACTTATACTTTCGGGTACCTTCGGGTTAGCAAAGTCAAGCACAGAATTGGAGGCACACGATGTAGACAGGTTTGGGCCCCCGACGGAGTAACACCCTACTTCCTATATGGATGATATGTATATGGTGGATGAATTAAAGAGCAATGTGTCTAGCCCTAGTTACAAGGAAGATCGAACTCAGGCTAAGGCTAAGCTAAGGATGGAGGTTGACGAAGCGTCGGGTCATCGACTCCTGGTTGCTCTACGCAAAAGCTCTCAAAGTCTTCTCCTTGTCTGGTCTGGAAGGCTCCCTCCCTTGAGGACCCCTATCCCTAGCCTTATATAGTCGGGGTAGCTCGACCTCAAGTCGAGTTGTAGTCGGTTTGGAGTACTAGACCGTAGCCGATGAGGAATCCATCGTCACGTGATATTCGAAGCATATCCAAACATCCCTGAATAACAGGCATACTCGAGTTGGTTTCCTCGTAACGGGAACATGTTCGAGTCCTTCGTAATATGGAATTATCCTTTCCACATATATCTTATTCCACAGAATAGGGCCTGAGATATTCGGAGTCTTTGTACATCATTAGGAAATATCCTTCGCGTATCCTGCACGTGCTCATACCCCATATTTAGATATTTGACAAAATTGTCTTTATTTGCACTGTCTTTTGAAAAAAAAACTTCTTATGAGCTTTTCATTGGAAGAAGACCAAACATCTCTTATTTTTGTGTTTTTGGTTGCAAGTGTTATATTTTGAAAAAGGGTGTTCGGCTTTCAAAATTTCAAAATCATTGTGATGTCGGTTTTCTTACTTGGATATTCTTCAAATAGCAAGGCTTACCGTGTCTTCAACCAAACCAAATGTTTAGTTGAAGAGACGTGTGATGTTGAATTTGATGAGACTAACAGCTCTCAAGAAAAGCAAGAAAATTTGGATGATGTAGATAATGAAGGCTTGAGACAAGCAATGAACAACATGACGCTTAGAGACATCAAACTGGAAGAGGACAAAGAAGATCGACCTTCATCCACTCAAGTCTAACCGTCTACTTCCGCTACGCCAAGTCAAGCCCAACTGATCGATGTGGATGAGGAGAATGATCAACAACTTGAATCTCTACCTCAAAGAATCCATCATGCAACCTCCAAAGACCATCCAATAGATCAAATATTGGGTGACGTTAGTAAGGGCGTTCAAACTTGATCTCGTGTAGCTTCTTTTTGTGAACATTACTCTTTTGTGTCTTCTTTTGAACCCTCTCATGTAGATGAGGCTTTAGATGATCCTGATTGGGTGAATCCATGCATGAAGAACTCAACAACTTCGCCCGAAATGATGTGTGGACACTAGTCGAAAGACCCAAACATCACAACGTCATCGGCACAAAATGGGTATTTCGAAACAAGCTAGATGAGAATGGTATTGTGGTAAGAAATAAGATAAGATTGGTTGCACAAGGTTTCACACAAATTGAAGGTCTAGATTTTGGTGAAACCTTTGCACCCGTGGCTAGATTAGAAGCTATTCGCATCTTGTTTGCATTTGCATCTTTCTTTGACATTAGATTATGTCAAATGGATATGAAGAGTGCATTTTTAAATGGACAAATATCCGAATTGGTATTTGTTGAACAACCTCCCAGTTTTGAAAATTCTAAACACCCAAATCATGTTTATAAGCTCTCTAAGGCGCTATATAATCTCAAACAAGCTCCTAGAGCATGGTATGAGCGACTTAGAGACTTTATTATTTCAAAGGGTTTCAAAATTGGGAAGGTTGATACTACACTCTTCACCAAAATAATAGATGAAGAATTCTTTGTATGCCAAATACATGTTGATGATATCATTTTTGGCTCTATTAATGAAGAATTTTGCAAAGAATTTGGTGATATGATGTCTAGGGAGTTTGAGATGTCCATGATCGGGGAGTTCAGCTTTTTTCTTGGACTTCATTTCAAACAAGTCAAGAATGGGATATTTGTGAGCCAAACTAATTAAGTACTTGAAGGATATACTCAAGAGGTTTGGCATGGAGGACGCAAAACCTATCAAGACTCCCATGGCATCCAACGGGCATCTAGACCTCAACGAGGGAGGTAAATAGGTAGATTTAAAACTTTATTGTTCTATAATTGGTAGTGTCGACTTTTGTAGTCGACAATAAATTTATGGGACAGGCGCTAGATCTCAAACTCGAAGGTCACACAAGACAGGGATTTTAGACAGGTTCAGGCCCTCGACGGTGGAGGTAATACCCTAATCCTGTGTGCGGGGATTATACGGATCTCATGGATCTAAGATTGCTCAAAGCGCAATGTGCTCTGGGCCATATGAGGGGTGCTATGCTCTATGGCTTGATCCTTGTTGTTGCCCGCCCTCTCCCTTATATACCGGGGGTGGTGCGGCTTATAGAGTCCTGATCGGTCTGGAGATTCCGATCGGTTACTAGATTCTAATCGGTTACAGGATAGGGTTTACATCTTTATCTATCCTATAAACAACTCGGATTACAACTGTATCGTTTATATCCGAATATATATATTCAACTATCCAAAGGTATGCACCCTTCCGCACGACAACTTGGCTTGGCGCGGGGCACGCTTTTGGGCCTCCTCTCCCGACTTTTCCTTTCTTCTGGTGATGTTAGGCCGGTCATAGAGATACCTGGTTCCATATATTCCACACTAGCCCCCGAGTGCTTCGTGATCCGATCGCTATATTCCCAATTAAGTTTTTTGCTTGAATCGTCGTCCCGGACTTTCTTGTTTAAGCTTCCGAATGGTTCCCTCATTCGGATTAGACGCTTCTTCTTACAGCGAGCAGATTATGGAGGACTCGAATATAACCTTCGATTTTTGCTTCAACTGAATATAATCTTCTGTCAGACGAGTTTGCTGTGAGCGGCCTCGCGGACCTGTCCCCTATTTCGGATGTGGATTGAATTCTTCTTCCCGCCTGAGTCGAAGCTTTAATGTCTTTTCTCTTCATGGATAACCACCGGACGGTCTTCGAGGTCGTTTTAATTTTCTGTGTCAAATCTCTTACTAAAAGCTCCTTGGCTTCTGAAACTACATTAACTCCGAATCTCTTCGACTCCTGATGTATTTACTTCATTTTTACCGTGTTGGCTATAAAAGGCGAACTAGCGCTCGTAGAATGCATTCCTTCGCGCCTAGTTCTCCATATCTTTGTTCCACACTTCTTTCTTCTTCATGAGGAGGGGGAGGAGTTAGGAACGTCCGGGACCCAGGCTCGCCGAAGAATGGGCGCTTTTTGAGGCCGTCGTGGCTGAATTGGTAGAGGAGGAAACTGCCGCCCTTGACCGCGCTGCCATCGACGCCTTCCTGGAGATCTTCCCAGCCCTCTTTAGGGCCAGGGAGGCCCTCGTGGAGGCATTGGGTCACATGCGTCGGGGTGAAGTGTAGGTCCCCTATAAATGTAATACTTTCCCGGGCATAATGCCCGGTGAACTTTTTATACATAAATAAAGATGTACCTTTTCTCAGCATTTTTCCATGATCGTCATTTTGATGTAGCATGAACCCAGCTTGGGGTACGTCGAAGCTTGCATGGTTCCTTGGTCGAGCGGTATTCGCACCCAACCGTCGTAGGATACTCCTTAGGTCCGACTTAGGACACGTTAGGATTTGCACGGCTCGTGGCCGAATGATACTTATATCCGTAGGACACAGCTTAGGCTCGACTTTGAGCGTACCATACATACGTGGCTCTTGGCCGAGTGATACCTGTACCCGACTGGTGTAGGATACGGCTCTGGTCCGACTTGGGACATATCGTATTTACGTGGCTCTTGGCCGAGTGATACCTGTACCCGACTGGTGTAGGATACGGCTCTGGTCCGACTTGGGACATATCATATTTACGTGGCTTTTGGCCGAGTGATACCGTGCCGATCGTGTAGGATCACTCCGTCCGACTTGGGACATATCATATTTACGTGGCTCTTGGCCGAGTGATACCCGTACCCGACTAGTGTAGGATACGGCTCTGGTCCGACTTGGGACATATCATATTTACGTAGCTCTTGGCTGAGTGATACCCGTACCCGACTAGTGTAGGATACGGCTCTGGTCCAACTTGGGACATATCAAATTTTATCCGAATGGTATACGTATCTGTTTATTACGACGCACAACTTTTCGACCCTCGTGGGGCATACCATTGGATTTGTGCCTTGTTAGGCTCAACTTGTGATATATGATCTGTCATGCGGTAACCAACAGAGAACCAGCGTGGGGCATATCACAAGAAGATATTTTTAATCCATATTGGTGCATTGAGTGTCTAGGCATCTCATCTTCGTCGTCGTCTAGCAAGGTCCTTGAAATCCTGCTCTGCTTGCAGATTATAAGATCAAGACGCAGGCGCAATACGCTGTTTTTAATGATAAGGTTAACGCCCTTGAGACGTCTTTCTCAAAGCTCTATGAAGCCTCGGGGCCCTTACTGAGCTCGCTTCATCCCGAAGGTGAGAGGCCGCTCAGCAGGGCCCAAGTTATCAATCGGTTGGAGGAGGCCCCCAAGGAGCTCAAGAGACTTCTGAAGGAAGCGGCTACCACTACTATAGAAAGGTTTATATTAGACTCCTCTTCACAGACGGTTTCAAAAAACCGTCTGTTATGACAAATATCACAGACGGTTCTCTAGTGTAACCGTTAGTGATTTAATCACGAGCAGTTCTATTTATGAACCGTCGGTCATATCACAACGGTTCTAGTTAAAAGTCGCTCAGCAGTCATATCACTGACGGTTTTAACTAGGAACTGTCAGCGATAAGGTAATATCATAGACGGTTCTAACTAGGAACCATCTGTGATATGACCTGAGACCCCTATATAGCCATACCAATAGAATTTGTAGCGCCAGATCCATGCGTTTCGTCTCCTGCAAACCCTAGCCCCCGGCAATCCTCCTTCTCAGCGACCTCCTCCCCGACGACTTTCGTGAGCACCTACTTCTCCCCGTCGGCGAGCACCTCCTTCTCCTCCTCCACGTCGGCGAGCACCTCCTTCTCCTCCTCCCCGTCGGCTAGCTCCTCGTCCGCGAGCACCTCCTCCTCCCCATCGGCTACCTCCTCGTCCGTGAGCGCGCACCTCCTCCTCATCTCCGTCGGTGAGTTTTACGTATGAAACCGATATGCTTGACTAGGTTATTGTGTTTGTAAATGACATTTGCGAATGATGTTTGTGAAGATGTTTGTGAATAATCTTTGTGAATGATGTTTAGAAAGAATGAGGCTGTACGTACTAAAGAATTGTAGCTCAAATGCTTGACTAGGGAAACCGATATGCTTGACTAGGGAAACCATTTTGAGTTTGCGAATTAATGATGTTTGTGAATAATGTTTAGAAGGAATGAGCTAGGTCAGATATAGGCGATTCATGATGGTTGAACAAAGCTGGATATATAGGATTCATGAGAGGTCAAATATAAAATTCTTAGCAAGTTGCATATATATAGCTTAGCAAGCTTTAATGCCTCATTAGTTTGCTAGCTAGACTGAGTTATATATATAAGAACATAAAATTCATATAATCTAGAATTCAACATTAAACTTGTTATATCACACAAGGATTGATGTTTTGGAGCTACTATGTATTCAATGTTCAATGCCTCTTTTGTGCCTATACTAGGTGATAATATGTTTGAAAGTTATGTACGTGTACATCTCTATCTTGCATCCTTGTCTTGAAGTAAACACGATTCATTATAATATATTTATGGTAATTAAAGACATGGAAAAGCTGTTAGAAACTAAACAAAAACTCAAGTGGAGATCGAACAAGCTCAAGGGGAAATCGAGATAACGAAAAAGATTTGTGAGATCAAACAAGAACTGAAAGACATGGATGTTCGCTTGCAAGATATCAAATGCCTTAACACGACACTCATCGAGAAGGAACGCAGAGCGAATCAGAGTGGAAGAAGCTAAAGCTAAGCTTATAGAGGTAATATGAAGGTTTCTAGTCTCAATTCAATGTAGTTCTTGTCCTTCTCACAACAACATAATCGCTTTTAATTTGTAGGGATTGAGAGATATGATGAAGATCAATCGGTTATTGGTGTCAATCAAATCGGCATTTATCTTCGAGTTATGAAACTTCAAAGAGAACCGAGAAGCCTCTATTGCGGAAGCTATGGCACATATGATGGAAGACATGAAAAAACTATAAGGTTTTCTTGTTTGAATTACTAAATAATGTGGTTTCTAGTGAACACTTATTGATATATTTGTGGTATATATCATATTTTGTTAATTAATGTATTGTTACTCAACTATGAAATATTTTGTTATCATATTTGTGGTATCATATTTGTGGTAAGGTCTTCGCCTTAACTTATGAAATAATGTTTCCTTCTAACTCTCTTGGCGAACTTCCATGATTAGTATCGATGTTGAAATTTTATTCACCTTAGATATTTATGCATTGACATTTTACAAGACACAACCAATAATAGATTTTGCAATTCAATATCAAAGCATCCTAGATGCATTGAGGCAACAACTTATCCGATGAGAAAAATCTCGTGGTACTCTAAAGGCAATTGCGTCCTCTAAATGCAATTGCGTGACGCAATTGCATCTAGAGTACCACGAGATTTTCTCATCGCATGTCGCTGCCTCAATGCATCTAGGATGTTTTGATATTGAATTGCAAAATCTATTATTGGTTGTGTCTTGTAAAATGTCAATGCATAAATATCTAAGGTGAATAAAATTTTGAACATCAGATACTAATCATGGAAGTTCTGCCAAGAGAATTAGAAGGAAAAACCATTTCACAGACGGTTCTATTTTAAAACCGTCTGTGATAATCATATCACAGACGGTTCTAATTAAAAACTATCTGTGATTACTTATCATTAGAGACGGTTCTATCTTAAAACCGTCTAAGAGAAAAGATTATCACAGACGGTTCGTAGATAGACCCGTCTCTGATATTATTTTTGCTGACGGTTCGGAAACCGTCTGTGATATGTCTTCTCATCACTGACACATGTTTGCAGGCGGCTCACAAAACCGTCAGTGATGAGGATTCTAAACTGTCTGTGATGAGCTTTTCTGTAGTAGTGTACCAATGGTGCTAGCCAGGCTCTGGCGGTTACAAAGTCGCTTTACCCTCGAGTGGATCTTGAAGCTATCAAGGAGGGCTGCGCCTGCAACGTAGATGAGGATTGGGCCGCCGAGCTCTGGGAGGAAGTCCAAGACACCTCTTTGTCTGTTGTAGAAATTTTGGATCTGTAAATTGAAAGTATATAAAGGCGTTTCCTTGCTCTTGCATTTTTCTCTTTAAATATGCATATTTTTCCGAGTGGTTTCGACATATCGTGTCCGACTAGTCCAGCCCCCAGGCTCTGAAGCATGGTTCGTGACGCATGTCTCAGAGTCTTAAAATCATAGGAGCGAAGCACTCGGACGCATAAATCTTGAGAAGATTATGTAAAAAATAACTTTAATATCGATATTTTCATTCATAAAGGAACAATTTGAATTACGAAGTTCTAGTGAAAAAACGACGTAGCTGTTCTATGTTCCAAGTGTTGCTGATTGCCGTACCGTCTTCTTGCTTGAGCTTGTAAGTCCCAGGGCGTACCACTTCATCGACGACGTAAGGGCCTTCGCAGCTTGGGGAGAGCTTATGCTCACATTTTTTATTCTTTCTAAGGACCAGATCTCCCTTGGAGAATGCACGGCTCCTCACATTGCGACCGTGATAGCGCCGTAGGCCTTGGAGATATTTTGCTGATTGAATCGTTGCGACATCTCTGGCTTCTTCCAGTCGGTCGAGGTCTTCTAGCCGGCTTTCTTCCGAGACGACTTCTTCATAGCTCCAGACCCGTGGGGATTCGAATTCTAGCTCGGTGGGGAGGACTGCCTCCGTGACTACACCAGGAAGAAAGGTGACTGCCCGGTTGCTCTACTGGGGGTGATTCGCAGCCCCCAGAGTACCGAAGGAAATTCTTTCACCCACCGAGTGGCGTATGGCTTTAGCCGATAAAAAATTCTTGCTTTTTAGGCCTTGTAATACCATGCCGTTGGCTCGCTCGACCTGCCCATTGCTCCAGGGGTGCGCTATTGAAGCAAAGAAGATTTTTATTCTGAGTTCGTCACACCAGTCTTGAAATACGCCACTTCTGAATTGGGTGCCATTGTCTGTGATGATTCGGTTTGGAACTCCAAATCTAACCACGATTTCGTTAAAGAACTCTTTGGCTTTTGCTGCTGTTATTGTCGCGACTGGTTTGGCCTCCACCCATCTGCTGAATTTCTCTACGGCCAAAAAGAGATGAGTATAACCACCTTGAGCCTTTTTTAAAGGTCCCACCATATCGAGCCCCCAGACCGCAAACAGCCAGGTTATGAGGATGGTCTGCAGTTCCTGTGCCGATTTGTTCATCAACACTAGTCGGCAAAGCGGGTGTGAATATCCTCGACGAATACTCCCATGGGCACTGTAGATCGGCAGGATCCCATTTTTGCTTGCTCGTCGGCCGCTTCGTTGTCACGGCGGAGCACATGAATAAGTTCCAAGCCATCAAAGTTACCTTCTAGCTTGCGTGCCTCCTGGCAATAGGCTGCTATGTTGTCTTCAATGCAGGACCATTCTTTTTGCACTTGGTTGATCACGAGCATTGAGTCTCCGCGAACCGCCAAACGTCGGATACCGAGCGATATGGCGATGCGGAGCCCATGGATGAGTGCCTCGTACTCGGCGGGGTTATTTGAAGCGGGAAAAAGTATCTGGAGAACGTACCTCAACCTTGGGGTTGAATCCATCGGGCCATACCACTCGGCGCAGCCGAGGAGTAAACGCTCGGATCCCGTCAATAGATCTCTCATCATGATGAGGGGGAGTCCGGTGTGTGTAACATCCCAAATTTGGTCTATAGTTTCACTTATGTGCATTTTGGTGATTTTCTGAACTTATTGGATTTTCTGGAATTTAATTGAATTTATTTTAATTAAGTATATTAAACCTTTGGTGAAAACTAATTATATATAGATAAAACTAATATGAAGTTTTGCCAAAAATATTTTATTTGAACTCTAAATATCTCAAAGTATTTATGAGAATTTTCTTGGATTTTTCCTAATATTTTAATTGCCTTAAATGAATTAATCTATTTCGGGAATTATTTTAAATCAAAAAGCTTTTGAAAAATCGGTGAAACGATCTTGGTGAAGCCCAAGACTATCTGTGCTGACCCAATATTTGTCGGCGCCCGCCAAAGACCGCCGCCACCGCCAGCGTGGCGACCGTTGGATCGGATCGTGCGGTCCTCTTTCCTCGGTGAAACCCTAGCGCGTGAGCTGTTGGATCGAGATCAAGCGGTCGGGATCGCTCCGCGTTGTTTTGGAAAGATTCGATCGCATCCATTGATTTTGGAAAGTGTGGATTGGATTGGATCGCCCGGGAATCGATCGTGGCCGTTCATCTTGGATCGGACGGTCGTCAGTCGTCGTCTCCGATTCGGTTTCCGAGTTCTCCACCGCGGATTGCTTAGGGTTTCCTTCCCTGCGCACATGTCGAGGCTATAAAAGCCGCAGCCCACACCCCGATGCTCCTCGTCCCCTTGCGCAGCCAGCAGCCCTAGCCTCTTCGCCTGTTTCACTGTCATCGTCGCTCAGGAGCTCACCGTAGTTCTTTGAAGCGCCGCCGCGAGTTTTTGCGTTGTTCCATCGCTGTCGAGCCTCCTTTCGCCGAATCGGTTCCAGATCTGGGATCGCCGTTCCAAGACGCGTCGAGGCCGCCACTTCTTCTCGCCGAAGTCGCGCCGAAACGACGTTCGGGTGGTCGTCTTCCTTCGCTCCGGTGCCAGTCCGCCGCCGTGCTGCCATCTTCGTCTCGGAGCTCGGACAGCCATTGGATCAGGTCTGTTCGGTTGAGATCGCGCCGCGTGTGCGTTAGAGAAGTAGCCGTCGGATCGTCGCCTGGAGGCGCGCCGCGTGTAGGGCGCGGGGCGCGAGGCGCCGTGAGCCGCGTCCACGGTGGACCAGAGGCGGTTCCGTGGACCGGTGCATGCACCAGTGACGGTCGTCGCTGATTGGCTCGGGCGGTGACGTCGGCGTTGCGCAATAAAAATCTTTTTCAATAGAAAAATATTTCGGGAAAATCGGAAATTCTATTTTCTGTATTTTAGTATTTATTCAAAACTTCAAAAGGCTATATCTTTTGCATTTTAACTCGGCATTGAGTGATTCAAATTTCTAAAAATTTGTAAAATCAAGATCTATTTATTGGTGAATTTTATTTTATTTTTATAGTTTGGTTCCTCTCTATTTTTGTGTTTATTTGCTATTTTGGCATCGTTTCGCGTAGACGTTGAACTGCTCGGTGATCCGGAGGAAGATTCATCGCTTCAAGACCCAAGCTCAGAGCAAGACCAGCACCTACTCCAAGGCAAGTTGTGCTTTGATCATGTTGCACCCAATTTCACCAAATTACTATTTTGTCTTTTAAATTATGCATGATATTTTATGTGTATAAATGATTTCAATTAATCTGGGAATTAGATGATATGCCTAATTGAATTAAATCACACCTTGTCAATTTTATGCCATGATCTAATTGTCACCCTAGGATGTGGAATTATAGTTGGTTAATATTAATAATCAACATGGGACTAGTTAGACCGTCATAGATTGCTTAGCCATGCCACGTCATCACATGTGTCCGAATGTTGTTACTTAATCTTGACTAATGGAATATGGAACAATGTTTAAGAAATTGTGTGTCATGTGTTGTCACACAGTGATATCAAGTTGTCGTGGCGAGGAGGTCACACAACTAGATTAAAATGTTGGTGGCACGTGGTGCTTGGTAATCAACTAGGGTGGTAATGATTTAGATTGGGGCAAGTGGCAAGGGGCAGTGTGCCAAGGTGGGCCAGGATTGGCATGGGTATGTGGAAGTCTTGCCTTAATCACCTTAAGGACTTAACCTTGCGAGCCTTTGACCTGAGTCTTTCTTGCAACCACATGTCTGGAATGGGACAGCCTAGCTGAATAATTTGTGAAACCTAGATTTCGGTACTGTCGTGGTGAATAGTGAGTCCCGGGTTTACGGCTTAACTCACATGGCGTAAGAGGGGGGCCCTGTTGTGGTGGTTTAACCCTTCAGTATTGAAACCTTAGCGAGCGATCTTGGGTCTAGTCAGTAGCATTGTAAAGGCTTTGTTATGATCACTCGCCTTGGTGGTGTTTGGTTGTATCGTGTGGGTAAAGTGCATAACCTCTGCAGAGTGTACAATCTATTCGAATAGCCATGCTCACGGTATTGGGCAATGCTCGTGAATTACATTTAAGGGTTAGACTTTTGTTAAACAAAAACTTGTTGGGATGGCAGGGTGCCATGGGAGGTGGAAATTGATTTAGGATTGGAAACTTGGTTTACTTCAGAAATGTTGAATCTATTAATTACTGTTAATTGTTTTACTGCTTTTAAATCTATTTACTGTATTCTTGTAAATGCCGCTTTATTGCAAAATATCCTTATTAGCCATTCCCTTGGATTAAGCCAAGCATATAGAATATTAGACTTGCATTGCTGTGCACAACTTGTTGAGTGCTTTATGTACTCACCCCAACAACAACAACTTCAGAAGAGGAAGAATCTACGCCTTTCGTGGAGGAGGATTATATGGATGCGAATGCTTAGGGTCCGAGCCTCGCCGCGGTTACTGCGGTGAATCGGGAGCTGCTACGCTTATTTATTTTTTTCCTTTGCTTATTTGCAATTTCTTTTATAAGCCCTGTGTGGCAATAATCATGTAAGACAACGATTACTATTAATTATTAAAGTTATGCTATATTCCTCTGGTATGACTATGATAGCATCTATGTTGAGCCTGTGTGCACTAGTGTGATCCTGGACTAGTGCGGTATACACAGAGGGTCCGGATTTGCAAATTCGGGTCCCGACAACGTGGCGAGCCTCTGGCTCGACGATTGTCATCAACGTGCCGGGGCAGAGTTCGGCACGGCAAGCTCATGGCTCGACGGTCGTCGTTGTCCCGACCCCGGCGATAATAGTCCCTATGGTCATCACGGTCGTCGTACCTCTGATCGCCTCGTCGATCACTGCAGGTGCCGAAACGCTCGTAATCGTCGTGGTGCCCGCGTCGCTCTTCTTCGTCCTGTTCTTGTCATCTAGCGGTGATGTCTTGGCAGAGGTCGCGGTTGATAATTTAGTGTGCATCGCCGAGAGGTGGCGTATGGCGCCGACTGCCGGTATTCCGACTGGTTGCGGTCCGACTGCTGGTGACACGAGTAGCCGCGTAGGAGCGCGAGTGCGCTTCACCTACCAGATTTTCCTGATTCTACTGGATTGTTGCCGCCGTTACCATGGCCTTGATCTGGGCCACGATGGGGGCCACTGGGCTATCTGATGCAATCATCGGGTCCAGCGTGTCGAGAAGTGTCTTGGAAGGGACGACGTTCCTTACGAAGGCGATCTTCCTCCGCAGCCTCTTTGTCTTCTTGATGGAGATCGGTTCCCTGCTCCTCGATCGCGAAGACGCCGCGAAAATCACTGCAATTCTTCACAATACCGACTGGTTTTTTGAGTGAGTCAGAGCGGCATACCTGAGATGGGTTGGTCTGGTCTTCACCAGATTGGATCTGGCTTTGGACCAGGCATACAAGCTCTTCGCGCGTTTCCGCGACGAAATCCAAACTTCCGAAGCAGAAGGCTTGCCCAGAGATGAAGGTGGCGATGAATCCGCCAATTGCTGCCATCGAGTCTGTAGGAAAAGATTATAGCGCTTCCCCTACCTGGCGCGCCAACTGTCGACTTTTGTAGTCGGCAATAAATTTATGGGGCAGGCGCTAGATCTCAAACTCGAAGGTTACACAAGATAGGGATTTTAGATAGGTTCAGGCCCTCGACGGTGGAGGTAATACCCTAATCCTTTGTGCTGGGATTATACGGATCTCATGGATCTAAGATTGCTCAAAGCGCAATGTGCTCTGGGCCATATGAGGGGTGCTATGCTCTATGGCTTGATCCTTGTTGTTGCCCGCCCTCTCCCTTATATACCGGGGGCGGTGCGGCTTACAGAGTCCTGATCGGTCTGGAGATTCCAATCGGTTACTAGATTCTAATCGGTTACATGATAGGGTTTACATCTTTATTTATCCTATAAACAACTCGGATTATAACTGTATCGTTTATATCCGAATATATATATTCAACTGTCTAAAGGTATGCACCCTTCCGCACGGCAACTTGGCTTGGCGCGGGGCACAGCTTTTGGGCCTCCTCTCCCGGCTTTTCCTTTCTTCTGGTGATGTTAGGCCGGTCATAGAGATACCTGGTTCCATATATTCCACAGGTAGTTTGCTTTATCTTACCGCATCTAGACTCGATATCATGTTTATTGTTTGCAAGTGTGCATGTTTTTAAGCTTCACCGAAAGAGTGCCATTTAGTGGCCGTTAAAAGAATTCTAAGATATTTAAAGCATTCCTCAAATATAGGATTATATGATATCCTAAGGGTGCTAAATTTGATTTAATTGGATATTCAGATTCGGATTATGCGGGTTGCAATGTGGATAGAAAGAGCACCTTGGAAGGTTATCAATTCCTAGGTAGATCCCTTATTTCATGGTTCTCCAAGAAACAAAATTCCGTTGCCCTATCCACTGCCAAAGCTGAATATATATCTGCTGGTAGTTGTTGCGCTCAATTATTGTGGATAAGGCAAACTTTGATGGATTATGGAATAAACTTTAAAAGTGTGCATCTTTTATGTGATAATGAAAGCGCGGTTAAGATAGAAAACAACCTGGTCCAACATTCAAGAACCAAACATATAAATATCTGCCAATATTTTCTAAGAGATCATATGAGAAAATGTGATACTGTGATTAGTCACATTAGAACCGAAGATCAATTAGCGGATATCCTTACCAAGCCCTTAGATGAAGCCCGTTTTTGCAAATTAAGGAATGAATTAAATGTCATATATATCTCAAATATGGTTTGAATATTTGCACCATGTTTAATTCTTATTTGGTGTTATTGGCTATTATTTGAATTTTAAATCTTTTTGATGAGCAACACATTAAGGGGGAGTATTATACAATTTATATGTATACTATATCCCTAAAATGTGAAAATATCAAATAAGTGTAAATATTTTTCAAAAAGGAGACTCTAGACCATACTAGGTCAAAACTTTTTGAAATTATCCTATTTTGAAATTTAAATGTATTTATTGTCCAAAATCTTCATTTTCAAAGTACAAATATATAAATCTCATCTCTTGAATATACTTACATGAATAAACTTCCTTTATGTTGAAAATAACTCAAAATGTTTGGACAAGACTTTGATTCTCTCAAATTTCCATGAAATCCAAAATTTGGTCTATATTGACCTAATTTGTGCACTTTATGAGTCAAAGCCTTTGAAACTAGGTTAATGTCATATATAGTCTCCTAAAAGGTATTTCATAACTCATACATACCAACAATGTGATTTCCTCTTGTCAAGTGTTCCATTTTCAAAAATATGTCCTATTTTTGTCAAAAAGAGTCTACCTTAATAAAAAACTATTTGAAAAATGGCTCTCTTGATCAGCTTATGAAAGTTGGAATGCTTAGATATGTGTTTCACCTTTTGATGAACACATTAGAGCTATTTCACACTTATTTTTCTGAAAATTTCAGTTTGGCCAGGTCAGGGCCGGCACTACCATGGGCTAAAACCGGTAGTACCGCCCCCTCTGGGCGGTACTGCCATATTTATCGGGTAGGGCCAGTGAAGGGGCAGTTTCCTGCGCGGCCAACCGTTACTTCCTTTTATTTCTCCTTTTGGCCAGCGCCTCTTCTTTTCCTTCCTTTCTTTCTTGCTTTTCTCTCTCAAAGATTCTCAAAAATTCATCTTTATCATCCCGAGTGTCTTCTCTTGACTAGGGTGTGTCAAATCTCATCAAGATATCCCTCTTCCTCAACCTTGAGCATTTCCTTCAATCCTTCCTTGCCCTAAGTCTCAGATTTCATGTTTTAGGGTTTGGTTCAAATGTAGCAAATGATTGTTGAATAGAAGTGAAAACTCTAGTTTAGTATATAGATCGGTGACCTATTATGCCAATTTCAGCAAGTTTATTGCCCGATCTAGTCTAAAATGAAGTTTTCTCCTTTGGTAGCACCGGTTCCTCAATGAACCTGGCACTACTGCCGCAATGGAGCGGTAGTATCAACCCTATGTCGCCACTACTGGCCTGACCAGAGCGGTAGTACCGCCCAAGTGTAGCACTACCAGCCTAGTACATGTAGTACCGTCGCCCTTGCTGCTGAACAATATGAATTTCTGCATTTCGCCCGTAACTCTAAAATATCAAGTTCCTAGTATCTTTGATTATAAATCCTTTCATCTTTTGATTCAGTAATCATGCAAAGAGTGAAAAACCCCTCAAAACCCAAGGCTCCTCGTGATGGAGGCCAAATCAGAAAATCAAATTAGAGTGCCGGGGTTCCTGTTCAGCACAGTGATAGTGAGGACTCCGACACTCGTATTGCAAGGGACGAAGAAATTAGGAAGATTGTGCAGTATGAGTTGGGGATATGGGAAAGCAGCTCTCATGCTGACAAAGGAAAAAGGGTGGTTTCTGAGTCTAGCGAGGAGGATGAGGAATACATGGATGTGGATGAGGGAGGAGAAGATGAGTCAGGAGGAGGAAGGCCTCCCAGGCTTTGATCCTCAAGAGGATTTGAGACAGATAAAAGCTGAAAAGTAATATTCTCTAAGGGGAGCAAATCAATATAAGCTTCCAAGAACAGCATCAGAAAAGTTCTTTAGGACCCTCTTTCAAGAAAAAAGTATTTCATGAGATTTACACTGACAAGGATTTTGCTGACCAGAAGTGGGTGGATTGGGACCACATCAAGAAGTTGCCTCTATTTGCTGGCATCCCGGAGCTATTTCATGGAGCGAGCTTAATGAACTTTGTGTCTCAGAGATGTGACTTTGAGGAGGATATGTTATGGCAGTTCTATGCCACAGTCTACATCTCTGACTCATTTGACTCCATGACTTGGATGACTAGTGCCAAGACCTACACTGCCACCAAAGATGAGTTTGAGCAGGCTCTTGGCATCTTTCATAGTGGCTACCCAAAGATTCATAGTGAGAGGCCTCTTGGCACTGCTAGGCAGCTAGAGTTCTATGACCCTGCAGCAAATGTGAGGAGGCTAGGAAAATTGGCAGGGCTTCTCCCTTAGGCTAGCTTGGTAAACAGGATTGTCAAAATTACCATTCATCCCAAGAGTGGTAATTTTCATGATATTCATGAATATGCCTGGAACATCATGAGCAAGATTATGCACATGGAGAAGTTTGATGTCATAGATTTCATGGTAAGGGAGATAGCTTCATCAGCCCGAGAGCGAGTCAAGACCATCTACTTTGCCCCATATATTATGAAGCTTCTCCTCAGGAAGACTGGATACAAGGGTGGATGTGGCTATGCCCACAAATAGTACAAGCCTAGAGAAGCTCCTCCACAGGTCATTAGTCATCCATCTCAATAGCACCGCTAGTAGCAGCCTCAAGATGTGCCACAGGATCCGCCTCAGGCCTTGAATGATGTGCCTCAGGATGACTTTCTAGCGAGCCTGCACTCCCTTCGCCTCGATATGATGGCTTAGTTCTCTTCCCTCAGCTCCGGTATTATGAGTAGACTTGATGAGGAGCATCAGTATTAGACCCAAACTCGAACCATGGTAGAGAAGGTCCGAGAGCGTTTGGATACTGTTGGGGCCACGGTGGATCTTCTTCGAGACGAGCTCATTCCCGTTCACTTCCGTCATTTTGGGCGTGGTCGTGGGTGCGGTCGTGGTACTCCTCCACCCTCCTAGACATCCCATGAAGACCCCTCTTTTGGTATTTGATGCCAAAGAGGGAGAAGACGAAAAAGGAGGAGAAGAAAAACGAAGATCAGTTCGGATGCTTAGAGGATTAGCTTATGGTTTATGTTTATGTATGCGTATGTAAGCTAATGAACCTTGTATCAGTTATGTTGCTTTTGGATGCGGTTTGTTTTATGTGGTTTCAATATTTATGTGGTGTGAATTTTTCATGTTTAATTGTTAAATGATTATGGTTTCTCATACTGTCATATTAATTTCCATGCTTTATTTGTGCAAAATATTCACTTTCTAATAATTTGATCATATTGTTTCCTCGGGGTTAATATTTATAGGAAACTCCGCCAAAATTTAAAAAAAATTCCACTAAGGTACAAATTTCATCTCATTATCTCTATGCACACTTTTAGGGGGAGTTTCAACTAAATATAGTGGCTTTATTAGCATTTTACTCCAATTTATTCATTTGCACTTCAAAAGAGTAAAATACCACTAAAGCAAAAATCCTTGAGTATACAACTTGCATGACTCATTGCATAATCAAGAACAAATTCATTTCATTATTTATGATTAAGGTTGTCATCAATTACCAAAAAGGGGGAATTTAAAGCATCTAGGCTCCTAATTCGTTTTGATTTTGGTAATTAATGACAATCATGTTTAAGGACTAATGTTTTTCTTGAGATTGATGAAAAATTGGTTGGTCATTGATATGGTTTGTGTTGAAGTATGAAAATGAATCGAAAGAAGATCAACGCGTCAAGCTAAAATGCCAAGGTACGAACTTAAGGACCTTTTCATAGCTTTTGCCGATCTCGGTGTTTGGGAGAAAAATCAAATTGCTAGATTAGGTGCCGTACTATTAAGAGGGACTCTTGGCTAGTAGCCTGCAGTTTAAAGCGTGTCAATGGCTCAAATCCATGCTCATATCTTGATCATTTGCCTTTGTCGAAAAATCTTTTTGAAAAACCATATTGTGTTCTGTACTGTCGGCACTACCGTGCGTTTAGGAGCGGTACTTCCGCTCAGTCGGTAGTACCGGCTCAAGACCGGTAGTTTTATAACATTGGGAGACATGTCTGCTCCTGTGAGGCCAGCACTACCGACCACGTGGACACATTTTCTGTCATGCACTGCCGGCACTATCGGCCTCACATGGGAGGTAGTGCCGGGCCATTGTAGCAATGGCTAGTCAGTCTCAGCATTTAATGCTACAGTCGACCATTGAACCTAAGGTCAACACTAACGCCCCTACATGGGCGGTAGTGTCGACTTTACTGAATTTTTCAGGTGTTTGGTAGCAACGGCTAGAATTTTTTATGGGGGATATAAATACAACCCACCCACAGCAAGGAGCAACTCTTGGACACTTATTGCACATTCACGAGCCCTTGCTAGTTCTCTTCTACTCTAGAGCATTCAATTCACAATTTGAGAGTAGTTAAGAGAAAATCAAGTGTGTGCATTCATTTGATCCATTTAGACACTTGATAAACCTCAAGCGATCGCCAAAGTTTATTAGTCTTGGAGGTTGCCGCCTCCTAGATGGCTTGGAGGCGTTTTTGCATAGTGAGCTTCTCAACGGAGGTTGTGAGAAGCTCCGGCAAGATTGTGAAGGCCGGAGTTCCCCTACCCGGAGTGGGGAAGAACTACCAAGTAATAGAGGGAGGTTCATTTGTGAAAAGGAGCCAACTTGAAGTTGATCAAGCTATCTCAACTGGATTAGGGGAGACCGGCAAGTCTTTGAGACCACAGAATAAATTTCGTGCCATTGTCGGGACCCGAATATGCAAATCCGAACCCTCTGTGTATACTGCACTAGTCCAGGATCATGCTAGTGCACACAGGCTCAACATCAGTAAATATCACAATCATACATAGCGAAAGCATTACGAAAGATATCATATGAGATATACTACTAGTTGAATGACCTTATGGTCCACTTACATGACTATGCCTCGCAAGGCTGAATAACATATTAAATTGCAGCGGAATGAAAACGTAGATAACCCCTCAGTATACCACAGGCAACTGACAAGGCTTACGCCCTAAACATTCGTCTCCTCCTGGAATCTTTCCTCCAGCATTGATGTAGACTCTTCAACTGGTGATGATATTGTTGGCAAGGGTGAGTACTTAAAGCACTCAACAAGTTGTGCACAGAATGCAATTCTAACATAACTATATGCAAGGCTTATTCCAAAGGATAGGCTATCATGGCTATTTTGCAACTTAGCAGCATTTATGAACAAATACAATAAATAGATTGTAAAGATTGTAAAACAAATAACAATAATAGATAGATTCAGCATTTCTCAAGTAAACCAAGTTTCCAATCCTAAATCAAGTTCCAACCTTCCATATGGCAATCCCGCCATCCCAACCAAGTTTTCCATTTAATTAAGCTAACTCTTAACTGTAATTCCCGAGCATTGCTCAATACCGCGAGCACGGCTATCCGAATAGTTTCACACTCTGCAGAGGTTATGCACTTTACCCACGCGGCATGATATTCTCTTTGCGCCTGGCCATTAGCACACTTGCTTTGGTGTGCCGGCAGAGAAATCATGACAAAGCCTTTACAATGCTCTGGTTTAACCCAGTACTACCCGTTAAGGTTTCAACACTGGTGGGTCCGAAAACCACAACCAGGGCCCCCCTCTTGCGCCATGTGAATTACTCCATAACTCGGGAACTCACACCGACCACGATAGTACCAAAATTAAGACATTGCAAATTACTCATTAGGTGGCCCATACGGACATGTGGTTGCATGGTTGACTCAGGTCAAAGGCTTGCAAGGTTAAGTCCTTAGGGTGATCAAGGCAAGACATCCACATACCCTCTGCCCATTGGGCCGACCTTGGCATACTCGCCCTTGTCACTTGCCCCAATCTAAATGATTATCACGCAGTTGATTACCAAGCACCACGTGCCATCAACAATTCAACATCGTTGCGTGACATGACTCGCCACAACAACTCAATCTCATCGTGTGATCCCACATGACACACAAGTTCATAACATGGTTCCATATTCCATTAATCAAGATTAATTATCAATGATTCTGACACATGTGATGACGTGGCATGGCTAAGCATCTAATACGGACTAACCATCCCATGTTGATTATAATTACTAACCAAATATATTGAACCAATCTAAGGTGACAATGGATCATGGCATACAATGACAAGGTAGGGTATAGTCAATCTGGTATATTAGCTAAACCCAATCTAATTTGAAACAATTGTATACTTGAAATATATGCAATAGGGTAAAACAAATATAGCAATTTTATAAACATGGGTTCAACATGATCAAAACACAATGCCTTGGAATAGGTCCTGATCTCGATCTGAAGCTTGCTCTTGAGTTGCTGGATCTTCCTCCGAAACGTCGCACAATTCAACGTCGAAGAAGAAAAGCAAATAAATGCCAAAACAGAGAGCAATTGAACTCAAAAAATCAAATAAAATTCACCATTAAATATAACTCAATTTTAGAAATTTTTAGAAATTTGAATCACTCAAATCCGAGTAACGATGCAAAAGATATAGCCTTTTGAAGTTTGAAATAAATACTGAAATTACTGAAATAAGAAAATCAGAATTAACAGATTTATTTTTAAATCGAAAACAGATTTATTGCGTCATCATGATGTCAGCCCTGGTCCGAAGCGCTCCGGTGCTGACACGTGTCCCCTCGGTCCATAGACTGCGTCCACGATTTCCTTGGGTTCACGATGCAGCCGGTTCACGCACGCTTGGGCCACTGACGTGCGGGTCCCGCACCAAGCTGACTGGACGCCACTACGCCGCTTACCCGGCACGCCACGCCAGCGCCACGTCACCACCCGATCCGAGCTGGCTGCCACACGGGAGACACACGGCGACGAACTAGCAAACCACATCGACATCGACGGCGCGAACACCTAGGATCAACGGCGGCGAGGTCGGGAAGTACCTTCGGACACGCCTCAACTTTGCGAAACTGGTGACGCGGTCAGATGTTTCTCTGGATTACCGGAATGACGGCGGTGAGGACTTCTCCAATGGCGGCGATGACTTCCACAGGGTTCTTCTACTCCGGCGTTCTTCGGGCGGGACAAAGGTGCGCACGGACTTCTTCTCGGCGAGGCGGATCTAAAGGTCCTGGTTGCGTGCCTCGAGCTCCACGGACGACGACGGAATCGAAGAAAAATGACGGCGGCGGCGCTCGGTGCTTAACCTGAAATCCCGACGAACGGCTGCGGTTTTAGGTCTACGCGCTTAGGGCTTTTGCTCATGGTCTCCTGGCAAACGCGGCGCGCTCCTTATAAAGCCCTAGAGTCCATGAACCGCACGGATTGACCTCCGAGTTCTTGACGAGAGCGGCGGCGGCGCTAGAGTCCGGCTCGGACACGATTCGGAGAAGATGACGCGGAGCCGTCCGATGCTCAGATCAACGGTCACGAAGCAATCCTCGCACGAAAAGATCTGGACCGCAACTCGGAATCTAACGGAAATATATCCGACACGATCTCCACCGCTAAAACAAGATCCAACGGTCTATGCTTACTCTTCTAGAACTTGGGCCAACAGGCCTGCAGTGCGAAGCATTGGGCCGCGCGGAAACGGGCCCCATGCGCACAGTACCTGTGCTCGGCCCAATACCGATTATACGAATTTCCGGTTTTTTTAACAATTAAAATAATTGTAGAAATTCCTTTAATTACTTTTAGGCAAATAAATGATTAGGAAAAATCCCAGAAAAATCTCAAAAATAATTTGAGACATTCTGGACTCAAATAAAATATTTTTGGCAAAACTTTATGTTAACTTTGCACAATTTCAAATAGATTTGAACAAAAGGTCAATATTCATAATTTAGAGTTAATTCAAATAAATCCAGAAAAATCCAAATAAATTCCAGAAAATCATGAATGCATATTTAAGCAATAAAAACATAATTAGGCCAAATTTTGGGATGTTACAAATCTCCCCCCTTAACAGAATCTCGACCCCAAGATTCAGGGCTAACTAGAGAATAGGTTCGGGAATTCCGACTTCAAATCCTCTTCGTGCTCCCATGTTGCTTCACTTTCAGAATGATTGCTCCACTGAACTCTGCAAAAACGAATAGACTTGTTTCTGGTCTTGCGTTCCATAACATCCAAAATTCTGACTGGCTCCTCTTTGCAAGTCAAATCTTCTTGCAGTTCTATTGCATCCAACGGGGTTTGCTCCGTTGGCACTCTGAGACATTTCTTGAGCTGCGACACATGGAATACATCATGCACTCCTGCCAAGGACTGAGGTAACTCTAACTGATAAGCTACTTCTCCTCGACGGCTCAGAATCCTGAACGGACCAATATACCTTGGTGCGAACTTCACTTTAACGTGAAATCTTTTAACGCCCTTAAGAGGGGTAACCCTGAGATGCACATAATCTTCTGGTTCAAAACTCAAATCTCGGCGTCGATTATCGGCGTAACTCTTTTGCCTTGACTGCGCTACCTTCAACCTCTCTCTAATCATAGCAACTCGCTCTTCGGCTTCCTTGAGAATATCAGGTCCAGATGCCATACGATCTCCTGTCTCATTCCAATTCAATGGAGTACGACAGGCACGTCCATACAACGCCTTAATGGTAACATCTGCCAGCTAGTTTGATAACTATTATTGTAACTGAATTCTGCCTACGTCGAACATTTATCCCAAGATGTAGCATAAGCTAATGCACAAGCTCTCAACATATCACTTCTGGCTTCTTGGCCATTCTCAATGCTAAGTATCTCATTACTGATTTGCCTCTTACTTCCACTCAGAGATCTGCATCGGCTGTAACAAACTTGCTGATTCCTGATGCATTGCTTTCATTCTCAAACACACGTTACTCAAAGCGATACTTTTAGCGACTTCACGCTTCATCCTAGGCTACCAAAACCTTCCCTTAAGACCTTGATATATCTTAGCACTTTTCTGGATGAATTGAATACTTAGAATCATGAGCTTCTTCCAAAATCAACTGCTTAAGCTCTTTCTTTATTCGATACATAGCTTCGACCTTTAAACCGTGTGGTTCCTTGGTCATCCATGATAAAGTCCTCAGCTAAGCCTTCATCTTTTTGACCTGCTTTGATCTGATCTCCAAGCATTGGCTTAACTTCCAAAGCAGCTTTAAATCCTTGCGAAACCACTTCTAATTTCGACTTTTGAAACTCCTTGAACAATTTCGATTGATCACTTAATATTGGTGTATTGGCACTCTGGCCTTTACGACTTAAGACATCGGATACCACATTAGTTTTACAAGGATGGTAACGGATCCCAGCCTTATAATACTTAATCAACTCCAACCATCCTCTTTGTTCCATATTAAGGTCTGCACTTCGAACTCTTATGGTCTGTACACATCTCCAACACTATAATGACGCGATAACTTCAAAGCGTGCACTATGGTAGCAAATTTCCAATTCATGCGTAGCATAGTTCTCTTCATGTGGCCTCAATCGTCTTGGCGCGCAGGCAACGACTTTGCCTTCTGTATTAACACACATCAAGATTTTGTCTTGAGGCATCATAGTATATATCAAAGCTGCGTTTGCGTCCGCGACACTAAGGCAGTGTTATCGTCAAACGTTTCCTCAATCACAGAAAACTCTTTTTGTACTGCGGCGTCCATGCAAACCTCTTCTCCTCATTGCCTAAGCGGTCTCGGCTGCTCCCACGCAACATCGCTTTTGGTTGGATCCACGGTAACTCCTTTAGCAGACATCTCCTGCCAAGAAATTCAACTTTCTCCTTCCAAAAGTTACATTTGCTAAGTTTAGCATACAGCCATTGGTCTAGCAACCTTTCCAAAACTAATCTCAACTGTTCTGCATACTTTCCTTTTGACTTAAAGCAACCAAAGACATCCCACTTATACACCATAACAACTTGACCAAATTTCCCATGGAACTCCATTTGTCATACTCATAAATTCTGTAATGGCATTGATCATTCTAGCAGACACAACTATAAACTCATACAGTCCAAACTGCGTAGAAACCTCTGACTTAAGAACATTCTCTGCACGAATTCTTAGTTGATGATAACTCGATCGAAGATCTATCCTTGAGAAAACTTCAGCTCCTTTTGACTGATCAACCAAAATACGATCCTGGGCAACGAATACTTATTCTTTTGATCATCACCTCTTTAAATTCTCGACAGTCGATACACATCCCTAAGCTCCCATTTTTAAACAGGTGCTCCCTAAGGTGACAAATTGGTTCTAGCGAACCACCTTTCTAGCAACTCTTGATGCGCTTCTTCATCTCAACTAGCTTATCAATAGGCATTCGATGAGGTCTCTTTACTTTTGGTCTTTGTATCGGTACTAACTTGATAACAAACTTAATCTCTCGATCCGTGGCACAGAGAGGATTCTCAAGAAACACCTTTGGATATTCCTAACAAGCGGCACAACTCCCAAGTGACGGGTTCCAATTTACTAACCACCAACTGACCATCAAGATCTACAGTCGCTTGAAATTCCATTTTCCCGCTTCCAGGGCTTTTAGCTGACACAATTCTTTGACCAAACTCCAAGACAGTCTTATGTCTAGACGACCAATTCATTTCAGGAGTAGCATCTCGGGTCTTATATCCAATATCGCTCGCTAGAAACTTTTCTCCAACTTAACTCCATCACATTCTAGGTTAGATCAAGCAATAGTGTACTTTCTGACAATGATAATTCCTCTGCTGACAAGCTTTGCAACCACAACTGAACTGATCATCATTGCACACGCAACATCTTCAGGTGAACCGTCAACATTGGTGAATACTCAGAAACATCCTTTATCATTAATGCTTTTATTCCAACACTTCACGTATCAACCTCTCAACCATCTTTACTTTATTTGTTTAGGCAAGAAAATCTTTACATGGGATTCATCACCAGTCATTTTTCTTTTACAAACGAGGGTATGACACTTGCATAGGATAAAATCATCAATCTAAACTTCCTCGATTGGCATTAGCGCTGAAGATTTTGACTGGAACAGAATTGAGATTGACTTGCACTGGTGCGATCACTTCCTTAGGAGGGCAATTGCTAGCAAAATGCCCAGGCCTATTGCAGGTGTAACAAAGCTTAGGTCCACCTCTCTTCCTTGAGCATTCGTCGACTAAGGTAGTGTCTTCATTACAACGCCTCTTCTTCAACTGGTTCTCCGTACAAACTTCTCTTGCGACTTTACTGCTCACTCCTGGCGTTATGAACTTAACTGAGGTAACTTCTGGAACATCCATGGCCGTAGACAATGATTGTCTTCTCTGTGGGCATCGATTAGCATAATGGCCTTCCTTGTGGCAGTTGTAACACACCCGTGTTCGCTGTTGTGCAGCTACAGGTACATTGTTGTCTTCTTGTTGTGTCAGAACTGGTTGCTTCATAGGGCATTCCCTAGCCTAATGACTTTCTTCATCGCACAGGAAACATGCTGTTGGTGATTGCCAATTACTACTTTCTTGATGAGGGCCAACAGGATTGAGGTATTGTGTCCTTAGCTCTTCGAGCGGCACCACTTTTGCAACTGACGTTCCGCCTCTTCTTGACGACTCTTGAGCAACTACGGCTCGAAGATTCTTTTGCTGATGCTGAATTACAGCGGTAACTATTGGATCCAGAGGACATTGAGCTGGACCATGATCTCGGCCTTCACAAAGGTAACATGTGATGTCACTCATAGGACATTCTCCAAGAGAATGACTTCCTTCACAGCTGGAGCAATTAATCGCATGCACGTCAGCGGTATGTCCTATCTCTCCATAGTGAATGCACGCACGATCTTCTGATTTGTTTGGTTGACAGCACTTCAGAGAGCAACTCTTAGATGTTGAACAAGGTGCAAGGATAATATTATGCTCCGTATCTATCGTGACCATACTGTCTCCAGGTGAGGCAAAGAGATTACGAAAAGCAACAACAAATTCATTCCAAGTGATATTCCGTGGGGCTTCATGAACAGCACAATATTTCTTCCACCATTCGGCAGCAATTCCTTGCAACTGATAAGAAGCATATAAGACTCTCTCATTACCTTCACACTGAGCAATGAGCAGCTTCCTCTCAATGGTCTCGAGCCAATCATTCGCTTCCGAAGGGAACACATTTCCTGAAAACACCGGCGGACGATTCCTTATGAATTCTGATAACCTTAAGCAGGAACGGAAATCATTGGTAGCAGCTTGGGACACTTGGTTGACATTGGCTGGGTCAATCATATTCTGCATCTGCTTCATCATTGCATGCATCAACTGAGTCTGAGTAGTCAAGAACTCTCTGAAACTCTGCATATCCATCTGTACTGACGGTTAAAGAACTAATCCGTTATTGAGATTCTTACTGGATTGATTTTCACTTCTGCTGATTCTGTAGTTTCCTCAAGTCCGAACCATCTGCTTGATTGCTTCACTGGGTTAAGGAAGAGGGAAATAGCATAGGTAAGAAGCAGGGATCCTAAAGCAGGGGAGATAGGTTTTACCCAATAACTTAAGCAAACAATATTAATAATTTGGTATGGTCGCTTATATGAGCCTAAAAGCTCTGCAACACATACTGCACACTTAGCAATCAAGGAAGAACCAGTTCAACCTATACACACAAAACTACCGCCTACAGGGGTAACACTTCTATCTTAAGCAGACGCGACTCCCACACCATGAGTCCCAACTGACTACTCGAAGCATAGATCTTCTAGCTTTTGGAACACTTCATGGATCTACTCCTTCCTTGAGTTCGATGATTCCCTCCTTCATGATTTCCAGGGTTGACAGCAAACACTTGATGCTTTCTTCTATGATGTGGCACGTCAACTACCAAGACAACTCAGATAAGGTTTTTAACTCGATCCAGCAAGGGAGAGAGAAAGAAATTCAGCAGGGGAAAAGAGAGAAATTTTGACGAGGAAAGGAATAGAAGAATAAGATAAGTCAAGAACATATTATTCTTCAAAGTTAATTCTTTTCTTTAGAAAAAATTTTTGAAGTTCCTATAGAGACGACCAGACTATCTAGGGTCAAGGCCTACGATCGGATGGCTCGATACCACTTTGTCGGGACCGAATATGCAAATCCGGACCCTCGTGTATACTGCACTAGTCCAGATAACGCTAGTGTACACGTGCTCAACATCGATAAATATCACAATCATACATAGCGAAAGCATTCTGAAAGATATCATATGATATATACTACTAGTTGAATGACCTTATGGTCCACTTACATGACTATGCCTCGCAAGGTGAATAACATATTAAACTGCGCAATGAATGAAAACGTAGATAACCCTCGGTATACCACAGTAATCGACAAGGCTTGCGCCTAAACATTTGTCTCCTCCTGGAATCTTTCCTCCAAAGATTGATGTAGACTCTTCAACTGGTGATGATATTGTTGGCAAGGGTGAGTACTTAAAGCACTCAACAAGTTGTGCATGAATGCAATTCTAACATAACTATATGCAAGGCTTATTCCAAAGGATAGGCTATCATGGCTATTTTGCAACAAAGCGAAGATTTATGAACAAATACAATAAATAGATTGTAAAGATCAGAAACAAATAACAATAATAGATAGATTCAGCATTTCTCAAGTAAACCAAGTTTCCAATCCTAAATCAAGTTCCAACCTTCCATATGGCAATCCCGCCATCCCAACCAAGTTTTCCATTTAATTAAGCTAACTCTTAACTGTAATTCCCGAGCATTGCTCAATACCACGAGCACGGCTATCGAATAGTTTCACACTCTGCAGAGGTTATGCACTTTACCCACGCGGCATGATATTCTCTTTGCGCCTGGCCATTAGCACACTTGCTTTGGTGTGCCGGCAGAGAAATCATGACAAAGCCTTTACAATGCTCTGGCTTAACCCAAGACTACCGTTAAGGTTTCAACACCGTGGGTCCGAAAACCACAACTGGGGCCCCTCTTGCGCCATGTGAATTACTCCATAACTCGGGAACTCACACCGACCACGATAGTACCAAAATTAAGACATTGCAAATTACTCAGCTAGGCTGGCCCATACCAGACATGTGGTTGCATGGTTGACTCAGGTCAAAGGCTTGCAAGGTTAAGTCCTTAGGGTGATCAAGGCAAGACATCCACATACCCTCTGCCCATTGGGCCCACCTTGGCATACTCGCCCTTGTCACTTGCCCCAATCTAAATGATTATCACCCAGTTGATTACCAAGCACCACGTGCCATCAACAATTCAACATCGTTGCGTGACATGACTCGCCACAACAACTCAATCTCATCGTGTGATCCCACATGACACACAAGTTCATAACATGGTTCCATATTCCATTAATCAAGATTAATTATCAATGATTCTGACACATGTGAAGACGTGGCATGGCTAAGCATCTAATACGGACTAACCATCCCATGTTGATTATAATTACTAACCAACTATATTGAACCAATCTAGGTTGACAATGGATCATGGCATACAATGACAAGGTAGGGTATAGATCAATCTGGTATATTAGCTAAACCCAATCTAATTTGAAACAATTGTATACTTGAAATATATGCAATAGGGTAAAACAAATATAGCAATTTTATAAACATGGGTTCAATATGATAAAAGCACAACTTGCCTTGGAATAGGTCCTGATCCTTATCTGAAGCTTGCTCTTGAGTTGCTGGATCTTCCTCCGAAGCGTCGCACAATTCAACGTCTATGCGTACCGAAGAAGAAAAGCAAATAAATACCAAATCAGAGAGCAATTGAACTCCAGAAATCAAATAAAATTCACCATTAAATATATCTCAATTTGACAAATTTTTAGAAATTTGAATCACTCAAATCCGAGTTACGATGCAAAAGATATAGCCTTTTGAAGTTTGAAATAAATACTGAAATTACTGAAATTAGAAAATCAGAATTAACAGATTTATTTTTAAATCGAAAACAGATTTATTGCGTCATCATGGCGTCAGCCCTGGTCCGGCACTCGGTCTTGACACGTGTCCCCTCGGTCCATAGATCTGCGTCCACGATTTCCTTGGGTTCACGATGCACCGGTTCACGCGCGCTTGGGCCCGCAGACGTGCGGGTCCGCGCAAACCAATCGGGCGCCATCTGCGCTTACTTACGACGCCACGCCAGGCGCCACATCACCGCCGATCCGAGCTGGTGCCACGTGGCGACACACGGCGATTTAACTAGCAAACCACGTCGACGTCGACGGCGCGGACACCTAGGATCATCGGCGGCGAGGTCGGGAAGTACCTTCGGAACACGCCTCAACTTTGCGAAACTGGTGACGCGATCAGACGTTTCTCTGGATCATCAGAACGACGGCGGCGAGGGCTTCTTCAACGGCGGCGATGACTTCCACAGGGTTCTTCTACTCCGGCGTTCTTCGGGCGGGACCAAGGTGCGCACGGACTTCTTCTCGGCGAGGCGGATCTAAAGGTCCTGGTTGCGTGCGTCGAGCTCCACGGACGACGACGGAATCGAAGAAAAATGATGGCGGCGGCGCTCGGTGCTTAACCTGAAATCCCGATGAACGGCTGTGGTTTTAGGTCTACGCGCTTAGGGCTTTTGCTCATGGTCTCCTGGCGAACGCGGCGCGCTCCTTATAAAGCCCTAGAGTCCATGAACCGCACGGATTGACCTCCGAGTTTTGACGAGAGCGGCGGCGACGCTAGAGTCTGGCTCGAACACGATTCGAAGAACATGACGTGGAGCCGTCCGATGCTCAGATCAACGATCACGAAGCAATCCTCGCACGAAAAGATCTGGACCGCAACTCGGAATCTAACGGAATTATATCCGACACGCTCTCCACCGCTAAAACAAGATCCAACGGTCTATGCTTACTCTTCTAGAACTTGGGCCAACAGCCTACGGTCGCGGCATTGGGCGCACGAAGCGGGCCCCATGTGCACGATGACAGGCTCGGCCCAATACCGATTATACGAATTTCCGGTTTTTTTTACAATTAAAATAATTGCAGAAATTCCTTTAATTACTTTTAGGCAAATAAATGATTAGAAAAATCTCAGAAAAATCTCAAAAATACTTTGAGACATTCTGGACTCAAATAAAATATTTTTGGCAAAACTTTATTTTAACTTTGCACAATTTCAAATAGATTTGAACAAAAGGTCAATATTCATAATTTAGAGTTAATTCAAATAAATCCAGAAAAATCCAAATAAATTCCAGAAAATCATGAATGCATATTTAAGCAATAAAAACATAATTAGGCCAAATTTTGGGATGTTACAGCCATTCTCTCTTGTGGTTTGAATTCTTGAATTCATTTGTGCAATTTTTATTCCTAGCAAATCTAGTGTATTGATCTTGTTCCTAGGATTATATTCTTACTTAGTCTTAGGTTTTCGGCGCACTTTGTGAAACCTAGAGAGTTTGGGCTCTAATTGTCAAAATTGTAATTCTTGCTTAGATTATTTATTTATTGCAATTAGAACCGAAAAATTTCAAAAACCTTCTATTCACCCCCCTCTTGTCAGTTATCCTTGATCCTACAATGTGTTAGACAACTTATAGAGTGAGGTGGTGTAGACTCTTTGTCAGCTTGAGATGCATTTCCCACGTCATTCTTTGACGTTATGGTCCACCTTGTTAGAGAGATTAAGATATATGGACCCACATTTCTATGTTACATGTATACGTTCGAGAGGTACATGGGTATATTAAAGTCCTACGTGTGGAATCGGTTGAAGCCTGAGGGTAGTATTGTTGAAGGTTGTGGGACTGAATAGGTTATTGAGTTCTGTGTGGACTATCTAGGTAAAAGACAAGCAATTGGTGTTCCTGTATCTCATCATGAGAGCAGACTTGCTGGCAAAGGAACCGTTGAGTCCAAACTAACGAGTCTACATTTTGATATGTATTGCAAAGCGCATTTGATAGTCCTGTAGCACAATGCAGAAGTTCATCCATACATCAATCAGCATAAGTTGATATTACGAGAAGAGAATCCATATATAGATGATCTTTGCATCACGAGAGAACACAATGATCGATTTATCACATGGTTCAAAGAAAAGGCGGAGGTCTCCGTTAGTGAGAATGTCAAATAGTTGGCTGACGGACCAAGATTTAATATACACATATGGTAGGGGTACAATATTAATGACTATACCTTTTACACTAAGAGTCAAGATGCCAAGAGTACTGTCCAAAACAGTGGCGTGAGAGTATATGCTTTCTCCGATGATCACTCGAAAGGAGGATCCTCAACGGCAATGAACTCGTACTACGGGATGATTGAAGAAATTTAGGAGCTCGATTACAGAATATACCAAGTTCCATTGTTCCGATGTAAGTGGGTGGGACTTCCGCATGGAGTGAAGGTCGACAAGAGAGGTTTTACTCTTATAGATATCAATAGACTCGCCTACAAAGATGAACCGTTCGTCCTTACGAAGCAAGCAAATTAAGTCTTCTACGCCGTGATCCGGCCAATCCGAGGTTGCACGTCGTCCTTCATGGCAAGAAGCGAATCTTTGGAGTTGAAAATATCATAGATGAAGAAGAGTACAACCAATTCGATGAGATACCCCCTTTTGCAGATGGGGCATATCTTAGCGGTGACGATGACAAACATGGAACAAATTACATGTGTTTAGATATCAAGAAGGGTTGTATTGTAAATAAAGGTACTACGTCAATGTAAATAATGCTATGTAAATAATGATGATACTAGCTAGTTAAGGGATTATAGACTCATGTTGAAACTCTTGTTGAAATAAAACCCCAAGCAGCACTCATTTCTTTTAGTGGAAATAGAGAAAAATGAAAATATTGTATTGCTATCGGTTCCTACAAAGCACATTTTGTCATATATTTTGAAAGAAAATTCCTTTTGAGGAAATTATTTTTGGAAAATCTTCCAACCAATACAAAGTTCATTTCTAGAAAATTTCAAATAATTTGGACTATATTTGAAAAAGTTTTGATTTTTCTACTCTTTAAGCAAAAATCATGCCTACAAAGTGAAACTTCGCATATCTTTTGACTTGGGACTTACATCAAAAATTCTTGTTGGAAAAGCTTTGTAGTATCTCAAAGTATGTTTCTGCAAAATTTCAAATAATTTGAACTATATTTGAAAAAATTATGGCCTTTTCTAACCTAGAACTTAGCTATACATTAATCAATGCAATCGGTTCTAACATAGAACCGACACAAATAGATAATCAATGCAATCGGTTCAACTTAGAACCAACACAATTAGCCTAATCAATGCAATCGGTTCAACTTAGAACCGACACAATTAGACTCATCAATGCAATTGGTTTAAACATAGAACCGACACACATGTCTACTGATCAATGCAGTTGGTTCTTACTTAGAATCGACACAAATAGCAAATCAATGCAATCGGTTTAATGTTAGAACCGACACAAATAGCAATGATCAATGTAGTCAGTTCTTACTTAGAACCGACACAAATAGGAAATCAATGGAATCGGTTTACACTCTAAACCAACACAAATAGATACTACTCAATGCAAGCGGTTCTAACCTAGAACCGACACAAATAGCCCAAGTCAATGCAATCGAGTTGAACCGATTCTGATGAGTAGCTATTTTGTATCGGGTGCTTTTAAAACCGATACAGATATAATTAGAAACCCTATCTCACGGTCTCCTTTTTGTTATCAATTCTTTACGAGAATCGACTGTGTTGTTGCTCCTAGCCTTTATCTAACACACACACTCACTTCGTCCTCACTAGCTACCCCCCACATTCACTCACTCGTCCTCTCAACACCGCCGATGGCCTACCCCCGCTCCGGCATCTCTGCCTCCGCCCGACCCGCCGCCCACCTGGCTGCAGCTACCCTTCCTCGACCCCCACCACCCCGACGACCCCATTGCGCCGCCCCCGACGCCTACCCGCTGCCCCCTCCCCCGACATCGACCCCGCCGCCCCTTGCCCCAAGACCATCTTTGATATGGTATTTGCCCCATGCATCCCTTCCCCTTCAAATTTTTTTAGCTTTTCATCGATCTGTTTGTTACTTTTGGAAAATGTGAAAAAGTAAAGCCAGTGGCATAAGCAATTAGGAATAAACTAAACCTTCAAAATATCAACTGTAGTGATTTCTGCTTTTATTAACTGGCTCTTCAGAAGATGGAACTTCTCTAGGGTCAATTTGTTCAGTATAGTGTGCAACGAACAACAAATAAAATATGCAAGAAAACAGCTAAATAAATTGTACTTTCTTAATACGAAATTATAGAAAATATGCTTTAGGAAAGTAACAGCAAGCAAAATATATTGTTGATTATTTCTATTGCATAAAATATGATGAGGCAAACATTTTTGTATTTGGATAACAAGAAAATATACATGTTAAAATTATAGTGTGAGTTTGAACCAATCAATTCAACATTGGTACATTAAGAAATTAGATAAAGGTCATAAAAGCATCACATCACCATTTACAGAGTAAGTGCTTTATTTATGCACGAATTGCCTAAAGATCAATCACTACTTGCAACAAGGAATATGATAATGTGCACTCATCATAAGGATATTAGGATCATTTTTTATCGAACGCATATAACCCAAATATTTCCTAATTGTTTATGCCACAAGAGAGACAAGATGTTTATTTCACATCAAGATGACTTCAATATGCATATGCACAGCTCATAGGCCAAGTGACATGACCATATTTGGGTGCTCTAAATACAAGACATATGGAAATTCAATGAACTTTAACTTAGTCTTTATTGTTGTTATAATATGATCAATATCCTTACAACGGTTTTTACTTTACATGTCATTATTGTTGCTATAATATGATCAACGTCACAGTTTAGGTTGCGTAACTTACGTCTCCCTTTCAAGGGTGCTTGTTTATAAATATGCTGAAATGGCATATTTATAAGCAAACAGTCTCAAATTGCCCACGTTTTTTGGATAGTTCGAGGATATATGGTTCGAGCAAGTTCCTGAGCTGTTATACAACTCCAGAGAATGTTTCGGTAGCATCTCCCTGGTGTTCTCCGGATGCACACTCCTCTTGACCTGTTGTCGAGACGTGTATCCGGAGAACAGCGGGGAGATACTACTGAAATTCTCACTAGAGTTGTACAACAGCTTAGGAACTTGTCCGAACCACATATCCTTGTAACATCCCAAAATTTGAGTTTTGGAATGTTTAAATTCAAAAAAATAAACCATTTGCATTTTCTTGAATTAACTCCAGCTTAATTTGAATTTCTAAATAATAAAAGGATTTAATTTGGCTAAACTATTCATCAAAATCAAGAATTTTTTCTTGAATTAACTCCAAGGAATTTTTCTTGAATTAACTCCAAGGAATTTTTCTTGAATTAACTCCAAGGAATTTTTCTGTATTTTTTCTTGAATTAACTCCAAGGAATTTTTCTGTATTTTTGGGGATTTTCCTGAATTTATTTGATATTTATTTGAATTTATTTTATTTCATTTGGATTTCTGGTAATTTCTAAAATCGGAAAATGTTTTGATTTCTGAAAACCCTAATCGGGCCAAATCTTTTCGGCACGCTCCGTTTTCTCGCTTCGCCCGCCGCCTTCCTCCGGCCGCCAGCTTTCCAGTCCGGCCGCCACGGCCGGCTTCGCTCGCCCGCGACCCAAGATGGCCCACCAGTAGCCGCGCCAGGAAACCCTAGCGCCGCGCTCTCGAGTCCGCACAGCGCCGCTGCCGTCGTCCTCGGACTCCGGGTCGGGCACGCCTCCCGAGCCCCTATTTAAGGCGCCGCACACCCCCCGAGGTCCGCCGTCTCGCGCCGCCCTTTTTCCCCGCCTCTCGCTGCCCTAGCTACCGCCGTCGCTCCGCGCGAGCTCGCCGTCGTCTTCGCCGTGCCCGAGCTCTTCCGCCGCACGGATCTCCGCCGCTGGTCCACCTCCGCCGCAGCCGTGCGTCTCGTGGAGTTCGCCGCGTCGTCCTCTTCCGGATCCACACCCGCGCGCGCCCGATCCGGTCATCCTCCGCCGCTTGCCGGGTCATCTTCCCCGTTGCCGGTGAGCCCGCGCCGCCGCTCGTCGTCGTTCCCCTCCACTTCTTGGCGGCCGTCCGATCGCGGCGTGCGCTCCGATCGGCCACGTCTCCACCGCCGCTTGGCCGTTCGATCCGATCGGCCTCGCCGGATCTGACCGCGTGGTCGCCGACGTCACCCTCTGCGTCAGCCGCCGACGTCAGCCCTAAAGCCGCGTGTCACTGACGCAAGCGCCGACGTCAACCGTGCGCCGGGCGCACGGTGGACCGAGCCCGCGCCGTGGATTGAGTCCACCGTGAGCCGGCTGACGTCAGCGTTGCGCAATAAATCCTTTTCCATACAAAAATAAATCCGAAATTCCGATTTTACGATTTTCTGTATTTTCTCTGAATTTAATCTTTCGGAGGTCCGTTCTCACTCATACGAACTCCGATTGAGGCGATTCAAGTTTCTAAATTTTTCTAAAATCAAGATCTATCTTCCAGAGCCATTTATTTTCAGTTTTGAGTGTGTTTGAGTCTCTGTTTTGTATTTATTTGGTTTCATTGCTTTCTTTTCCGGTAGACGCTAATTCCGAGGGAGCGAACGAAGACTTTGAAGACCAAGATTCAGCACTAGATCAGCAAGGCAAGTCGTAACCTTGATCATATTGACCCTATGTTTGCAAAAGTAATTTACTTTTATACAATTGCATGCTACTTTGTGTATCAACGCTATTTAATGGGAGTAGATGTATACCTAGTTGACATTATGCCACTTTGATCAATTGAATGCCATGTATCCATTGATAAACCTAGGTTGGGACATTACTAGTTGGACATAATCATTATACCAACATTGGGTTATCGTAGCTATGCTTAGACATGCTTACATATATGTTGGGATTCATGTCACATGTGAATAATGATAATATTGACTTAATGAGATATTGAATCGTGGCCGGTAGCCACTGTTGTAAAATTTGTTGTACCATGGCGGGGGTTGCCATTGGTCTTGGTTGAATAAATTGTTTTCCCTCGGGCACGTGATCGTGCAGTAAAGGGGGTGCTTTCTTGCACATTGGGATGTGGATGTCTTGCCTGAGACAACTTAAGGACTTAATCTTGTGCGCCATTGAACTGGGTCTAACCGTACTACCACATGTCTGGAATGGGACAGACTTAGCTGATTAATTTGTAATGTCTAGCCTTGAGTACCGCCCAGGTTGGTGGTGTGGGTTCCGGATGGACGGGTAGATTCGCAAGGCGCAAGAGGGGGCCCTAATGGGCGAAACCTTAGCGGGCGATCGAGTTTAGGCGAAGGCATTGTAAAGGCTTTGTCATGATATCTCTGCGACACACGAAGGAAGTGTGTTAAGATCGATTGCACAAAGAGATGTTCATGTCTTGTGGGTAAAGTTGTACAACCTCTGCAGTGTAAAACTATTCGAATAGCGCGTCATGATCATGGACAAGCCCGGGAATTTCACACAGGGTATAGAGTGTTTCATAAAATGTGGAATGTGGAATTGTTGGGATGTGAACGGGGAGTTCACTGTTGTTTTTTGTCGATCATTGATCTACCAGTTATTTATTTATGTTTTCATAAATATGCTTTTAATCTATTTATTGTATTTCAATTCAAGTTATTGCTTTCTGCAAATGAACTATATAGCCATCCTTGTCAAGCCGTGCATAAATATATTGCATCATTTCCCTACGGCTTGCTGAGTACCTTTGTACTCACGGCTTTATGCCCTTGTTGATCAGTTGCTGAAGGAGATAATGAATATCATGAGGAGGAATTCTATGTAGACTACGTGGATTAGGAAGGCGTTCCCAGCACGATTGCACGTGGCATGTCGAATGGTTCAATTTATCTTTTTCGCTGCAATAGTATTTGTTTCTTAAGCCCTTAAGGCATAATGGTGTAAACATTGACCATAAGGTCGATTGCTTTACTTAATAATAATTTGCTTCTTCCTAGTTAATTCGTTGTATGGAATGGTATTTCATCTATGTTTCCACTGTGTGCACTAGCGTGATCCTGGACTAGTGCAGTATACACAGAGGGTTTCGGATTTGCAAATCCGGGTCCCGACAATCCTCGAATGGGATTAGGTCTTAACCTATTTAGAGATTAGGAGTTATCGTTGGTACATTCTTAGTTGGTCAACAGATAGACTTTTCTTTAACATCATCTATTAATCTGTTACTTCACTACAATATGCTACAACAATTATATGCTATGAATTATCTATTAATCTGTTACTTTACGTGATTTTTTGTCAAGTCTACATAATAGCTATGAATTGATTTCTTTCAAGTCAAATATATGACCATGTCAGATATACACATATTCGAAATGTCGCAAGTAGAGAGCATCAGCTCATCGCCAGACATAGTAGAAGGTGCTACTGAGGGGCCGAGCAAGGTTCCAAATATTGAGAGCCCGAGTAAGGTGAGGAAGGCTTGAGGACCGAACAAACGGGCCACAGAGAGAATGTCGTAGGTTGTCCACTTCAATGCCATAGGGGTTTGCACGGGTCCTCTTAAGTACAAGGGGCACTACTGGTCATTCCTCGGCCAATTGGTGAGGAAGAGAGTGCCAATCACGATTAAGGATTGGAGGAAGTAAGTAAGCGTCGAGTAGAAGAATCGGTTGTGGGACGAGGTTAAGGGCAAATGTATCAAACAAGAGGAAGATGAAAGCACTACGAGGCACTTTAGGGTCTTCATGCACGGTGAGTACGTTCTAAAAGGCCGCACTCCATTCGAGAGGTATATGTTCATGACTCCCGATGTTTGGGAGGAGTTCACAAGGATGAAGAGTACGCTCGAGGCGGAGGAGCTGAGAGAGAAGAACATCGCTATTCAGAGGCAGAACATGCACGCTCACCACCTCAGTTCGATCGGCTATGAAGGGAAAAAGGCAGAGTGGAAGTGACTAGCCGAGGAATGCATGAACTCTGGGACGGCGATGCCTTACTCCCACAGATGTGAGCGGGCACGCGACTGGGTATTAGCGAGGACAAAGAAAACCTCTGACGGGTACCTTGTAGTTCCAAACCTCGTGACCGCGCGCGTCGTCTCCACCATTGTAAGACATCTAACTTAGTACATTGCAATTGACCATTTACGTTGTATTTTAGAATTAATTTGTACTCACTTCTTGCAGGAGGAGGTAAGCTAACAGAAAGAGCAGGGGACATTTTTGAGCTAAAGGTCGAAGGACATCCTGTCTTCGGTGATCTGGAAGCACGACCATAAGGGCCAGGTCCTTACCACATGGGCGGGGTATACGAAGAGGTCCTTTTTCCAAGAGAACGCTGCGTGCCAGATCAAGATCATGGGAGACACGCGTGAAGCGCCTCAAAGACACACTGAGGGAGTATCTAAGGGAGGAGATCAAGGAGGAGATGAGCGAGGAGATGCTGGAATGTGAGAACCGCCTGAGGGCCGAGATGAAGGCGATGATCTTCCAGAGTAAGAGTCAGATGGCCTCGCCTCTCGTAGAGAAGCCTGTGCCCCGCCCAAGCAGCTGTGGTTCCAAAAATGATCAATCTGGACCCCAGCTGAAGGTAAAAATTAATTTTTCCTGACTTAAAGTTGCGAGAGTAACTCATAAATTTTTCGATCAACTTGCACACTTCTTGCAGGCTCCAGCTTACCATGAAGGAAGACTGATTTCCCATTGATGCTGCACAAGGGGATGCATTTCCATGCAAGGAGACCGACACGGTGCATAGTTAGCTTTTGGAGAAGGGCTACATGAGGATGCAGGTCGACTATGTCCACGAAGACTTCCTATCACATGTCCTGCAGTTCCCCCCAACGAAGATATCACCACTCTCGGGCAAGCACGAACGTCGTTCATCATATGGACCACGACGGATGTCGTACTTGTCAAGGTAAAAATACCTCGCATCTTCTTGATCATTCCAGTACTGCAACACGTTACATATGCATATGCTTCGTAAGTTCCTATCATACCTACGCCTGCTCCTGCTTCTGCTCCCACCACCATGATGAGTCCTACGCAGAGTGCAAAGCTGGTGAGTAAAAAGACTAGCACGATTGCCACTGAACCACAAGAGGCCTCAGAGACTCCTTCTATCAAGAAGGAAAAGCTAACAGAGGCCACAATGCCCCCATAAAGGAAAGTCGGCAGAGGCCGCAGAGCCCCCTCAAGATTTTAAGGGCTACGTACGTAGGAAGCCCCTTTTGGCTAGCAACCAATTGAATGCTCTAGGAAAGTGCACTCGCATGCTCCATGGATGGTACATTGACAGAGTGAATGAGGCTGAGCGTCGTGTCGATTTCAATGTTACAGAAGGGGACATTTCCACCGTGACGAACATGGGACATTCCCAGTCAGTTTTGAGGATCTATTTCATTTGTACCAACTGATAGCCATCGATATTTGTATTGTACGATCCTGAATGTTGTGAGTATCACACCATACTGCATGAGCTTATGCCTTTTATTGGATTTCGTATTATGTTTTTTAACATTCAACACGAGTTGTAGGGTAATGAGGCATCGAGCTGTGATGGGTCAACACCTAGTTGAGTTCGTCGACCCCGAGCTTGTGTCTGCGACCATGGCTATGCTTCAATCGGAGTTCGTTACCGGCTACATCAAGCGAGCAGTGCATGATGAGTCGAAGAAGGACTTAGTTCTATTCTCGTACCACGAGGAGTAAGTAGTACTTTACCCTTCAATTACATATACGGAGTTAAACCGTATATGAACTTATTTTCTTGTACTGTATACCATTTAATAAGCAACCATTGGGTTGTACTCGTGCTTGCTCCGAGTGAAAACAAGGTCTACACTTTTAACTCGCTCGAGAAGAGACCGATAGCCTACGCGATCAAGTCTGCTTTAGAGAAGTACATTACTTTAACCAAACACTTTCTATATTTAATTTCGTTCATTTTTTTACTCAATGGCATCTATCCAATGTATGTAGGGGTTTCCCATACTACATCGCTGAAGGAGGGCGAATGATGACAAACGGGGCGACAAGCTGGAGTATAAGCGCTTCAAGGTACAAGTGCCTAGCATATATAGGGTTAATTTTTTCTGACATCTATTCTTCGTCTCTTAATTTCTTTTTCCTTCTTCACAGTGTTATCAACAAGGCAGCAACGACCTGTGCGGCTTCTACATGTATCACATGCTGCTCGTGATCGACGGCGCAGATATTTTCCCTAAGGTATATGTACATGCATAATAATACACTTAGCCTTTTACATACCAATTTTAAAACTTATATACTTAGCCTTTTACATACAAATTTTAAAACTTAAACTAGTGCACTCATTTCTATTTTGCAGAAGATCGATATCCCCCTCAAGAGCTTACAAAGCGAAGAACATAACAAATTACGAGACCATTTATGCAAGTGGTACTAGATAGAAGTTATATCAGAGGACGGTAAGTTTAGAGATCCTAAAAGCTCATAATAGTCCATACGTAAACAATATTATATATGTGAATGCGATATGCATGTGTACTGACTGTTAAGCATGTTTGTGTTTTATATTGTGAACGAATATGATATGTGTTGTAATAAAGTGTTTATGTTCTGTGAATGTGATATGTGCATACTATATGTAATATATGATGTGTGAATGTGATATGTGCTGTTTTTGAGAGGGTGCACAAATGAGAAACATCGCACCCCCATCACTATCGATTCTGTGCTAAAACCGATAGTGATGAGTGCCGTTATGAGCTAGAATCGATTATGGTGATGACTTTATCATAATTGAGCGAAAACCAACTATAACAGAGTCGCCTCATTACTGTCTAATGGCTTTGTATCACCATCAGAATCAACTGTGATGACAAAAAAAAGCGATTGTGATGTACATTCCTGTAGCCGTTGTTCTTAGAATAACGAAGTTTATTGGAATGCGCAAACAATAGTTTTAGAATAAATATTGTTCTTGTAGGCTGTGTTTTAAACTTTCTCAGTCGGCAGCCACGAAAGAAAAACGAAAAGTATGGTACTAACAGGAAAGCTGCAGGGATTTGAATCGGATTCGGAAACTTTTGAGTCGGGATCGTACTGTGCGGCGCCAGGGAAATCATGCATGCTATATAGTACGGAGATTAAAGCATGGTGTGATCATCTCTCTTCTCTTCCTGTCGTTGGAGATAGAGCTCCAGTAAATATGTCGAGCAGCGCCGAGAAAATAGGTTGTGCAGAGAACGAGAGAAGTGAACGGATGCAAGAATGACATGCACAAAGAGATCGAGTACGAGGCTCGCGTTATGATACGAGGCGAGAGAGAGAGCAGCAAAGAAGAAGAACCCGTTTAAGGGCTTGATTGATTTGAATCTAATTTTATTGTATCTAATCTTAGATAAACTTGTCTTATCATATTTTTTGCAGCAATAAAATTCATCGCCACAAGTGTAATAAAGTTTGGAAAAAAACTGAGTCTATAACGTGTGGTATATAGAACTAAGAAAGTGTGGTAAGTCACAGTTATGATAACGAACCAAACACCTATATAAAAATCTATAATATACCTAAGCTTAAACTTGACAAAGTTAACTTCAAACCAAATATACCATAAGACCGATAGTCTCGATCATGTAGGTAAAAACTAAGGTCAGTCAGTGCGCTTATTTGGATTGAAATCACACTTGTCAATGTTGTATCGACTGACATACTATTTTGGGTTTAACGTAATAATATATAATTTATAAGTATACACATATTTGATTATATATACATCAAATTTCACTTATAATATTACTTTAAATAAATGGTACTATCAAATATAACATATAATTCAATAGACCATATTATAAATTCTACTAGTACGACTGGTATTGACCGGTATCGAAGACGGTATTGATCGGTATCGAGCTAGTATGACCTGTATCGAGACCGATACAATACATATGATTACTTGTACGGATTTAGAAGCCGCAATGCAATGATAAATACCGATCACACCGGAACTATGGTTGAAATGCTTAAGGCCATGTACAGTAAGGCCACATCAGTTTACTATTAGCATATCCACATCAGGTTTGTCTTATATGGAAGAGTGAGAAAAGAGGGGAAAGAAGAGAGCTGGCTCTTATTTAGTAGTAAGTATTGCACGAGAATATAGATAGATTAGTTATGTACAAGAGAGAAGAGATAGTTATTGTACAACATTTAGAGTCAACCTTTGTAGATAGCTATTGTACAAACTAGTTTTAGTGATTACTCTAGATGACGTTGATAAGAGATAGTGTAATTAGTAGACTTTGTTACTGTACATACTATACTAGCATCTGGCAGGTTGGTGCCCCCAATGCACCGCACGTGGTCTGATGGGACAAGGCGGTGACAATTGAGAGGAGGCCATGGCTCGTCAATTCTTCTCTCCTTCCTTGGCCGCCGGAACAGCCGGTTTGTCGGATCATGAAAAAGAACCACAACGATCAGCGATCAACCACGGAGACAGATAGCAGCTCCAAAAATCTTCTGTGAGACGATTTAGGCGTGTTTAGTTATCTGCACTAAAGGTGGCTTATTTTAGTGCATTCAATTTTTCAACCATTCGGTTTTCTGCACGACGCTAGGCTAGGCTGAGCTCGTGCAAGATTCCCTCGTGAGCAGGCTTCAAGAAACTTGGGTGACGAGGTTCACTTGCGAGCTAGGTCTACGAGACGTATGCGCGTTTGCCTTAGGTACATCTAGGCTAGCCTGAGCTCGTGCAAGATTCCCTCGTGAGCAGGCTCGTGACGAATAGGGTTTAAAAAACTCACTGTTGAGATTTAAAACGTGTCGGTAAACCGATATAATTAGAAAACAAATAAAAATTTTGGAAAATTTTATGTGTCGTAAACCACACGAAAACCGTTGACAACTATAGAAAACCGCTCAAAAACTGTTTTTTAAGGAACATTCAATTGGTCGGTTGATTTTCGGTGAAAACCGAGCGGTTTCTCGTGAAAAATCGCGGTTTTCAATTTTTTGAATTTTTTTTCCAAAATTTTTGATTTCTTAACCATTCGGTTTCTCATAATTTTCGAACAATTTTTCTCGATTTTCGAATTTCGAGTGGTTTTTGAAACCCTGATGACGAGGTTCACTTGCGAGCTAGGTCTATGAGGCGTATATGTATTTGCCTCAGGTACATCAGAGCCATCTAAATAACATCTGTTACCTCCCTCATCCCTCCTCCCTCCTAATTGTGGTGATCGGCATAATTAACTTAGGGTAACGACAGTAACACCATTATTATTTTGAGGTAATTATACTGATCTCGGTATATTAGCTAACAAATATCGAATGCACCAGACACTTTATCGGTTAATAAATTATTTGCTAATGTACTATGCATTATGTATGAAATGGTAGCGACCGTCAACCCATGTCTTACCGGCGAATCCATAGGGATCCGCGTCCCAATAGAATACTTGATCTTCAGAGTAGTTTTCTAAGCAAAAGGGGAGTTAAGTAAGGGTGAGTACAAAAGTATTTAGCAAGCATTAATAACAAAATGCATCATATGAAATATTTCATCATTCATCACATATCCATCTCTCTCTCAAATCCATTTTTAGGAAAATTTGGTTTTATAAGGAAAATGTGTGTTTTTGATTTTAATCTTCAAAATTACTAATAGTACTCCTATATGAGGTAGACTTAGCTTTCGCAGCCTCCAATCCAGGAGACAGGTATGAATTCATGATTTTACCCTGCACAGGTTTGTACCACTTTACCCATAGCGATCCCAACCTTAGTTGAGAATTCAGAACGTTTATCACTACTCAGGTATTAGATCTCCAACCCTAGCAGCATGCCAGTTGTACTCTGCCCGACAACGGAGATAGTTATCTCATGGCGTTTAAATACAGCGTTTTGGAATCATCAACCCGTAACTGAAGTTCCAAAACATGTACCTCCCTGGGCCTCCCAGCGTACCTAGCTTCACACTCTTAGTTATCTACTAATACCCAATGTAAAGATCATAATACCGTCATAGGACAAACCCTTTTCTAGTCATTTCTACACACCATGGTTGATATGAAAAAAATACGACTCATTGCCCGAGTGTAGTAGTTCATCCTTATGTGCTTAGCCTATATAGAGGGCCCCACCGATAATGTCCAACTCCATGGCACCCTCTACCCATCATACATATATAAGTCACCCGCTCTATTCGTTAGACGAGCCATTTCAACACATGAATAACTCAACTACTAACTCAGCAGTTCATCATAAATTCAATACATCCATAACCTATTTACTACTGCAGTAGTTCATCATGATAACCATCTTTCCAACAGCATCCGATTTATGGTTTTCTTAAATTATTTTCCATGCATTGGTGATATCACATATAAGTAAATATGTTTGATTGAAGATATTTAAATATGATCAAGATATTGCTTGCTTGAATTTTGGTAAAAATAGTCATCCTCACACAGTTGCTGCTGAAGATCACCGACGGATTGGATTTATTTCCTGAAATTATAAAATACTATATTTTACGTGGCTAGTGGATTTTTACATATTTTAAGGTGTCCAACCCTCTCCTGACTTTGATTGAAATTGGTACAGATAGATTGTTTATTTTAATTTAGGATAGATTAATTTATCGTATTTTAATCTGCATGGTTTATTAAAATTTTGGGTTGTGGTTTCATCTTAGTAGGGGCATTATTTTCCTTTTTAATTATTTGGGCAATTGCTAGTTTTATATGTTTTTTTATTTAATTAATCGCTAGCGATATCCTCTTTTTATATTTTTAAAGTTTACTGAAAATTTTTATAGGTGTTTTCGCAGTTTATTATATGTATATATATTTTTTCTCTTTTCTATTCTTTTTTCTTTTCTTTTCTCTTTCCTCCAACCCCTAGCCAACCTTATCTCTTGGCCTCTCTCTTCTTCCTATTTTCTCCCGATCTGGTCCTTTCCCATGTCAACCACGCACTCTGACCGCTGGTCTGGCCACCTCCGGTCGTTCCCTTGGCATCGGGCCAGCCTCCCCTGGCTTGGCCTGGCTCAGCCCCACGTCGGCCATCCACCACCACTTCGCCTAAGCCGCCGAATCCACCAGCCTCTCCACTTGAGCCTAAGTGACCCCGCCCCTCAGCTCCCCTACTGCATCACTAGCGTCGCCCCACTATGCTTCCCTCGTCGGCTACTCACCTTCCATTGGATCACTTCGGTCTCCTCCCCCGTCTACCTTGGCCTGTGCCGCCTCCATGCAACCGCCGAGCTGGGTCATCCGTCCTTTTCTCGCCGTGCCTCCTCCTCCTGCCCACCGGTCCTGCTCCCCCAGCCATAACCGCACCTCTCTGGTTACCCTCTTTCCCCAGACTTCCTTGGCCTAGTCCTGTGCGGATGCCCTAGGAGCCACGGCTCGGCCTCTCCCCCAAGGTCGTCTCTATCGCCCTCGTCTTCACCCTATGGATGTCCCTTTTTCTCTGCTCTTTTATCACCTACTAGTTCTATTATTTTTAGTTATGTGATGGTTGTATGACTTCATATGTGCAATGTGAATGGGTGGATGATGATTATGGGTTGCTGCTTGGGTTTGGCGGTGCTGCGATGACACCTGTGGCCTACTATACACCGGGGAGTGCATGGGGCTGACGGGCACGCACGACACCGCCCCTAGGTTGCCCTTCCCATTGAGACCTCTAGTATTTCTATTCACCTATTGCTTATTTGCTCTACTGCACTACAGTTCTTGGTTTCTAAGGTTAGCATAATATCGATCTACACTATGTACCTAGTGGTCTGAGGGTTTGGTTGATGGAAAAGGTTGGTGCTGTGATGTTGGTGATATGCTGGCTGCTTGAGGTTGTGGTGGCCGGCTTCTTGCCCTTCCTCCACTAGCCGATATCCTCCTCCTGACCTCGGCTCCTCTCTTCCTGGCCTCCTCCTTCTAGTGGCCTTTGGCTTGGGTGGGAATGGACTAAGGCTGGGGTTTTAGGTGGTGCTCCTTTGCTCTCGCTTGTTTGGGGCTTAGTGGTTTTTGGAGTGTGTTTTGTGATGGCTTGGTTGGCTCTTAGATTATATCGCCTGAGGTGTTTGGCTCTGGGGAGAGGATGTCTTGGGGGAGGCTTTACCTTCCCCTTTTTACTGAGAGTGTCCTACCCTTTTTTACCATGCAAGATTTACTTATTATTATGAGATATATTTTAGCACTATTTATGCATGGCTATGGTTACCAGGAAATGCAGGTTTGTTTTACACCAGACGATGAAACCCCACTAGCGAAAGGTGCCGATTGGCCCCGGACAGTCTGGTTTCTCGATGAGCAGTACCAACTCATTCAGGTCTGATGGCACACCTAAAAATAATTTTTAAATTTTGTTTTATTTGCTTTATAATTACATATATGTGAATGACCAACAATTTCAGAGATTTGAAGCTAAAGGTCTTTGGAAGCTTAGATTTTTAGGGCCTTCGGACATAAATGTAATTTTTCCTTTTTGATGTAATTTAATATACAAGCACATTGTAATTGATACCTTTGTATGAAATTCAGTTAATGAATAAAGTCAATGATCAATCTTTGTTGATTAATTTAATTATGTGTGTCATTAATTGTGTCAATGATCTCAATTGCATGGATAATATTCTGAGTTGTTTTACTAATACAACAACTAGAGGTGGGGGTCGTGCCGTGCTGGCCCAGCTCACCTTTGGCGAGCCTAGGCATGACCCATTTGCAATTCGTGTCGGCTTCGTGCGGTGCCGGCCCAGGCCTGACCTATTTGCACTATTGTGATGAGAGGAAAGGAGCTGGAGACGCACGGAGCTAAGATAATGGATACAAATATTGGGGGAAAAGAACTAAATTTATTCATTCTTAATAGGTACAAAGTTAATGCCTTGTTAAAAACTTTACATCCAGTGTGGGGTACCCCAGTTTGGAGCGACTCTGTACGCGTCATCGGTGTCGGTGATCATGTACTCTCTAGTTTCTATTCTCCACCTTTTAGCATCTCTGTTGTCTCCCTTTTTTCGCATGCGAGGACCGCAAAAGGCGTCGGCCGTAAAGCAAGTCACGATACGACTCAATGTCGCGGTAGAACACTCTGGTGTGTGCCATGTCTGCTTCGGGCCTATTTCGTGCTATGCTGGCCCAAGCATTGCGTGCCGTGAGGTGTTGCCCATCGTGCCCGACTGAGGCCCAGCATGGCCCTGTCAATCATGCCGTGCCAGCCCTGCCCGTACATGTGCCGTGCCATACCTGCGTGCTACGGGCCGACCCAAAAAATCCCGGCCCAATACGCGGTCTAACAACAACCAAACAACTTTCCACCTTAGCCAACAGATACAATTAGCCAAACAAACCTACTTTATATCCACTCAATCAAACCAATGCCACCTCATATGGGCACTACGCCAAAACCTGCAATAGGTGACGGTCTATTTGTGGCGGTTTTTTTTGAACCGCCACAAATATAATTATCAGTGGCGGTTCTATATTGAAAATGGCGGGAAGAATATCAGTGGCGGTTCTATCCTCGAACCGCCACTGATAATTCATTATCAGTGGCGGTTCGAGGATAGAACCTCCACTGATAACAAATACATCATCAGTGGCGGTTGGAGGATAGAACCGCCACTGATAACAAATACATCATCGATGGCGGTTGGAGGAACCGCCATCCGTGGCGGTTCTATCCTCCAACCGCCATCGATACAATTAATTATCGATGGCGGTTCTATCCTCCAACCGCCACTGATAATTTATTATCAGTGGCGGTTCTATCCTCGAACCGCCACGGATAATATTATCAGTGGCGGTTCTAGTTAACAACCGCCACTGATAATACTGCCTATAAGTAGGTGGTCAGTAGCAGGCTAGCAGCACTTGTCTTCTTCCTCCCGAGAGCAAACCAAAACTTCTAATTCTCAGATTTCGTTTTCTCCAATTCTTGTGTTGTACTTCCTCTAGTTGTTCCTTGGTGAGTTATTTTTTCTCCTCTCTTGATTTGTGTTAATCTTGTTGCAATTTAATTTTTAAACCTAGTTCAATTAAGGTTTATATGTAGATGTGATGAAAAGTTTAGATTTTGTTTATTTTTATTTACCTACCATTTTGTAGTTGATGAATTTATTTCCTACCTAGATTCATTAGATGATGTTGTGTTCCTTTTATAGATGATGAATTATGATCAAGCATATATTTAATATAAATTGTATTTTAAGTTAATTTGGTAGATGATGAATTTATTATCTAGCTTCTTTAGATGATAAGTAATTAGATTAGTTTTTTAATTACTATTAATTTGGTTCCATTAGTGTGCACGTATAATATACATCTTGCATATATTAAATTTGTTCAATTAAGATTAGTGGATATTAATATACATAAAATTTTAATTAATTTGGTAGGTGGGTGCTCATCATTTTTAGATGATGAATTTATTATCTAGCTCCTTTAGATGATAGGTAATTAGATTTATTTTTTAATTACTATTAATTTGGTTCCATTAGTGTGCACGTATAATATACATCTTGCATATATTAAATTTATTTATTTAATATTAGTGGATATTAATATACATGAAATTTTAGTTAATTTGGTAGGTGGGTCCTCATCATTTTTAGATGATGGATTTATTATCTAGCTTCTTTACAAGATAAGTATTTAGATTAGTTTTGTAATCAATTTTTATATGTTAATTAATTTTAGATGGACCGGAGATGGATGTACAATGCGAATCGTTACAGCCGAGATTACATCGACGGGGTATCTACTTTTCTAAGAGCCGCTGAGGAGAACAAGTTGCACAAGAAGACAGAGTACATACATTGTCCATGCATTGATTGCAAGAATGAGAAAATTTTTCAGACAAAGAGCACATCCACTTGCACTTGATTCGAAGAGGTTTTGTACTTGGCTATACACGTTGGACAAGTCACGGTGAAGAGGAAAACATACATGAAGGTGATAACGTATTGGATGATGGAGAAGGCATTATGGCAGCTGACATCAGTTATGGATCTGATGAGGATAGGTTGGACATTGATGACGATAATAATCTTGCTCAGATGTTGCGCGATGCAGAAGGGAACTACACTAGTCAAAGAGAGTTTAATCAATTCAAGGGTTTGTTGGATGACTCGGACACACCTTTGTTCCCGGGTTGCAAGGAGGAATACACAAAGTTGCACACCGTGCTTTCACTTCTGAAATTGAAGGCAAGCAATGGTTGGTCAGATAAGAGTTTCACGACGCTATTACATCTCTTAGCGGACATGCTTCGGATGAAAGCGTATTGCCGATAACCACTTATTTAGCTAAGAAGGTTGTATGTCCATTGGGATTGGAAGTAGAAAGAATACATGCATGTCCAAGCGATTGTATACTCTATCGCAAAGAGTATCTGAGACATGCATGTATGTCCGGTGTGCAAATCATCGCGATACAAGTGTAAAGGCCATGACAGCGAGGGCACCGTGGTGAAGAAAGAAGCTCCCGCTAAAGTGGTGTGGTATTTACCAGTAATTCCTCAGTTGAAGCGTTTATTTGGAAACAAAAAACATGCACAACTGATGCGATGGCACTTAGAAGAGCGTAAAAAGGATGGAAAGCTGAGACACCCTTCTGATTCTGCTCAATGGAGAACCATCGATAGGCTCTTCAGGAAGGACTTCGGGAATGAACCGAGGAATATAAGGTTTGGGTTGAGTACGGATGGAATGAATCCTTTCAGTAATATGAGTAGTATTCATAGCACTTGCCTCGTGACTCTCTGTATCTACAACCTTCCTTCTTGGTTGTGTATGAAACGAAAGTACATTATGATGTCGCTGCTTATCCAAGGGCCGAGACAACTGGCAATGATATTGATGTATACCTACAACCATTGGTGGAAGATCTTGTGGTCTTGTGGAGCGAAGGTGTCTGGTATGAGATGAGTACAAGCGAGAGTACTTCATCCTACGGGCATTGTTGTTTTGCACCATCAATGATTTCCCTGCCCTTGGTAACCTATCCGGTCGTACTATAAAAGGGGCCAAAGCATGCCCCCAGTGCATGGATGAAACCGCTAGTGTGTGGCTCAATAACTCGAGGAAAACCGTGTACATGCATCACCGTAGGTTCCTTCGTAGGAATCACCCCTACCGCAATATGAAAAAACAATTCGACTGGACAAAAGAGGATGGTATAGCCCCAAGGCCTCGTCGTGGGGAAGAGGTATATGATATAGTTAAGGATATTAATGTCGTACTTGGAAAGGGAGATAGTAATAATAAATCGAGGTCTCGTACTGAGAAGACCACGTGGAAGAAGAGATCGATATTTTGGACTTGCCCTATTGGAAGGACTTAGAAGTTCGACCTTTGCATAGGCGTCATGCGTGAGAAAAATGTATGTGACACTTGATTGGTCTTTTCTTTGAACATTCCTAGCAAAACTAAGGACGGATTTGAAGGCACGAAGGGACCTAGAAGATATGAAAATCAGAGCTGAGCTACATCCTCAGGACACCGGAAAAGGGCGACTTTACCTTCCCCCAGCTTGCTACACTCTTTCCAAGAAAGAGAGAACATACCTCTGCAAATGCTTGCATGGTGTGAAAGTTCCGTCCGATTACTCTGCAAGCATCAAGAAACTGGTCTCGATGAAAGATTTGAAGTTAACTGGCATGAAGTCTCATGATTGTCATGTGATGATGACACAAATGCTTCCTATTGCAATTAGAGGTATTTTGCCTGAAAAGGTTCGAGAGGCAATCATGAGGTTGTGTTTCTTCTTCAACACGATTTCACAGAAGGTCATCGATCCCATCGGACTTTCTAAACTGCAAAATGATGTGGTCAAGACACTATGCCAGCTAGAGATGTATTTCCCTCCATCATTTTTCAATATAATGGTTCATCTCATTGTTCACCTTGTGAATGAGATAAATGTATGTGGCCCCGTATTCCTGCATCAGATGTACCCGTTCGAAAGGTACATGGGTATCCTGAAGAAGTATGTACGCAATCGATCTCGGTCGGAGGGCTGCATTGTGGAAGGTTATGCAACTGAGGAGGTTATCGAGTTTTGCATGGATTACATGGAAGGGGTGGAACCGGAAGGAGTGCCTGTATCTCGCCATGAGGGTACGCTAGCTGGGAAGGGAATATTGGAAGGAAATTAATAAATTCTTACGATCATGGATTGTTCGAAAAAGCTCATTTCACAGTCTTGCAACAGTTAGTTGAGGTGTCCTCGTATATGTACATGCACAAGGATAAGCTACGAGAGGAAAATCGTGGACGATCAGAGGTTTGGGTAACAAAAGAGCATAACCGTTTGTTCAATCATTGGTTCAAAGAGCATATGACTGGGAAAGAAACGAGTGTTACATTGAGGTGGTTGGCAAAAGGGCCATCAGGTACAATCTTGACATGGCAAGGATACGACATAAATGGATATACCTTTTACACGAGATCTCAGGATAGCAAAAGCACTTACCAAAATAGTGGTGTCCGCATAGATGCCTATGACAACACAGGAAGTAAGAAGAGTAGCTTCTATGGGTTTATAGAAGAGATTTAGGAGCTCGACTATTGTATTTTTAAGATCTCGATGTTTCGGTGTCGTTGGGTACAACTCTCCAAGGGTGTCAAGGTGGACAAATACGGCTTCACTACTGTGGACATCGAACATGTCGGATACAGAGACGAAGCATTCGTACTTGCGAAGCAAGTAGCACAAGTCTTCTATGTAATCGACCCGGCAGATAAGGAGCGCCATGTAGTTCTTCAGGGAAAAAAAAGGATCGTCGGAGTTGAGAAAGTCGTGGATGAGGATGAGTACAACCAGTTTGACGAGTTGCCTCCTTTCGTAGATGGCAACATCAGGCTCGAGGAAGAAACCACTCAGGAAGCTACCTATCATCGCGACGATCATGAAGAAGGGCAAATTGTGAAAGAAAATAATTAGCTATATACGAGTAATGGCAATGTGATGTAAACAATATGCATTTGTATGGAGTAATGGAAATGTGGTGTTATGCATTTGTGTGGAGTAATGGAAATGTGGGTCATTAATATATTAGGATTATGTAGGGTATATTACTATATTTGAATTAAATATGATCATTACTATATTAGGATTATATAGGGTATATAATATTTAGCAGGATTATATAGGGTATATAATATTTATTAGGATTATATAAGGTCATTAATATATTAGGATTATGTAGGGTAAATTACTGTATTAGAAGTAAATATGATTACAATTATGTTAGGATAATTGTATCAGTGGCGGTTCTTTTCAAGAACCGCCACTGATAAACTTATCTGTGGCGGTTAGTATAAAGAACCGCCACAGATAATATATGTATCAGTGGCGGTTCTTCACTGATAATAATAACCGCCACAGATAAGGGTATTCGTGGCGGTTCGTATAAAGAACCGCCACTGATAGTATCAGTGGCGGTTCTTGTTACGAACCGCCACAGATAACCCACATATAAAAGTCGTTACAACAGTCACTCTTCTCACCGTTGCCCTAAACCCTAAACTCCCGCCGCTTTAGTCTTCTCACCGAGCCCAACGCCGCCACCGCCGCCCGCGCCACCCGACGCCCGCGCCCTCGACGCAAGCCGCGCCGCCGCCGCCAGCGCCACCGACACCGCGCCGCGCCTCGACGCCCATGCCCTCGACCGACGCGTTCGCGCCCTCGACCGACACGCCCGACGCCGCCCCGACGCCGCGTGCGCTCCTGCCCATTCGGTTTGCTTAACATTGAATCTTCTATCATATTAATTCTACATAACTACATGTTCTACATATGCCCAAACAAAGATAAATTCTCCACAGACTAGCTATGTTAGAGAAAATGCCCAAACAAAGATAAATCTTTTGTCTTGTGCACAAACACAGATAAATCTTAGCATCTAAAATTCTAGTTGAAGAAAATGTAGTAATGTGAATCGACTCAGCATGAGAACTTATCATATATTCCTAGAATGTTAAGCTAAAGACATCGTAGGTTCAGTTACTGAGTTACGTACTCTTTTCAGTTTACTGTCTTATGGGTACAATGATTCACTTGCCAATCTTATGGATACAATGATTCACTTGTCATGTGGAATGGGCTTTGCACATATAGATAATCTTAAACATCGAGAACTCCATGTGATCCAGTGGCGACCACACATTTCTTGTATTGTGTACTAGTCATATGCTTTGATATTGTGTACCTGCATTTCTTGTATTGTGTACTGCATTTCCATGTGATCTGTTGGCGACTTCATGATTATGCTTTTGCACAGTGACATATAAGATTTAGTTATTAAAGAGCTAGAGCAAAAGTTGTTGTTTGTTTTTACTTAATAAATCAATTATTTTTTCACAAAATTGTGCACTCATGTTCTCCTCAATTCCATCTGAATGTGATCGGACTCGAGCCTCATCGATGGCTCATTTGGAGAGTTAGTATGTTAGCAACCACAGATGAGTTTTGATTAGATACATCCCTTGACGGTTACAGCGTTTTCAAGCTTTGCAAGGTACATAGCGAACTGGTTTTGTAGAGCTTTGTTTGCCATTTGACTTTCTTCCGCATTGCTCTGGTACCTCTCAACTAAGCTTTGCATATTTCTTGCATTTTGTGAACAAAGGAAAGCATCACGAAATTGTTGCGGTCACACTTACAAATTTTACGATACTCACGATCAATAGTCTGGCCTACATAGTAGTACACATTGTGTGAAAGCCACAACGGTTTGTATATACAGGATGTATGTGTTCGTCACAAAATGCATATAAGATGGATATGCAGGAAACAATTGTTGATTTAAAACATGTTACCAGTTTGTATATACAGGATGTAGCGGTGAAGTCCCCGCAATTTTACTCACACGTGGCAAACAATCTCCTCCCATTTCCATCCTGCAAGCAAAACTAAAAATTTGGGAATATTTCTTTACAAGGGAAGAAAAAGAAAACAAACTAGGAGATATATTCTAGACTCTAGCACACGGATGAACGATGGAATGAACAAAAAAAACAAAAGTAGCCGAACAAAAGATAAGTTTTTCTATTGAATGCCCAATTTCTCGATTACTTTCATTTCTAGTTTTCAGAGTTAAACTTCCGCACTTAAACCAAATGACAGCCAAATTCTAATGGTTCCATACATCACCTCTTTCAGTTCGCACATCCAAGGCTGATATGGAGGAGCAATCCACCCCGAGCCCGACCCCTAGCCCTAGCAAGTTCCTCAACCTCCACCCAACCACCGCTGTTACCACCGATGCTGACATACCCGTGGCAAGACCTCGTGGCCGAGGAAGAAATAAGAAGCCCGAAGGCCGGTATACCATCTCAGAGGTCTCAGAAGGTGGGGCCCTATTGCACCGCCAAAGTTCATAGCAAAGTCTGAAACAACTTGTGGGTATATCGCAAGGAGAGAGTGCCAATCACCTTTTGGATTGGCACAAAGTGCCGATACCATCAAAGCGGATCTATGGGCGGAGCTCAAACAAACCTTCAATTCCCGAAGAAGATGAACACGCGTCGCGTCGGGATGCGTTGATGACCATAGATGCGGCATGGAGGAACTTCAAGGCCAGGCTGAATACTACTTATGTGAAGAAAAACCGATCGGCTATCGGGGACTACCCAAACTTAGAACCATATTGGGATGATTTCGTGTCGATGAAGCAAAGTGAAGCAGCAAAGAAGTCCAGTGAGGACCACATAAACATCGGAAGGAGGAACATCCATCCACACAGACTTGGTACGGGTGAGTACGCTGGTAAAATCCCTCAATGGGAGAGGTAGGAAGCAGAATCACTACAGTCGACTGGTATAAGTCAATTGGCCAGACTATCAGACCGAGTCAAGCACTACGTGCTAGCGAGGGCAAGTGTCACGTCTGGTGGGGGCTTATCCTTCAGAAATAGCGATGACGAAGCATATCGCAAAGGGTTCAGGAGCTGTACGTCGAGTCTTCCCAAGGAACATTCCACCCAGATAGGGAGAACGACGAACTAACACGTGCCCTGGGAAACAAGGAGCATCCTGGACGGACACGAGGTGTCGGGGTTAAGGTTCCCTGGAAGATAGGATTCCCAAAGCACCTTCACACTTACAAGAGTTGAAAGAGAGCTAGAGAAGCGTTTGCCGAAATAGAAATGATGAAGTAAAAGATGCTTCAAGAATTACAAGGCACAATAGAACAACAAGTACAACGACAAGTACAACAAGCCATGAGTCAGTCGCAAGCCGAGAAAATTGTTATGACCAGCCCTCCGAATCGTCGCAGCAGTTGCGCATCCGCCCCACTTGTAGAACAGGACATGGGCCATTATCCTGTGGACGACATACATGACCCCACACCGTGCCAGCTCACTTTGCCCGTCATGAACATATTCATTCAGGCTGATACAGGCATAGCGTACCCATGCCAAGAAGGAGGTGTATTGCACAACTCTGCGATAAGCGGGGATATGCAAAGGTCCAGGTGGACACGGTTAATCCCCAGTGTGCTAACCTCGGGCTAGAAATGCCCCCGAACAACAAGGTTACAACTCTAGGAAGTGCCGTCCACTCATTCATCCAGTGGCGCAAACGTGACATCGTCTTGGACCATCATGAAGTGCTGTTCCTCCCGAGGTGAACACCGACCCCTCTCCGAGGTGACCTCGCCACCTCTCTGCGGTGAACCTGCCGGCACATCCTCTGATAAACCTCGCACGATCGTCACCAACACATCAGCGTACAAAAGTTAGTGCGACAACTTCAGTTGACCGACTTAAAAATCCTCCTCTGAAGGCATGGCAGAATAGACAAGCCATATAAGCGAGGTCAGGCGAAGCCAGAATAGAGTATGATGTTGTGTGCGAGAAAATTAAGGGTAAAGCGGTCTCCAAAGGACAAGCTGCTGAAGAAAGACTGAAATACGAATTGGGGAAGCCGTTTGTCACCCCTTCGAAGCTTCATAGCCTAACAGTGCAGCTAAGGCGATTACATGAATGGTATATGGAGCGATCGAACCAACATGTACTCCCAAAAGTGATCACTGCCATTTACAAAGAGGAACATTTCCACCATGAGGGGTTTGGCTACTTCCTGATAGAATTCAGCGAGTTGCACAACATGTACTATCAAGATGCCCTCGACATGTCTCTTATGAGATCTTTAGTCACTTTGTAAGTGTCAATATAAAAATCATTGTCTACATTCATGTAATCTGATAAATCGATGTCTAAATCATTTGTTATGTAGATCTGAGTTGATCGAACTAAAAAGAACCAAAGGGCGGTGGCATTCCTCGATCAGGAGCGGTTTGCGGTAGGAAATCAAAAGAGTACCAAAGAGAGTCGAGGACTACGTATATAACGCTTTCATCAAACTCCAAGACAAGGAGTTCATACTTTTACCATACAATTTCAAGTAAGTGGCTCACTAGCTAGTTCAACTACTTGTTGATCTCGTTCTTTGCTCAGCTTAGGACTAGTGGCTACGGCATCATACATGTGTATGTAGTTTTCACTGGATTCTCATAGTAATTACTCCAGATAAAAGCAAGATGCTGATATTGGACCCGCGGGACAAAGATCCAAAAGACTATAAAGATATGACAAGTTTAGTGAATAGGGCCTTCAAAGCATATTGTAAAAAGTGCTTGAGACACCGTCCTTTCCATAAATCACTGACAATCCGTACTAAATTTCCGGTACGCACAAAAACAATTTTCCTATATCGCACCTCGTAGTCAATAACTCCTTCAATGTCATATAAGTTTATTCAATTTTTTGCAGTGCCACAAGCAGCCGCTAGGAACAAATTTATGTGGGTACTTCGTATGCCAATACATGCGCGAAATCTTAGGCTCTACAATAGTAAACAATGACGTAGAGGTTTGTCACGCTAACATCATACATTGATTCGTACATCTCATTCTCTATATAAGCTCTTAAGATAAACTTTTTCTATTTATAGCGTTTGAAGTTGCCTACGGGAGGACTGGTTCCAAATGAAATCCAAGGCATTCAGGGACAGCTCGCCTACTTCATCATGAAGGAAGTACTCAACAAGAACGGCGAGTTTCATGACCCAGATAATAACTATGAAGTCTTCCATACTCATCTGCCACCTCGTGAGGCCCCTACCAACACTGAAGACTCGTAGGCTTATAGTTCACAAAATTAGTTAATTTTTTTCTTACGGTGGTGTAAATTGATGTTTCATTGAATATCAAGTTTAATATTGGATGGCATAGCTTGCACTTGTTCAAATTTCTGTGATTTGATTTAAGAAGTTGTGATTGATCTGCGCGTGTGTTGTTGCCCTTCTCCCGTGCGTGTGTGTGTGTTGATGGGTGGTGTGTGTGTGTGCGCGCGCTCTAGAGGAGGGGCGCTCCCTCTATTGCTTTTCTCCGTTCCCTTTCATGATGGCTAGTAGAGCTTTTTATAGGCGTGGGTGATGGATGAATACGGCAAGAGCTCATTTCAAAACTGCACCATTCTGAGAGTTTATTTGATTGCTTCATTTAGTTGCGAAGTTTCCTTTTGCATCTTTACCTTCCATTCATAAGAGATTTGATTACATGGTCCTTATATTTTTAGATGGTGTGTTTTACTCTAATGTATGATAGTAAATGCCATTAAAAATAGCTAAATGGAGATTATAGAAGGAAAAATAGTAAAAAGTAGGATCAAAATTGTAGAATGATATGTATTTAGGAATAAAAATTGAAAAATAGAATGTCACATATTCAAAAATAGAGGAGTATAAACTAGCTAATGCAATGTCAACATCTGGAGGATGCCACGGCATTCACATGGAATAAGACGGCAATGGATCGGCAAGATTTGTGATACAACAAAAGTGATCTATTTAGCTTTCCATAGTATGATATATAATGACTTCATTTTCATACTCTTAGAAATATTGATGCAAAGATGAGTGAACTGGAGGAGAAGGGAGCAGGTCCAGCGGGAGGCATGCCCTACACCATCACCATGATCGAGCGCCTCATGCATGACACTTTAATTGTACATTGTAATTGTGTATATGCAAAATCTGTGATTGTAATTGTGATTGATGTATTATATGTAATTGTGATTGATGTATTATATTGTAGTTGTGTATATGCAAAATCTGTGATTGTTGTACATTGTAATTGTGTATATGCAAAATTGCAATTGTGATTGATGTATTATATGTTTCAGAGGGCATGGCTAGCGGCACCTAAGGCTAGCCCAAAATAGAGTTTTTTAATTTTTCGATCAGGTACTATCTGTGGCGGTTGGTGGATAGAACCGTCACAGATAATATAGTTATCTGTGGCGGTTGGTGTATAGAACCGCCACAAATAATATAGTTATCTGTGGCGGTTGGTGGGCAGAACCGCCACAGATAATATTGTTATCTGTGGCGGTTGTAGGAAAGAACCGTCACAGATAGTATAGTTATCTGTGACGGTTTGTGGGTAGAACCGCCACAGATAGTATAGTTATCTGTGGCGGTTTGTGGGTAGAACCGCCACAGATAGTATTGTTATCTGTGGCGGTTAGTGTGTAGAACCGTCACAGATAACACTTATCTGTGGCAGTTAAAAAACCGTCTCTGATAATCCTCGATTATCAGTGGCACTATATCTATGACGGCTCAATAACCGCCACTGTTGGCAGTTATGAACCGCCACAGATGATCTTTTCTGGTGTAGTGGGGCTAGATTAGAGAGATGCATATAACCAAACACATCTTTTTATCTTGTCTTGATCAAGAGAAGTGGCTCGTTAGAAAGACATTAGGAATAGCGATGGAGATCCAATTCCCGCGTAATGGACAGAATTAATTCTAGCGCATGCATTTTCCACTGAAAAAACCACACTGTGCTATCCACATTCTCCATCGCCAAGCTTGAAGCTCCGCGATGCCTCTCTCTCCTGAGCGTTAACGTTGCTTGCCCCTGCTGTTTGAAAGCTCGTGCATGGCTGCTGTTGTCACCCAATGCTTGGTACAGCTGCCGATGGTGAGTTTCTGGGACGGGGAACAGTAAATTTCTCTGTTGAGAGCCTTGGGGCCGTGAAGTTCCGATGTACTGCTGAAATTTACTGTAGCGCTACCCTGGACTCTTGCCTTCGGATCCAAAGCTCCAAATTCACCCAAAGGCACCGTAAAATGCCTCTCGTCTTTGTTATACACTCTCTACAGGACTTTTTATCATATTTAGAAGTTACCAAAGTATATATTAAACTAATACCACCAAAATGTAAAAAATAAATTAAAGACCAAAGATACCAGTAAATATAAGAATTTAAAGGTAATATGGTGAGATCCTCGGTACCATGCATTGGCCTTGGCTCGTACACACGCGCGGGGGCGTGGTGGGGCCAAGATCCACTGCACATTTGCGTGCGCGACATGCATGCTAGGCTACGGTCGGATCCGGATGAATTCAGTTCGCCGAATGCAGGTAGCTGGCTTGCTTGATTTGTTGGGCGGACCACACTGCAACTTCATACATACCGTGCGCTGGGTCCGGCCTGCCGGCAGGGACCTTTGATCTGCGCTGCAGCGAGCAAAGTAAAGTCGATATGCAGCTGGACATGGTGTAGCCGTGGTAAGTTAATTCGTGCCTACGTATTTCCGTGGCGGCGGGTTGCAACTTGCAATGATGAACCGGTTGCATCTTACGACCAAGAGGTAAGATGCTGGCTCGAACGCAAGTTTTTTCTTTAGTTGTTGCGAGAGGTTCCATCGAATGTCGGGCCGGCAAAAGAGCTAGTAAAATTTGGCCTAATAATTAATAAGCTGGTGAGCTCGATTCAATATTACTAAATCAAAATAAGTCGATTTTCAATGAAGCTTGATTAAGCTCGGCAAGACACACGTACGATTGTGTTGGTGTCAAAAACTTGATGTATGGTTTCTGACAACAGCACACCAGACGAACACCGGGTTCAGAGCGTGCCAGTCGATTTGACCTATAACCGACAAGGTAAAAAATATAAAATTCACTCAAAAGCCGATCGTGAAGATCAGTCCGCTTAAACCCAATCAGCTTGAAGCCGATCGAGATCGAATTAACAAGGTAAGTCTAATTAGCCGATTAAGGCTAGTCAGATAATAAAGGTAGATCGATTCTGAAGAAGGCGATGCGCAACAAAATCAGAACAAATCAAACCTGGTGGTGTAATTGACGAAGATCAACAATCGGCGATGCGCAACTTTATTGATCAAAATCGATTACAAAGAGAGATCTAAATTACAGAGGCTACTCTTAGTCAACAGGAAAAAGTAGAAAAAGTAAAAGCTGGTTGATTGTATTGTGTCGTTGTTTTTCGCAGCTTGCTCTGGTCCTTCTTTTATACTCTTCGGCCGATCGTGTCCGACTACAACACGTTTCAAGTTTTGATCCGTATCGGCGTTATCTCGGACAGTTATTTCTTTAAAGATTTGCCGTTACCAAAATATCTCCAAACCTTTTCATTCTGTCCGTTAATTCCGTATCTTTGACTTCATTGCCGATTTTGACCAGATTTGCCAAATTTTGGTGCAAACATATGCCCCTCATTTTTGACAGATGACTTATCATCTGTCAAAAATCGCAATTTTATCGGCCTTTTCAATCGGCTAACTGTTGAACTTCACTCAATAACTGTTACTTTATTCGCGCCGTAATTCTCTGACATACGGGTAGTGCGTTTTAACTACTTGCGCCTTTTGAGATTCACTTCCCGTCGCTTCAAATTTTCATCACGCTATAAAATATGGCCCCCACTTCAGTCATTCTTCGCGCGCTCGAGCTCTCACGCCATTCACAATCGGCTTCTTCCTTCCGCATCTTGTTCTCTCACTGGCACGCCAACTCTTTTAACTTCAGTCGGCTTTCACATCAAGATCAGCTGAATGGATCCCTCTCAGGTACTTATCCCAATCCCCAACAGTGTTGATCAATTTTTTCTCGGCCCATTAGGAAACTTAGACGCAGCTCTGGTCATTGATCAAAGTAACTCGTCTCCCCTTATCGACTAGAGGATATAATATTGAGGTTGGAGTAAGAGTTTTAGGGCTTAGCATTGCATTAAAGGTTGGAAGAGTTGGTACAATCGAGTAGCAGCCCAGAAAAAGGAGTCTTGGGAGAGAATGGGCATCGCAGAATGCATTCCCTTGAGTTTAGCCGATCCAGAGGCCAATGAGCCCTTAGTGGCCACGGCTTGTTATTTTTGGTCGGATTCATTTAATGCTTTTATGTTTCGCACCGGTATGATCGGCCCAACCTTGCTGGATGTTGCTCAACTCTGCTGCCTGAGACCGAACGGGGAACAAGTGTCGGCCTTTTGTGCCAAACCCAAACATAAGCTTATCCGATCAAAAGGCGAAGGCTGGTCTAAGTATATTGCAAATAACAATAAAGTAAATGGATTGGTATCAGACGAAGAACATATTGCTTTCCTTAACCTGTGGCTTGATCGGTTTTTGTTCTGCGGTGCTTCATTAGGACCAACCCAAGTATATCAAACAATTGCAGAAGGATTAGTAGAGGGCCGTCGGCTTGCACTTGGAAAAACATTCCTTAGAGCAGTATACCAGATGATGCATGTTATTAGGAGTCGGCTTTACACGGGTTTTGCCGACTTCACCGTGGGTAACATAGGAGGTCCCCTATGGTTTATTCAGGTCTGGCTATGTTGCTTCTTTAGCCGACCTTTTGACTTAGAACCTACCGAAGATACAACTTTCCCAAGAGAAGACAATCCCGAGAACGCCATTCCTCAATATCAAGCAAGCCGATCTTTTGGCGAACGTTTCATCATGTGTTCCGGTGGCGAGACAAAAATTACAGCAGCTGATTCAAAGAAGTATATGTCCTTTTTCCTTAATTTGAGCGACGCGGATTTGAGACAGCGAGATTTTTTCAGCTATAGTGTCAGGACCCGAATCCACTGATTCGAACCCACTGTGTTTACTGCACTAGTCCCAGGATCAACGCTAGTGCACACAGCTTAACATTGGTACATATCACATCATACACAACGATAATAGAATAATAGTTCATTTATTGATATAGCTAAGTGTATGATCTTACGACCAACTTACATTGTTAAGCCACGCAGGGCAAGACTGAGAATATAAACTAATAATTAAGCAGCGGAAAGTAGAAAACGTAGATAGCTCATCAGTTCACCACAGGCAACCGACAAGGCTCGGACCCTAATGACTCGTGTCTTCCTGGACTTCCTCTTCCAACACAGGTGTAGATTCTTCAACTGTTGATTATTGTTGTTTGGCAAGGGTGAGTACTTAAAGCACTCAACAAGTTGTGCATAGAATGCAATTCTATGTATCTATATGTAAGGCTTATTCCAATGGATAGGCTATCATGGCTATTTTGCAACAAGCAGCATTTATGAACAAATACAGTAAATAGATTGTAAAGACTGTAAAGCAAATATCAATAGTAAATAAATTCGGTATTTCTCAAGTAAACCAAGTTTCCAATCCTAAGTCAAATTTCATCTTCCATATGGCCTTCCGCCATCCAAACCAAGTTGTCCAATTAATTAAACTAACCCTTAACTGTAATTCCCGAGCATTGCTCAATACCGCGAGCACGGCTATCCGAATAGTTTCACACTCTGCAGAGGTTATGCACTTTACCCACGCGATACAACCAAACACCACCAAGGCGAGTGATCATAACAAAGCCTTTACAATGCTCTGGTTTAACCCGATACTACCCGCTAAGGTTTCAACACTGGTGGGACTGGTTACCACATCTAGGGCCCCCCTCTTGCGCCATGTGAATTACTCCATAACTCGGGAACTCACACCGTCCACGATAGTACCCAAATTAAGACATTGCAAATTACTCAGCTAGGCTGGCCCATACCAGACATGTGGTTGCATGATTGACTCAGGTCAAAGGCTTGCAAGGTTAAGTCCTTAGTGTGATCAAGGCAAGACATCCACATACCCTCTGCCCATCGGGCCCACCTTGGCATCCTCACCCCTGGTCACTTGCCCTTATCTAAGTTATTATCACCCAGTTGATTACCAAGCACCACGTGCCATCAACAATTCAACATCGTTGCGTGACATGACTCGCCACAACAACTCAATCTCATCGTGTGATCCCACATGACACACAAGTTCATAATATTGTTCCATATTCCATTAATCAAGATTAATTATCAATGATTCTGACACATGTGATGACGTGGCACGGCTAGGCAACTAATACGGTCTAAACCTCCGATGTTGATTATAATTTTTAACCAACTATATTAAACCAATCTAGGGTGACAATGGATCATGGCATACAATGACAAGGTAGGGTATAGATCAATCTGGTATATTAGCTAAGCCCAATCTAACTTGAAACAATTGTATATTTGAAATATATGCAATAGGGTAAAACAAACATAGCAATTTTATAAACATGGGTTCAACATGATCAAAGCACAACTTGCCTTGGAATAGGTCCTGATCTTGATCTGAAGCTTGCTCTTGAGTTGCTTGATCTTCCTCCGAAGCGTCGCACAATTCAACGTCTACGCGTACCGAAGAAGAAAAGCAAATAAATACCAAAACAGAGAGCAATTGAACTCCAAAAATCAAATAAAATTCACCATTAAATAGATCTCAATTTTATAAATTTTTAGAAACTGGAATCACTCAATTCCGAGTTACGATGCAAAAGATATAGCCTTTTGAAGTTTTGAAATAAATACTGAAATCAGAAAATCAGAAATTACGAATTAACAGATTTATTTTTAATTCGAAAACCGACTTATGACGTAAGCATGACGTCACGCTGGCGTCAGCCCTGGCGCCAGCCAATCAAAAGCTGCCACGTGTCTTCGGCGTATGGACTGAGTCCACGACGCAGTATGAGTCCACGATGCACCGGTCCATGCCGCCTCGGTACCCATGCCCGACACGCGGTGGCTCGATTGGTTCGCCGCGCTGCGCTCGTGCGATGCGACACGCGGCGCACATCCGCAAGATCTCGGGATCGGATGGTGATGAAAGCACGCAACGCGGCTCAATCTGGACCCTCCGATCGGATCCGAAGGTTCACATTTCTTGCCATGCATAGGACACGCGGCAGAATCTTACCCCTCCGCTACAGATCGAACGGCTGAGAGCTTCCCAAGCGTCGATGGTGGCACGGCGGTGTTTCTTCACCGGGCTTGGAGACGATGACCTCGATGACGGCGTTCCGGCGACGAAACAGCGACACGGCTTCACGGGTCCGACGCGTCGAGGTATGAGGATTTCCGATCTGGAACCGCAAACGCGCTCGGGCGGCGAACGGCGGCGGAAAGCGACGAAGACCGCGGCGAAGGCTTCGGCGACTCGGCGAGCTTCTACGCGAGCGGCGGCGGCTCGGGGCTTGAATTGCGCAGACGCGCGCGGCGCGAGGTGAGGAGTTCAACGCCGCGTCGGCGCTTTAAATAGCGGCGCGGGGCGTGCAAAACCGGACTCGAGGGCGGCTCCGTGGCGGCGGACTCGGCGGCGACATGGAGAGGTGGCGGCGCATCCGACGCGCGTCCGCGCGCGCTCATCGAGCGGCTCGGACGATCGGCGACGCGGCAAAGGCACGGCCGTTGGATCTCGATCCAACGGTTGTCGCGATGGATCCTAGGGTTTCGTGACGCGGGCCGACTTGGGCGCGCGAAGCGGACCTCGAGCGCCTGATGATTGGGCTTGGCCCAATCTGCTCAAAAGATTTTAAAACTTTAATAATTAAAATAATTCTAGAAATTCATTTAATTGGTTTTAGGCAAATAAATTATCAGAAAAAATTCAAGAAAAATCTCAAAAATACTTTGAGACATTCTGGACTCAAATAAAATATTTTTGTCAAAACTTTATTTTAACTTTGCATAAATTTAAATAGATTTGAACAAAAGGCAATAAACTTGATTTAAAATTAATTCCAATAAATCCAGAAAAATCCAAATAAATTCCAGAAAATCACAAATGCACATTTAAGCAATAAAAACTTAATTAAGCCAAATTTTGGGATGTTACAAACCTCCCCCTTAATGTAATCTCGGCAGAGATTGGGGCTAGCTAGAGAATAGGTTTGGAAATTCTGACTTCAAATCTTCTTCTCGCTCCCACGTGGCTTCACTTTCGGAATGATTGCTCCACTGAACTCTGCAAAAGCGAATAGACTTGTTTCTGGTCTTGCGCTCTACAACATCCAAAATTCTGACCGGTTGCTCCTTGTAAGTCAAATCTTCTTGCAACTCTATTGCATCCAACGGGGTTTGCTCTGTTGGCACTCTGAGACACTTCTTAAGCTGCGACACGTGGAATACATCATGCACTCCTGCCAAGGACTGAGGCAATTCCAGCTGATAAGCTACCTCTCCTCGATGGCTCAGAATCTTGAACGGACCCACGTATCTTGGTGCAAGCTTCCCTTTCACATGAAATCTTTTAACGCCCTTAAGAGGGGTAACCCTGAGATACACATGATCTTCTAGTTCAAAACTCAAATCTCGACGACGGTTATCTGCGTAGCTTTTCTGTCTTGACTGTGCTATCTTCAATCTCTCTCTGATCATTGCGACTTGACTTTCGGCTTCGTCGAGAATATCCGCCCAAAACCAAACGCTCTCTGTTTCATTCCAATTTAACAGTCGACAAGCACGTCCATACAACGCCTCAAGCGGTGACATCTGCGAGCTAGCTTGATAACTATTATTGTAACTAAACTACGCATATGGCAAACCTTTATCCCAAGATGTAGCATAAGCTAAAGCACAAGCTCTCAACATATCCTCTAAAATCGATTTACTCTTTCGATCGACCATCATGCTGCGGGTGATATGCTGTACTAAAATTCAGACGAGTTCCCATGGCTTCATGCAACTTGTTCCAAAATCTTGAGGTAAATTGGGTACCTCTGTCCGACACAATCTTCTTGGGCACTCCATGCAAACATACAATCCTCGACATGTACAGCTCTGCTAAGCGATCTCCGGAGTAAGTGGTCTTTACTGGGATAAAATGGGCGACCTTGGTTAGACGATCCACGATAACCCAAATGGAATCGTAACCTCTTTGAGTCTTAGGTAAACCGGTGATAAAATCCATTCCGATTTCCTCCCACTTCCATTCCGGAATTTTCAACGGCTGCAACAAACCAGCGGGTCTTTGATGCATGGCCTTCACTCTCTGACACACGTCGCATAATGCAACATGCTCAGCTACCTCACGCTTCATATTAGGCCACCAAAATCTCTCTTTCAAATCCTGGTACATCTTAGCACTCCCTGGATGAATTGAGTATTTTGAATCGTGAGCCTCCTCAAGAATCAATTGCTTTAGCTCCTTTTTATCCGGCACACAAATTCGGCCTTTGAAAAACATGGTTCCTTGCTCATCCAGAGTGAAATCTAAGGCTAGGCCTTCTTCCTTTTTAGCCTTAATCTTGGAAATTTTATCGTCCTCTTTCTGGCCTTCTCTAATCTGACCTTCCAGCGTTGGCTTTACTTCCAGTGCAGCTACCATTCCCTGCGGAACGACCTCCAACCTTAGTTTCTGAAATTCCTTGCACAATTCTGGTTGATCCTCCATTGTTAGCGTATTGGCGCTATGGCTCTTTCGACTCAGAGCATCTGCTACCACATTGGCCTTTCCGGGATGATAATGAATTCCCACATTATAATCCTTAATTAGCTCTAGCCACCTTCGCTGCCTCATATTCAGATCTGCTTGAGTGAATATGTATTTGAACTCTTATGGTGCATATATATCTCACATCTATTTCCTATGAGATAATGGCGCCATATCTTTAAAGCATGCACTACTGTTGCTAACTCCAAATCATGCGTTGGGTAGTTCACTTCATGCGGTCTTAACTGTCTCGACGCATAAGCAACGACCTTGCCTTCTTGCATTAACACGCATCCCAAGCCTTGCTTTGAAGCATCGAAGTAAATATCAAATCCATTCTGCACATCTGGCAATACTAATACGGGGGCTGTTGTTAAACTCTTCTTTAGTTCCATGAAACTTGTCTCGCACTCTGGCGTCCATGCAAACTTCTTTTCTTTCTTTAACAACTGCGTAAGGGGTTTAGCAATTATTGAGAATCCTTCTATGAACCGACGGTAGTATCCCGCCATTCCCAGAAAACTACGAATCTGAGTAACAGACTTCGGTTGCTCCCAATGCAACACTGCATCCACTTTGCTGGGGTCAACTGCAACTCCTTTAGTAGTCATTACATGACCAAGAAATTCGACCTTTTCCTTCTAAAATTCACACTTGCTAAACTTAGCATATAGCTGATGCTCTCGCAGCCTCTCTAAAACCATTCTGAGATGTTCTGCGTGCTCTTCCTCTGTCTTCGAGTAAAACAAGATATCGTCTATGAAGACTACCACAAACTTATCCAAATATTCCATGAAAACCTTATTCATCATGTTCATGAAATATGCAGGGGCATTCGTCAATCCAAATGACATGACTGTGAACTCATAATGTCCATATCGCGTAGAAAACGCAGTCTTAGGCACATCCTCCGCTCGGATCTTCAATCGATGGTATCGAACGAAGATCTATCTTGGAAAAACTCCAGCTCCTCTTAAGCGATCAAATAAGTCATCGATCACGGGCAACGGATACTTATTCTTGATCGTTACTTCATTCAGTGCACGATAATCGATGCACATTCTAAGACTTCCGTCCTTCTTACGAACAAACAAAATCGGGGCTCCCCACGGCGATGAACTTGGTCTAATGAAGCCTTTCTCTTGCAGTTCCTCAATCTGCTTCTTCATTTCCACTAACTCGTCGGTAGGCATCCGATATGGTTTCTTTGATATCGGTCTTTGTCCTCGGTGCTAATTCAATAACAAACTCGATATCGCGATGCAGCGGCAATCTGGCAAATCTTACGAAACACATCCGGATATTCTCGACTCGGCACATCTTCCATCTTGATGGCTTTCACGCTGTTGACCATTAGCGCCCATCTCGAATCTGCGGTTGCTTGAAATTCTACTTTCTTGCCACTAGGGCCTTCCAAAGTCACGATCCTTGGCCACAATCCAAAACGACCTTATGCTTAGACACCAATCCATTCCAAGGATAACGTCTAGGATTGCGCATCTATCAAGATAAGATTAGCTAGAAATTCTATCCCATCCATAAGCAACAGCTCCCAAACACCCAAGGCTAGATCTAAGCTCGGATCACGGGGCTTGGACTAAGAGCACACACTTAAGATTCACCACTTTAAATCCATTCTTGGTTGCAAAACTTTGAGAAACAAGCGAATCGCGAAGCTCGAAATCAAACAAAGCGTAGCAGTCTTGAGTTGACCAGGAACTTACCCGATCGGCGTCCAGCAGCTTCACGAGCTCCATCTGCGGTGATGTGGTTGATCCTTCCACGCCTGATTGATTGTGGTATTTGCTCGGCTTGACTGGCGCACGATTTCCTCCGAGGTGGTGCCTTGGCGGTGTTGTCCCCAAGTTGAAACGAGCGGCGTGATGCCTCCCATACGTGGACACCTATTAGAAAAGTGCCTGGCTCATTGCGGTATAGCATCTTTTCTTTGCATTCTTGATTCCCTCTGGTGCATTGTTGCCTTGTCTTTGGTTTTGAAAATTACGATTGGCGGGGCGAGTGCGAGGGTTGATGTCTTGTTCACGGTTGGTGGTTGGAATCTAGCAAATTGTTGTGGTGACATCCTCAAGCGTAGGTGGTTTGGGCGTCCACCTGATTAGTCATTAAGCGCTTACGGTTTCGCCCGACTCTTTGCGCTTGTCCTCTAGGATCAAAGCCTTATTCACTAGTTCTGAAAGTCTGGAAAATTGTGGGTGATCGGTCCCACTGCGATCTGAATTGAGTCCCTTCATGAAGCGAGGCGCCTAGCTTTATCTGTCGCTCGTCTTGAGGGCATAGCGAGCTAAGCGGGTAAACTTGTTCGGTACTCGGCCTTTGGTTTGCCTCCTTGTTTGAGCCACGAACTCTTCCTTCTTAAGGTCCATCATTCCCTCCGGGACATGATCTTGGGGAAAGCATTAGTAAACTCCTCCCGGTGATCTCTTGTGGGGCTCCATAAGCGGCACGATAATTCTCCCACCATTCTGGGCGGTTCCTTCCAATTGATGAGGCGTAGAGCACCTTCTCATTTCCTTCACATTGCGTGATGTGCGGCTTCTTCTCAATAGTCCTAAGCCGTCATCGGCTTCCAAAGGATTCACATTTCTGAGAAGGTTGGTGGTCTAGTCCTCATGAAATCGATAGCTTGGGTGAGTCGGGGTCCACCATGGTTGTTACGAGCTCTGAGGTTGTTGTTGTTGGGCTGCTGCGTTGGTCATCTCTTGCATCTGCCGCATCATAGTCTGCATCGATTAGTCTGTCTTTGCAAGAAATGCTCCCAGTTCTGCATGTCCACCGGCGGTGGTTGAGGGCTGCCTCTGTCGTTGGTGTTGTCGTTAAGTGCGATCCACTTCTGAAGCTCCGTTGTTCCTCAGTATTCACCATCTGATGATTGCCTCTTGGGTTAGGAAAGGTAGATGTAGCATAGATAAGAAGTAAGAATTTCTAAAGCGGGAGATAGGTTATACCCAATTGAAATAATTCTTTATTTATTCTTGGTATGGCTGCTTATTTAAGCCTACAAGCCTTGCAACACATACTGCACACTCAGCATTACAAAGAAGCAAACTAAACACGAACCCTTAACGTCAACTAAAAAGGTAAAGACTAACTTAAAGACGCGACTCACACTAGAGTCTCAACACAGCTCCAAGGCTGACACTCACTCATCCAACCACCCTGGCTGAGGCTGATCCGGCGCATACACCGGCAGATGAGCGGGCATAGGAGCGAACCTATCCTGATGACCTACTACTGGGTCCTCTGCAACCACGGGGTCTGCACTCCCCTCTGGCTCCCACTCTCGCTCCTCTGGATCCTCCTCAGACTCCACTGCTGGCTCCTGAACTTCTCGAGTCACGCGCTCCAGCTCGTCCTCGATCGCCTCCAGGGCCTCTCCCACTCAGTGATCATCCCGATGGCTGAAGCACGGGTCACCTCAAGCTCCTGCTCTGCCACTCTAAGTGCCTCGTACACAGTCTCCAGCTCCTGGGTAGTCTCTCTCATATGATCCTCCTGGGCAAGGGCGAACTCTGCAAGGTGTACCGCAGTGGCACACTCGTTCTCCACGATCCGTCGGCGTCGGCATGCTTGAACGTCTGGGTGAAGTCGGAACATCGAGTCGTGAAGCTTCGTCGGCGTGGTCGCGGCAGAACACGGCGAAGAGCAAGTCGGGCAACCTCACGAATTGCAACCTCGTGCGAGAATCTTACGCGAGAGATGTTGATTGGCCTGCTAGCTTCTTCGTTCTCCCGAGCGTAGATAATCAGCTTGCAAATAAATCCTCGGTGTACACTATTAACTGACCAGCTGCCTCCTCGGTAAAGCGGACGATAGAAGCCTCCTAGCGTCTGAAGTACTCTCCACAGCTCCATGGCGTAACCGCCAGCTGACTCCTCGAAGGTCGAAACGATCGGCATCTGCTCCACAAGAACTTTGAATAAGTTCTCCACCCGAAACGGCTCGTAAGACGGTAATTTCAGCAAAGGCGAGAAGTAGAGAATGAGATGAGTCGAGAGTGTTTTATTAGTCAAGTTTAGATTTTCTTTTAGAAAATAGTTTGGACACACACAAGACACCTCCATACTATCTAGGGCCAAGACCTACAGTCAGTATGCTCTGATACCACCTCTGTGAAGGACCCGAATCCAGATTGAACCCACCGTGTTTACCGCACTAGTCCGGGATCAGCGCTAGTGCACACAGCTTAACATTGGTACATATCACATCATACACAACGATAATAGAATAATAGTTCATTTATTGATATAGCTAAGTGTATGATCTTACGACCAACTTACATTGTTAAGCCACGCAGTGCAAGACTGAGAATATAAACTAATAATTAAGCGTGGAAAGTAGAAAACGTAGATAGCTCATCGATTCACCACAGCAACCGACAAGGCTCGGACCCTAATGACTCGTGTCTTCCTGGACTTCCTCTTCCAACACAGGTGTAGATTCTTCAACTGTTGATTATTGTTGTTTGGCAAGGGTGAGTACTTAAAGCACTCAACAAGTTGTGCATAGAATGCAATTCTATGTATCTATATGTAAGGCTTATTCCAATAGATAGGCTATCATGGCTATTTTGCAACAAGCAGCATTTATGAACAAATACAGTAAATAGATTGTAAAGACTGTAAAGCAAATATCAATAGTAAATAAATTCGGTATTTCTCAAGTAAACCAAGTTTCCAATCCTAAGTCAAATTTCATCTTCCATATGGCCTTCCGCCATCCAAACCAAGTTGTCCAATTAATTAAACTAACCCTTAATCAGAATTCCGAGCATTGCTCAATACATGAGCACGGCTATCCGAATAGTTTCACACTCTGCGGAGGTTATGCACTTTACCCACGCGATACAACCAAACACCACCAAGGCGAGTGATCATAACAAAGCCTTTACAATGCTCACGCTTAACCCGATACTACCGCTAAGGTTTCAACACTTTGGTGGGATGGTTACCACATCCGGGGCCCCCTCTTGCGCCATGTGAATTACTCCATAACTCGGGAACTCACACCGTCCACGATAGTACCCAAATTAAGACATTGCAAATTACTCATTAAGGTGGCCCATACGGACATGTGGTTGCATGATTGACTCGGGTCAAAGGCTTGCAAGGTTAAGTCCTTAGTGTGATCAAGGCAATACATCCACATACCCTCTGCCCATCGGGCCCACCTTGGCATCCTCGCCCCTGGTCACTTGCCCTGATCTAAGTTATTATCACCCAGTTGATTACAAAGCACCACGTGCCATCAACAATTCAACATCGTTGCGTGACATGACTCGCCACAACAACTCAATCTCATTGTGTGATCCCACATGACACACAAGTTCATAATATTGTTCCATATTCCATTAATCAAGATTAATTATCAATGATTCTGACACATGTGATGACGTGGCACGGCTAGGCAACTAATACGGTCTAAACCTCCAATGTTGATTATAATTTTTAACCAACTATATTAAACCAATCTAGGGTGACAATGGATCATGGCATACAAAGACAAGGTAGGGTATAGATCAATCTGGTATATTAGCTAAGCCCAATCTAACTTGAAACAATTGTATATTTGAAATACATGCAATAGGGTAAAACAAACATAGCAATTTTATAAACATGGGTTCAACATGATCAAAGCACAACTTGCCTTGGAATAGGTCCTGATCTTGATCTGAAGCTTGCTCTTGAGTTGCTTGATCTTCCTCCGAAGCGTCGCACAATTCAACGTCTACGCGTACCGAAGAAGAAAAGCAAATAAATACCAAAACAGAGAGCAATTGAACTCCAAAAATCAAGTAAAATTAACCATTAAATAGATCTCAATTTTATAAATTTTTAGAAACTGGAATCACTCAATTCCGAGTTACGATGCAAAAGATATAGCCTTTTGAAGTTTTGAAATAAATACTGAAATCAGAAAATCAGAAATTACGAATTAACAGATTTATTTTTAATTCGAAAACCGACTTATGACGTAAGCATGACGTCACGTTGGCGTCAGCCCTGGCGCCAGCCAATCAAAAGCTGCCACATGTCTTCGGCGTATGGACTGAGTCCACGACGCAGCGCGAGTCCACGGTGCACCCGGTCCATGCCGCCTCAGTACCCATGCCCGACACGCGGCTGGCTCCGATTGGTTCGCACGCCGCTCGTGCCGATGCCCGACACGCGGTGCACATCCGCAAGATCTCGGGATCGGATGGTGATGAAAGCACGCAACGCGGCTCAATCTGGACCCTCCGATCGGATCCGAAGGTTCACATTGCTTGCCACGCACAGGACACGCGGCAGAATCTTACCCTCGCTTCTACGGTCGAGCGGTGAGAGCTTCCCAGCGTCGATGGTGGCACGGCGGTGTTTCTTAGCGGGCTTGGGGCGAAGACCTCGATGGCGGCGTTCGGCGACGAAACAAATGACACGGCTTCACGGGTCCGACGCGTCGGTATGGGATTTCCGATCCGAACCGCGCGGCTCGGGCGCAACGGCGCGAAAACGAGGCGAAGACCGCGGCGAAGGCTTCGGCGACTCGGCGAGCTTCTGCGAGCAGCGCGACGGCTCGGGGCTTGAATTGCAGCGACGCGGCGCGAGGTGAGGAGTTCAACGCCCGCGTCGGCGCCTTAAATAGCGACACGGGGAGGCGTGCAAAACCCGGACTCCGAGGACGGCTCCGTGGCGGCGGCGGACTCCGGCGGCGACACGGAGAGGTGACGCGGCTGCATCCGACGCGTCCACGCGGCGCTCATCGAGCGGCTCGGACGATCGGCGACGGCAAAAAAGGCACGGCCGTTGGATCTTGATCAACGGTTGTCGCGATGGATCCTAGGGTTTCATGTTGCGGGCCTGCTTGGGCCGCCGAAGCGGACCTCGGCGCCAGATATTGGGCTTGGCCCAATCTTTATTCAAAAGATTTTAAAACTTTAATAATTAAAATGATTCTAGAAATTCATTTAATTAGTTTTAGGCAAATAAATTATCAGGAAAAATCCAAGAAAAATCTCAAAAATACTTTGAGACATTCTGGACTCAAATAAAATATTTTTGGCAAAACTTTATTTTAACTTTGCATAAATTTAAATAGATTTGAACAAAAGGCAATAAACTTGATTTAAAATTAATTCCAATAAATCCAGAAAAATCCAAATAAATTTCAGAAAATCACAAATGCACATTTAAGCAATAAAAACTTAATTAAGCCAAATTTTGGGATGTTACATATAGTCAAGTGGCCGACCTTCCATGGCCTTCATTCCTTAGTGTTGAAGCCGACAGCTCTGCGATGTCTTCGGAGACCCTCGGTTTGTACAGAATCTTTATTTCTCCTTGTATTCTTCATGCTGGTCTCTACACAAGGAATCGGACTTAGCAGCTGTCATATGAATTCTACCATCCGTCCATTTATGCAAGACAACTGGGATTTGGTCAATTGATTCCAAGTCTTCAGCTTCTTGATCGGCTTGAGCCAAGGGCCAGAGTCCGTAATCTTTGTGTCGGCGAGATTGTTCTTGAAGTGTCAGATGACTGCAAATCCAATCTTTACCGCACTTTTCCGAACACCGCGACGGCGGAGGCTATACTGTGGTGGTCGGTTATTGCGTAAGCTTTGTATCGGTCAAAGTCTCCATCTAACATTGTTAATGAATTCTTCCCAAACCTTACGAGCCGACGCTAGCATCTAATGCCGATTCTAGCGGCGAGACCACTTCGATTGGATATACTAATACGAATGTAGATGTCTCTAGCGAGTATCGGCTTTTAGAGTCCAAATTTCCCATTTCGCATTCCATGAAGTTTCTTTTGCATCTAACTTTGTACATGCGGGACAAAATTTGGAAAGAGAGTGGTCATGAACCCATCGGGTGACATTCAACCCAAAAATAGCAACAATCGGTGCCATTACAGGCTACGCCTCGGATCTTTAGGAATTGAGCCCTCTTTATCGGACTTGGAAAAACAAAAACAACCCAAGAAGTCTTTTATCGGCTTTCATTTACTTCTCTGATCATTTTTCATCTATGATTGATTTATCCGATAAACTCCTCAGAAAAGAAGCGAAAATACACAAAGGCTGCCGCCAAGAAGACTTCTAAGCCCCAAGAACAGAGCGGTGAGAGTTCGTCACACGTGTCGGCCACTGGAGAGGTAAGAGTTGATCTTTCATAAGTATCAAAGTCTTCCGATGCATTGGCTTACCCTTTATTATTATTTTTATAGCCGACACAATTAACTCAAGCCGCGAAGATCTTAGCCGACCTGCCAAATATTTCTGTTGTGCCAATTCCTAAGCCGCAGCCGACCCTACCTGCTCCATCCGCTGATCTATCAGAGCTATCAGATCCAACAAACCTGCTAGGATTCTCCTTGGCCGATCTTGATGACCCAGAGATCATGGCCACCGATGATTATGATGCCGAAATTAGGAGGATCCTTGAAGTGTCCAAAGAGGCATCGGCTGCCATCACTTCTGTTCCGGGCATTAAGGAGCGTCTTGATAAGTTTTTTGATTTAGTGATGCGGCCCCAATCGGAGATCTTAGCTAATAATCAACCGATCAGAGATGCTATGGCTGCTGTTGAAGCCGACCTTCCTCCGGAAGCAATGCAAGCCCTCCTCAATGTGTGACACTTGGATGATAGGAAGTCTGAAGTGGAGGCGGCACAAGATCGAATTCGATGTCGTGAAGCTCAAGAAGCCGATTAGAAGCTCTTGGATGAATTGGTCGCTGACACCAGGGCAAAAAAAATGTAAGTTTGATACCGGTGCTCAGTAGCTTAAGTCGACCAAAGAGTCCCTCTCCAAGTTAGAAAAAACAAAGAAACTTCTTTTGGAAGAGTTGGCCAAGCTTGAAAAGCAAATCGGAGAAGGCCAACAGATCTTGGAGAAAACTGCATTAGCGATGAAAGAGCAAAAGCTTAGTATTGCCGCAGCCGTTGACAGTGTGACGAAGCAATCGGTCAAGGTAAAACCAGTGCCCGGGAATGCCAAGGATGATGATCGCCTTCTTAATGAAATCCAAGAGACCATCGCAAAAGCAGCGGGTGCTCTGTCGGCTCTAGGCGCTACTCTCCCCGGATCGGGCATTCATTATTAGATCAAGGATTGTAGAACTTTGCTAAATATCAAATGACTTGTCTGAATGCTTGTAACTTTTGACAATCGGCTGTTTAACCGATTTAATTATGCTTCCTAGTAAATACATTTCTTTTGAATCTTTAATCCTTTTAGCCGATTAACAGCATCGTGTTAACTTGGCTTTTTTTGAATGTGGTCCTTAGTTGGCTAGGCTCCAATCCAAACGCTAGGATAGTATTTCTTCAAATATTTTCCATTAATGGCTTTAGGCAATACATACCCTTCCAACGTCTCTATTATATACGAATTTCCGCCGACTAGCCGATTAACTTTATATGGTCCTTTCCACGTAGGTGACCATTTTCCAAATCGGTTATCTTTTGATCCAACTGGTAATATTGTTTTCCACACCAAATCGGCTTGATCAAAAGATTTATGCACAACCTTTTTATTATATGCTTTTGCAACTCTGGCTTTATTCTTTTTGAGCCGATCAAGCGTAGATAAACGTAATTCCGCTAGTTCATCCAAGTTATCGATCATTGAATCATTATAATCTTGAGACGACAAACCGTTTTGTCTGGCCACTCGTATAGATTCAATATTGATTTCAGCGGTATCGACTTCTTGACCATACACTACCGATAAGGTGAAAGCTTACGTCGCTCGTGATAAGCTAGCCGATATGCCCAAAGTGATTACGATAGAGTTGAGTGCCAATTCCTCGGCTTTTCATCGATCTTTCTTTTGATCGGTTTAATCGGCAATTTGTTGGGCGACTCGGCTTGTCCGTTAGCTTTGGCGTAGTATGGGGATGAATTCAATAGTTTAATCCCGGACTTGTTGCGTAAGTCCAAACTCATTGGACATGAAAATCGTGCCTTGATCGGTTGTAATCGTTTGCGGTATTCCAAACCGATGAACAATATGTTCATTAATAAAGCCGATGGCTTCAACATTACTTTCTTAAGTGGTATAGCTTCAACCCACTTTGAGAAATAATCGATTCGCGACCAAAATAAACTTGTGGCCTTTACTCGATGCAGAAATATTTGGCGATTATATCTATTCCCCAACCTCTAAACGGCCATGGCTTGATAATTGGGTGTAAAGCCGATCTTTGGTGCTAATTGTATATTGCCAAATTTACGGAAGTTTGACAACCTTTGTAGTATTTAAAACAATCTTTTAGCATTGTCGGCCAAAAGTAACTGTCCGTCTAAGCATCCATTTCATCTTATGGGCGATTGATGAGAACCGCAAATGCCTTCATGTACTTCACCCATTGCCACTCGCGCTTCTTCTTTAAGACATCTTAATAGCAATCCTTCCATCGTCCGATAATATAACGTATCGTCCATAACAATGTACTTCAAAGCTTGTTGCCTAATTTTGCGTTCTGTCGGCTCAGATGGATCGATCAGGTATTTCTTTATCTGCGTCCTCCAATCCGCGACATCCACACACATGACGGCTTTATCTATTAGCTCTGTCATTTGATATCGGTCGAGGTCTCTGTACCCTGATGCCTGTTGAGCCAAGGCATTAGCTCCATCGTTCAACTCTCTAGGGATGTGGCCGATAGAAAATGACGTAAACGAGCCGATGATCTCTATGCATTGCTCCAAGTATTTTAGCAGTATCTCGTCCCGACATTGGTATTCTCCTTTGATTTGCTGTATAATTAGCATAGAATCCCCGTATGCCTCAACCGTACTTGCTCCGATATTTTCCAATAACTGCAAACCTTTGAGCAACGCTTCATACTCTGCCTGATTATTTGAGCATCGGCTATTTAGCCGAAATGCGAACTCAAAGTTATGCCCTTTAGGCAATATGAGCACTACACCGATTCCATCGCCTTCTCTGCACACAGACCCGTCAAAAAACAATTGCCAAGGGGCTACGGATACCAAATCAGTAGTAGCATCATGTCCTGTTATAAAATCGGCTAATACCTGCCCTTTGACTGCTTTGACCGATTCATAGGACAGGTCGAACTCAACCAAGGCATAAGCCCATTTGCCAAGTCGACCCCGCAGGATTGGAGCTGACAACATATATTTTATAACATCGGCTTTACAGATTACTTTACAAGCCGATGCTAAAATGTAATATCTTAGCTTTGTACATGAGAAGTATAAAGACAAGCATAATTTTTCAACGAAAGGGTACCTGACTTCAGCATCAAGAAGGCGTCGGCTTAAATAAAAGATAACCCTTTCCTTTCCATCAACTTCTTGTGCTAAAACAGACCCAATAGTCTCCTTTTCAGCCGATATATATAACTTGAATGGAATACCCTTTTGTGGTGTGGGCAAAACCGGAGGATTAGCTAAATATTTCTTAACGTCGTCGAAAGCCTTTTGCTGATCGGCTCCCCATACAAACTCTTGATTATCCTTCAGTTTCAACAGTGGGGTAAATGCGCGGATTCGTTCGGAAAGATTCGAGATAAACCTTCGGAGATAATTAATTTTGCCGATCAACTTCTGTAACTCATTTTTGCACGTCGGGGGCATTGTATCGACTATGGCTTTGACCCTTGTTTGATTGACTTCAATCCCCCTCTCATGCACCATAAAACCCAAAAGCATCACCGACACGCGAACGCACATTTGAAAGGATTCATCTTCAAGCCATGCGATCTTTTGTTCGGAAAACTCTTTCTAGATCGGCCAAATCTTGCAAGTCCTCTGCAGATTTTACCACGACATCATCAATGTATATTTCAACGATGTGGCGATTAAATCGTGAAAAATTAGATTCATGGCTCGCGATATGTTACTCCAGCGTTCTTTAATCCGAAGGTCATAACCGTCCACTCGAATAAACCTATTGCACGGGACATCGAAAATTTGTTTTTGGTATATCGGCTTCGCCATGAATATCGATTGTATCGGCATTCCCATCCGTAAAACTTATGATCTTATTCCCGACGCAGCATCGATAAGCATATCGGCTATAGGCATCGAGTATTCATCTTTTGGTGTCGCTTTGTTCAAATTTCTAAAGTCGACACATACTCATGATTTTCGTTTTCTTCATAACTGGAACAATGTTGGAAACCCACTCCGCATATCGACAAGGTCTTATAAATTTAGCCTCCAACAATCGCTCTATCTCTTCTTTTATGATTTTATACAGAGCCGGATTAAAACGCCTAGGGTACTGTTTAAACGACCTATAACCTTGTTTAATGGGTAGCCGATGTTCTACCAATTGTCGGCTTAAACCAGGCATTTCGTAATATTTCCAAGCAAAGCAATCTTTATATTTCCTAAGAATTCCGATTAATTTTTCCTTATATCTTACATCTAAATTTGCGCTAACAAAAGTTGGTATTTTTCTATCACCACTACCTATATCAACTTCTTCAAGTAGATCGGTGGACGTAAAGCCTTGACCCAACTTTTCAACTTCTTGAAAGTCTTCTATAGCTTCATAGCTATCCGTTGTTTGCCGATAGCTTTGCATTTTATCTTGTAATGCCTTCACTGTTTTTCTTGTCCCCATCGGCGTAGCACTTCGTTTGCTCGATCAAATGTGCCTGGCTTGACACTGATCGGCATAAGTCCTATCTTGCTTACGCAGATGAAATCACAATCTTCCAATGTTTTCCCGATATACACCCTGCTTCTTCATGTTGCCAATTCGCATCAGAACTGGCCATGGCAATGTGAGCCGATGTGTCGGCGTGACAATTTCAACTTCTTCTCCGTTCCATTGAACAAGCGCTTGATGCATAGTTGATGGGATCTGGCGGTTGGCGTGAATCCAATCTCTTCCCAGCAGAACGTTGTAATTTCCTTTGGCGTCAATAACAAAAAATGCGGTTGGCAAAGTTTTACTGCCGACGGTCAGTTCTGTAACTATGACGCCTTTGGCTTCTGTGGGATCGCCTGTGAAGTCGTTTAAAACCATGTTAGTTTTAATCAAGTCTTCATCGGATTTACCCAATTTCTTGCAAGTCGTGTAAGGCATCAAATTTACTGTGGCTTCGCCATCTACCAGCATCCTTGATATCGGCTTTCCATTTATATATCCTTTCAGATATAACGGTTTTAAATGCCGATGATCATCTTTGGGTTTCTCAAAGATTGCGTTTTGGACTCTCGAACAAGATTGGGCAAAAGTTTCTTTAGCCGATTCAGTTTTGATTTTGAATTCGGCTGGCAATGTGAACACCATGTTGATATCCATTGGTGGTGTATCGTCCCTAATCATAGGAGAATCCAGATCATCTGCCGATTCAAAATCTTCTTCAGCTTGTTCTTTTTTCCTCCATTCTTTCTTGACAATTTTGACCGGACGAAGCTCATTGAAAGTTTCGTCCCTCTGTTTTTCTGCGTCGGCTTCCCGAATCTCTTGAGTCCTTAGCCTCTGAAGTCGTCGGCGTTGCGATCGGCTAAGGCCAGATGGACACCATCTAGGCTTAGGCTCTACTGGTTTTCTTATCTTGCCGACGAGATTATCTTGGTCTATGTTTGACCTCCGCGTTTCGACCTGGTTTGGTTCTTGCTTTGGTTCAGATATCCTTTCGTGAACAGGCCTTCTGAAACCTTCGTTGTAACCCCGAATCGGCCCAGACAGCCTATCTTTAGCCGATTGTCTTGGCCAATCGTCGCGGGGGTAATGTTCCATCGGGCACGTATACGGGGATAGCAGTGCTACTCCCCTTTCCCAACAAAACTGCCAAAAAGGACATCTTCTATGGGCCCTTTCTCGTTTTGATGTGATATAAATTATCCGACCGTGACGAGGATATCGCGGTCGGCTATTCATCCTTTCATATTTATCCATCAGTTGTGAAAAAGTTGGTCCCGGCCTTTTGGCCGATTGTTTTGATGGCGATTTTTCAGCTTTGTACCATTTACCCACCCGAGGATTACCCTTGGGTTTAATGGTCCTCGAATTTTTTCCTTCGTGATCGGCTTCTATTTTTAGTGAGCCGATCATAATTTTTAGCGTTTGACCAGCGTCTGAATTCGGCTAAATATTGACCTGCCGATCCTTCTTTGGTTCATCATGTATCGGCTTCTTTCCTTTAGCCGAGCATTGAACCATGTTGATTGGAAATGGATCAGCATCAACTTGCATAGTCGGCTCGTCAGTAAATTTTAGCCGACCGTCCTCAATAGCCGACTGGATCTGTTGACGGAAAATATTGCAGTCATTAGTATTGTGAGAAAAAGAATGGTGCCACTTGCAATACTTGCGTTTCTTGATCTCGTCAGCCGATGGTATAATATGTCTCTCGGGTAACCGTATTATTTTTTCTTGTAATAACAAATCAAAAATACGATCACATTTGGAAATATTAAAGGCATATTTAACTTCCGACTTATTTCTAGTCGGCTTTAGCCAAGAACAGACTACGGACTTTTTAGAGCCCTTCACCCATTCGACTATGTTTATTTCTGCCTCATCGTCTTCTGAAGAATCACTGGGACAATATTCGACCATATTGACTTTGGCTTTGTCCTTTTCCTTACTATTATTGTTCTTGAATCTCTCTTTAAACGCTTTACTATTAGGGAATCGGCTTTCTTGAGCCGATACTCGATGAAGCAAGTGACTTAAGTCAGCAAACTCTTGCCCTCCAAACTTTTCCCTAAGCGGAGGAATCAATCCTTGAAACGCTAAGTCAACAAGTTGATTATCGGGCAAAGTGACACTAAAACATCGATTCCTAGTTTCCCTAAACCTTTTAATGTAATCAGTTACCGATTCCCTAAATTTCTAACGGACAGAGCTTAGATCGAAATCACGAGCTCAAAGCGCCGAAAAGAAGTATTCAGTAAACCGGCTTTCCAAATCGTTCCAAAAGTGGAGCAATTCGAGGTAAACAGTAAACCGTAAAAGCTGCTCCAGACAATGACAATGGGAACATTCTTATTTTTAGTCCATCAGACTGAGCCGCTTCGCCGCATTGAGCGATAAAGCGTCCGATGTGTTCCAACGTTGTAGTTGAATCATCGCCAGAGAATTTCGCAAAGTCTGGTACTCTGAAATTATGAGGGTATAGCATACGATCTATGTAATCAGGATACGACTTTCTATAGCCGATAACCTTTCCCTTAGGCTTTATGCCGAACTAGTCCTGTAAAACAGCGGAAATCTGATCTGCCCAATTTACATTATCGGCCATTGGCATAACAGGCCCTTGATAATGTTGGTCATAGTTGGCAGCCTGCCCCCCGAGTGCAAGCTCGGGTTGCCAATTATGCTGCATCGTCGGCACACGACCATACTGATCATGCCGATTATGCCTGCCTTGAGGTTCCGGCACTGGGACAAACGGTTCTGAGTATATCACTACCCTATGTGGACCTGGGTTTCTAAGAATGGTAGGATCTTGAGAGAATCTCTTGGAGCCAATCGACTGTGGAACCGATTGGGGAAAGGCATAGAACGGAGCCGACGGCGGAAGATTTATCGATGCGTCTAACTTGGCGGCGTCGGTGTAGGATTGGTAATGGCTCACCCCACTTGACCGAGGATCTCTAGGCAATATTACGGTCGGCTGCGTAGGCATCATTGTAGGGGGTGAGGTTATAGCCGATAGTTTAGGATCGGCTGTTGAGCTCTGCGTATTTTGTGCTACTGAAAAAACAGGATAATTTGGCGAGAGCTTGTAATGGGTCAGCGAGCTTCTGACGAGGCTAACTCTGGGCTATAGACTTAACGCTATTTGCTATCATCGGCGAGAGTTGTCACGAGCCGATGATTGATTTATTAAGGCGTGGTGCATGGTCGATTAATCATAGCCGATAACTTCGGCTTGCGGCGAATATCGGCTTACGGTTACGTGACACCCGCATCTCTCAGGGCGTTGACCGTCGACAGGGCGGATTTTTGAGTGACGACACGTCTAGTTTTCTGATAACAGCTTAGCATCATCTCCTCCAACGCAGTCTTCCGAGCCTCTATTTCCTGACGTTGTTCCGCGGTCAAATCGTCCATTGTTGGGACGATTATGGCTTCTGCATTGAGATCGGATGGTGGAATCGACTTTCCTGATGGAGACATTGGTCCCACCGGGCGTGCCAAGAGTGTGTTGGCGTCAAAAACTTAATGTAGGGTTTCTGACAACAGCACACCAGACGAACACTGGGTTCAGAGTGTGCCAGTCGATTTGACCTATAACCGACAAGGTAAAAAATATAAAATTCACTCAAAAGCCGACCGTGAAGATCAATCGGCTTAAACCCAATCAGCTTGAAGCCGATCGAGATCGAAGTAACAGGGTAAATCTAATTAGCCGATTAAGGCTAGTCAGATAATAAAGGTAGATCGATTCTGAAGAAGGCGATGCGCAACAAAATCAGAACAAATCAAACCTGGGGGTGTAATTGACGAAGATCAACAATTGGCGATGCGCAACTTTATTGATCAAAATCGATTACAAAGAGAGATTTAAATTACAGAGGCTACTCCTAGTCGACAGGAAAAAGTAGAAAAAGTAAAAGCTGGTTGATTGTATTGTGTCGTTGTTTTTCGCAGCTTGCTCTGGTCCTTCTTTTATACCCTTCGGCCGATCGTGTCCGACTACAACACGTTTCAAGTTTTGATCCGTATCGGCCTTATCTCGGACAGTTATTTCCTTAAAGATCTTGCCGTTACCAAAATATCTCAAAACCTTTTCATTCTGTCTGTTAATTCCGTATCTTTGACTTCATTGCCGATTTTGACCAGACTTGCCAAATTTTGGTGCAAACAGATTGCTAGCCCTAATGAATACTGTTAGATAATTACGCACTTTAGTGACTAATTCAATCCATACGTCAGTGATCAAATAAAATGCAGCATGCATACTAGGTATATATTAAACAACAAGATAACTAAACCATATAAATCTATCTTATACACATGTACCATCATGGCAAAGCCTAGATCAAGAACATTAGTAACAGCAGTGAACAACATCATCGCAAAACAGATTGCTAGTAGATAAGACTTAGCCATATGAAAGAAAGATCACCACGATGGTCGCAGTAGTGTCTAGTCCGATGAGGAAGACGTGAAGTAGCCGAAGAAGGGAGTAGCAAACAATCGCACCAAGTGCTTCCCAAAAACATGATTTGCCGTTTCCCAAGTAAGATCAAGAGAGGGGATATGGTTCCGAAGATACCCCATGGATAGTGCATGTCGCCGCAGGGATGGAATAAACAAAGCAGCACAACACTAGGGAGGAAGGAGGCAACGTCGTTTCTCTACTGCATATGTGGCAAAGAAGACATCTCCTATTCTCATGTAGATGCCCAAAGGTTCACAAGGAAATCTCGTTGACGTGTGACAAATTAAATTGAAAACTGTATTAATGCAAAATTAATTAGTGCCATAAATTAACGGACCCGCGGGATTGGTGCGATTCAAACTTAAGATTTAACATTTTTGTCCAATTAAGTTTATGCTCAGATATGCTACATAATCGTGCAAGGTTACATGGTGCAAAAAGAAGCCACGGATCTGCGCAAAGCTGTAGATTGCCACACCATTTATGCGCATGTTGCGTGCAGGCGGTATGGTGTGGTGAGCGAGCACACACGTGTATTCTGCTTTTACTTGCTTCAATTAGGCATTAGCATGTTCAAATTGCAAAAATATACCACGAAATTAAAAAATTACAAAAATATACCCCTGCCGCCCTACCATAGGGCGACAGGCTAACTAGACAGTGAGGTGGATAGAGTACTCGCGCTGCGATTGGGCGACAGGATAAGTCGCCCAACAGTAGGGCGACACCTGTACAAGTCGCCCAACAGTAGGGCGACACCAAGACAAGCCGCCCAATGGTAGGGCGACATGGGAGAAATCGCCCAATGACAGGGCGATATGGGAGAAATCGGCCAGAAAATTTACAATTTTTTTAAAAAAAATCTGAGAGACTTCAAAAAAGATGAAAATATTTGGATAAACAGATTTAGGATTCAAGTAAAATATTTTTAGACTCTAGAGAAATTTTAAATAATTTTCAAAATTCAAGGGGAACAAGTACAGCGTGTGTTTTTTAGCCTTTTCGGCGGCCAGTAAAATATTATGTCTAAACGGTATTTTTATGACAGTGGGCCACATTTGATCTTTGATATATGCACTACCATATTATAGAGAAATATGTAATTTACACCTTGCTTTGCATCTAACTTCCACTAGTGCAATAACCCTAAGTATTATAATCGGCAACAACTCATGTCATGTTTTTTAGCCTTTTCGGCGGCCCGTAACATATCATGTCTAAACAGTATTTTTATGAACAGTGGATCACATTTGATCTTTGATATATGCACTACCATATTATGGAGAAATATGTAATTTACACCTTGCTTTGCATCTAATTTCCACTAATGCAATAACCCTAAGTATTATAGTCGGCAACAACTCATGTCATGTTTTTTAGCCTTTTCGGCGGCCTGTAAAATAACATGTCTAAACGGTATTTTTATGAACAGTGGACCACATTTGATGTTTGATATATGCACTACCATATTATAGAGAAATATGTAATTTACACCTTGCTTTTCATCTAATTTCCACTAGTGCAATAACCCTAAGTATTATAGTCGGCAACAACTCATGTCATGTTTTTTAGCCTTTTCGGCGGCCTGTAAAATATCATATCTGAACGGAATTTTTATGAACAGTGGACCACATTTGATCTTTGATATATGCACTACCATAACAACTCATGTTATGAATAATTCCAACGAAGCACTTAAATTATTTGTTGAACATATATAAGGGCACATACACCGAAAATTCAGATGATAAAATAAGCAATAGATTATATTATATTATATTACAAGGGCATTACAACCGTGACGAAATTGCTTGACGAACTAACTAACGAAAGCACTGTTTGTCATAGTGCAACAAATGATCGTTCTGCCTATCTGGGTACAGCCAGAATGATGTCCCACATTTTCTGCATATTACCTGATCCGTGTAAATTTTGAGATTTGTATTCGGACACCTCTCAATCCCTACTATGAAAGAACTCCATGGGGATCCGCAGTGCTCCTAGCTGTCGCCGAATGGGTGGCCTATGCCGTACGTCTCGGGTGTATAATACAGAATTTTCTGGTCATTTTTATGTGGATTTCTGCCCTTCCGTATGGGCATGTCATCCCGATTCCCGGCGTCCCCTATGTTAATACCACCCAGGTTCCCGGATGATCTGTGTAACGCGTTAAGGATTTATTGCGTGGTGCGGACCTCGGCCGGCTGCTTCCCCTTGTCCCTTCCTCTTCGAGAGGAGGTACCCTCTTGCACCTCTGTTGCGTTGGTCGTTGGCGGAGACTTGCTGAGACGCCTGCTCTGTTTCGGCTCGCACTCCACTATATGGTGCAGGACGTGTGTGTTGGGCTTATCCTTGTACAACCGGAAGCGTGCCCTGCAGTCAATGCAGTATGCCCGCTTTGGTCGTTGAATAACACCGTAGGCGTACTCGAGATCTGGCTTTTTTGGGTGGTAGTAGCACCACGGAGAGGGTTGCTCCCCCAGTTATCCTATACAGGAAGTTTGAGATATGGGTGGTACGTCTCCAGGTCCACCCAGTTGAAGTAGCTGCACCATTCATCCTCGGCCAAGGGCACCGGTAGAATCTTGATCCGCTAGATCATCGTGGCGGTATCAACCATCGCTGCGCAGCCGTGTTCGCAAAAGTCGGGGCTTTCAGGTGGCCCTTGAGGAGGTTTCTCCTTTGACTCGAGCAATTTCGCAATTTTCTTTTTAAACTCCTGTATGCGATGAACTGGTTTAGAATTACTACTTTGTGAGTGAAACATGAGTATGTCGCATGAAACTCACCGATTGGTTGGCCCCTTGCCCACCGGCCCTGAACTCTGGTTGATCTAGAGCGGGGACATGTCCTGGTGGCCTCTCCCACCGGGTGAAGTTCTCGGGCGAAGCGGGGTAGGCTTCATGGTAGTTGTAGATAAATTCGTAGTCACGTCGTTCCGGCCCGTCGATCCATTGGAAGAAGCAACACCGGTCCTTGTGCTGAGAAAAGAAAGAACGATGCATGAAATGGTACTGTTACCCTGTATTGTATGGACACCAATAGGTTTACCCGGTAAGAGCGGGCACAACAGTAGTGAGCGCGGGCGGCCGTTTCTCCGTGGGTAGATTGCATCATCTTCGCCAGAAGGTTGCAGTCGCATTTGGGTCGGGGCAACTCCGGCAGAACTAGGGCGTCAACACTACTAGTATCCGGGTACTCGGGGCGGGATGACTTCTGCTTGCTGAAGAGGTGATGGTAGAACGACATCGTGCCCTAATTTGTGTAGATTCAGCTGATGTGTATTGCTGGTTTGACGGTGTTGGATGTCTACCCCTCGGCCGGTTTTATAGTGGTGGTGAGGGGTTACTCCACACAACTACAGCACTGATGGGCCGACATCCTCTGTGAAAAGCTGCACGACGTGTCACCCATCATCAAAGTTGCACGACAAGGCTGACAAAGCTAATGCATGTGACTTGTCTAATCGGCCTGACAAGGCTGATGCATGTGACTTGCCTAATCGGCCTGACAAGGCTGCACGCCCATGAGTAGGCTATTCGCTCTAAAAAGCTGTTGCACACTAGTACTTCGTTATGCTTGAAAGTAGGGCTACTATAACAAAGATTAACAATATTTCATAACCAAAAGTAAGAGGTTACTACCATAACAAAAATATATCGTATGTAACTAAATACATAAGATGAAAAGTATGTCACAATGTAATAACTAAATACATAAGCTAAAATAACATAACAAACTACTGGCGCCCCCGTTTCTGGGCGCCTCCTCGCGGCTGGGCAGGCCTCTTGCGAACCTGCCCCTGCGAGTAGGTGAACTGCGCCGGTGCATGGTGGGCCCTCTGTGGTCTAGCTGGAGGTGTAGCGTACTCCAGCTGAGAAGGCTGCATCGGTGGTGGTGCTCCCTGCAACTGCGATGATCCAGGCTCATTCGGATCAACGAAGTATCTCGACACGCCACCATCGTCGAGGTCAAAATCCGCATGGGCTGCATCATCAAACTGCCCCTCGTAATCGTCAGGGGCAGGTGAAGCTGCAGAGGAGAACCACCATGCCTGTGAGCCTGTAAGAAATGAAGAATTGTTGGTAACATTCAAAAAATAACTAAAAAACATACAAAGTGTGACGAAGTACTCACCTCCGACGTGAGGGGCTAGACCAGCGTGTCCAGCAGCTCGCCCTGTCGTGTAAGTCGGTGTGATGGTGGGACGGGAGGCCATGGCGTGTGAAGATGTACCTGGAGCACTCCTCCCTGCATTAAGCGGCACGCCGTGAGCGCCGTGAGCCACATCGCGAGGCGTGCGGCATCCTGCCAACTCGAGGGTGCGTCTGGCGCTCTCCCTGAACCTCGCGAACAAGGAGGTCACGTCCTCTCTGGTCATGTCTACCCCACGAGATAGATGAGAAAGGAAGCTCCTAGACTCCTCTAGTACTAGGCTAGCACATCAGTCTGAAAAATACATTACGAATTAACCTAACACATTAATGTGGAAAATACAATACGAAAATACATCGTACATTAGACAAAACTTACTGCACTTTGCAGAACTGAGTCCGTATGGCGGGGATACGTGTCCCTCACCCTGGGATGTGTCTAGGAGGATCCGGGTTGACACGTACCAAACGCACGGGTACGGGAAGTGTACCACTGTCGGTACCCCTGGTACGTCTGCGGGTCGTACGACGCATCCTCGGCATGGACATCGTCCAAGGCTCCTCCCCACTCCTCGACCCATGATGCCATACGTACGTGCCATGGGGTGCCCCCATGCCCGCCCCTCCTAGTCTGCTTGCGGATAAGCAAAAATATAACATTATTACATGTCATTACACCGTACAGATTAGAGAACATCATTGTAGGGAACTTACGTGTGGACGCCGTGTGGGACCTGTCGGTTGACCTCGATCGGGAACTCCTATCGTAGACCGAACTGCCTCATCACTCGATGGACAGCGTAGCCCTCGACCAGGACATCGAACACGAGGAACCGACGTGTACGCCAGTACGTCGCATCACGTGTACATAGGGTGGACAACCCACCCGTCACACGTAGCTCGACGTCTCTCGCTGTGTACGACGTCCAGCATACGTCGCCCTCGGTGAGGTGGTCGAACGCAGCGACGAACTGCGGGTAGCTAAGCCGCACCGTGCTATGTGCCCACCTAGGCTGCAGTGATGACAAAAAAATCAACATTACCATTAGTACTGACAAATGTTAAAGCGTAAGTTTCACAATTGTGGTTTGCAATATCTTACCCGTCGGTGGCACCAGATGGTGCCCATAGTCGTCGCGTCGACATCATCGTCACCAGCATGTACAAGAGGACTCGTGTCGATACTGGGGCGCCCGATCTGGAACCTCTCGTATGCCCAAAGCTGCGGAAGCAGTGGACACCCGGTGAGGATCGACCCGTCGGCGATCCGCCCACAGCCGTCGCAGAGCCCACGGTACATCGCGCAGAGAACCGTTGACCCCAGGATTACTGCGGCACGGCGTCAAGGGGTGCGTCCGCGATCGCCCTCGCGAACTAGATGAAGTGCCTGTCCATGCTATCCCCGTGGGAGATCGTGAACATGCACCAGCCAAACAGCCAGAGCAGGTACGCCTCAAGGCGGCGACTCACCCTCTGCTCGTCCGCAGGCTCGACTAAGTGTTCCGCCTGTAAATTTAGGTTTTCTTGTTAGTCTAGCCAATATATGCGAAGTTAAGTTTGAAAGGTTAGTTGCTTACGACGAACTGTCGAAGCCATCTGTGTGTCGGACTATGGGTGCTGGTGAAGGGTCAGTACGCAGCAGGCGGTAGCACACCATGGAACCGCGCAAGTACCTCCTCTCGCCACAACGGGTCGACGTCCTGGGGCACCACAGGGTCACCAGCGATCGGGAGACCGAGGAGGTAGGAGACGACCTCCAAAGTGATCGCCATCTTCACGACAGGTAAGTGGAAGGTGTGCGTCTCCGGTTTCCACCGATCCACCAGAGCGATGAGAAGGGACCTATCAAATGGGAACCAGTGGCTCACGTCCCTCCCCTACGCACCTGCGTGCGCCTCCACCATCCGTGCCAGTGGCAGCAATCCTGCTGTTCGCAGCCTACGAAATAGAAATATTAAATTAATATGAGCACCGCACTAGTTAATTAAAACAAATTATGATACTGCATCGGGCATATTTTGAAATTAAAAGATAAATACGTTACCTGGGGAGCCAACGAGGATCGAGGGTCCAGAGCTCCCGCGGTGGCCTCGGCCGTAGTACGCAGAGCTCCTGAGGATCCTGTCCCTCCTCTGGTGAAGCGATGGCGAAGTGTGCACGGTGACGACGATCAACGACTGGGTCTACCAACTCAAAGGGCCAGTCGTCATCTCCAGCCTGGTGAGCCATACCTGCAAATTACAAAAAGAAAGTTATATACAGAGAACTATACAAGCATCAGAACAATACATAGAACCAAATGCGTACACATAAATACACAAGCATTAGAACAATACATAGAACCAAATGCGTACAAATAAATACACAAGCATCAACAAAATATATTCAAACAGATTACAACGCACATTACATCAGCAAAATATATTCAAACAGATTACAACACACATTACATCAACAAAATATGAATTTGACATATAGAATCTAATAGTTCAAATAGCTTCTCCGGTAGTACGATGACGTCGTCCACCACGCTTTGCAGACGATGATCCCTCCCTCGCCGTCGGGTTTCCATCTCCTCCTTCATTCTCTTCGTTATGTGGCTGGCAGTTCTTAAATGTGTGTCCTGTACGCTTGCACAACGAACATTTCTTCACGCGCTTACCAGCTTTGGACTCATCCATGTCATTTCTGATACGCCTTGTTTTGCGACGCCCTCCTTTGTTTGATCTTGCATCAAAATCAGGGACCCAGAACCTTTCATCGACACTAGGAGTTGTGGTGAAAGAACCAACAACACCATAACCATAAAGCTCCTCGCTCTAGGTTGCCATCACCTTTTCCTTTGTAAAATATCCAGATAAATATGTACCGGGTCGTATTCCAAATAATGCACATGCAGCTATCATATGAGAACATGGCCTATGCAAAAGGAGGGGTTTGTTACACGAGTATTGACATTCAGCTTGTAAGATGCATTCTTGGGTGATAACCTTCTGATTTGTTCCCCGCCGTCCTTTATCCCTGCATATCACCTTGAAACGCAATATTCGTGAACCTACTTTGATAGCTCTATGCTTGCCCGCCTTCCTACTCTTCTCATCCATGTATTTACTTATCATGCTTGAGTACAAGGCATTCTCATCTCTCATTACTACTTCAGCAGCTTGATGCCTATCCACAAAATACTTGTTGTACCCGCAGCACTCTCTCAACAATTCCTACCAACGGGAGACACCTCATCCCTCTCATTACCCAGTTGTACACCTCCGCCAAGTTGGTCGTCATGACACCGTATCTAGCACCATGTGTGTCATGTAACAATGACCACTTCTCTTTGGTCTCGTGCTTTATCCAGTCAGAGAAACATTTAATCGGTCTTTGCCTTCGACAACGATTCGTCGCCTCATCTTCTGTTTCCAGAGGGAATAGAGGCTCCGCCTGCTCCTGTGTTGCACTGCTAGTAGTATATTTGTGTTTTTTTGTTAGCTCATCAATGTTCTTCCAAAGAGTACGGAACTTGCTATCTTGGTTCTGCTTACATAGCCTCTTGAACATGTTCATCCGTTCCTTGTTCTTAAATTGCTTATAAAAGTTCGCGCCCAAATGCCTCATGCACCATCAGCTCTGCAAGTCAGTCCGTGGAAATGGCTCATCTTCCCCTATTTGTAACTGTCTGATGGCACTAAGCAGATCAGCATGCCTATCATGCAGTATGCACACATGTTGCCGAGTTTTCACCACCTCGATCTTCAAGTTCCGTAGGAACCATAGCCAACTTTCATAGTTCTCGCTTTCCACAAAGGCAAAGGCAACAGGCAGAATCTGGTTGTTTGCATCGACGCCCACAGTTGTCATTATTTGTCCTTTGTATTTCCCGGTCAGGAATGTGCCGTCCACACACAACAATGGATGGCAGTGATAGAACGCCCTAATGCAAGCTCCGAATGCGAAGAAAACTCTCTTCAGATGCCTCTTGTTCGGCCACTTGCTTGTGACGATCGATAATCGTAATAAGTACGTGATTTCTTCCTGAATGCAAGCGAGCGGTCTTGGGCAGATTATGGTACGAGTCTTCAAATTTCCCAAATCTCATTTCCAAGGCCTTCTGCTTCGCCCTCCATGCCTTCCTGTAGCTGATTGTGTACTGATATCTGTTCTCAATTACTCGGATAATAGCACGGGGCTCAAAATTCAGGTTCTCAACTATCTCTGGGTACATGATACTCACGATATACCCGGATGACAGGTTCCTGTGAGCCACCAGAGTTTCCTCAGTCATACAACTATGTTGTTCAACCTTCGAACATAGTCAGTGGTTGCCCCATTTGGGCTTGTATGTGTGCACTCTCCAGGGGCACCCTTGCATCTCGCACACCACGTCGTAGCAGGTTGGGGTGGACTTCTTAACCCTGAAAAATTTTCTTAGTGATAAGGCCCAATCTTTAACAGCATCCTGCACTACCTCTTTTGTGGGGTAAATGCTGTTAGGCCTCACCTCATTGTCGCTATACTGCCAAGGTGTATCATTGCCTTCATTTACAACCAGGTAATTAAATTGATGCGTGCTCCAATCTTCTGGCACAAGTGGCTCAGCACCTTCATCTTCCTCATCCGAGTCATGGTCGTCTTCCACTTCTATTTGTTGATATTCAAGGTCATCCTCTTCCATCTGTGCCATTACTTCCTCGATTTCCTCACCTTTGTCGACTTGCCCCCGCGCATCTTGCCCAATCTCAACTTGCTCACCACTCTAGTAAATGATGTCCTCATTGCATCCCTGAACATGCTGCTCCCGGCTAGATTCCCCAATTTCAGTGTCACCATAATTGAACTCATTTTGAGGTTGACTACACTCACCGGCGTCCAGCGGCTGCTGCGGGGCAAAAACCCTTTCATACGCTTGCACTAAAAGCACCCGACACCATCCACGTTGCTCCGCCCCCCTCACATATGACCTCCAAGCTGCAGTTCCCTTCAGCTCAACAAACTCCTAATAAACAGGATCATCTCGCATGGTACAAAGGAAAGATAACTTGAGCTGGCACTTCTCTGGTTCCATCCGAAACGTATAATACAACCAATTCAACACAGAAGCAAATGTCCGCTCTTCGACCCTACTTAAACTTCTGTCCACATACTCAAAGTTACTCAGATCTGCACCCTCTGAACCATACATGACAACCCCTTCTCCATAAAAGATTCTAAATGGAACTCGTTTTGACATATCTGCGAACTTATTCATTAACACACGAATGAATTACTCTTCGTAAAAAGTACTATATCTATTTGCTAAAAAAACTATACGTATGTATATCTACACTTCAAGAAATATATATCTATCTACATTCCTAAAAATATACATCTCTCTACTTCTATTTCTAAAAAACATCTATATTCCTACAAATATCGGTACTTCGGAACCAAGTGTGCCCATTACTAATACAAAAAACTATTACGCCCTTAAATTTTCAAGTTGTTCAATTAGCACTAGATTCTTAAAACTATGCGAAAAATATCTACATTACTAAAAATATTCATCTCTCTACTTCTATTTCTAAAAAACATCTACAGCCCTAAAAATATAGAAATGCGCACTTCGATCTCAAATTTAACTGCATGTAACCATCACTTGTAAGTTTAACTATATCTAAAATTTATACGAACTAACTATATTAATAAAAACATAACTACATTTAACTAGGTCTAACTATAACCTCTAAAATTTAATCCTACAATGATTTGTTGCTAAATACTAGAGCGCTGCTACATCCGCTACAGGCATACAGCCCTAAACACTAAACAAATTGCTAAACAGTAAACAAAATAAACCCTAAACACTACACAGATATTTAAAATAAACACAATATTTAGCTAAACACTATATTTAGCTATATTTAAAACAAACACTATATTTAGGAATACAGCCCTAAACAATAAACAAATTACTAAACCCTAAACACTACACAGATATTTAAAATAAAAACAATATTTAGCTAAACACTATATTTACCTATATTCAAAACAAATACTATATTTAGGAATACAGCCCTAAACAGTAAACAAATTACTAAACCCTAAACAAAATAAACACTATATTTAGCTAGATCTAACCCTAAACTATAACAAAATATAGCTAGATCTAACCCTAAACTATAACAAAATAAGCATAAAAAATTTTACTCTTTGTCAGGCCATGTGCTCCTCCTCCCTTTCTTCTTCTTCCTCCCCTTTTTCTCCTTCTCTTCCTCCCTCTTTTCTTTCTCTTCTCCCTCCCTTTCTCTTTCTTTGGCCGAAGAATGGACCCGGGGGCGTTGCGGTCGCGCGAATTTAAAGTGGCTTCAAGTCGCCCTCTGGTAGGGCAACATGGACCCGCGCTCGCTCTTGTCGCCCACTGGGAGATCGATTTAGTTGTTGTCGCCGTTTGGGAGGGCGACATGGGCTCAGTTGGCACTAATCGCCTTTTGGGAGGGCGACAAGTGTCCTTATCGCCGTATCAAAGAGCGACATCTCCCTGTCGCCCAACCAACGGGCGACAGGAGTATATTTCTGAAATATTTTCATTTTGTGGTATATTTTTGCAATTTGATTAAAAAATGTATTATTTAAAAAAATTCTTATAATTGGTGTCCCTCTACCTAGACTAGCAAAGTGGTACTAAACTTCTTACTAGGGATGAAAATAGATTGAATACAGACGGATAATTACTATACCATATTTGATTTCATTTTTTTTCTCGAATATGGATAACCCTATATGAATACGAATAATATTGAATTCAGATACAGGGCGAATACGAATACGATCACGAATATTTATCGGAATATAATAACTCGTTAAATTGTACAAACAAAATGAACAAAGAAACGTAACTAGTTTAATTGATCCAAACATTAAGAACATATAATGACCTAAGATTTGTATTCTTTGTTGAATTATGTTTAAAATAATAAATTATGTATTTATGCATTTTAGCTACTTATTTAAAATATTTTCCTAATAAGGACAACATTTTTTAAATTTTTTAGAAAATTTAAAAGCTGATAAAATCTTGAAAATACTTTTGTTAAATGATAGATTGTGTTATATTTTGTAATTTTTGGATCTATTTTGCCAATTGTAATAATTAAAACTTGATTTGTGGATTAATTAAATTAGAAAATGATTTTGAAATTCAAAACCCTTTTTGGACCAAAAGAGTAGCCTTGGCCCAATCCGTGTACATATCCAGATAACCCAGCCCATGAATATCTGGATCCATATTCGTATTTGACGGATAGTGAGCTTCCAAATCTGTATCTGTATCTGATAGAAAAAATCCGTATTCATTTCTGATCTAGATACTATCTGACAAATATTCGAGCTAACATAATCTATATCCGAAAAACATGTCCATTGGTTGGAAACTATCTAATCTATTTTTCATCCCTACATCTCACCTTGCAACCTACATGAGTAGTCCTTTGGGATTTATTAGAATTTCTAGAGAATTTTATTTGGGTCAAGGCCAATAACCCAAATTCTCCAACAATCCCCCCATCAGATCCCAAGGTACACAACATTCGTCTGTTGTCCCATAATGTTGTAAATATATCAGTTTTTTCAGTGGATACCTTATGGTTGAACACACACTTAGAACTATAAGGTATATTCATCCAGAACTATGTAATGGACTAAGCTTTGAATCAGTAGTTTTGTGTGGATAAGTTTTACTTAGGACTTACGCTGATACTTAGTTACCGATAGGCTACCTCTCGGGTGGAGCGTATAGGTCATACACCTGTGCCTCTTCATGTGTTTCTTAGAGAGGTCCCCTATCTCATGGACCGCGACCAAAAGTCAGGCTTAGATAGTTTTGTTTTTACAAGAATATCTTCAGAACACGTTAAGACAAAATCATCCTACCATATAGAAACAAGAGTACTAGAACTCTAGCGGAGTGGTTATAAATAAGAATGTACTCTGTAGTCACCTAACAGTTTATTTTTCATAGAGCCTACTTCACGGTATCTCCTATCACATAGAAAGGGTTACCACTGTGGTGTAAGTCACGTATTTCTCATTCCCATCTCATTCGATGCATTATCTATCACATTTTGTGATAGTAACTTTGTAAAGAAATTTACCCTATTTTTAGATTTTTTGGATATAATCCATAGCTATCACTTCATAGTTCCTCAATTTTTTTGACATACTTCAATCATATTTTCACATACCTTGAGGAATTTCATAAATTATCCTTCGCGCTAGTTACCTTGACGATAACTGTTTGATTATCACTGGATGCTCGATTTGCTCACACTACTACAGAATGGTACGATACTATCTCTTCATCTGAGTCGGATCCCAACTTTTCAGAAAAAAAACTGATTGTGACAGATGATTCAGCGAGGGTCTTAATAATTGGTGGGGAATCATCACAATCAGTTCTCAGGTTAGAACCTATTATGATGCAGCATTAGGCACATCACAATCGGTTCTAACATTAGAACTGATTGTGATGTAGCTTTAGGCACATCATAATCAGTTCTCATGTTACAACCGATTGTGATTTGCATGTGCACATAACAATCGGTTCCCACCTAAGAGTGCATGATGTGTTTCATGTGTCTCAGTTGAAGAAGTGTATTCAAGTGCCCACAGAGTAGACATCGTTGGAGTCAATTGAGCTGCAAGAAGAATTGAATTTCAAAGAGAAGCCAATCAAGATTTTGGATATAGCTAATCGTAGAACCAGAAATAAGTCAGTGTGTTTCTGCAGAGTGCAGTGGAGCAATCATTCAAAGAGCGAACTTACATGGGAGCGTGAAGAGGGTATGAAGTTAGAGTTCCCTAACCTATTCCTTAGTTAGCCCTGAATCTCGGGGTCGAGATTCTGTTAGAAAAAGGTTTGTAACATCCTAATTTTTTCATTTTATGGGTTTACTATGTATTTTATATTTTTGTGAATTTTCTAGAATTTATTTGAATTATTTGGAAATTATTTGAATTAAGCCTTTTGTTATAATTATTTAAATATTTAAATATTTTAAATAAATTTTTTTTAAAATATTTTATTTTAGTTCCAAATGCCCTAAAATATTTTTTAGAGTTTTTTTGCTATTTATTTTGGCTTTATCTAATTTTTAGAATTATTTTAATTGAAAAATATTTTAAAAACCCTGTGTATAGTGTTGGGCAGAAACCCAATGGTCAACCCATTTTCCCCGCAACTCAATCGGCCCAAAGCTATCGCTGCAGCCTAACCCGTGCAAACCCTAGTCGCCGACCGTCTAATCTTGATCGTGCGATCACGATTTCATCGCGTAGCGCTCGCGTGTGTGCCTGTAAGTTCAAGCTCCATTAGTTTTGGTGATTGGTTTAATATTAATGTTTAATCATTGTTTAATGACAAATCTAATCATTATCAGACTAACATGTTTAATTGAGCCTTATTCTTATTAGTCTCATATTTTGATAGAAAATGGAAAACCTAAGGTATGCACTTGTATTCACTCTATTGACTTAATGCATACTTAGGATTCAAGTTAAAGTAAGAACTCTTCCATTGCTTTAGTCCAAATATGTGCATTATGTTCCTAATTCATATACTACATGAATGCACACATCTAGGGGGAGTTTATAATTTAACTTGTTGTTTCAATAGTATTGATCCATGTCTTATTGCTAAATAACATATAAAGGATCAAGACTTTGAAACAATCATTTGAGTATATGAAACTTGTTTAGTTATATATATATACTCATATCAATTTAAATGAAATTTAAATTGAGTTCGATTGTCTTTCAATCAATAAAAGTACATTTCATCATGTGTTGATGGTGTTCCTTGTTGATTAAAGACAAGCGAAAAGTTCTTGAGTATAATGAAGCATTAGTTGCATCAAAGTACTCAAGACACAATTAATTTTTCAAATCGATTTGGGTTGTGCTCAATCAATTTTGTAGGCATCCATTATGTGTTAATGGAGTGCGGTGATGATTGAGACAACTGTGTTTGTTGGACTAACATCTTCCACGAGTTGTGAAGTAGGTTGAGTCCAAGATAATGAAGATTCAAGAAGAAGAAGTCATCATGTGTTCATGAGCTTCAAGAGGTGATTCCAAAGTAAAGAGAAGGGCTAGAGAAGGTTCATCATGTGTTGGTGAACAAGAAGAAGAAGATTTGATCCTGGAGAAAAGATGATTGAAAATCATAAAAGCTCCAAGTGGATCGCGTGCGGCAAAGGTATAACTAGATAGGCTAAAGAGTTTAGTTTAGATCGTCGTACTATTAAGAGGGGTTGAGTCTTTTAGCTTGAGCTTCATCATGTGTTGATGAACTCAATCTGGTTCACTCTAGCTCACTCTCTTGTTTGGTGTTTGCATGAAGCTAACCATTTGGCATATGTTGCAAATGGGTGAAGCTTGTGCATTGGATTTTGTATGAGCTAAGTATTTGCATGTGTTGCAAAAAAGGGTGCTCATGCTTGCATCTTAATTGAATCTTATTTGATTTGGTTTTTGCATGGAGCTAAGTTTTGCATATGTTGCAAATAGAGAGCTCATGCACTTGAATTTGTTGTGGTTGTTTGCATGGTGCTAGAGATTTGCATGTGTTGCAAATAGAGAGCTCATACTTTGGTGTTTTAGCTTGTGATTGGGTCATGTGTTGATCATCACAAGGCTAAGCTTGGTTTAGTTGCAAAATGTGTTTTTGCAAAGTGTTGACTTGTTATTTGCAAATGTGTTTTGCAAATAAGCTGGAAGTTATGAGGTTCGATCCTAGAGCATGTGTTGGCATTTGCAAATGTGTTTTGCAAAGTGTCGAGATCATGTGTTGATCCTTACATGGCTAAGAGGATTGATCTTATAGGTTCGTGGTTTATTTGCGAATGTGTTTTGCAAATAAGTTGGAGTTGTTATTTGCAAATGTGTTTTGCAAATGAACTTGAGATTATGGGGTTTCGATCCTAGAGCATGTGAATAGGGTTTGCAAATATGTTTTGCAAATTGACTTGATCATGTGTTGATCATCACATGGCTAAGAGGATTGATCTCATAAGTTCTTGGTTTATTGGCAAATGTGTTTTGCAAACAAGTTGTGCTTAATGAGATTCTTTGGAGTATGTGTTTAACATGTGCAAATGTGTTTTGCATAATGTTGTGATCATGTGTTGATCCTCACATAGCTCAAAGAATAAATCTTTAATGGTTTGGAGAAAAGTTTTTATGAAAAACCGTGTTTTCTCCTTATGGCCGGTCATACCGCCCATGTAGGGCCGGTAGCACCGCCTGGCTGGTAGTACCGCTTATGGGAGCATGTACTGCAGGTCGGTCCGGTGCTACTGCCCATGGTAGCCCGGTAGCACTGGAGGTCTGGCGCTACCGCCCTTCTGGGCGGTGTGCAAATTCCAGAGAGGGATGTTTTTGGGCGGATTGGCGGTCCGGTGCTACCGCCCATGGTAGGCCGGTAGCACCGGAGGTCCGGTGCTACCGCTCCTCTGGGCGGTGTGAAAAATCCAGAGGAGGTGTTTTGTGTTCGGCTTGGGTCGGTGCTACCGAGGTGAAGGCGGTGCTCTTGCCGAGCGGTAGTACCGCTCCCGATTGGCGGTGCTACGGAAACCTCATGCGGCTAGTTTTGTAGCCGTTGGCGAGGAGGCCGGTGCTACCGGTCCCAGTAGGTCGGTAGCACCAGGTTTGCTAAGTTTTTCCAGATTTCGCCCCCAACGGCTAGTTTTGGCTTGGAGGCTATAAAAGGAGGCCTTGGGGAGCAAGGGCTGGAGGTGTGGCTGTGTGCTAGAGCATTTGGGTGTTTGTAGGAGTTGTGTGCATGTGTTGCCCTCTTCCATTTGCTTCTGAGCTAGTGTGAGCCTCTAATTGCATGCATTTCAATTAGGAGAGGATTGAGAGCCTCTTGTGCATGTGTTGCACTTGAGGAGGATCCTAGTGCATGTGTTGCACGTAGGAGGTCACCAAAGTGCATGTGTTGCACTAGGTGAAGTTCAAGCGGAAGGGCTTGACTTGTTACTCTTGGAGGTTGTCGCCTCCTAGACGGCGTAGAGCGTCGTGCGCGGTGAGCTTCTCAACGGAGGTTGTGAGAAGTCCCGGAGAAGTTTGTGAAGGTTGGAGCTCGCCTACCCGGGAGGGAAAAAGGAGCTACCACTAGTGGATTCGAGGTGGGTGCTCAATTTGTGGAGCCGGTCCAATTCGTTTGGGCTAACCTCAATGTGGACTAGGAGAGACCGGCAAGTCTCCGAACACCACGGTAAAAAGTATCGTGTCTCTTGTGCTTGCATTGTGTTTGTCATTTATGTTCAAACAATTTATATTCATAGAATTAAATTGATTGATCTCTTGTCTTTAGAATTGTATATTCTTGTTAGAGATATAATTAGTTAGTGCACATAGTAAGCCTAGTTGATTTAGGCTTTAATTGTCAAAACCTTAGTTTATCGCTTCCTCATTAATAATTGTTAAGGTTTTGGCATTAGGAAAATTAGAGGTGAATTGATTTTTTATAAATTAGCGAGAGAATTTTAAAAGCCGCCTATTCACCCCCCTCTAGTCGGCATCCTCGACCTTACAGTGCCGTCGGATCGTTTCCTCGTGGAGGGCATGGATTGCGTCATGTCACTCTCCGCATCGCCGCCGAACTCCACCGCCGCTGCAGATCCTATGCGATTCTTAACGTCCTAAACGGAAGCCAAGGCCCCTATTTATTACGCTGCACCCTGCATCGTGAAGCCCACCCTACGCCGCCCCTTTTGTCCTAGCTAACCGAGACCGAGACGTCACCATTTACTTGCACGAGCTCGATGGAGTTCAAGAAGGAAGCCGCCACACTTTTTGTCTATTTCTATCACCGTCAAAGCCCTTCTGTCGCGTTTGTGCCTAGATTAGAGACCCTCTCATCGAGACGATTCAGATTCGTCAAGCCGTATCACCGGAGAAGCCCAGGAACACTGTCGCTTTGGTCGTCATACTCGTCTCTGGTGAGAAACCCGCCATCTTACATCGCCGTGCCATTGCTATCTTCGCGAGCCATCTCAGCCGTTCGATCTAGCGTTTGTGGTCAAGGTCGTGTCGCATAGCCACTGCCCCGTGCGCAAGCCATAGCTGTCGGATCTTTGGGGAGTTGTTGGATGACTGCTTGCGTAGCCGTAGCCGTTCGATCCGCAGCCAACGCATTAGATTTCGCCATGTAGACGTGGTGTTAGTTTGCCGCGTGTCCTCATTGTCACTATTGGTTGTGTGTCGCGTGTCACCGATTGGGTAGTGCCACATGTCCTGCCCTGTATCGTGCCGCGTATCGCCGCTTGCGTCATCTCCTGCGTCAGCCAGTGCACAACACAGTGGATCAGGTCCACGGTGGACTAGAGCCGGTCGTGGATCGGGTCTATGCACCAATATGACGTGTCAGATTCCAATTGGTCCAGATCGGGTGCTGAAGTTATGCTGGCGCAATAAACCTATTTTTTTGTATGGACTTAATTCAGAAAATTAATTATTTAATATTTTCTTATTTTCTTATTTATTCAATATTTTATTATTTTCTTATTTTCCCATCTAGGGCCGGTAGCACCGCCGAGTGGAGCTACCGCGCTACTAGGGGCGGTGCTGCCACTGATTCAAGCACTAAAACACTCATAACTTTTTACTCCGAACTCTGATTTAGGTGATTTTTGATACTATGCGAAGCTTATCATGAGGGCTACAATCTTCACCTATTTTTAAGATTTAAGCAACCATATATATTTTTAAATATCATAAAATATAAATTCCAATGTAGTCACTCAAGTCCAAATCTGATTTTCTCGAAATCCCTCACATAGACTTGATCAAGAGCATGACTACAAGCTAGCAAGAGTCAATAAGATCAAATCTTATACCATTTGGTGATCAACTCATGATCAAAACAATTTACAAAACACATTTGCAAATAAACCGAGAACCCATGAGATCAAACCTCTAGCCATGTAAGCATCAACACATGATCCCGACACTTTGCAAAACACATTTACAAATGTCAACACATGCTCTAGGATCAAAACCATAACCTCTAGATTATTTGCAAAACACATTTGCAAATAGAAAAAATATAAACTTTACTTAGCCTTGTGATGATCAACACATGATCAAATCACAAGCTAAAACACCGATGCATGAGCTCTCACGTTTTGCAACACATGCAAAACTTAGCTCCATGCAAAAACCACATAAACCAAAATTACATGAGCTATCTCCCTTTTGCAACACATGCAAATCCATAGCTCCATGCAAAAACCAAATCGATTAAGATTCAATAAGAAGTGAGCATGAACTCCCTTATTTGCAACACATGCAAATACTTAGCTCATGCAAAATCCAAATAAGAGAGTGAGCTAGAGTGAACCGGATTGAGTTCATCAACACATGATGAAGCTCAAGCTATAAGACTCGACCCCTCTTAATAGTACGGCAACCTATACTAACAACCCGGTCTCCCATCCAAACACCGAGACCAGTAAAAGACTAGGAACACATCCTGAGCCCTAGCTAGTTATACATTTGCTTCTAGCACATCCACTTGGAGCTTTTAAGATTTCCATCATCTTCTCTCCAAATCGGGATCTTCATCTTGTTCATCAACACATGATGAACTCCCCTTGTCTTAGCTTCGGGATCCTCTTTTGAAGCTCATCAACACATGATGACGTACTTGTCCCGTTTATCCATCTCAACCTTGGACTTAACTTATTTCAAACTCATTGAAAGTGTTAGTCCAAAACACATGGTTGTCTCAATCATCATTGCATTCCATTAACACATAATGGATGCTCCCAAGATCTTTTGATCTTTTCCTTTGATGATTGACCACAACCCAAAGATAAATGATTGAAAGATTAATTGTGTCTTGAGTATACTAATGCAACTAATGCTTTATATACACATGAACTTTCGATTGCCCTAGGATCAACAAAGTGAACCATCAACACATGACTAGTTCTTTGTTGATTGAATGACAACCGAACACAATTTAAATTGTATTTAAATTGTCATAAGTATATATTAACTACACAAGTTTCATATACTCAATTCGATGAAATCTAAAAGTAATGATCCAATTTATATGGAGTGGTGGAAAGGGATCAATACTCTTAAGACCATTAATTATAGAATAAACTCCATTGCATATATGTGCATATAAATAATTGGACTTAGAATCAATACGCACATAATCAATTTGAGATTGCTTTGGAGTTTATCCTATATTTCCATGAGTATACTACAACTACACAAGTTAAATATACTTAAGGGATTGTTTCAAAGTAATGATCCTTGATATAGAAAGATGAATTAGATCAATACTATTAAAATATCAAGATAAAGCATGAACTCCCCCTAAATATGTTCATTCATGTATATATAGAGTCAGAAACAAAATGCACATCTTAAGGTTAAAACAATGGTGGAATTCACCCTTTATCTTGAATCCAAGAAATGTATCTAGAAATAATAAAGTTGCATTGGGTACATTTCTTTTGGATTTCCATTTTTCTTTTTCACGAGACTATTGAAAAATATACTCAATAAACACGTTAGTCTCACATTTAGATTTATCAATAAAAATATTTGACATCAAAGAATGCAACAAAATATGATAATATGAACTTGAATGCATACCTTTGATATTTCCATCTTTTTCATCCAAAAGAGATTAATAAGAGTTAAGCTCAACAAAAGAGTTAGTCTCATAAAAGATTTGTCATTAATTGACAATTGAGACTAATCAATATTATGATTATCAAAAGAGTTAGTCACAATATTAGATTTGTCATTAACACCAAAACCAACTTAATGGAGCTTTAACTTTCACTTGCCATAAGTGTAGCTCGGCTTCGGTTGTAATTTGTCATAGCAGCCTGAGCCAGTTTCTGTCAACAAGCTCATCCTAGATTGTACCTGTTCTCCTCTAGACAAGCCGGAAGCATTCGGGGGCCAACTCCCTTGGTGATGTCCCATGAAGCCATCTGAAAGTCTAGAATTTTATTCTTGTGCTGCATCCCATTACGATGTCAGTGCTTGCACTGAATAGGCTCTGGTTGATCTCATCACACAGCAGCGCCATCCCAACACATGGCCTGCGTTGGTCCTTCCATTCGTACTATAGCCAACGAACGCAGAATGCACGTCCAAATTTGGTGAAGTCTTTCACTCTAGGACCTTGTAGTCTCTTGGGTTTGCACACTTTTGTTCAATTGACCAGGCAGTGGCCCCCGTTGCATTCATGTTCACCTTTCCACATAAAGTTTCTTCTTAGCCTATCGAGTCTTCTGGTTGTCTATTTTACCAGCGGGAATGCCATCATATGATAGACTGCTAGGGCAGTGAGAACCGAATTTACCAAACTAGTCAGCTTGCGAGAGCAATCTCCCTTTCCATCCTGCCAGTCTAGCGTGAACATTGTCAATGAGCGGCTGCATATCTATTCTTTTCAGCATCGTGGTACGTAGCGGAAGGCCTAGGTACCTACACGGGAAGGTTTTTGTTTGAGCTGGAAAATCCTGTAGGATGGCCATCATATCCAGGTCATCGCATCTTATGGGATATATTTCGCTTTTTTCAGGTTTGCCTCTAACCCTTGTTGAAGTATAAGTGAATAGCTTAAGCTTTTAGGTGAACTAGTTGGTGCATGCAACTTAATATAATATCAAAGCCAAGAGGTCTCGAGTTCAAGACCCTATTGGCGCAATTAAATAAATAATTGCAGCCCACTTCTATTCCACGTCTTAGACCTGAGGGAGCCTATACCTGAGGGGGAGTATTGAAGTATAATGAATTGCCCACCTTTCCTCATGAGCTTAAGCTTTTGGGTGAACTAGTTGGTGCAAAGTCAGAAAAATGTATAAATTATTTAATTTTTTCCTATTTTAAGGACTAACATTTTTCTTAAGTATCACTTCTAGCTAAAATTTTTACTTTTCTCATGCAGGGTTGGTCATATGCCTCTTCTGGTTGGTCATATGCCTCTTCTGGAACATTATATGTGTAACTGCTGTTTCGATTTTAGGGTAAAGTATGTTCATAGAAACTTAATTTATTAACATCTTTGCCTACCGTTATAAACATATGATCCTAACTCGTTGGTTTGTGCTGTTTTAGTTATGCATCTATTTTTCCCCCGAGCAGATCCCAAGATCTGGTTTCTGGCTGTCATACTCTTCATCACCGGATGCCCACGTGCCTACTATTCATGGTACCGACCTCTTTATCGTGCCATGAGGTACTATATTTCTCTTACTGATCATCTAAATTAATTCTTTCAAATAGTTCTAATGTTGTTCCAGAATACAATATGGTCATAATTTTATCAGGAAAGAGAGTGCTTTCAGATATGGATGGTTCTTCTTGTTCTATTTTGTAAGTTTACTTTAGAAGATTGAGAATTATGAATGCCTTTTAGATCCTTGTGTTGCCTATTTGTTACAGTGGAATAGCTCATGTGTCTATTAACTCTGCAGTTTCACATTTCTTTCTGCATCTACGTAGCTATTTCTCTGCCAAATCTGCTCGTCCGAAGATCATTGACTAAACATTTTTGTCAACATAATATGTTTTCGGAATACAATTTCATTTTTCCCTTAAAAAAGTAAACACTTTCAATTGGGATTTTGTTATCAAACTCATTTGTCAGCTGATCAAATAAAAGCTTACTTTGGTTTTATACATTTCTCAACTATGTGGCGTAAAACCTCTCTTACTCGTTCTATGATACGTTCTCTTTCTTTCTTTCTTTTAGAATTATAATTCACTTTATTTGTTTTACTCATCATTTTTTTAGATAATAGAAGATAATATCTCCCGACTTCTACATTGTGAGATGCACACAACCAATCAATTGAAACCCAAAAGACCAGAAGCTGGAGCCAAAAGACAAGAAGCCATCGGTTGAGCTCTCGGCTGGATGGTTGAAGCAAGCGACCGGGCGAATGGCGAGCCGGCCGCTCGTAGGCGCAAAGGCCGCGCGAAGGCGAAGGTGCGGGCCGGCGCATGCGGCTGAAGTCACCAGTGTCGCGGGCGACCGAAGAGGTGAAGGTCGGAGGCGGGGCCAGCCAAAAGGGTTGCTAAGGCATGCGTCCAAGACACAGTTCACATTTTCGTTTTGCATTCGAAAATCGGTATCTGATCAGCATCGGTTTTTCGCGAAAACCGACAGAAATTCGATAAAAACCGATCGATTTGCGAAAGTCAAACAGGTGGTCAAACCGATTCAAAAAAACCAAAAACTGGTCAAAAACCGACGACAGAAGGAAAAATAGTGAAAATACAAGGCAAAATTGCGAAAACATTTGAAAAAATTATAAAAAATCCCAATTAATCTGTCAAACACCTCAGAGAAATTTAAACAATTTTTGAAATCATTTATTACTTCTAAAAAATTCAAAACAGCAATTAATGAAAGTGAACAAAGACACTGTCAGATTTTTATAAATATTGAAATGATTTTTTATTTTATAAAATTTTATTGTAACCATAAATAGTGCCAAAGGATTATGTAATAAAATTTTCATAAATATTAGGCTTCATTTAAGTACCTATATAAAATCAAAAACAGAAGAGCATCTATACTCCTTTATAATGCACCTAAACATTCCTTTTTACGTCCACCCCAAATAATACACCCCACTAGAGATGGCCCAACCTTCATGCACCCAACGAAACGTCCACAGAAACTTGCCTCTATCAAAATTAACCTCTCAGATCTTTCCTCAGCTTTACTCACCCACATCCGATGGCCATTGTTTAATGTGTCTAACTCATCTCTGTGGCCACAAGATCTCCCCACCTCCAAAGATCATCTCAAGGAAAAGGAAACAAATATCCTAGAATTAAGGAAAAGGAAACAAACATTCTAGAAAAGGAAAAGACCATATATTACGTGCTGAGAAAAGGAAACTAGAAGACAGGACACTATACTAGTATACAATGATAATAACACTTTCAGAATTTAAAAAAATACACATATCTGATCATCATCTTAAAATTTTACAAAATAATTTTAATTGCGTTATAACATCACACAAAAAGTGTAGGAATATTAGACTTCATTTTGGGCCCCTAGAAAATAAAAAACTAAAGAGCATATATTGTGACAGTATCACTGCCAGAATTTAAAAAAAATACAAAGTCTGATAATCATCTGAAAATTTTATAGCATTATTAGCATTGCCTCAGGACCTCACACAAAAATTTTCAAAAAAAATTAATATTTTTTTTCATCTTTGTTCAAATTTTTTAAATTTATATTTGAACTCTACAGTTTACATGTCGGTTTTTGTTACCGAACCGATTCGGCAAGGTTGCTTTTTGAACCCTGGTCCAAGGGATTCGCCAAGTGGGCTCAGGGCGGATGTGTGCCGAGACAGGCGCCGGCGCGGGCTGTGGAGACGGAAGACTGTGTCAGGGTCGAAACCGGGCGCATGGAGTCACGGTCCAGCCAAATGAGGCTGGCGCAGTGGGGCGCGAAGGCCGGCGCAGAGGCCGTGCGGGGGCGAAGGTGTGGGCCGGCGCGTGTAGCGGAAGTCACCTGTGGAGCGGGCGACCAAAGAGGCGGAGGCCAGAGGCGGGGCCTGCCAAATAGCTGCCAAGGCTTGCGGCCGAGGGAGCCGCCGAGTGGTGCCGACCGACGCAGAGAAGGCCAGCGCGGGCTAAGGTGACGGAAGACCGAGGCGGGGCCGGAACCGGGCGCGCGGAGACGCGGTCTGGCCGGATGAGGCCGGCGCGGTGGGGCGCGAAGGCAGAGAGAGAGGGTCGCCGTAGGCCGAAGGACTGGGGGAGCCAGCTGGGCCAAGGTGCTGGCCAGCCGGAGTGGAGGGCCATTGCACGGAGGCCGATGGCGACGGGTACCGGCCCGGGAGTCTTCTCCTGCCGGGGCTGCGGCAGATCTATTTTGACCCTCTTTTACCCATCATTTGCAGTGGAATTTGTCAAGCGATCAGCCTAAAATAGGCAGTGCGAGTGTGCGACCGTTGGGGTGAGTCAATATTTCTACCATCGCTAGAACCAGGTTCCGGAAACTAACTGTGTGAATTGCACAATTCAGAATAAAAACTGAAATTTTAATCAAACAGCTTCCAGTTCCTGTCCATTAGAATTTCGAAATTGAATCTACAAAAAATCAGGCCAGTTTTGTCGTCCTAGTTCAGGCTTTGGGGAAAGATCGTTGACCTGAACCCCTGACATTATTTTCTGCATATTCTATCAATAAGTTGGACCCATATTCTTCAGACAAGGGCTAGTTGCAGGTAGTGATAGGAGGAACAGTGTTAGTGGCACTAGTTCCATCAGTCTGGAACCACGGATCCCTTTCAACGCTTGCATAATTGAACGCACTATTTCTTGTTTTCAGATATTCTACTTCTTGGGCTTCGCTCTGTTTGTCTTTGAGGCGTTGCTGAGCATATGGGTTGTTGGGTCATGCAGGTAGGCATACAACTAATAACACACAATTTCTCACAAACCAAATTAAACTTGGGAAAAATTTGCTACTACATGCGGCAAATATACTGGTATTTGTTGTGTGACCTACAATTGATGGTACTGCCAGAATTTTGTACTTATAAATCGCAAGTTCAAAACCGTAGCGGAGTCGCAGTGACATTTTGCTTCCCGAAAATTCTTTTCTTATCTGAAACTAAAATTCCCAAAGGCAAAAAGGAGAGAAAAGTCCAAGCTGTGGCTTCAAATGATAATTGCTAGCATATCGTTTCCGCAGCTTGTTGCATCACGCATATATACTTCTGTTCCAGTCTTTGTAAGCATATATACTTGATTAATGCTTGTGACAGCGTTGCAATCCGTTTTTTTAAAAAAAGGAAGATTGTGTTCTCGTGAAATTCAGCATGGGAGGCTGTGGTGAAGATTTCTGAAATTGGGCGTTGTAAATGTAAGCCGTCGCTATCAAGATAGCGTGGAGGCGGCAGCAAAATAAGACGGAAAAAAAGGGCCATCCGTTGGAAGGCTCATGTGTTTGACGGCAATAAAAGTAGACACGACGGCCGGACAAATCCACGCGGAGTCGGCTAAAATTTCCGTAGTTTATATTACTGCTACTCGTTCTAGATGTGATGATGCAACTTCTTGCAAGGACCGACTGCTTCCTGCGTAGAATAAACGAGGCTTTAAGGTCTAATTGGGCTGCTGCTTCTCTTGTCACACCTGCCCCTCTTTGCTGATCTCCACACACGCAGAGCAAAGTCAAGAAGAAGGAAAAGATAGCAGAGGAGAGGGGAGAAGAATCGAGTAACGATCAGAGGGTGATCCATGGCGGGGAGGTCGAGGTACGACAACCCCTTCGAGGAGGGCGGCGGTGACGAGGTCAACCCTTTCGCGGTAAGGTCGCCGGCGAGCTCGAGCTCCTCCTCGACCGCCGCTCCTGTTTCATCAAAAATCAATCAGTCCCCCTGTTTGGTTCCTCCTTAATTTGGCTGTTGCTGAATACTGCTAGACTCCGTTCTTCTGTCACCATGCTTAATTCAGAGTTTGGTTCATAGTTACTGGAAACGCGATTTATCCGATTTGCAGCACGGGATTCGGGTTCACGGTTCGTCACTTTTTCTTTCAATTTCTACCATGAACACAAACCCTGTACCCTGAACCGATTCAAGTTGGACGAATCTGGTTGACGTTTCACGAGGGTTTACAGTGAATCGGTACCTATGGTTTAGTTGCATCAAAACGAAAAATGGTGAGGCTGTGGTTCGAGAGGCTTTGTGTTTGCACCTTAACTAGCTGGTGAGTACGTGTTTTTACCATATGAATTCATTGCAACATGGAAGCGTGAAGCTTTGCTGAGCTGCCTTAGAAGGAATTATGGTGGATTAAAATTGTTTACTACAAAATTCAAGTGAAATTCATGCGTTGATTACGGGCCTTATTTCCTGATTCGACTGTAGCTTGCTGGTTGCTTGTGAGCCCTATTCCTTGTGTCATACGAGTTGCTTCATATGTATATATAATCGATTGCTGTTGGAGCTCACTGCATATCTTTTGTTGTACAAACAGCTGGAACGGATTACTGATAAGTTGATTCATTAGTATACCTGGAACAGACTGTTGTTTGTAGTATATACCCAGGAATACATTTGTAAATCACAATAGAGCTTAAAGAAAATAAAGAAAACTTTCACAGGGTATACATCCTAATAGTTGGATATGGGGAAACCGGAATTCAGAATAGAAATAAGCTAGTTTGTGTTCAACACATCAATTATTATTTTCTTGCTGTTCAGTTATTATGCCTAAGCATAAGGAACGGGTGGTTGCTCCAGCAAGAAGGTTGCCTTTGGAAAGTATAATTGAACTAGATTTGGGAAAAGAAAACCGAAACAAAATAATTCTTCGGACATGAGAGGAATTGCTTTTCTGTATGGAACTGACTCATACTGCTACTGTAACAGGACAAAGCTACTAGAGGAGCATCAGCTCCTCAATCCAGCTATTCCGGAGGTGCATTCTACACAACGGTGAGCCTGCACTCCTGCAGTGCATAGAATTTCCCTGACCAAAGTTAAAATGCTTCCTTTTCTGGCTGATCATATGAACATGTCATCATCTTGATGCAGCAATCACGCCCTACTCCTCCCAGCACCCGCCTTTCGCCTCTTCCTCCCGAGCCGGCAGACTTCTACAATGACTTCGCTACCCCAGTGGATATTCCCATGGACACAAACAAGGTCGTTACAATACCTTCTAGAGTTGGGTACTTTGATTGGCATGAATCTTGAGAGTAGTAAACCCTTTTTGCTTGCTTAATATACTCAGGACATGAAGACAAGGGAGAAGGAACTTCTTGCCAAGGAGGCTGAGTTAAACAGGCGAGAGAAGGTAACTGAATTCAATGCAGATCCTGCAATTGCTGCATGTTGTTGCCACTGTAGACATCATTTTTCTTACACCATCTTGGAGAAGTTTTCTTGGCACTTCTTCTATTGATTTGTGCGCTGATTCTTGGTGTGTTCCATTTAGGAAATCAAAAGGAGGGAAGAGGCTGCAGCTCGAGGTAGAATTTCTGTTTTTGTTCTCTTGTCATTATTTTGTTCCTTGTTCTTCTTCTTCTCCTTAACGTCCTGTAATTCAGCATTGTTGCTCTTCTTTCTTGCATAGCTGGCATTGTCTTGGAAGAGAGAAACTGGCCTCCATTTTTCCCCATCATTCACCATGATATTGGCAATGAGATACCTGTCCACTTGCAAAGAACCCAGTATGTCGCCTTTGCCTCACTCTTAGGTATGTGTTCTTTGACCTGTGCTTAAACGGCATTCCTCCTCCTACTTCTGATCACAGCCACTGGATAAAGCAAGTAAATAGGAAGTACTAACTCATTCCATTGTCCATAAAATTACTTCAATATGTCAGTTTGTGATACACAAGGGTGTAATCTGTTTGCTTCTCTCTTTCTGGCAGGATTGATACTGTGCCTATTTTGGAACATCATCTGTGTTACTGCAGCCTGGATTAAAGGGGAAGGTAAACTCATATAGTTTTCTCTTTGTACAACATTTTTGTTAAAGAGATACAACATCTTTTTTTTTGAGAAAATTCCTTATTTGCCACTGAAAGTTGGCCAGATCCCTAAAATACCATCACAAAATTGCTCTTCCCTTCATTGCCATCAAATCTCAACTTTCATCCCATTTTTTCCACTCCCGTCATTGGACCGTTACTTTGGTCGTTAACTTGTACATGAAAAGACTATTCTACAAATCTTCATCCTCATTTTAATCTATCAGATATGCTTAGAATTTTATGAAAATTTTTGGCAATGATCATAATACAGTGCTAACATTTCTATAAAAATTTTAGAGTATGATCAGCTTTGTGAATTTCTGAGAAAATCTTTTAGCGATTCTGTCTTAATGAAAGAATCTCGATTTGATTCTTCAGAAGCATTAAATGACTTAAAAATTTATGAAAAAATTTGGAGGGCTTCCTTGGATTATTTAGAACTTAAGTAAAATATTTATATGCTTTTAAATATTTTTAATTCAAAGCATGAAAATAAGAACAAAAACTAGTTTATTAGAAAAGAACATGAAAAATATTTTCACGCTTTGAATTAAAACATTTAAAAGCATAGAAATATTTTTTTTAAGTTCTAAATAATCAAAGGAACTCCTCAAAAAAGTTTCATAAATATTTGAATTTATCTAGTTCTTCTGAAAAATCAAAATCTAGATTCTCTCATTAAGACATAATCATTAAAAGATTTTTCTAGAAATTCACATAGCTGATAATGCTCCGAAATATTTACAGAAATGTTAGAACTCTCCTAAGATCATCTCCAAAAAATTTAATAAAATTCTAAGAAAATTTGATAGATTTAGAGATCCAATTAACTTTCAGTGGCAAATAAGGAATTTTCTCTTTTTTTTACGGAACTACAGCACATAACCTAGGTGCCATATGTAGTGATAATCACTTGCTTCTAATCTGTTTGTGCTTCTTTCTTCCCGGATGCAGGTCCTAAGATTTGGTTTCTTGCGGTCATCTACTTCATTCTTGGATGCCCAGGTGCATACTATCTATGGTACCGACCACTTTACCGTGCCATGAGGTAAATGTAACATCACTTGTCTTACACTATGGTTTGATGAAAATCTGATGTTTTGTGTTTAAACTGTAATAATCACATTGTCTGATAGTTTTCTGTCTACAACAAATATTACAGGAATGAGAGTGCTCTGAAATTTGGATGGTTTTTTCTATTCTACTTGGTGAGTTCCCTGTAACATTGCTGCAAAATAGAATGTATTTCACGTCCGTATGCCGCATTACTTATTTGTTCTATTGGGGATAAGAATCTCACTTGTTCTTACTGACTTCAAACAGATTCATATCGCTTTCTGCCTGTACGCAGCTGTTTCTCCATCAATTCTGTTTGTAGGGAAATCGTTGACGTAAGTTTTCCACATACACTATACTTTATCGCGACATATTTCATTTCTCTATTGATATTGTGACCTCTTTCTTAAGTTACTGGCTCAGGAGTCTAATCTAGTTTCCTTCACTCTATGCAGAGGGATTTTCCCAGCCATCAGCTTAATAGGCAGGAGTGTCATTGTTGGGGTGAGTGAGTTTTTACCCACCGGAATCCACATTCCACACTATCATTTACATTTCCTAATGTCATACATGCTATAGTAGTTAGTAAATGTCATTTTTCATTGTCACGCGAACTAATCTTTAACGAATTAATAATTCCCTTGTATAATAAATACTATCTAACTTGCAGGTGTTCTACTTTCTTGGCTTCGCAATGTTCTGCCTCGAATCATTGCTAAGCATGTGGGTCATTCAGGTGAAGAAACTAACTAATGCTTTCTGTTCTTCTCTTGACCTGGGACAGCGTAATTACTAGAAACGCAGTTCGTCCGATTTGCGGTATGGGATTCGGGTTTGCAGTTCGTCACTTTTCCTTTTAATTTCTACTGCAAACACAAACCCCGTACGCTAAACCATTTCGGATTTGACGAATCCGGTTCTCAATTCGAAGGGTTTACGGCGAATCCGGTATCTATGTTGGACAGTCTGCTTGGGGACTTAGAATTAATCATCTACATTTTTTTCCTGCGTGCAGCGTGTATATCTCTACTTCCGAGGGAGCGGGAAAGAAGCAGAGATGAAGCGGGAGGCAGCACGAAGCGCAGCGAGGGCAGCATTTTGATACAGCACACGCATACGTACATATATATACCGTTAATAGATTTAACAGGGCTTGTAAATTAAGATACATGTAGAGTTGTGGCTATATTCATCCGTAGCATTGGTGCACTGTAATCTTCTGAATTTGCTTTACTATCAGCCGAGTTCTTGTGCCCTTGATATTGATTGATCCTGTCAGTATTAGTGTGGTCTGTGATATGCATGCAAACCTGCAGGATTTCTTCCATGTGCACGATTTTTCCGTCCCATTTTAATGACTACTTTCATAGAAATTTTAGTGAAAATATACGATTCTGAAGACCGATGTCGATCTAGTTTCTTCAGTTAAAAGCTTAGAGAACTCCTGTCTCTGAGGTATGCCATAGGAGCTGAAGCCTAGTTTGGATGTAGGATTTTTTTAGGAATTTTGAAGGAATTAAATTGTATAGAAAAAAAATCTACACGGTCCTTTGAAACTAAATAACGAGATCGTAGGGTTTCTATGAAATTACTCATTCCATACGAATTTTGAAGTAATTCTAACACGAGATTAGACCTATATTCGTTCTTTGTCTTCTTTTATTTTCTGCCTCTCAAAGGTGTCCTAAACAAAGCATACAATAGTTTAGATAGAACGTGGAGAGATAGGGAGGACAAGGCTTGGGCAAGGGCCGCAAGGCCAATCAAACTTGTCATAGAGCTTTTGTGTGAGCGAGCGGATTGGTTCGGTTATTAGTAGTTTAATGTTGATGTCATCTTTATCTGGTATGAGGTTTTAGTGCATTTTATAGTCTAGTCTTATTTGGAACGTGGGAAATTTTCATATTTACGACGATGCTTCTGTGTATAACTATTTTAAAATTGTATAAATATTAAAGTATGAATGAAAGTTGGATACTGATTACTTACCCCTTCGCTTCACTTGCTTGAAGATTTGTATAACTTATATTGAGAGAGAATACACATAAGCACTACTACAAAAACGCGAAATTCTTGCATTCCATGCAGGTTATAGCTCAGTTAAAACTAGGTAAATTTAGCTACATGACATTATCGTTAGAATTTGCTAAAACGCCTGAAAAAATATTATTTAGACCATGGGCACTACAAATGTGTTGTTCTTTGCTAGCGGGCGATATTCACCATCCAGCTCAGGACTGGAAAAGCCCCGAAATTCCATTTGCCCCAACAAAAGACATTTTTACAAATTTTAAAAGTATTAACTTTTAATTTTATCTGAAAAACTTATTTATTATTATTTCATTATTTTGTTGGGTCTTTTTCGGGCTTTAGAACCTGAGGACAGAAAAATCGTACCGGTCCAGGCTACCATGAATCGGTCTATTATCGATGTCCACTTGCAAATGAAAATAAATTTGTGTGCTTGGGAAGCGAGGAGTGATCACCAGCAAATAACGCAAGTTTACAGTCTATCTTCCTGTATCCAATTTTGTCCACTACACTGAAAAAGGTCATCAGTGGCGGTTCATAACTGCCATCAGTGGCGACGGTTCTATCCACCAACCGCCACAGATAACTACACTATCTGTGACGGTTCTATCCACCAACCGCCACAGATAACTACACTATCTGTGACGGTTCTTTCCTACAACCGCCACAGATAACTATATTATCTGTGGCGGTTCTATACACCAACCGCCACAGATAACTATATTATCTGTGGCGGTTCTATCCACCAACCGCCACAGATAATACCTGACCGAAAAAATAAAAAACTGCATTTTAGGCTAGCCTCAGGTGCTGCTAGCCATGCCCTCTGAAATATATAATACATCAATCACAGATTTTGCATATACAATGTACAACAATCACAGATTTCGCATACACACAACTACAATATAATACATCAATCACAATTGCAATTTTGCATATACACAATTATAATGTACAACAATCACAGATTTTGCATATACACAACTACAATATAATACATCAATCACAATTACATATAATACATCAATCACAATTACAATCACAGATTTTGCATATACACAATTGCAATATACACAATTACAATGTACAATTAAAGTGTCTCATGCATGAGGCGCTCGATCATGGTGATGGTGTAGGGCATGCCTCCCATTGGACTGCTCCTTCTCTAGTTCACCATCTTTGCATCAATATTTCTCGAGTATGTAAATGAAGTCATTATATATCATACTATGGAACGCTAAATAGATCACTTTTGTTGTATCACAAATCTAGCCGATCCATTGCCGTCTTATTCCATGTGAATGCCGTGGCATCCTCCAGATGTTGTACATGCATTAGCTAGTTTATAGTCCCTCTATTTTTGAATATGTGACATTCTATTTTTCAATTTTTATTCCTAAATACATATCGTTCTACAATTTTGATCCTACTTTTTACTATTTTTCCTTCTATAATCTTCATTTAGCTATTTTTAATGGCATTTACTATCATACATTAGAGTAAAACACACCATCTAAAAATATAAGGACCATGTAATCAAATCTCTTATGAATGGACGGTAAAGATGCAAAAGGAAACTTCGCAACTAAATCAAGCAATCAAATAAACTCTTTGTAATGGTGCGCTTTTGAAATGAGCTCTTTCCGTATTCATCCATCACCCACGTCTATAAAAAGCTCTACTAGCCATCATGAAAGGGCACGAAGAAAAGCAATAAAGGGAGCGCTCCTCGTCTAGAGCGCACGCACACACACACACCACCCATCAACACACACACGCACGGGAGAAGGGCAACAACACAAGCGCAGATCAATCACAACTTCTTAAATCAAATGACAGAAATTAGAACATGTGCAAGCCATGCCATCCAATACTAAACTTGACATTCAATGAAACATCAATTTACACCACCGTAAGAAAAAAATTAACTAGTTTTGTGAACTATAAGCCTACGAGTCTTCACTGTTGGTAGGGGCCTCTGGAGGTGGCAGATGAGTATGGAAGACTTCATCATTATTATCTAGGTCATGAAACTCGCCGTTCTTGTTGATTACTTCCTTCATGATGAAGTAGGCGAGCTGTCCCTGAATGCCTTGGATTTCATTTGGAACCAGTCCTCCCGTAGGCAACTTCAAACGCTATAGATAGAAAAAGTTTGTCTTAAGAGCTTATATAGAGAATGAGATGTGCAAATCAATGTGTGATGTTATCGTGACAAACCTCTACGTCATTGTTTACTATTGTAGAGCCTAAGATTTCGCGCATGTATTAGCACACGAAGTACCCACATAAATTTGTTCCTGGCGGCTGCTTGTGGCACTGCAAAAAATTGAATAAACTTATACGACATTGAAGGAGTTATTGACTTCGAGGTGCGATATAGGAAAATTGTTTTTGTGCGTACCAGAAATTTAGTACGGATTCTTAGTGATTTATGGAAAGGACGGTGTCTCGAGCACTTTTTACAATATGCTTTGAAGGCCCTATTCACTAGACTTGTCATATCTTTGTAGTCTTTTGGATCTTTGTCCCGGGTCCAAGATCGAGATCTTGCTTTATCCGGAGTAATTACTACGAGAATCCAGTGGAAACTACATACACATGTATGATGCCGTAGTCATTAGTCCTAACCTGAGCAAAGAACGAGATCAACAAGTAGTTGAACTAGCTAGTGAGCCACTTACTTGAAATTGTACGGTAAAAGTATGAACTCCTTGTCTTGGAGTTTGATGAGAGCGTTATATCGTAGTCCTCGACCTCCTTTGGTACTCTTTGGACTTCCGGTGGCAAACCGTTCCTGGATCGAGGAACGCCACTGGCCCTTTGGTTCTTTTTAGTTCGATCAACTCGTATCTACATAACAAATGATTTAGACATCACATTTATCGGTATTACATGAATGTAGACAATGATTTTTATATTGGACACTTACAGTGACCAGCATCTCATAAGAGACACGTCGAGGGCATCTTGATAGTACATGTTGTGCAAGTCGCTGAATTCTATCATGAAGCAGCTAGTCCCCTCATGGTGGAAATGTTCTTCTCTGAAAATGGCAGTGATCACCTTCGGGAGTACATGTTGGTTCGATCGCTCCATATACCATTCATGTAATCGCCTTAGCTACACTGTTAGACTATGAAGCTTCGAAGGGGTGACAAACGGCTTCCCCAATTCGTATTTCAGTCTTTCTTCAGCAGCTTGTCCTTTGGATACCGCTTTACCCTTCATTTTCTCGCACACAACATCATACTCTGTTCTGGCTTTGCCTGACCTCGCTAATATGGCTTGTCTATTCTGCCATGCCTTCAGAGGAGGGGTTTTAAGTCGGTCAACTGAAGTTGTCGCACTAACTTTTGTACGCTGATGTGTTGGTGACGACTGTGCGAGGTTTACTGTAGGACAGGCCGGAAGGTTCATTGCAGAGAGGCCGGCAGTTCACCGCAGAGAGGTCGGAGGTCACCTCAGGAGGGGCTGGCAGGTTCACCTCAGGAGGAACAGGCACTTCATGATGGTCCAAGGTGATGTCACATTTGCGCCACTGGATGAATGAGTGGACGTCACTTCCTAGAGTTGTAACCTCGCTGTTCGGGGCATTTCTAGCCCGAGGTTGGCAAACTGGGGATTAACCGTGTCCACCTGGACCTTTGCATATCCCGGCGCTATCGCAGAGTTGTGCAATACACCTCCTTCTTGGCATGGGTACGCTATGCCTGTACCAGCCTGAATGAATATGTTCATGACGGGCAAAGTGAGCTGGCACGGTGTGGGGTCATGTATGTCGTCCACAGGATAATGACCTATGTCCTGTTCTACAAGTGGGGCGGATGCGCTATCGCGCGATAATTCGGAGGGTGGTCGTAACAATATTCGTTGCTTGCGGTCGCTCATGGCTTGTTGTACTTGTCGTTGTACTTGTTGTTCTATTGTGCCTTGTAATTCTCGAAGCATCTTTTCCTTCATCATTTCTATTTTGGCAAACGCTTCTCTAGCTCTCTTTCGACTCTTGTAAGTGTGAAGGTGCTCTGGGAATCCTGTCTTCCACGGAACCTTAACCCCGACACCTCGTGTCCGTCCAGGATGCTCCTTGTTTCCCAGGGCACGTGTTAGTTCGTCGTTCTCCTATCCGGTTGGAATGTTCCTTGGGAAGACTCGACGTACAGCTCCTGGACCCTTTGCGACATTGCTTCGTCATCGCTATTTCTGAAGGATAAGCCCCCACCAGATGTGACACTTGCCCTCGCTAGCACGTAGTGCTTGACTCGGTCTGGTAGTCCGGCCAATTGACTTGTACCAGTCGACTGTAATGATTCTGCTTCCTGCCTCTCCCATTGAGGGATTTTACCAGCGTACCCACCCGTACCAAGTCTGTGTGGATGGATGTTCCTTCTTCCGATGTTTATGTGATCCTCATTGGACTTCTTTGTCGCTTCACTTTGCTTCATCGACACGAAATCATCCCAATATGGTTCTAAGTTTGGGTAGTCCCGATGGCCGATCGGTTTTCTTCACATAAGTAGTATTCACTGGCCTTGAAGTTCCTCCATGCCGCATCCATGGTCATCAACGCATCCCGACGCCTTGCGTGTTCATCTTCTTCGGGAATTCAAGGTTTGTTTGAGCTCCGTCCATAGATCCGTTTGATGGTCTCGGGCACTTTGTGCCAATCCAAAAGGTGATTGGCACTCTCTCCTTGCGATATACCCGCAGGTTGTTCTGCACTTTGCTACGAACTTTGGCGGTGCAATAGGGGCCCACTTACGAGACCTCCGAGATGGTATACCGCCTTCGGGCTTCTTATTTCTTCCTCGGCCACGAGGTCTTGCCACGGTATGTCGGATCGGCGCAACATGGTGTGGTTGGGTGGAGGTTGAGGAACCTGCTAGGGCTAGGGCTTGGGGTGGATTGCTCCTCCATATCAGCCTTGGATGTGCGAACTGAAAGAGGTAAAGTATGGAACCATTACAATTTGGCGGTCATTCGGGTTAAGTGCGGAAGTTTAACTCTGAAAACTGAAAGAGGTAAAGTATGGAAATCTGTTTTTTCATTTCATATTTCTGTAAATTTTTACATGCCATGTTTAGATACGCTGGGATTATTGTAGACCATTAGAATCAGAGTCCTATAGTGCGAAATACAACTTTATTGGTTTGGATTGTTGTATGCTACTTAGACAAAAGCAATCCCACTATAATTAGGCCCTTTGGTGCTAATGCAATAGTCCGACTATAAAAAGTTACGTCGGGGCAAGGAATTTAAAATACACCATAATTATTTAGATCATTAACACAGAAAGATCTTATAGTGCTAACAAAGTAGAATCTCACAGATTTTTTATAGAACTATGTTGGTGGAAAAGTTGTGCACATGCATTTTGTGTGTTTGTGTGTTGTGTTTGAGGTAATGAACTAAGAGAGAGAATAAAGATGGCTAACAAAAATAGCCTCTACTGATAGCCAATTAGTATTGCTAAGTATGCAAAACCGTAAGCAAGTAATCCGGAATATACCACTTAACAGAAGCAGATTTATTCCTAAGCAGCACTAAGTCAAATTTGTTGCTAAGTATGCAAAATAGTCGAGCTCCCAAATCTCTTCTATGAACCCATAGAAGCTAGTCTTCTTACTGCCTGTGTTGTCATAGGCATCTATGCGGACACCACTATTTTGGTAAGTGCTTTTGCTATCCTGAGATCTCGTGTAAAAGGTATATCCATTTATGTCGATCCTTGCCATGTCAAGATTGTACCGATGGCCCTTTGCCAACCACCTCAACACAACACTCGTTTCTTTCCCAGTCATATGCTCTTTGAACCAATGATTGAACAAACGGTTATGCTCTTTTGTTACCCAAGCCTCTGATCGTTCACGATTTTCCTCTCGTATCTTATCCTTGTGCATGTCCATATACGAGGACACCTCAACCGATCATGCAAGATCGTGAAATGAGCTTTTTCGAACAATCCATGATCGTAAGAATTTGTTGATTTCCTTCCAATCGTCCCTTTTCCAGCTAGCCTACCCTTATGGCGAGATACAGGCACTCATACCGGTTCCACCCTCCATGTAATCCACGCAAAACTCGATAACCTCCTCGGTTGCATAACCTTCCACAATGCAGCCTCCGTAGAGATCGATTGCGTACATACTTCTTCAGATACCCATGTACCTTTCGAGCGGGTACATCGATGCGAGAATACGGGCCACATACATTTATCTCATTCACAAGGTGAACAATGAGATGAACCATTATATCAAAAATGATGGAGGAAATACATCTCTAGGCGGCATAGTGTCTTGACCACATCATTCTGCAGATTCGAAAGTCCGATGGGATCGATGACCTTCGTGAAATCGTGTTGAAGAAGAAACACAACCTCATGATTGCCTCTCGGACCTTTTCGGCAAAATACCTCTAATTGCAATAGGAAGCATTTGTGTCATCATCACATGACAATCATGAGACTTCATGCCGATTAACTTCAAATCTTTCATCGAGACCAGGTTTCTTGATGCTTATGAGTAACCTGGATGGAACTTTCACACCATGAAAGCATTTGCAGAGGTCATTCTCTCTTTCTTGGATAGAGTGTAACAAGTCGGGGAGGTAAAGTCGGCCTTTCCGTTGTCTCGAGGATGTAGCTCACTCGATTTTCAAATCTTCCAGTCCCTTCGTGCCTTGATCCGTCCTTAGTTTTGCTAGGAATATTCAAAAAAATACCAATCAAGTATCACATACATTTTTCTCTACATGCATGACGTCTATGCGAAGGTCGAACTTCTAAGTCCTTCCAATAGGGCAAGTTCCAAAATATCGATCTCTTCTTCCACGTGATCTTCTCGAGACGAGACCTCGATTTATTATTACTCTCTCCTTTCCAAGTACAACATTAATATCCTTAACCATATCATATACCTCTTCCCCACGAGGAGGCCTTGGAGCTATACCATCCTCTTTTGTCCCGTCAATTGTTTCTTCATATTGCGGTAGGGGTGATTCTGCAAGGAACTGCGGTGATGCATGTACACAATTTTCCTCGAGTTATTGAGCCACACACTTGCGGTTTCATCCATGCAATGGGGGCATGCTTTGGCCCCTTTACAAGACGACCGGATAGGTTACCAAGGGCGGGAAATCATTGATGGTGCAAAACAACAATGCGCGTGGGGTGAAGTACTCTCGCTTGTACTCATCCCATACCAGTACACCTTCGTTCCACAGATCACAAGATCTTCCACCAATGGTTGTAGGTATACATCAATATCATTGCCAGTTGTCTCGGCCCTTGGATAGCAAATGACATCATAATGTACTTTCGTTTCATACACAACCAAGGAGGAAGGTTGTAGATACAGAGAGTCACGGGCCAAGTGCTATGAATACTACTCATGTTACCGAAAGGATTCATTCCATCCGTACTCAACCCAAACCTTACATTCCTCGGTTCATTCCCAAAGTCCATCCTAAAGAGCCTATCGATGGTTCTCCACCGGCGTAATCGGCAGGTGTCTCGACTTTCCATCCTTTTACGCTCTTAAGTGCCATCGCATCAGTTGGGCATGCTTTTTGTTTCCAAATAAACGCTTCAACCGAGGTATTACCGGTAAATACCACACCACTTTAGCGGGAGCTCCTTTCTTCACCACGGTGCCCTCGCTGTCATGGCCTTTACGCTTGTATCGCGATGATTTGCACACCGGACATACATGCATGTCTATATACTCTTTGCGATAGAGTATACAATCGTTTGGACATGCATGTATTCTTTCTACTTCCAATCCCAATGGACATACAACCTTCTTAGCTAAATAAGTGGTTATCGGCAATACGTTTCCATCTGGAAGCATGTCCGCTAAGAGATGTAATAGCGCCGTGAAACTTTTATTGGACCAACCATTGCTTGCCTTCAATTTTAGAAGTGGAAGCACGGTGTGCAACTTTGTGTATTCCTCCTTGCAACCCGGGAACAAAGGTGTGTCCGAGTCGTCCAACAAACCCTTGAATTGATTAAACTCTCTCTGACTAGTGTAGTTCCCTTCTGCATCGCGCAACATCTGAGCAAGATTATTATCGTCATCAATGTCCAACCTATCCTCATCAGATCCATAACTGATGTCAGCTGCCATAATGCCTTCTCCATCATCCAATACGTTATCACCTTCATGTATGTTTTCCTCTTCACGTGACTTGTCCAACGTGTATAGCCAAGTACAAAACCTCTTGAATCAAGTGCAAGTGGATGTGCTCTTTGTCCAAAACATTTTCTAATTCTTGCAATCAATGCATGGACAATGTATGTACTCCGTCTTCTTGTGCAACTTGTTCTCCTCAATGCTCTTAGAAAAGCGAGATACCCCATCGATATAATCTCTACCGTAACAGTTCGCATTGTACATCCATCTCCTGGTCCATATAAAATTAATTAACATATAAAAATTGATTAAAAACTAATCTAATTACTTATCATCTAAATGAGCTAGATAATAAATTCATCATCTAAAAATGATGAGCATCCACCTACCAAATTAGCTAAAATTTCATGTATATTAATATCCAATAATCTTAATTAAATAAATTTAATATATGTCCGCATCAGTGGAACCAAATTAATAGTAATTAAAAACTAATCAATACTTTTCCTGTAAAGAAGCTAGATAATAAATTCATCATCTAAAATGATGAGCACCCACTACCAAATTAACTAAAATTTCATTTATATTAATACCCAATAATCTTAATTAAATAAATTTATTATATGCAAGATGTATATGTCCGTACACTAATGGAACCAAATTAATAGTAATTAAAAAACTAATCTAATTACTTATCATCTAAAGGAGTTAGATAATAAGTTCATATATATGCAAGATGTATATGTCCGTACACTAATAGAACCCAATTAATAGTAATTAAAAAACCAATCTAATTACTTATCATCTAAAGGAGCTAGATAATAAATTCATCATGTATCAAATTAACTTAAAATGCAATTAATATTAAATATATGCTTAATCATAATTCATCATCTATAAAAGGAACACAACATCATCTAATGAACCTAGCTAGAAATAAATTCATCAACTACAAAATGGTAGCTAAATAAAATAAACAAAATCTAAACTTTTCATCTCATCTACATATAAACCCTAATTAAACTTGGTTTAAAAATTAAATTGCAATAAGATTAACACAAATCAAGAGAGGAGAAAAATAACTCACCAAGGAACAACTAGAGGAAGTAAAAGCACAAGAATTGGAGAAAACGAAATCAAATTTAGAAGTTTTGGTTTGCTCTCGGGAGGAAGAAGACCAGAGTCGCTCTCGACCACCTATTTATAGGCGATATTATTAGTGGCGGTTTTAACTAGAACCGCCATCGATAACATTATCTGTGGCGGTTCTATCCTCGAACCGCCACGGATAATCAATAGAATCGATGGCGGTTGGAGAACAAAGACCGCCATCGATAACCTAGTTATCGATGGCGGTTCTATCCTCCAACCGCCATCGATAATGTATTTATTATCGATGGCGGTTCTATCCTCGAACCGCCATCGATAATGATTATCGATGGCGGTTCGAGGATAGAACCGCCACTGATATGTTTCCCGCCATTTTTAAAATAGAACCGCCACTGATAATTATCTTTGTGGCGGTTCGAAAAAAACCGCCACAAATAGACCGTCACCTATTGCAGGTTTTGGCGTAGTGGTCGTTCTTTTAGGGTGTGTTTGGACTTTGGATGGACGAACGAGGTGGTACATGGATCGGATGGTTCAGGATATGCCCTCATCCAAGCGTTTTGTTGAACGAATTGAAGGGATCTGTCTGGGGCGAGCTGGTTCAAATTGAGGACATATTCCACAGAGATCCTGCACCAACTCATTCAGCAAAATCGGCCAAACCACGCGGTACAAGGATGAGCTCGTCCACTGGCGTCCCGTGCTCTCCTCTCGTTCTCCCTTCTTGCCGCCGCCTTGCCTCTGGATGCGTCGTTCCCATCACCTTTGAGACCAGGTGAGACGGAGCTAGGGCGACGTGGCAACAGCTTGTGGGATCGGCCGATAGGGACGAAGGAAAGAAGAAGGTGCTGGGCAAGGTGCGGTAGTGGCCGAAGGAAGCTGAGGGCGAGGCCCGACGGTAGCCAGAGGAAGCCGGGGAGTGAAGGTGGGCTGGTAGCCAGAAGGAAAGAGGAAAGCAAAGGAAGGGAATGCGTAGAGAACGTGCGCCCAGGAAGAGAAGACATAGAAGAAAAGAGGAAAAAAAGGAAAGAAAATAAAAAAATTGAAAAACTTATTAATATTTGATGGTAAACACATGATTTTTTATTTAAACAATACAAATTTAAAAGAAAATTACAAAAAAAATGCACCAAAAAAAATTATAGAAATATATCTCTAATCATTTCAAACAGCGCGCCTTTCATAATATCGACAGACGCTCTATCGCCATTTCAGTTGGTGACAATGCTTCTGTCGCCATTTGAAATGGCCACAACGTACCACATGGGTGGCTAGGTCATTTGTTACCATTTCAATTGATGGCAGAGAAAGCAAATTGTTAATTGAAATGGCAACAGAGGACTCTGTCTCCTTTATCGTCATTTCAAATGGCAACAGAAGTCCGCCGTTACACGCGACCATGCGAAGGGAAGGCAATCAACAAAAAACAAAGAAGAGAAGAGGGAAAGAGAAGAGAAGAGGAAAGGAGTGGAGTGGAGAGGAAGGGGGAGGGGACTTTTTCATATATTTTTTTATTTTTTATTATATTTTGAAAATATGGTAGGTTAGCAACCAAAATAATTAGAACTGTATTTGTTCAAATATATACTTGTGTGGATATGTAGATATGTAGTTGTGTAGAATTGTAGTATTTGTACAGAAATGTAGGTATGTGTATATATGTTGTTATTTAGATCCATAGTATTGTAGATATGGATGAGAACAGATCTGATAGGTTAGGACCAATTTGGAGGAATGTAAAGAATGGTAGGAATAATGCGGACGGTTTTGCAAATGTAAGTTGTATAGTTTGAACATAAAAATGAAGAATAAATTTATGAAAATTGGCAATGTAGCTAAAACAATTTTGAAAATTACTAGGAACATATGTCTGAGAGTATGGAATTGTTGAAATTTATAGACATTTGCAGCATTTTTGTGGCAAACAATTTACAAAAAATTATGCCTGTAGTAAGGCAAAATTTGAAATAATTAGCGAAAAATGCAGAAAAAATTAGAAATATATAATATATTATTTTAAACACAAATAAATTGTTTAAAATGAATAGAGGAATTATCGTGGTAGTTTTTTTATTCTAATTCACTCCATATACTTATTCGATATTACATGGGCTTTAGTCACTATTGGTATATATAACGGGACAAAATGTGAAAATAAATATGGCAGATGCATTATTGTTGTAGTGTAGCGTAGTTGTTTTGTGATACATAGGTATATTGGTGTGATTAACTTTAGAATTTATTAGGTTTATTACGGTTTTCTTAAGGGAATGACATTACATTGTGTACATAATAGCAATTTCAGAAAATACTAGACAGGTATGGATGAATAAGTATATTTTAAAATACACTATAGAGAAGAGGTTCCATAGATGGGTGCAAAGTGGTTTAACTGGGTCATTTTCCAAGTGTGATGGCTAATTTGTCACATAAAAACGAGAGTCCATAGGGCTCTGTTATGAGATGGTTGTACCACCTGTTCTCGTTGGACCATGAGTTGTATGATCTGAAGTTGCACAGTGTTAGCACTCCTACACGACAGTGCATGTATAGGGAGTTGGTGGAATTGAAGGGGCTGAAATTGTGGAGCTCGTATGTACGATTGGCAAAGGAGCGAGGATCACCTCTAGTGTTGATGGCATAAACATTTCAGAAAGTTGCTTTTGACCATGTGATTCAAAAGGAGGCCATTGTTAATGAAGCTGAAGAAGTTGGGGAGTCGAGCCGTTGTCATGCATGCTTATTGAGCCAAGATATGGAAGAGGATGACGAGTCAATGGAAGCCGAGGAACTAGATCTTACCATGCTGGAGGTGCAGGAACCAATGGGCATTGCAGATGAAGGAGAACATATCAATGCCTTGGTGGAATGAATAAAGGCTGTGGACCTTGACTATGAGGCATTATCTGATGTAGAAGGTTGCGATGATGGCGAGGTTGGACGTGAGGAGGATATTCCTGGGAAGTGGAACGAGTACCAGTTCGATAAAGTGATAGTCAGTGAAGATGAAGGAATGGGACTATCAACAGAATGAGGTGAGACAAAGAGGGATATATAAAAGTAAGTGAGAAGTGCAACAAGTAGTGAAAGCATAGACAGTGTCACTCGAGAGAACATTTTAGGTTGTGAAGTCAGCGCCACAGATATATGATGTGAAGTACGAGATAGAGAGTTGCCCATGGCTCGTCCATGCATACCAGTCTAAGTAGAATACCCGTTGGAAGTGCACAATAGTCGTTCCACACACATGCGTGTAGATGGAGTCCATGCAATCGCATAGAAACATCTTCAGGCTTTGTTGTAAATGCAGTGTATGAAGAGATTATGGGAAACCTGAATTTGGAGCCACATTCCATTATACTTGCAATATAGAGGAGATTCTAGTACATGATAAGCTATGTGAAGGCCTAGAGGTGAAGCAAATGGTACTTGAAGATAGGTTCGGTACATATAAAGACTCATTCTACAACATGTCAACTATGGTTCGAGTCATTCAAGAAAGGAATGCTAGGACATTTATTGATATTTTTGAACAGCACTCGTAGTGGTTCCCTGGGAGGTTTATACTTAAGTGAGCATTATTTGCTTTTGGCGCATGCATTAACGCGTTTAGACATTGCTGTCCCTTGCTTTCCGTAGTGTACAACTGGGTCATGTGGGGTCTTAGGCCCTTTCTTCTAGTAACTATAATGGAGGGAGTTCTTCGTGGTATTACGAAAATACTTTATAGATCGTAATGCTGTGGCGTTAGTCACCATGAATGATCCTCAGCTAATGTACTCCAATCTGACCACTACGTAAATGGAAGAAAAAAATCAAGAAGGGGGATATGCATAGAGCATTCAAAATGGACACGAGAAACCTTCGTTACTAGGTCTTGTGTAGAGACAAAGGCCGTCATGGGACGAACCATCATAAACTTGCAGTTTACAAGTGCACCCTTGGGTGGCGATGTTGTTCATGAACATGTAATAAGCCTCATTTGTTATACAGGCCATGCGCACACGTGACGTCTACCTGTTTGACAATTCGTCGGGATCCTGGCATATTCGTATCAAAAAATTTCATGGAGGAAGCGGTGATGATAACCTAGAGTGGAGAATTATATGGTTTCGAAGTGGTTTGATCATTCACTGAGCATCCAAGCTGGGATCAGACATGGTGGGTTCCTGACCTTGACAGGATGAATGGAGTGGGAGGCTGCCAAACAAGACATATTAGAAACAACATGGATGCAGTAGAATGTGGTCATCGTATGAAGAAATGCTCTATTTGCAAGGAGTTGGAGAATACTTTCAATATTGCCCAATGCTGAGGGCCCACCATGACGAAGAACAGAGCAATGTGCATGGGTTTGGTGCAAGCTCCATGGATGGTGGTAGCCACAGGGATGCTGCCGGCAATTGAAGAACATGTGAAATATTGTATTGTAAGAAGTATGTCGAACTAGCAGTGCACTTGTTTTGTGTGGTGATACAATTGTTGAGATATGTGAACTATGTCATAATTATTGTACATAAAAACTATATTGTAACTTTACTTCATTCGTCATTTGTATGGATATAAATATTAATGTGATTTACTATCTATGTCAAAATTGTTGTATGGTTAGAACTATGTTGTACCTGCAAGTGTGAACTACGTAGTACAATTGTTGTATTCATTTTTTCCCATCTTGGTACATATATAGTGTGCAAATTTTAATTGAGCCTGTATGTTTACCTTTCAATTTACTTTATGTCGTACTAACATTGTACCTTTTCATGACAGGTATGGAGGACAACACAATAGCTACGGACCGGCACTATGAGCTGCTCGACCTAGTGATCAACGCATCACACCATAGCCACTTAGGCACTATGTCTCCTCTCGACAGTCAGGTGCCCATCGAGCTTGGCTCGCTACAGTTACGTACCCCAATGTGGGCATGGAGGATCTATGAGCGTTAGATTCCCAGGTATGTGGAGTCATTTAAGTATTGTGATTCATGCCTATTCTCATGTCATGGTCGATGACTAGTTTGTTCAGTCCCCCGTAGCAGTCGACAGGCATAGTACTTGGCGCATCGCAGCTATCTGGTATGTCGGGACCGAGCCAGTCTGTCCCTCATGTAGGATCAAGGATAATCGACTAGAGGGGGGTGAATAGGAGGTTTCTAAATTTTTTGACTTTAATTGCAATTAATTAAATCACTAAGCTAGAGTTGCAATTATGGTAATCTACAAAGATGATTTCTAGTTACAAATAATATATTCAAAGTGATAGAAATAAGAATTGAGCACAAGAATTGTAAAAGCAAGTCACAAGAGAATGAGAGGCAAGAATTTTATCCCGTGGTCTCGAAGACTTACTGGTCTCCCCTACTCCACGTTGAGGTGGCTTGAACAACTTCAAGCAGGCTCCACCCGCTTGAGCCTTCCTTGATCACTAAGGTAGTTCTTTCCCGCTCTGGGTAGGCAAACTCCGGCCTTCACAACTTACTGGGGCTTCTCATAACCTCCGTTGAGAAGCTCACTGCGCACGAACGCCTCCAAGCCGTCTAGGAGTTGGCAAACTCCAAGAGTAATAAGCCTTGACGCTTGCTCGAGGTCGAAATGAGTGTCTAGAGGCTCAACACTAAATGCACCACTCAATTTTTTCTCCTAACTCTCTCAAAGTGTGAATTGAATGCATAAAGAGTATTGGAGACTAGCTAGAGCTCAAATATCATCAATGAGGTCCAAGAAGAACTCTAAAATGCAGGTGGGGGGGTATTTATAGCCCTCACCCATCTAATCTAGCCATTGGCCAAAATCCTCCTGAGAGGCCGATCATACCGCCCTAGGGCGGTATGACCGTCCCTCAGTGGCCAACGATTGATACAGTGCATTTAATGCCTGTCAGTGACCGTTGGTCACATGATCGGTATGACCGGAGGGGGTCCGGTCATACCACCAGTCGGTATGACCGGATGGTCCCTGGTCATACTGCCCACCTCAGGGCCAAATGCACCGCTTCTGGAAAAAACAGACTGCCTCTTCGGCCAGTCATATCAACAGCCGGTATGACCGGAGAGGGTCCGGTCATACCAGCCCTATAGAGCCCAAAAACCTTCTCTCTGTTATTTCCACACTGGAGAGCCGTCGATATGACCGTAGGCCGGTATGACCGCACAAGGCCGGTCATACCGCCTCTTCTGACTCCACACAAAATTTTTCATTCTTTTTGCTTTTAGTCATATGCAATGTCACGAAAATATCAATTATGCATGAGTTTGAGCATCTAAACCTTTTTCGATATCGAACAAGCGACAATGACCCCTCTTAATAGTACGGTGCCTATTCTAGCAACCCGATCTTTTCTTCCAAACTCCAAGATCGGCAAAAGGCTATGAAAAGTCCTTAAATTTTGGACCTTAGCCATCTTGTCTTCGACGTGTGCTTTTCTTTTTCACCAATTTCATGCTTCCATGTTCGTCGAAATTTGGATCAACCTATTCTCAAAATACTCAAATTAAAAATGTTAGTCCTTTAATCGAAATTGTCATTAATTACCAAAACCAAATTAAATTAGGGGCCTATATGCTTTCAATCTCCTCCTTTTCGGTAATTGATGACAATCCTCATGTAAGAATTAAATTGTTTTTGAATTTTGACTACGCAACTAGGAAAATAAGTTGTATACTCAAAAGCATTATTTTAACAATATTTTGCCTTTAAGGATGAGGAGTGTGTTAGGCACAAAATATCGTTAAAACAACAATATTTAATCAAAAACTGCCCCTAAATATGTGCATATGGATGAAGCATTGTTATTTGCACATTTGAGATTTTTGAGAAATTTGATAGAGTTTTCTCTTAAATATTGAATCCGAGGATAACACTATATAAACAATGAATACATCAATCATAAAATGAATGTGAGATAATGAACATGCGTAACATGATACCATAATTAAACATTAAACATCTAAGATAACCATAAGCAAAGAAAATCATCCAAATAAAAATGCCAAACATCCAACATCCGAAAACAAGGAAGGTTCATTAGCTTACAATAACAAATATATAGATAAAGGTACTAAAGCTAATCCTTCAAAGCGACTAAGACTCCAAATATTCTTCATCCATCAATCTTCTCCCCCTTTGGCATCAAAGACCAAAAATGGAACTCCAGTGCATGCTCAGGACGAAGGAGGTGGCGGAGGAGATGGAGTACGACGAGCCCCGAAGAGGTAAAAAGATACAGGAGCCTGTTGGGAGCGGTACTCCTCAAAAGAAGTGCGAAGCTCGGCGATAGAAGAGTCAACAGAGTCCAAGCGCCCTCTAACCTCCTCAACAACCTGGCGAGTCTGAGACTGATACTCATCGACACGAGCAAAGTTGCTCAACATGTCGGTCCTAAGACTTGCAAAGCTACTCATCATGGCACTGTGCAGTATATCGAAGTTCTCATGTGCCAATCCAGAATATAGCTGTGCTGGATGAGCTTGAGTTTCCTCTTCCCAAACATCCTGCTGTGGTGGCTACTGCTGGGAAGACTAACCTCTCTGAACCTAAGGTCCTGCCTCTCGTGGCTTATATAGCTTGTGGGCGGTGCCACACCCACCATGGTATTTGGTCACCTTCTTGATGAACATCATAATATAGGAGGCGAAATAGATCCATTTTCCACGATCCCCAGTGAAGAATGCATCTCACGAAGAATAAAATCCACCACATCAAACTTTTCTTTCTTCATGACTTTACTCATAATATTCCATGCATAGCCTCTAATCTCATCGAAATTACCGCTCTTGGGATGAACGGTAACTCACACAATCCTATTTATGAGGCTAGATGTGGGAAGGAGATGAGTCATCTTACTGGGCCTCTTGACACAAGCTGCTGGGTCATAGAAGTTGTACTGCTCTGGTAGAGGTAGAGTGGAGTCACTGTGAATCCTAGGCTATCCACTGTGATAGATGCCCAAGCCTGCTCAATTTCCTCTTTGGAAGCTGTGTACACTGCCGTGTCTGTCATCCAAGTGATCTCATCAAGTGAATCCAAAACATGAAGTGTGGCATAAAACTGACGAATCATGTTGTCATTATAGTCACACCTCATGCTGACGAACCCTACCAGTCTGGCACCATGGAAGAGCTCAAGCACACCAACAAACAAAGGAATCTTCCTGATATGTTCCCAACTCACCCACTTATGATCTGCAAATTCTTTGTTCAGGTAAATCTCATGATAGACTTTCTGTTGGAAAATAGTTTTGAACTTATCCAAGGTAGCAAAGCGAGAGAGCATATATTGATTTGCTTGACGAAGTGAGAAGTATTTCTCCCCCTTTATCTTCCTTAAATCCATTGTGGGCTGGAAATCATCAAAGTTTTCCTCTTCTTCAAACTCTTTGTTTTCACTGTCATTTCCTCCCTCGAAGTCTACATCCATTTCATCATCGTCTTCACTTGATTCAGAAATAGCTTTCTTTCCTTTTCTTCCTTGAGAACTCCCACCAAGTTCTTGAATTTTCATTCTAATCTCCCTGTCCCTTATAGCCAGCCTATCATCACTATCACTGTCACTTTGATGAGGCATGGGAATGCCTCTTCCACGAACAGACTTGTGGACAACTCCGTCGCCACGAGGAGGAGGGGTGTTCTTGGTTCTCGGCATAATGACTGGGAGAGCAAAGAATATAATAGGTGAAAACAAGGATTAGATGCCCTAAAGTAGGATTATAACACGAATGTGACAAATGTATGAGACTCTAGGGTTTTTGGTCGCCATGCCCGGTCATACCGCCCCTAGGGCCGGTCATACCGGGTATGGTCAGTGTGACCGCCCTAGGGCTGGTCATACCGGCCTCATGGCGCAAGTACCCTATTGGATTAGAAATTTTCGGTTCTTGAGTAGATTGATCGATGAAATGGCATATATAGACATCACAATTTAAAAATCTACTCATTTTAACCAAAGATTTTGAATAGATTCACATATTTTAGCCATATTGGATATCAAACCCTAAAACAACAAAA